>OZ024743.1:327000004-327102504 GCA_964016885.1 Eledone cirrhosa | reverse complement strand
TACCAATATAACTTTACATTGGAGAGGGTGGTGTGGATGGGGGTAGTGCGACAGGGGTGTATTTTTGTTAGAGGTGCCTACTGACTGTAGGTTTTGCTTTGTACTTAGGCAAGGCGGGTCTTCTGTATAACCGTGTAGCGCCAAAGATCTCGGTCCAGTGACATTGTCTTGCAGAGGTGTAAGTGTGTGAGGTCGGAATTTATCAAGTCGTCCCAGGTTTTTCTGGGACTGTCTACTCTGTGGCTACCGTCTATTTTTATGGCCTTGCACAGCTGTCATCTTTCATGCGCATCACGTGACCGTACCAACATTCATGAATGTGTCTAAAAACGTCCATAAGTATGTATATATATGTGAAAATGTATATAAATAAGTAAATATATATATATGTTTGATGTGTATAGTTAGATGTAAGTGTATTCATGTATTAAAGTGCTTATATATATATATATATGTATATGTGTGTATATGTATGTTTGTGTATGTATGCATATGTATATATATATATATATATATATATATATATATATGTATATGTATGTGTGTATGTATATATGTGTATGTATATATGTGTATATGGATGTGTATGTATGTGTATGTGTGTACACATGGACTAGAGTATGTATGTATATATGTGTGTGTCTATACGTGTGTATATAAAGATAAGTTGAGTATGAAAATGTATACACATGAGCGCGTATGTATGTACATGAATACATGTGTGTATATATATGTGTATGCATGTGTATATATATGTAAGTATGAATATGTGAATTGTGTGTATATGTATTTTGTAGAGGTGTGCAAATATATTTGTGTGTGAATGCGTGGGTGAAAGGATACGTACACTTGAAAGAAAAATTTAAGCCTGAATGTTAATTAAGTGCAAACACAAAACCAACCACGCATATCTTCACTATCTCTAATCCTTCTATAGATTTAGAAAAATAACCAATAATATATTCTATAAAAAATGTCAAAACAACAGATGGGAATCTAATTACTCACTGCCACCAAGAATTCTCACTGCTATCGAAAAACCACTCCTTCAACTATTCTTCTAACAACTTCACCCCTCCCTCCTAATATTCTCTATAAAAACTAAATAGGTCCTCAGTAATATTATTCTGATGAAATGACAGTAAATAATAACATTGAAATATTGAATGTCTGCATAACTAAAAGTTTGTAGATAGCTGTTTTAGGTTATGTAACTGTTATAGAAACACGTGTCAATAAATTCCTTTCAACTAAACTGTATCCATTCAAATCTTTCTATATTTATATATATATATATATATATATATATATATATATACACACATATATATATACATATATATATACATATACACATATACATATATACATATACACATAGTGCTGGTGGCACAAACAAAAGCACCATGCTGTAAAGTGGTGCTGGTGTTAGGAAGGGCATCCAACCAGTATCAATGCTAAAACGCTTATCAGCACAGCAACAAATAGGAACAACAACAAAATATGAAGATGTCGCATCTCAGAGTTGCAACACTTAATGTTGGCACTCTCAGAGGTAGATCTGCTGTAATAGCGGAGATGCTGGAGAGAAGGCATGTGGATGCGTGCAAGAGGTGAGATGGAGAGGTGCCTCTGCGAGACTAGTCGTAGGCAAACATCTTAGCTATAAGCTTTTCTGGATAGGTAAGGATGATGGGTTAGGGGGAGTAGGCATTTTCCTGGCTGAGAGATGGATCAATAAGACAATAGAGGTAGTTCGAGTTAGTAATCGAATAATTAAGCTTAGATTAGTTGTAGGCAGGAGACTACTGACAATCATCTCTGCCTATGCTCCCCAAGCAGGCCTAGGCAAAGATGAGAAAGACTGCTTTTACAAGCAACTTTTTTCAAACAACCGCAATGACAGAGGACGGAGACATCGTTATGCTAGCAGGGGACTTCAATGGTCATATTGGACAGCTCCAGGATGGTTACACTGGTCTACATGGTGGGCACGGTTACGGCTCAAGAAATGGAGTGAGACTTCTTGAATTTTGTGATGCAAGTACACTGACTATTTGCAACACAAACTTCCAGAAACCTGCCAACCACCTAATAACCTACAAATCTGGCGAGCACATAAACCAGATTGACTTCTTACTAGTTAGGCAGCAGGACAGGCAGATAGTGTCTAATAATACCAAGGCATACCCTGGGGAAGAATGTACCCCACAGCATAGGTTACTCGTTAGTGATATCTCAGTAAGCAAGAGATGGAATGAGACATACAGGAAGGTGTGGACAAGAGAGGTCTGGAAGCTAAAAGACCTTTCACTAAAATACAAATTTAGGAAAGCCCTTCAAGATGTGTATGACGAAAAAGAAGACGATTTAGAGACGTATGACATAGATAACTGGAATTTCTTACGTCACAACTTACTGCAGGCTACTGATGAAACTTGTGGCTCCAACCAGACAGAGAGTGACCTGGTGGTGGAACAGCACAGTAGATATGGCCATTAGAGACAAAAGACTAGCATGGAAGGCTTGGAAAAAGGGTGGGAGTAGGGAAGGATATACAGCCGCTAAGAGAGAAGCTAGATGTCAGGTGTACTTAGCATGCAGGGAGGCTGTGAGTAGGAGGTTTGCCAATGTTCTGCGACGGGAAGATCAGAGGCGTGTGGTGTTCCACATTGCAAGTCAGTGTGTCAATGTAAATTAGGATGTTGTTGGAGATAAATGTGTCCGGAATGACGCCGGTGTACTTAGTGTCACGAATGATCAGAAAAAGGAGGCCTGGAAATGTCATTATGAGAGACTGATGAATGTGGAGAACGAAGGGAGAGAGAGAAATTACCCTCAGTAGATCCGACAGAGGGACCAGCTATTGAGATTGACGAATATAGGGTCCAAGAGGCGATTAAGGAAATGAAAAATGGTAAGGCTGCTGGACCATCGGGAATAGTTGCTGAGATGCTGAAGGCATCAGGGGACGTAGGCACTAAACTGGTTGCACGCCTCAACAATCAGGCTATATATGGTGGTGTCATACCCAAAGACTTGTGCAGCAGTATTCTCATAAATTGCTACAAAGGTAAAGGGGATGCTCTGGAGAGGAGCAATTATAGGGGTATAAAACTGATGGATCAGGTTATGAAAGTGGCAGAAAGGATATTAGCACAACTAATTAGAGAAAGGGTCAAACTAGATGAGATGCAGTTTGGTTTTGTGCCTGGGAAGAGTACAACAGATGCCCTCTTCTTGCTGAGACAATTGCAAGAGAGGTTCTTAGAGAAAAATAAGCCACTATACTTAGCCTTTGTTGACCTAGAGAAGGTCTTTGATAGCGTACCTCTATGTGATGCGCATGGAGGATGACCGATGGGTGAAGAAGTGCCAGGAAATGCCAGTTGAAGGAAGACGTGGTAGAGGTAAACCACGAAAAACATGAGCGGTGGTGGTGAGAACAGACCTCAGATCGCTGAAGCTCACGGTGGAGATGACGATGGACGGTGACAAGTTCGAGAGATACTGTGCTGAATAAGAGCCGTCCCACCCTTGCAAGCAGGGAAGAGCGGACGTAAAATGATGATGATGTCGATGATATACATATATATATATATATATACACACACACACACATATATATATACATATATACATATATATATACACACACACACACACACACACACAACTACAGGAGAAGTACCTAGCTAAAAGCAAACCCCTCTACTTACCTTTTGTTGACTTGGAGAAAGCCTTTGACAGTCCGACGCTCCATTATCTGGTGTGCCCTTAGAAAGCTAGGAGTAGAGGAATGGCTCCTGAGATCTATAAAAGCCATGTATAAAGATACAGTCAGTAAGGTTAGAATTAATAATGACTATAGTGAAGAATTTAGCGTAAAAGTCGGTGTTCATCAAGGCTCTGTCCTTAGCCCCCTCCTGTTTATTATTGCTCTTCAGGCTATAACAGAGGAGTTTAAGACCATCTGCCCATGGGAACTTCTATACGCAGATGATCTAACTCTCATAGCTGAATCTATGGCTGAACTCGAGAAGAAATTCCAAACATGGAAGCATGCCCTAGAATCAAAAGGCCTTAAAGTTAACTTGTCTAAGACTAAAGTTCTAGTATGTAGAAAGGAAATTAGGGCACAAGTGCCCTCTGGGAAATGGCCATGCTCAGTATGTAGGAATGGAGTAAGTAGAAATTCCACTCTATATCCCAACTGCAAATTATGGGATCACAGTATTGGGATCACAGGCAAGCTATCTAAGAACGTAGATTTTATATGTGGCCGATGCTCAGGTGCAATAAGTAGCAAATGTCCACAAGATACTAGCTCCTTCAACTGCCCAGATGGTGGACACTTTCTGTTACCTGGGTGACAAAATCAGCAGTGGTGGTGGGTGTTCTGAAAGTACAGTAGCCAGAATCAGAACGTAATGGAAAAAGTTCAGAGAGCTTATACCGCTGTTGGCCACAAAAGGTTTCTCTCTGAAAATGAAAAGCAGATTGTATGATGCTTGTATATGAACAGCAATGTTACATGGTAGTGAGACATGGACATTGTGTGCAGAGGACCTGCGCACACTGGAAAGGAACGAAGCTTGCATGCTCCGTTGGATGTGTAATAGTAATATACACGAATGGTTAAACATAAATGATCTAAGTGAGAAATTAGGAATAAGAGGGATCAGATGCTGTTTACTCGAGAGAAGATTACATCGGTACGGTCACGTGATGTGCATAAAAGATGACAGCTGTATAAAAAAGTGCAGGGCGATCAAAATTGAGGGAAGTTACGGAGTAGATAGACCCAGAAAAACCTGCGACGACATGATAAAGTCTGGCCTTGCACACTTGCACCTCTGTAAGACAATGTCACTGGACCGAGATCTCTAGCGGCATGCAGTATTACAGAAGACCCGCCTCCCCTACATGCAAAGTTAACCTACAGTCAGTAGGCCCCTCCAAACCAAACACACCCAAACCACTACCCTACTCCATCATCCCACTCCCGCCAACACCACCCATTCGCTATAAAGTTATGTTGGTACCACAACATCCAGTCCAAACTAAATGAGATTGTGTAGGTGTCACGACAAAAAAACACACAGCCACGTCGGTAACACGGTAAAAAGTTTCCAGTCCACACTGTAAATGTGGTTGGCGTTAGGAAGGGCATCCAGCCATAGAAAACCTGCCTGATAGTCCTATACTAGTGAGACACTGTCACCCGACCAATCTTGCCTCAAGTGGGACAACTCCCGTCTAACCCATGCTAGCGTATATGTATATACAAGTATATATATATGTATATATATATATATATATGTATATATATATATATATATATATATATACACATGTATATACAAGTATATATATATGTATATATATATATATATATATATATATATATATACACATGTATATACAAGTATATATATATATATATATATATATATATACACATGTATATACAAGTATATATATATGTATATATATATATATATATATATATATATACACATGTATATATATATATATATATATATATATATATATATACACATGTATATACAAGTATATATATATGTATATATATATATATACTACAGTCAGTAGGCACCTCTATCAAAACACACCCCCGTCCCACCACCTCCACCCCACCCACACCACCCCTTTCAATGTAAAGTTATGTTGGTCCCACAACATCCAGGCCGAAACAAATGAGATCGTGTAGGTGTCACGACAAAAAACACACAGTCCACGCTGTAAATGTGGCCGTGTAGGCAACACGGTAAAAACCTCCCAGCCCCACACTGTAAATGTGGTTGGTGTTAGGAAGGGCATCCAGCTGTAGAAAACCCGCCAGACAGTCCACGCTGTAATGTGGCCGTGTAGGCAACACGGTAAAAACCTCCCAGCCCCACACTGTAAATGTGGTTGGTGTTAGGAAGGGCATCCAACTGTAGAAAACCCGCCAGACAGTCCTATGCGAGCAAGACAACCACTCTTGCCTCAAGTGGGAAAACCCCCGTCCAAACCCATGCAAGCGTGGAACACGGACGCTAAACCTGATGATGATGATGATGATGATGATGATGATATATATATATATATATATATATATATATATATATATATAAGTATATATATATAAATATACACACACACAGACATATATATATATATACACAGACATATCCTATCTAATCTCTATTTACGGCCGAATTGTCGATTTGAGAAATGTAAGCAAACCACTTTTTTCTGTCTTTGCATTTTCCGTAGTCCATTTGATCAGTGTCATTTAATCTGTTATTTATGTCTGTTTAGAATCTAATCTCCATTTTTCTCATGGATTTTCAATTAATATTTCACATGTTTTTAATAATATACCTCATTCTGTTGGACCCTTCCTAGTAACTAAACTTATCCTAAAGTTACCCATTTCCCACCCTCCCACACCACCATTGCTATTTGGTCTAATCATAACTCAGCGGTTTATAGTAAGTTCTCTTACCAATCTGTATAGCAAACCCACCACCTCGGTTATTACTCCTTAAGTTTAGACCTGGTTGTTTTATCGGTTTGCTAAGTGGACTGCGGAATTTGGAAAGTCTGACAATTCAATGACAATGTCACAGATAAAGATAAATTCACCTTCTGCTGCAGGACGAGAATGCAAGGACCCCTCTTTATTTCAGACATGGATGACCAACATAATTCCGTCTCCCACACCCCTCCCTGCCCATCCAACCCATCCATTCCACCCTCCCAACTTCAGAGTTAGCACCATGAATGTAGGCACATTGAAAGGTCACTTAAATGAGGTTGTAGAGATGCTTGAACATAAGGAAGTTGATGTTTGTTGTGTTCAAGAGACTAGGTGGAGAGGTGGGTCTGCTAGATTCATTGTGGATAAAAAATGATGCTATAAACTTTTCTGGGTGGGAAATGACAACGGACTGGGTGGAGTAGGAATTATGTTAGCAGAAAAATGGGTAGATAAGGTAATTGACGTAAATAGCGTGAACGACAGAATAATTAAAATAAGACTAGTTCTAAATAGAACTACTGTGACAATAATATCCGCTTATGCACCACAATCTGGTTTACCTGATATTATAAAAGACAGGTTCTATGAGTCACTAATGCACACTACCTCCCAAATAATCGACAGCGACTACCTAATTATTGTTGGCGACCTAAATGGTCACGTTGGACAACATAGTGATGGCTATGTTGGAATCCATGGAGGCTATGGGTTTGGTACTAAAAATGAGGAAGGCTTCTGAATCCTGGAATTCTGTGACGCTAATTACCCAACTATCTGTAACACAAACTTCAAAGAATGAGACAATCACTTGATAACCTATAGATTGGAGGAATACGCCAGCCAGATAGATTATATCCTTACTAGAAGACGTGACAAAGTGTCTGTTGTAAACACTAAATCTCTCCCCCGTGAAGAATGCACCTCCCAACATAGCCTAGTAGTTAGTTACCTCATAGTCAGGATTAGACGTACTCGGCGACAGAGTAGGATTACCTTGAGGAGAAGAATATGGAAGTTGAAGGACCCCACAGCCAGTGACAAATTTAAAAGCTTATTACTTGATGCTTTCGACAGTAAGGAAGAGCAATTAGAAACGTTCATTATAGAGGAACAGTGGGAATTCTTGAAAGTTAACCTGCTGAAGGCGACGGATGAAATCTGTGGCTGGAGCAGACTTATAGGCAGGAGGAGAGTAACTTGGTGGTGGAACAGTAAGGTGAAGGAGACAAGCAAGGCCAAAAACAGGCTTGGAAAGTATGGCGGGATGGGGCAAGTAGAGAACACTATCAAGTGGCCAGGAGAGAAGCTAGGAGACAAGTGTACTTTGCAAGAAGGTAAGTAGAGGATAGAAAGTTCAAGCATGTTCTACAACGTGAGGACCAAAAACATGAGGTGTTCAGGGTTGTAAGATAATGTGTCAAGGAAAACTGCTGTTGTCGGGGCGAAGTGTGTCCGTAATGATAATGGTGTACTTGCCCTCACTGATACTGATAAGAAGGTAGCTTGGAAGTGTCACTACGAGAGACTACTAAATGAGGAGAATAAATGGGAAAAAGATAGTCTGCCCTACATCAATCCAATAGGACCAGCGGTGCAAGTTAAAGGTAGTATAATAAGTAAGGCAATCGAAGATATGAAGACAGACAAGGCAGCTGGGCCTTCAGACATAGTTGCTGAGATGTTGAAGGCATCTGGAATGGTGAGACGACATACTATGGTCACTCGGATAGTAAACCAAGTAATACAGAATGGGGTCATACCAAATGACTGGCGTAGCAACATCATCATTAACTGCTACAAGGGTAAAGGAGATGCTCTAGATAGGGGGAAACTATAGAGGCATTAAGTTAGTTGACCAGGTCATGAAGGTCACAGAAAGAGTTATAGCACAACTCATCAGAGATCGAATTGATCTAGATGAAATGCAGTTTGCTCGGGTGCAACAAGTAGCAAGTGCCCACAGGATACTAGCTCCTTCTATTGCCCAGATGGTTTTATAGAAATAGTGGACACTTTCCGTTAGCTGGGTGACAAAATCAGCAGTGGTGGAGGGTGCTCTGAAAGCCAGTCAGAACGGGATGAAAAAAAATTCAGAGAGCTTATACCGCTGTTGGCCACAAAAGGTTTCTCTCTAACAATGAAAGGCAGACTGTATGATGCCTGCATACGAACAGCTATGTTACATGGCAGTGAGACATGGGCATTGTGTGCAGAGGATCTGCGCAGACTGGAAAGGAACAAAGTTAGCCAGAGTTAGAACGGGTTGGGTTGGTCACAAAATGTTTCTTCCGGAAAATGAAAGGCAGATTGTATGATGCTTGTATACGAACAGTATGATGTTTATATACGAACATGGCAGTGACACCTGGGCATTGTGTGCAGAGGATCTGCGCAGATTGAAAGGAACAAAGCATGCATGCTCTGTTGGATGTGTAATACATGAACGGAAAAACATAAATGAACTAAGTGAGAAATTAGGAATAAGAGGGATCAGATGCAGTTTACTTGAGAGGAGATTACGTTGGTATGGTGATGTGATGCAGTTGAAAGACGACAGCTGTATTAAAAAGTGCAGGGCGATCAAAATTGCCGGAAGCTATGGAGTAGGTAAACTCAGAAAAACCTGGGATGACTTGATAAAATCCGACCTTACACACTTACACCTCTCTAAGACAATGTCACTGGACCGAGACCTTTGGCGCTATGCAGTAATACAGAAAACCTACCTTCCCTTATGTATGAAGTTAAACCTACAGTCAGTAGGCACCTTTTAACCAAATATACAACCCCACTCCAGTACCCCTACTTCATCCTCCCACTTCCACCCACACCACCCTTTCTCCGTAAAGTTATGTTGGTACCACTGAACATCCAGTCCACACTGTAATGTGTCGTGTAGGAGACATGGTAAAAAGGCTCCCAGTCCACAATGTAAATGTGGTTGGTGTTAGGAAGGGCACCCCACCATACAAAACCTGCCAGATGTAGTTCTATTTGAGCGAGACACGGTCATCTGGCCAATCATGCCTCAAGTGGGACAATCCCGTCTAACCCATGCTAGCATGGGACGTTAAACGATGATGATGAGATATATATATATCACATAGACAGCTGACTGATTGACTTACTATGATCCACAAACTGGTGTTCTAAGCATACCTGTCAGGTTGAGGTGAACATATGTTTATATACAGCATTTACATATAGTATGTGGTGGTATGTTGTATTCCACTGTACAAGCTGTTTCTGTATGCCTGTAGTAGTGTATAGTGTAGTTGCCAGTAGCCTTCATCAAACTGTGCTATGCTACATTGTCAGTTTATTGACAGGTTATGCATGATCCTGCACCCTAGACATAACATACCTTCATTTCATTGAGAACCGTCTCCAATACACTGTCATGTGGTGCAGTGTTAGGTATGTATGATCTGGCACTTCAGATATAACGCACTTCCATTTGAGAACCCCCTCTTCCAATATACTGTCATGTGTTATAGTCTGATAATGGTGTATTTTCTCCACTGTCTAGTCAAGTTATATTTATCTACTGGCTTTTGTGGTGGCAATAGTCTGATCATGGTGTGTTTCCTACACTGTTCAGTCCAATCTATATCTACAGGTTCTGGTGGTTGTAATAGTTGAAGTTAGCAGGAAGGATTAATTGCTGTTCTTTTGCATTTATGGTAGTAGTGCATCTCAAGTCAATGTTTTGGATTAATGTGGTTGTTGATGCTGCTGTGTGTGTGCATATATTAGTCTGGACTGGGTGGAAGGGTACCCAGCCATAGATAAATTGTCAAACAAATGATTGAGATGAACTTTCGCCTGTGTCAAAGACATGCCAATCTTCCTAGTGCTCATTTAACAAAAATGCACTTGGGACACTGAAGTGTGCGGGAATGTATGTAAGTGAGATGCAGCGCGAGGCCCATCAGAGAGGTCAGTAGATCTGATTAAGTACTGAATTGGTCTGTGAAAACCTGTCATCCAATTCTTGTTAGCTGGGAGAACAAATGATGATGGATGAATGGTGGTCTAGTGGTGTTCTGGAATGCTGTAAATGTGTTTGGTATTATTGAACATGCAGTGGAAAGATGTGTTTAGGTTAGAATTATTGTTGCAAATTGTTTCTCTCGTATTTTCAGGTGACCTTTCATTTTGAGTATTTTTGTTTAATTATCTATATATGCAACCTTTGATGATACAAAGTGCAATGTTTTGTGCTCTTTGTGATTTATTATTTATTATAAAATTTTCTGTCAAGCAGACCTCTGATAAAAGGCATCCTACTCATGACCATCAAAGTCTTTACTGTTATTTTTTAAGATGGTAGGGTGTAATTTGAAGTAGATCATCATTTTCATTTGCCACTTCCATTCTGGTTTGGGTCAGGTGATACTTTTTTGAGGTAGTGCTTTCGAATGCCCTTTCTGTAATTATTTTTAAGTATAGTACTTTTTCTACTGAACTTTGAACTGCGAAGCTGCATGACAATATATTTATGTACGACATAAAAAACGTCACTAGTTATTGATTTTTTTTCTTTAAGTAAGCAATATCAACATAAAGATAAACACAACTCTATATCTATACTACAGGCTTCTGTGAAGTAATGATTTACTAAATTTCACTCACAAATCATTGGTTACCCTGAAGCTATAGACAATTCTTGCCCAAAGTTCCATACAGTGAAATTGAACCTGAAAGCAGATTGGTTGCAAAGAAAACTTCTTAATCACATAGCCATGTCTACACCTATTAGATATGGTTGCTATTTCTTGCATGATATAAAGCCCCCTCCCAGTACACTCTATAAAGTGGTAATGCTGGTGCCACAATAGCACCCAGTCCAGTTAAAAAAGTAGATGAGAGGTCAAATTATTGTGGTAGTTTTGGGAAATTACATTCGGTAGGCATATATTGTACTGTTATGACCCGTCCATCCCTTGCTAGTAGGAAGAATGGATGTTAAATGATGACGATAATTCTGCATCCAGGACTACATTAATGAATGTCTTTCTTTTTAAAGATAGTAAGGTGGGATTTTAGGGAAATTTGGCTGCCTATTCTAGCAGGTCAAGTGATTTGAAGTTTAGGTATAGGTAGCAGGAAATAGTTGAAAACTTTGCTAATATCAGGTTTAGTTAAAGTGTAGGGTATTTGGAATCTTGTATTTGAAGTATCAGGTATTTTTTGTCTTAGATTTGTGAGTAGTGTAGTTAATGTGGCAAATTGAAAAAGGAGAATGTATGCATTGGTGATATTGTGGAAGATTTTTTTAAGTGTATGTTTAATTGTTATTGCGATATGTAATGTAGTTTGGCTGTTGCTGCTAATTACATTGTAAGGGTATCTGGGATAGCAGTTAGTGTGTATTGCTTACAATCATAAGGTCCTCAGTTTGATTTTCAAACTTGGCAACATGTGTCCTTGAGCAAGGCATTTTATGCCATGGTTTTCCTATCCACCCAGCTGGTTAAAATGAGTTATATCTGTAATTTAGAGGTCTGATCATATCATATTCTTTGTCATGCTGAATCTTCCTGAGAACTACATTAAAGGTATGCATGTCTGGATTGCTCTGCCACTTGTTCATTAATTTCATGACCAAGCAGTTCTGTTGGTCAAACAATTGAAACATTCATCGTTGGAACTGGTAGATCTCCAACTCTAATTACATTATAAAGTGATTTGACCCTTAACATCCTGTAATGATTTAGTAGAAAATATCTAAACATGTTTAATTCAAATGTTTATAGTAGCCTTACTGCTGGATAGATTGATATGAAAATTTGCAGTATTTGGATAAAAGCTATAATTTTTAATGTAATGCAATCATAGCATGTTTTTGTACTTTTTTTTTAAAGGATGTCTTGATAATACATTTTCTTGTGGTACAGGACGTTAAGAGTTAATGCTTTTTTTTATCATTTGTGTTGGGTGTGGAAATTTGCCAGTTTTAATGTTTTTCTTTGATTTGTTTTTTTTATTCTTTCTTTTGGTTGCTTGATGCTGTGTTTTATTGGTATTGTTTGCAGTGATGGAGGGGTGTATCTGAGATTTCCTTGTGGGACATAGTTTTTGGAAGCTTCTCCTGGTGGAAATGTTTCACTAGTGTGTTGTTTTGTTGTTGTTTTCTAAGCTTTTCTACTGAAGGTTTTCAGATAATTTTGAAAATAATCAAGAATTTGGAGGGATTTAGTAATATAACGTTGTCGTTAATAAGCTGGTGATGGGAACATAACTTAAGAAATGTTCTTACATAAAATTATGATGGAAGGTTTTTAGATAAATATAAAAACTTTAAAATATACATTATAGAATCAGGTGGTTTCAGACAGTTTGGTATCAAATGTTTAAATTTTTTCCTTTTTTTAAAGGATGGGCATTGTTGTTAGTGTGTGTTGGGATGATCACATATGAGAGGGTCAATGCTCTGAGGAAGAAGGATTGTAAAAAATGTTTAATGCAAGGTCTGGAGTTAAAACATATATATGAAGTGTTGTAGTTTGCTTGAAGCATTGTGGAATTTGAGATACAAATATGACTAAAAAATAAGTTGGGTTATTTGGAAGCCCGACAATGCATGCTAGATATAAGTGGCAACGTATTAAGAATTGGAGAAAATAGAGAAAAGAAAAAACAAAAGAATTGAGATAAAAGAATGAGAACGATAGGATACATTAGCAATTTCAATGATCCCAAATATATCTTGCATGCATTGTGAGGCTTCCAAATAACCAAACTTATTTCCTAGTTGTATTTGTATCTCATATATATATCATTATCATCATTATCATCATTTAACGTCTATTTTCCACACTGGGTTAGACGGGTTTGTCCCATTAGAGGCAAGTTGGGTCGGGTGACTGTGTCTCACTCATATAGGACGGTATCTGGCTAGATTACTATGGCTGGGTGACCTTCCAAACGCCAACGACATTTACAATGTGTGCTGAGTGCCTTTTGCCATGTTTCCTACACAACGACTTTACAGTGTGGGCTGGATGTTTTTATATATATATATATATATATATATATATATATATATATATAATCAATGGCTGAACTAGAGAAGAAATTCCAAACATGGAAGCATGGCCTAGAATCAAAAGGCCTTAAAATTAACTTGTCTAAGACTAAAGTTCTAATATGTAGGAAGGAGAATAGGGCACTGGTCCCATCTGGGAAATGGCCATGCTCAGTGTGTAGGAAAGGAATAGGCAGAAACTCCATTTTATGCCCCAAATGCAAAGTATGGGTACATAAAAGATGCAGGTATGCTAACTAAGAATATAGATTTTATATGTGGCCGGTGCTCTGGTGCAATAATTAGCAGCAAATTCTCACAGAATACTAGCTCATTCCATTGCCCAGATGGTTCTATAGAAAAACACCTTCTACAGAAAAAACACTTTCCGTTACTTGGGTGACAAAATCAGCAGTGGTGGAGGGTGCTCCGAAAGTACTGTAGCTAGAGTCAGAATGGGATGGAAAAAGTTCAGAGAGCTTATACCACTATTGGCCGCTAAAGGTTTCTCTCTAAAAATGAAAGGCAGGCTGTATGATGCCTGCATACGAACAGCAATGTTACATGGCAGTGAGACATGGGCCTTGTGAGCAGAGGATCTACGCAGACTGGAGAGGAACGAAGCTTGCATGCTCCGTTGGATGTGTAATAGTAATATGCACGAATGGCTAAGCATAAATGAACTAAGTGAGAAATTAGGAATAAGAGGGATCAGATGCTGTTTACTCGAGAGAAGACTACTATGGTCACGTAATGTGCATGAAAGACGACAGCTGTATAAAAAAAGTGCAGGGCGATCAAAATAGACGGTAGCCACGGAGTAGGCAGACCCAGAAAAACCTGGGACGACTTGATAAATTCCGACCTCACACACTTACACCTCTCCAAGACAGTTCACTGGACCGACATCTTTGGCGCTATGCAGTAATACAGAAGACCCGCCTTGTCTAAATACAAAGCAAAACCTACAGTCAGTAGGCACCTCTTAACCAAAATACATCCCCGTCCCACTACCCCTACCGCCACGCCATCTACATCACCCCTTTCGATGTAAAGCTATGTTGGTACCACAACATCCAGTCCTAAATAAATGAGGTCGTGTAGGTGTCACGGCAAAAAAACACACAGTCCACGCTGTAATGTGGTCGCGTAGGTAACACGGTAAAAACCTCCCAGTCCACACTGTAAACGTGGTTGGTGTTAGAAAGGGCACCCAGCCGTAGAAAACCTACCAGACAGTCATGAGAAAGATAACCAATCTTGCCTCAAATGGGACAATTCCCGTCCAGACCCATGCTAGCATGGAAGATGGACGTTAAACGATGATGATGATGATATATATATATCATCATCATCATCATCACCGTTTTACGTCCGTTCTTCCATGCTAGCATGGGTTAGACGGGTTGTCCTGCTCATACAGGAACTGATTTTGGTTTGATTTCTACAGCTGGATGCCCTTCCTAACACCAACCTCATTTACAGTGAGTGCTGGGTGCTTTTTTCTGTGGCGCCTACACGTCCACTTTACAGTGTGGGCTGGATGCTTTTTAGCCGTGGCCCCTCCACGACCACTTTGCAGTGGGAGGGTGTGGGGGAATATTGTCTATATGCTTCAGCTTGTACCCATGGGAGGTTGGGTACACTATTACTGCGTGACGCCAGAGGTCACGGTCGTGTGTCATCGCCTTTGAGAGGTGTAATTGGGTAAGGTCAGCTTTTATCACCTCATCCCAGGTCTTCTTGGGTCTCCCCACTCCACGGTTTCCATTGACTTCTAGTGCTCTGCACCTTTTTATGCAGCTGTCATCCTTCATACGCATCACATGTCCATACCAACGCAACGACGTCTCCTACACACAGCATTTGATTCCTCTTATGCTCAGTCTCTCTCTCAATTCATTACAATATTACTATTACTATAACCCATGCAAGCATGGAAGATGGACGTTAAACGATGATGATGATGATGGTGATTGGATGGTCTTATTTTTTAAACATTCATATTTTTGTTTTGAATCATTATCATCATTTAACATCTGTTCTCCCTGCTAGCAAGGGTTGGATTGGAACTACTGATCTGTCAGATGGGCTGGGGGCTACATCTCTCTCTCTCTCTCTCTGTATTTTTATGGCAGCAACACTATGGAAGTTGTCATGTCTTTAACACAACTGAAGATCCCTCTCATTCAAATGTATTTTAACCCTTTAATTCAAACCAGCCATATCCGGCCAGAATTCTCTCACCTCTTTCTGTTCAAACCGGCTGTAACCGGTTGCTCATGCTGATATTAAGCTATTGTTCTCAAAATAAATATCAAAATCTCATAGGTTCCACTGTTCTGGAGTAGCACTGTTGTTCAGACAGAATTGGAAGCAGCTATCACGCTTCTTCCAATTCTGTCTGAACAACGGTGCTACTCCAGAACAGTGGAAAACTGCCAGTGTCATTCCTCTGTTCAAAAAGGGTGACCGCACATCACCTGTGAACTATCGTCCAGTCAGTCTTACTAGTTGCATTGCCAAACTGATGGAATCCTGTGTCAGAGAAACACTTTGGAAATTCTGGAACTCTCACAGTCTTATCCGGCCCTCGCAATTTGGATTTATCCCCAACTCCAGCTGCCTTGATCAATTTATCGACTTTCTTGAGGACATCACCCGGATCACTGATGGCGGCTCATGGGTGGATGTTGTTTACCTTGACTTTGAGAAAGCTTTCAATTCTGTGCCACACAAAAGGCTTATGGCAAAATTCTCTGCAATGGGTGTGAAGGATGATCTTTTTAACTGGTTGAAGTCCTTCATTCTCAGTTGGAGAGAGGTAGTCACGATTCTGGGACAGCATTCCTCACCATATGAGATGTCATCTGGTGTACCACAGGGATCTGTTCTTGGCCTCCTTTTGTTTGTGGCATATATTAATGACATAGATGCCAACTTAAAGAATGCCACAGTACTAAAGTATGCAGATGACATCAAGCTGTACCTTGAGATAAAAAGGACAGATCCTGAACACTATAGATCTTGCTTGCAGTCTGACCTGGACACAATGCAACAATGGCTCTCAGACTGGCAACTCAAGCTAGCTGTGGACAAGTGCACCACCATGCATTTTGTGAGTAAAAACCCAGTGTCCACATACTCCCTCCACAGCACTAATATCAAGAAGTCTTCTTGTGAACGTGACCTGGGCATTACGGTCAGCAACGATTTGTGTTGGACGAAGTACGTCTCTAAAATTGTCAAGAGGGCTGAGGGTGTCTTAGCATCACTCAGCAAGACCTTTGTCAGCTGCTCTCCAGCTATCTATTTAAGGCTGTACATGACTATGGTGTGGCCACACTTAGAATTTGCATCACCAGTCTGGAACCCCTATCTTGCTCAGAACATTGACCACCTGGAAACTGTTCAGAGACATGCAACCAAGCGAATACCCTCCATCAAGCATCTACCATACTCTGAACGCCTTGCTTCCCTGTGCATGGATACATTGAAGCTCCGACGCCTGGCAACTGACTTGGTAAACGCCCACAAAATTGTTAACCATCTTGCCAACAACAACCCTGAGTACCTTTTTGATTTCCATGTGTCTAACACACGTGGGCATGTCCACAAAGTCAGAAAACAGCACAGTTCCCTTGACTTTCGGAAACATTTTTTCACGCTCAGAGTTGCTGAAGCATGGAACAAACTACCTGCATCAGTTGTTAGCTGTCGAGACTCTGCATCCTTTAAAACCTCCATGTTTCCCGAGATTCGCCAACACTACACCTAATGTTCCCCATCCATACACATGCACACATGTATATCACAACTCATACACAGTTCATTTCCCTGACATTTGTATATTATTCTATGTAGTATACATGCACCTTTGACGAGTTGTAGTGCACCTGAGCACTTTACACAAACGTTTCATTATTATTATATTATGTGAGATAATTATGTAAGATAAAGCCTTTACCACAAAAATACAATAGTATATATAGAGTAATGTAAATGCTAAAGGGTTAATATTTGGTGCAGGCATTGTTTTGTAGCTAAAAAAATTCACTTTGCAACCATTTGATTTGGAGATCGCTCTCACTGTACATCACCTTGATTTTCAAATGAGTTTTAGAGCTTTGGGCCAACTGTAAAGAAGTCCATTGTGTGTGGATATATATATGTATTGATATTTTCATATCAAATACTCTTGGAGATTAGTGACTCAAGGAATGTCAGTAGTATATATTGTACATAAAAATAAATTGTGTGTTGGTGTCAGGAAAGGCATGTGACCATAGAACTACTGCATTAAAAATAGTTCCATCCAGCCTTTGCCATCCTGGATAAATAGACATAACGATGATAATGATGCCTGATGTTGAGCTGCATGTTATTTTGTATTTTCATTTTTAATTCTTCGTTAATCCTTTTGATACTAACTCGTCCAAACCTGGCTCTGGTTCTATGAAACAAAATCATTTATTTTGAAGGGTTCCTATTTAAATAAACATCTTCTAACATAATTTTCAATAAGAATCATATAGTAAGTTACAATATGAGTGATGATAAAATTAATAATTCAAAATTTTTCTCTAATTAATTGAAATAGAATTTAGTATTCATGCCAACTCTTACCTATGATTGTGAATCTTGGGTAATGACTGAAAGCATATGATCATGAATACAAGCAGCCGAAATGGGGTTCTGCCGAAGGGTCCTTAGAGTAACGTTACTCGATAAAGTGTGTAGCTTGGAGATCAGAGAGTCACTCCAAGTAGAGCTGCTACTTCTCTGAATTGAGTGATCATAGCTCTGATACTATGAGCATGTTTCAGGAAAGAATCATTCGGCAGATTTTACGGGCAAAACCAACTGGCAGGAGGTAGATCCAGAGGTAGACCCCAAGCAAGATGGTTCGATAACATTCATGAGCTTGGCTGGTCTCGCTTGGGGATCCAACAGGATCAGTTGGAGACAGTTGCTTCTGTCAGGACCTGCTGGAAGGAGTGTTTGAGGACTCTGCCCCCATGACCCCCTCATGAATAAGTGGGTGAAGAAGAAGAATGTATTTCATTAGAAATATGGGCATGAAAAGGTTAAGTGTTAGGAGAGCATTTGTCTCTTTTGTTTTTCAGTTTATGTAATTTTAAATTGCCTGCTTGCTGAAATGTTATATTCATTAGGGAATATGCTTTTGATCTATCTTAAAATTTAAACTTGATAGTCTCAGAAACATGAGTATGGCACCCATAAAATCTAGTAAACAAAATTAATCACATGAGTTTCAGGATGTTTTATTTTCTTTTAATTGTTAGTTTTATCGGAGTGGCAAAATTTTGACTTAAAGTTATTTTAATGCAGTGGTTGTTTAGTAGGTTCTATCACATGCTGCATTTGTTTTCTATTTTTCTCTAGATAAATGTTGGTAGATGTATTTATATTTGTAATGTCACAGTTTTATTTGTAGCTTTATGCACAACCAATTTTATATTTTATATATAAATTAAATGGAAACTATAGAAAACGATGTTGGTTATAGGGGTGAATTTATTGTATTAGTTATACTAACTCATCGTCATTGTTTTAATGTCCACATTTCCATTCTGATATGGGTTAGTTAGACAAGAATATTTGAGGCAGTAGTCTACAGCCTGATGCTCAGCTGTAGAAAACATGTCAAAGAAGTGTTACGAGGACTCTTCTGTTGTGTCAAAGGCACGACAGCCTCTCTAGTGTTAGTGATCTACATGACAAATGGACTCAGTGCACTCTATAAAGTGGTTGGAGATAGGGAAGGTATCCAGCCAAACAAAGGGGCCAGGAGGACTCTTCAGTTGGGTTGTTACTGGATGCCTGACTGGTGTCAATATGGAGATTAACTCATGCATACGTGCATGCACATATATATATAAGTGGCTTCCACACATTTTCCATTTACCAATTTCCCTCAAGGCATTGGTCAGCTTGGGGCTATTGTAGATCCTTCCATAAGGTGTCACTCATAGAGATTGAATCCAAACCACATAGTGAAGCAAACTTTTTAATGACACAGCCATGCCTGTGCCTTTATTTATAATCTACTTGTAAATCATTTTTGATGTTTATTCTTTTTATTCTTTACTTGTTTCAATCATTTGACTGGCCATGCTGGGGCAGTATGTTGATTTAGTTGATCATGACCCCAGTACTTGTTTTTTCAAGTCTTGTATTTATTTTATCGATTTCCTGTTTGCTGAAGTGCCACATTACGAGACACAAATACAGACATGCAAATACATATATGCCCCCCCCCCCCCACACACACACACACAATACACACATATATGTAGAATTCAAATGAAACAGCTCTAGCCCTGTAGAAGTCATTTCTATAATAAAATGAATACTGTATTTTTTTGTTGAATCACCAGTTTGAAGAGCAGATCGATAATAGTCGGGTCCATAACTTCTATGGGTGACCCTGAGCCAGTCCTCTGCGAAATGCGTGTAACAAAAAGTTGATACACAAAACAAAAACTGTATGTAAAATAAACTTTGTTTTTCTTTATACACTTTGCCTGTGCATTGAGTGCTCATTTTGGTACCACCACCAGTAATTCATTGAATCTAACCCATACTAGTGTGGAAGATAGACGTTAAACGATGATGATGATAAATAGTTTATTGGTGAGCTATCAATTCCATAGTTGGGTGCGATCACTGATCGTACCTTGAGCTGATCGATCACAAAAGCACGTCACTCGAATATACATAATGATCCTATATTAATACTTCGTTCCTGCTCATTATTATTATTATATTATCAATCTATCTTTCTATCTATCTATCTATATATATATATATATATATATATATATATACATACGTATAAATGGGCTTCTGCAGTTTCCGCCTACCAAGTTCCACTCACAAGTAATTGTTCAACTCAAGGCTATAGTAGAAGACACTTCTCCAAGGTACCCCACTGCAGGACTGAATCTAGAATCACATGGTTAACCATTCATTGTTTATTTTGTTTCGGTTTTTAGAGTTTGATTTGCTTAAATATTTCACTATGGCAGTGTACACTCTCTAGTATTGTCTACACTCATTTGTTCTGAGCTTTGCATTAGATAATTTCTAGTAACTGAATATTTGATATGTAGAGTATGAGTCATTATCATCATCATCATCATCATTATAGCTGTTTTTAGATGCTTGTATGGGTTGGATGGTCTTCTTTTGCTCACCTTTCTGACATTCAGCCTCATGAGATCTGCTTTCACCACTTCTTCCCATGTCTTTCTTGGTCTTTTTGGTTTTATATGTAGTCAAATATATTTGTATCAGTTTTATGAATGTTTCCTGTCAAATTATTTGACTGCAGCAATCAATGAAAAAGCACTTATGTGGGCTACATTTTAGAAACTTTTGATACCAAATCACCTGTAACTGCCACTGGTTCTATGATATAAAATGTGTTTTAAAATGTTAATATTTATCTAAAAATCTTCTGTTATGTAAGAACAAATGTTATGTTTTAAATGCCAGTTTAGTAATGAGAAAAATACTTGTGTTACTAAATCTTTCCAAATTCTTGATTCAATAGAAAATCATAGGCAGTGTTTTTTTTTTTTATTGGAAATAGAGTAATGAAAGAGTTAACCAATGTTTGGTTATATCTTCCTCTGTTCATTCTTCTGTATATTGTATAATAATGGTCTACTTGCTGTTACTCCTAACAACATAGACTCCTACTTATTTCCTGCCTTCTAAGCTTTCTCCATATAGCGTGAACACCTCATTTCAGATATGCACTGCTTTCATGAACAGACACCTTGTTCAATCTATGCTGGCAGGGAAAATGGAGAGTAAATGATGATGATAATGACACTTTGTAAACATTCTTCAATGGAAATGTGATAACCTTATTTCCTTCAATAGCATTAGGGTACCTAACTATATATGTCAAGGAAACAATGAGGCACTAAACCTCATCTGCATATCAATAACACACAACTAAATCCCTTAAATATGCTTCATAATTTCTGATTAACTCTCATTCCATCACATAACTAATGTTACCAAAACTGCATCCTAAAAGCTATGCTTCTTCTTCAGAGCTCAAAATACTTTAACTATGATCAGTTGCTGATACTTTATAAAGCTCTTGTAGTAGATGCAGCAATCATTAAACCCCAGGTTCGATCCCATTATGCGGAATATAGGCCAAGTGTTGGGTCTACCCATGCTGTGTAAGTGAAATTGAATAGACAGAAACTGTTTGGAAGCTTGTTTGGACTGTAATTCAAAGGGCCTTGTCAGACATACTTTGTGTCATGCTGAATCTCGAGAACTATATAATAGGCACATGTGTTTGTGGAATGCTCAGTTACTTACATGTTAATTTCATGAGTTGGCTGTTCCAGTGATCAAACAATTGGAGCACTCTTTATCGAAAGCAAAGTGGGTCTGTTCCAGAAATTTGAACTGATCTTAAGTTTCAGAAGGTTTCTAAAGGTCATAGTTACTGTCTCTTAACTTATAAAAAAAATGTCTTTATTCAACAATAGTCACATCATACATTACTGAAAATTTCATATTTTTCTCAACTTAATCTTTTTTTCAATTTGAATTTTTAACCCTTTCAATACTAAACGACCTGAAATTGCACCTGGCTCCATGATGCAATCTATTTTAAAGTTTTTATATTTATCTAAAAACTTTGCATATTAATTTTATGTAAGAACCTTTAAGTGATGCTCCAGAAACCAACTTGAAATTGAGAAGTTAGTTATATTATTAAATACTTCCACATACATGATTATATTCAAAATTATTTGAAAATCATAGTCAGTGTTTTTCATTAGAAATATTGTAATGAAAGGGTTAAAAATTTACCATGTTGGCTTCTTTTTATAAATTTGATATATGCTAATTCAATATACAGAACATTAAGGAACTAATTTCATTTATAGATACAGTTGTTTGTTTGCCAAATATGAATTCAGTAATATGAGAATTTAATTTTTCTGTCAATATTTAATTGCACTCGTTTTTCTTAACCGTCGTTATTCACTTAAATAAACTTAAGACCGATGGTGTGTTTTAAACAGAAAAATGTTGTTATAAAGAAATTGTACATTAGCAAAATTATTAGAGTGCTGGAGAAAGTGTTTTGTGGCATTTGTTCTAGCTCTTTATGTTCCAAGTTCAAATAAAGTACCAGTTAAGTACCGGGGTCAATTTAATTAACTTTCTTTATTACTGAAATTGCTGGCTTTGTGCCTAAATTAGAAACCATTATCATTATTATTTGATTCTGACCCTCACTAACTTTTTCAAGTTTCATTTGGAAAGGAACGTGAAAGTGAAGAGGGAGGTTCTTTCCTCCAGTAAATTTGTGAAAAAGTGGGTGAAAGTAGTGAAAACAGCAAGAATAAATGTATCTGTTCTTAGCATGTGCTTGTAGGCTGGAAAATGACAGTTGGGAGAGGGTTTTTGCTCCTTGTATCAGTGATTCTAGATCTGTGTGGTTCCTCAATTGGCCCTAGGTGGAGCTCTACCCATATGAAGTGTGTATATTTATTTTATTCCTTTTTCTTTTTTTCTTTCATCGAATTTCCTTGTAAGACCCCCCCCCCCCCCCGACAATTTATGCAACCTGTCATCTAATCATCATCATCTTCGTTTAACATCCATCTTCCATGCTAGCATGGGTTAGACGGGAGTTGTCCCACTTGAGGCAAGGTTGGTTGGGTGACCGTGTCTCGATCATATAGGACTATCTGGCAGGTTTTCTATGGCTGGATGCCCTTCCTAACACCAACCACATTTAGTGGGGAACTGGGAACTGTATTACTGGGTAGCGCCAAAGATCTCGGTCCAGTGACATTGTCTTAGAGAGGTGTAAGTGTGTAAGGTCGGAATTTATCAGATCGTCCCAGGTTTTTCTGGGTCTACCTACTCCGTAACCACCATTAATTTTGATCGCCCTGCACTTTTTTTATACAGCTGTTGTCTTTCATGCGCATCACGTGGCCATACCAACGTAGTCTTCTCTCAAGTAAACAGCTGATCCCTCTTATTCCTAATTTCTCACTTAGTTCATTTATGCTTTGCCGTTCACGTATATTACTATTACACATCCAACAGAGCATGCATGCTTCGTTCCTTTCCAGTCTGTGCAGGTCCTCTGCACGTAATGCGCATGTCTCAATGCCATGTAGCATTGCTGTTCATATACAGGCATCATACAATCTGCCTTTCATTTTTAGAGCGAAACCTTTTGTGGCCAACAGCGGTATAAGCTCTCTGAACTTTTTCCATCCCGTTCTGACTCTGGCTACTGTACTTTCAGAGCACCCTCCACCACTGCTGATTTTGTCACCCAGGTAACGGAAAGTGTCCACTATTTCTATAGAACCATCTGGGCAATAGAAGGAGCTAGTATCCTGTGGACACTTGCTACTTATTGCACCTGAGCATCGGCCACATATAAAGTCTATGTTCTTAGATAGTTTACCTGTGATCCCACTACACCTTTTATGTACCCATAGTTTGCATTTGGGACATAAAATGGAATTTCTGCTTACTCCTTTCCTACACACTGAGCATGGCCATTTCCTTGAGGGCGCCTGTGCCCTATTTTCCTTTCTACATACTAGAACTTTAGTCTTAGACAAGTTAACTTTAAGGCCTTTTGATTCTAGGCCATGCTTCCATGTTTGGAATTTCTTCTCTAGTTCAGCCATAGATTCAGCTATGAGAGTTAGATCATCTGCGTATAGGAGTTCTCATGGGCAGCCGGTCTTGAACTCCTCTGTTATAGCCTGAAGGGCAATAATAAATAGGAGGGGGCTAAGGACAGAGCCTTGATGAACATCAACTTTTACCCTAAATTCTTCACAATATTCATTGTTAATTCTAACCTTACTGACTGTTTCTTTATACATAGCTTGTATAGCTCTCACAAGCCATTCATCTACACCTAGTTTTCTAAGAGTCCACCTGATAATGGAGCAGGGGTCTCTGTCAAAGGCTTTCTCCAGGTCTACAAAAGCTAAGTAGAGGGGATTAATTTTAGCTAGGTACTTCTCCTGTAGTTGTCGTACAAGGAAAAGAGCGTATGTGGTACTTTTACCTGACACAAACCCAAACTGCATTTCATCTAGATCAATTCGCTCTCTGATTAGTTGCACTATAACTCTTTCTGTGACCGTCATGACCTGGTCAACTAACTTAATGCCTCTATAGTTTCCCCTATCTAGAGCATCCTCTTTACCCTTGTAGCAGTTAATGATGATGCTGCTACGCCAGTCTTTTGGTATGACCCCATTCTGTTTTATTTGGTTAACTATATGGGTGACCATAATGTGTCCCACCATTCCAGATGCCTTCAACATCTCAGCAACTATCTCCGAAGGCCCAGCTGCCTTGCCTGTCTTCATATCTTTGATTGCCTTACTTATTATACTACCTTTAACTTGCACCGCTGGTTCTTCTATTGGATTGATTTGGGGCAGACTAACTTTCTCCCATTTATTCTCCTCATTTAATAGTCTCTCGTAGTGACACTTCCAAGCTATCTTCTTATCAGTATCAGTGAGGGCATGTACACCGTTATCATTACGGACACACACACTTCTCCCCGACAATATCACGGTTTTCCTTGACACATTGTCTAGCAATCCTAAACACCTCACATTTTTGATCCTCACGTTGTAGAACATGCTTGAACTTTCTATCCTCTGCTTCCCTTTTTGCAAAGTACACTTGTCTCCTAGCTTCTCTCCTGGCCACTTGATAGTGCTCTCTACTCCCCCTATCCTGCCATACTTTCCTAACCTGCTTTTTCCACCTTACTGTTCCACTACCAAGTTACTCTCCTTCTGTCAATAGGTCTGCTCCAGCCACAAATTTCATCTGTTGCTTTCAGCAGGTACACTTTCAAGCATTCCCACTGTTCCTCTATATTGCATGTCTCTAATTGCTCTTCCTTATTGTCAAGGGCGTCAAGTAATAAACTTTTAAATTTGTCACTGGCTGTGGGGTCCTTCAACTTCCATATTCTTCTCAAGGTAGGCCTCCTCTGTTGAGTACGTCTATTCCTGACTATGAGGTCACTAACTACTAGGCTATGTTGGGAGGTGCATTCTTCACGGGGGAGAGATTTAATGTTTACAATAGACACTTTGTCACGTCTTCTAGTAAGGATATAATCTATCTGGCTGGTGTGTTCCCCTGATCTATAGGTGATCAAGTGGTTTTGTCATGTTTTGAAGTTTGTGTTACAGATATATTTCTTTATTAGCCACAGGGGCACAAAAGAAGGGGACAAATACAAAGGGGGAAGTTTACATACAATAAAAACGTGTAAAATGTTATCACAGATGGAATTTAAAAGTTAGTCGATTTTCCCCAATAGAGGGAGACAGTTTATATGGGTAACACATACCCCCGAAAAAAAATGTGCAACCCTCATCTCCAGGAGTACGAAGAGCTTGTACTCCTTTCCTCTCCTCCTCCTTTTCCTCAACCTACAGGCTGATATAGAGAGAAGGCCCATTCACTCGGGCCATTCTCGCCACTTTCACCCACCTTTCATAAAACTTGCTGGGGTACAGCACCTCTCTCTCCATCCTGATTCTTCTTCCAAAGTGGTATTGTGTTACAGATAGTTAGGTTATTAGCGTCACAGAATTCCAGGATTCTGAAGCCCTCCTCATTTCTATTTCCAAACCCATAGCCTCCATGGATTCCACCATAGCCATCACTATGTTGTCCAACGTGACTGATTAGGTCGCCAGCAATAATTAAGTAGTCGCTGTCGGTTATTTGGGAGGTAGTGTGCATTAGCGTCTCGTAGAACCTGTCCTTTATAACGTCATGTAGACCAGATTGGGGTGCATAAGCGGATATTATTGTCACAGTAGTTCTATTTAGAACTAGTCTTATTTTAATTATTCTGTATTTCACTCTATTTACGTCAATTACCTTATCTACCTATTTTTCAGCTAACATAATTCCTACACCACCCAGTCCGTTGTCATTTCCTACCCAGAAACATTTATAGCATCGTTTTTTACCCACGATGAATCTGGCAGACCCACCTCTCAACCTAGTCTCTTGAATACAACAAACATCAACTTCCTTACGTTCAAGCATCTCTACAACCTCATTTGAGTGACCTTTCAATGTGCCTACGTTCATCGTACCAACTCTGAAGTTGGGAGGGTGGGATGGATGGGTTGGAGGGGCAGTGAGGGGTGTGGGAGGCGAAATTATGTTGGTCATCCGTGTCTGAAATAAAGAGGGGTCCTTGTATTCTCATCCTGCAGTGGGAGGTGAATTTATCTTTATCTTTGACATCGTCATTGAGTGTTTAGACTTACCAAATTCCGCAGTCCACCCATCAAATAGGTCTAAACTTATGGAGTAGTAACCGAGGTAGTAGCTTTACTATACTGATTTGTTAGAGAACTTACTAAAGCCGCTGAGTTCTGATTGGACCATATAGCAATGGTTGTGTGTGTGTGTGTGGGGAGGGGGTATCTTTAGGAGAAGGTTAGTTTTTAGGAAGGGTCCAACAGAATGAGACATATTATTAAAAACATGTAAAATATTAATTAAAAATCTGAGAAAAGCGGAGAATTTGAATTCTAGACTGGCATAAATAGAAATTTAAAACACTGCTTATTGAGTCAACTTTATGGGTAACTTTAGGATAAGGTAAGTTTTTAGGAAGGGTCCAACCGAATGAGACATATTATTAAAAACATGTAAAATATTAATTGAAAATCTGAAAGAAAAATGAAGAATTTGAATTCTAGACTGGCATAAATAGAAGTTTAGAACACTGCGTATTGAGTCAACTACGGGTAAAAGGAAAGACAAGTGTTTTGCTTACATTCTCAAAATCGACAGATTGGCCGTAAGATGGATTAGATAGATAACACAATAATAATTTTGACAACTCTCAAAATTCTTCAATAATCAATTCAAATACAATGTATTTCACTAGAAGTATGGTAACAAAATGTTTTTTTTTTTTTATGATGTCTCATCATCATCATCATCATCACCGTTTTACGTCCGTTCTTCCACGCTAGCATGGGTTAGACGGGTTGTCCTGTTGTGGGCAGTGTCTGGTCGGCTGACCATGCCTTGCTCATACAGGAACTGATCTGGCTTGATTTCTACAGCTGGATGCCCTTTTAATGTCTGGAAATGCGATTCCACTATGAGCAAGATACAGCACAGCCAATGGCCAGACCTTCCTCAAAACGGTACCACCCAGTTTCCACACTGTAAATGTGGTTGGTATAAACATGGACAAGGTTTAGGAAGGGCATCCAGCAGTCAGATAAACTCAGCCGAAACATTGTTCTACTATGAGCAAGGTACGGTGCAGCCAACTGACCAGACCTGTCCCATAACGGTACCACTCAGTTTCCACACTGTAAATGTGGTTGGTGTTAGGAAGGGCTTCCAGTAACCATAAAAACCCAGCTAAAATGTGGTCATGTTATGAGCAAAGTATAACCCAACTAACCCATGCAAGTGTGGAGAAATAGATGTTAAACGGTGATGATGATGGTCAATCTGTTGGCATGGAAAATGAAGGTTACAATGATAAAGTAATATCAGCATCTAATTTAAACTAATGTCTTTAGTCAACTGCATTCTCCACTTAGAAAATACTTAACATATACTTGACCTCATAATATACATTTAAGGTTAATGCTCAAAAGTTGTATTTGAAGTATCAGTTTATGTGAAACTTTATGAATAACTAAGACTGCTCTTAAATTACTGTGATCTGGAGTAGTTTTTAAAGATAGCTAAAGGATCCACTTCATTTGATATTAGTATTAGTATTGCACTTAGATATATGCACTTTTCACTTTCTAATATTACTTTCTAACTGTTGCTTTAATTATAGGTTTGTGTGACAGTTCAGACAAAAATTCAGACATGTATTTATTTGGTCACATGTCTTTATAAAGCACAAAGACATTGTTAATGATATTGGTAATATCATCATCATCATCATGCTTTTTATGTTTTTTTTTTCCATGCAAAGCCTCCTTCCATATGTTGTGATCTTTTGTCATCTTCTCTGAAGTTCAGCATTTTGAGATCCACCCTCACCACTTCCGCCTAGGCTTTCCTTGGACTTCCTTTACTACAGCTTCCTTCCACTGGGACTATTGTCACTTCTTCACAACAATCATCCTCCATGTGCATCAGATGGCCATTTTGCACACTACATTTGATTCCTTTTATACTCAATTTCACTTTCAGCACATTCATCATCATCAACATCGTTTTACGTCCGCTTTTCCTTGCTTGCAAGGGACAACCATCAAAGCATGATCATTTCATTTCATTTCTCTCCAGCATTTACATATCTTCTGCATTTACTACCCATTCTTCACTTCGATGTGATACTGCACTTCTCATGCAGGAATTATAGTCAGTCTTGTTTGTAGAGAGAAACCTTATTATTGACGACAGAGGTTGTAACGCCTTGATCTTTTTCCATTCTAGTCTTTTAGCTACTATGCTTTCAGAGCAACTGCCTCCACTGCTAATTAGATCACCTAGGTCGCAAAAAGCTATCAACCACTTCTATGGAGTCTTACCTAGATTGGAAAAAGTCTAATTAATTGGGGCTCTTACTACTAACTATCTCCTGGGGCTCTTATTACTAACATTCCTACTTACAAAGTTAACCTCTTCTGTTAGTCTGCCTACAATCCCACTACATCTCTTGTGTACCCAGCTTTTATACTCAGTACATTGTATAGAGCGTTTACCTATTCCTTTTCTACATATCAAGCAATGGCAACTTCCCCGATGAGATCAGTCCTGTCTTCTTTTCTATTCACTAAGGCTTTAGTTTTCCTCAAGTTTACTCTGAACCCTTTTGATTCTCAGTTCTGTTTCATAACTAGGATTTTCTTCTTTAGCTCTTCCACAGATCCAACTATAAGAATCAGGTTGTCAGCATATAGGAGTTCCTATGGGCAGCCAATCTTAAACTCCTAAGTTATGGTCTAGAGGACTAAACAGAAGTGAGCTGAGAACTGAGTTCTGATGAACATTTTGCACATTGAATTCCTCACTAATCTCATTACCTACTCACTCTTTACTGACAGCATCTCTGAACTGTACTCACAAACCACTAATCTACACCGAGTTTCTTTAAGGTTCACCAGATGGCAGATTGTGGAACTCTGTCAAAGGCCTTCTCCAGATTAACTAAAACTAAAACTCTAAAAGTCGATGGAAGCCTTAGAGTGGGGAGACCCAAGAAGACCTAGAATGAGATGATAAAAACTGACGTTGCCCAATTGCACCTCTCAAAGGCGATGGCAGGACCGAGACCTCTGGCGTTATGCAGTAATACAGAAGACCTGAGTTCCTACGGGTACAAGCCAAAGCTGAAGCATATAGAGAGTATTCCCCCATCCCTTCCCACTGTAAAGTGATCGTGTAGGTGTCACGACAAAAAGCACCTAGTCTACACTGTAAAGAGGTTGTGTAGGCGCCACAGTAAAAAAGCACCCAACACTCACTGTATATGAGGTTGGTGTTAGGAAGGGTATCCAGTTGGAGAAACTGAGCTAAAATCAGTCCTCTATGAGCAAGACATGGTCACTTGACCGGGCATTGCCCGCAACAGGATAACCCGTCTAACCCATGCTAGCGTGGAAACATTGACGTAAAACGGTGATGGTGATGATTACACTTAGCTAGGAACATCTCTTGTAACTATCTCAGTTTATTTATGCACTTAGTAAACCTGCCATCTTGCTTGTCCAGTTCTTTGCTGCTCTAATTTTTCCAATCTTTCCATGCTTATCTCTTAGCTCTAATTGCTCTATCTATAGTCCTCTTCCACCACCAGGTCACCCATCATGTGTGTGTGTGTATCAAAAGGTAATAATAAGGTAGGTAAGTGTAAAAGCCAAACTCACTATCTTCAATTGAGTATTCATGCTAACCCTTACCTATGGTCATGAATCTTGGGTAATGACCAAAAGAATATGATTGTGAATACAAACAGTCGACATGGGGTTTTTCTGAAGAGTCTTTGGAGTAACATTACTTGATACTGTGTAGCTTAGTGAACTGAGAACTTAATAGCTAGAATAAGGATAGGATGGAAAAAGTTTAGAGAGCTACTCCCACTGTTGGGATGACTATGTCGTCTGTGTGCGAATTACCGTGCTGTATGGTAGTGAAACTTTGCTTCATTGGATGCGTAATGTAAGTGTGAGAGAAAGGCAGAGCTTGGACGAGTTGAGGGAGAAGTTGGGTTTAAGAGGAACCTGAGGTGGTGTGCCAGGGAGAAGACTGCATTTGTATGGACATGATGTGCATGGACAATGATCACTGGGTGAAGAAGTGTCAGGAAATCCCAGTGGAGGTAGACCAAGAAAGACTTGAGCAGAATGCCTGAGAGCTGACCTTAAATCTCTGAGACTAAGAGGAAATAATAAAGGAACACGATGAGTGGAGAGATGCTGTGCTGAGAAGGACTGATCCAACTCATACAAACATGGAAAAATGGACTCAAAAATGATAATATATTTAAAAACAAAATATATATATTTGCCCTACATATATGCCCCATCCAACCCAGGGAAAGCGGACATGAAAACGATGATGATGATATATATATATATATATATATATATATATTACACCTCTCCAAGACAATGTCACTGGACCGAGACCTTTGGCGGTACTCAGTAACAGAGAAGACCCGCCTTACCTAAATATATAGTAAAACCTACTCCAGCCAGTAGGCATCTCTAACAAAATACACCCCGTCCCACCACCACCACTCCCACCCGATCCACACCACCCCGTTCTATGTAAAGTTATGTTGGTGCCGCGCCATCGAGGCCGAAACAAATGAGATCGTGTAGGTGTCACGACAAAAAACACACAGTCCACGCTGTAATGTGGCCATGTAGGCAACACGGTAAAAACCTCCCAGACCCACACTGTAAATGTGGTTGGTGTTAGGAAGGGCATCCAACTGTAGAAAACCTGCCAGACAGTCCTATGCGAGCAAGACAATCACTCTTGCCTCAAGTGGGACTACCCCCGTCCAAACCCATGCAAGCGTGGAACACGGACGTTAAACGTTGATGATGATGATGATATATATATAATATAATATAATATAGAAGAGCTTCTACAGGACTAGAACTGCTTCATTTGTGAGAAATCATCAGGAAGCTTCCTGATGATTTCTCACGAATGAAACAGTCTTAGTCCTGTAGAAGCTCTTCTATATTAAAACTTTTATACTCTGCTATGTATTGAGTACCTTACTTACTGTGGTTACCCCCGATTCAACCCGGAATAACTTATATATATATATATACACTTAATGTTGGCACTCTCTCAGGTAGATCTGCTGAAATAGCGGAGATGCTGGAGAGAGGACATGTGGATGTGTGCTGCGTGCAAGAGGTGAGATGGAGAGGTGCCTCTGCGAGACTAGTTGCAGGCAAACATCTTAGCTATAAGCTTTTCTGGGTAGGTAAGGATGATGGGTTTGGGGGAGTAGGCATTTTCCTGGCTGAAAGATGGATCAATAAGACAATAGAGGTAGTTCGAGTTAGTAATCGAATAATTAAGCTTAGATTAGTTGTAGGCAGGAGACTACTGACAATCATCTCTGCCTATGCTTCCCAAGCAGGCACAGGCAGAGAAGAGAAAGACTGCTTTTACGAGCAACTTTTACAAACAACCGTAATGACAGAGGACGGAGACATTGTTATGCTAGCAGGAGACTTCAATGGTCATGTTGGACAGCTCCAGGATGGTTACACTGGGGTACATGGTGGGCACAGTTACGGCTCAAGAAATGAAGAAGGAGTGAGACTTCTTGAATTTTGTGATGCAAGTGCACTAACCATTTGCAACACTAACTTCCAGAAACCTGCCAACCACCTAATAACCTACAAATCAGGCGAGCACATAAGCCAGATTGACTTCTTAGTAGTTAGGCAGCGGGACAGGCAGATGGTGTCAAATACCAAGGCATACTCTGGGGTGACAACTTACTGCAGGCTACTGATGAAACTTGTGGGTGGAGCAGAGCTCCAACCAGACAGAGAGTGACCTGGTGGTGGAACAGCACAGTAGATAAGGCCATTAGAGACAAAAGACTAGCATGTAAGGCTTGGAAAAAAGGGTGGGAGTAGAGAAGGATATACAGCCGCTAAGAGAGAAGCTAGACGTCAGGTGTACTTAGCACGCAGAGAGGCTGTGAGTAGGAGGTTTGCCAATGTTCTGCGACGAGAAGATCAGAGGCGTGCGGTGTTCCACATTGCAAGTCAGTGTGTCAATGCAAATCAGGATGTTGGAGATAAATGTGTCCAGAATGATGCCGGTGTACTTAGTGTCACGAATGATCAGAAAAAGGAGGCCTGGAAATGTCATTATGAGAGACTGATGAATGTGGAGAACGAATGGGAGAGAGAAATTAACCTTAGTAGATCCGACAGAGGGACCAGCTATTGAGATTGACGAATATAGGGTCCAAGAGGCGATTAAGGAAATGAAAAATGGTAAGGCTGCTGGACCATCGGGAATAGTTGCTGAGATGCTGAAGGCATCAGGGGACGTAGGCACTAAACTGGTTGCACGCATCATCAATCAGGCTATATATGGTGGTGTCATACCCAAAGACTGGTGCAGCAGTATTCTCATAAATTGCTACAAAGGTAAATGGGATGCTCTGGAGAGGAGCAATTATAGGGGTATAAAACTGATGGATCAGGTTATGAAAGTGGCAGAAAGGATATTAGCACAACTAATTAGAGAAAGGGTCAAACTAGATGAGATGCAGTTTGGTTTTGTGCCTGGGAAAAGTACAACAGATGCTCTCTTTTTGGTGAGACAATTACAAGAGAGGTTCTTAGAGAAGAATAAGCCACTATACTTAGCCTTTGTTGACCTAGAGAAGGCCTTTGATAGGGTACCCCGATCTGTCATCTGGTGGTCCCTAAGGAAACTAGGTGTTGAGGAATGGCTCGTGAGGACTGCAAACTTTGTACAGAGGTGCTGTCAGTAAAGTGAGGGTAGGAATGGAGTTTAGTGAGGAATTCCAGATACAAGTAGGAGTACATCAAGCCGCTCTTGTTCATTATAGTCCTCCAAGCCATAACAGAGGAGTTTAAGACTGGCTGTCCATGGGAACTTCTCTATGCTGACGATCTGGTTCTTGTAGCAGAATCAGTAGAGGAGCCTAGAGAATAAATTCTGGCTATGGAAACAGCAGTTAGAAGCAAGAGGACTGAGAGTGAACCTAGCTAAGACAAAAGTGTTGATGAGTAGAAAAGAGGACAAAACTCTGATTCCGTCAGGGAAATGGCCATGTTCGATATGCAGAAAAGGAACTGGCATAAATTCTATAAAATGCACACAATGCAGATCCTGGGTACACAAGAGATGTAGTGGGATAGCAGGCAAACTAACAGGTAGGGAGAAATATGTATGCAGTAGATGTACAGGGAAATTAGACAGTAGAAGTCGCATTGATAGACACATTTTTCAAATGCAGGCTGGTGCTATAGAAGTGGTGGATAGCTTCTGGTACCTAGATCAGATTAGCATGGGAGGGGGTGTTCCGAGGCCATAGTATCTAGAATAAGGACGGGTTGGAAGAAGTTTAGGCAGATGCTTCCTCTGCTGACGAAGAAGCGTTTCTCCCTACGTACGAAAGGCCGGTTATATGATGCCTGTGTGAGGAGCGCGATGCTGCATGGTAGTGAAACATGGGCAGCAACTGCAGAGGATATGCAACGGCTGGAGAGAAATGAGGCAAGCATGCTCTGTTGGATGTGCAGTGTAAATGTGTTGAGAGAGAAACTGTCTCTGAGAGGGATAGAATGTAGTGTACAGGAGAAGAGACTGAGGTGGTATGGACATGTAATGCGCATGGAGGATGACCGATGGGTGAAGAAGTGCCAGGAAATGCCAGTTGAGGGAAGACGTGGTAGAGGCAGACCACGAAAAACATGGGCAGAGGTGGTGAGAACAGACCTCAGATCGCTGAAGCTCACGGTGGAGATGACAAAGGACGGTGACAAGTGGAGAGATGCTGTGCTGAATAAGACCCGTCCCACCCTTGCAAGCAGGGAAAAGCGGACGTAAAATGATGATGATGATGATATATAATATAGATGGGATTCTACAGGACTAGAACTGTTTCATTCTTTAGAAATTATCAGGAATCCCTGATGATTTCTAAAGAATGAAACAGCTCTAGTTCTGTAGAATCTCATCTATATTAAAACTTTTATAATCTGCTATGTATTGAGTGCCTTATGTGGCTACCTCCGATTCAACCCGGTATAACTTACCTATATATATATACACAGTGCCCTGCAAAAGTTTACAACACATTAGGAAAAATACGGTTTTAGGTATTTTTAATGAAGTTAGGGTAATGAAAATTTAACTACTGATAGAACATATAATGAGGCATTTAATGATACAATCATATTTAAAAAAAAATAACAAGGAAATAACTCCTGAAGAAAAATCAATATTTTTATAACGCAAAAGTTTACAACACATTTTATATTTATCGCTTTTTTTCAAGAAAATTCTTAAATTTTCGGATTTAAAATTCAGTAGAATGTTCTAGATTAGGTTTAAGGTAACTTCGAAGGACTATTAAAAACATTACGTTATTATTTGTCTGATAACCATCCTGTAAACATTGATAACCATCCTGTAAACATTGACAACCGTTCTGTAAACATTGACAATATGGGGAAAAATAAACTGATTGATGAAGACCACCGTAAATGCATTGTAGACCTTCATACAAATGGTGTTGGTTATAGAAAGATATCTTGTCAGTTAAATGTGCCATTGTGTTCAGTCACTGGAAATCTCATCATTCCATCTGTCCTCTAAATAGTTCTGGTTGTCCTAGAAAGATAACGGAACGTGCAGCTCGGTTATTGATGAGAAAGGTTGGCAACGAACCCCAGTGTACTCTTTAAAATCTTTAGGATGACCTAGAAGGAAGTGGAGTAAAAGTGAGCACAGATACAATTAGTCGTTCACTTCGTTAATATAATATTTTCTCGAGGTCTCCAAGGAAAACACCACTTCTTACGAGGAAACACGTTCTTCGTCGATTAAACTTTGCAAATGAGCATCTCATCAAACCTGCGTCATTTTGGGAAGATGTACTTTAGTCGGACGAAACAAAAATTGAACTTTTTGGTCGAAATGCTGTGGCAAAAGTCTGGAGAAAGAAAGGTACTGAATATTCGCTGGAGAATACTATTCCAACTGTAAAATTTGGAGGTGGATCAATCATGGTCTAGGGTTGCTTTAGTGCCATAGGTGTAGGAAATATTGAAATAATAGAAGGAAGAATGGACGGCACTTATTATAGAGGTATTTTGCAAAGGAATTTACATCAAAATGCACATTCTCTCAGCTTAAAGCCAGGTTGGTTTTTTCAACAAGGTAACGATCCAAAGCATACTGCAAAGCTAACACAATCTTGGTTAAGTACGAATGGAACAAATGTTCTAAAATGGCCAAGTCAGTCTCCAGATCTTAATCTGATCGAAAATTTGTGGAGAGAACTGAAACTCAGAATTCAAAAAAGGAAACCCCAAAATATCCCTGAACTAAAGAAAATTTGTTATGAAGAATGGATAAATATTAGCCAAGAAACATGCAAGAAGTTTGTAAGAGGCTACCTCAAACGCCTACAGGCTGTAATTAGCAACAAAGGTTACGCTACAAAATATTAAGAAATGATTTAATAAATGTGTTGTAAACTTTTGCGTTATAAAAATATTGATTTTTCTTCATGAGTTATTTCCTTGTTATTTTTTAAAACTATGATTGTATCATTAAATGCCTCATTATATGTTCTATCAGTAGTTAAATTTCCATCACCCTAACTTTATTAAAAATACCTAAAACCACATTTTTCCTAATGTGTTGTAAACCTTTGCGGGGCACTGTATATATATATAGACACACACACACACACACACACACAGACACACACACCGAGAGAGAGAAAAACATACGCAATGTTTATTTATTAAACATACCTACAGTCTTATTGTATTTTAAGCTATGATTATATATAGATGCTTCAGTACCTATGTAAGAATGTTGTATATATGTATTTCAGGATCATTTATCCATTTTCAGTGGACATTTTACTATGGTACTAAGTCATAGATGTTCATGGTTTATGTATAGAATTTGTAAATAAATCATTTTTGATGGTGTTTTATTTACATTTAATGCAAGCTTGACTTGCAATTAATTAGCAATAGTCCTAACACAGTGTGATTCAGAAGAGAGGTGTATGTGGAAACCTATACATGGTTACATATGATTACAGCTGAAAATACTCATAATGAACAGAGGGGAAATGATGACTAGCAGCTCATCATGAAATGTGGGAAAAGGTTCATAAGATTGGATATATACTGGGCTAAGATGCCCACTTTGTGTGTGTGGGTAGCTATCCTTCAGTTATATCAGCATTGAGTATGAGAGTTGGTGCATATGATTTAGATACTAAATGAGGAGAGAGTTGATGATTGGGGGAGGCAGCAGAATATAGTTGAGGATGACCAATGGAACGCCCACAGACGCAAAGAAGGGGCATATAGGCAGGGATATACCTCTCAGTTTCTACAATATCATTTGCCTCATGCTTTTTTCATCCAGTTTGCACGGAGAGGCATATCTTTTTTAGTACAGTAAATTGCCAGTAAAGTCCATCCTGTATCATCACCTTCTTGAGGTAACCTGCAACACGTTGGCCCATGTTTCCCTCAATCTTTCTCTGCCACAGCTTCCATTAACTTAGTGTTCTGCACATCTTTATGTAGCTGTCATCTTCCATATGCATCACACGTCCATACCAGTATAGTCTTCTCTCTTGTATATTGCATCTGATCCTTCTTATACCCAGTTTACCATTAATATTTGGTCGTTCATGTACACTACATATCCATCTGAGCATGCTCACCTCATTTCTTTCCAATTTTTGCAAATCCTCTGGGTTCAAGGCCAAAGTCTCACTTCTGTGCAGCATTCATACACAATTGACACAGAATTTGTTTTTCATTTTACAAGAAAACCCCTTGTAGCCAGCATGGTTCCCTGAACCTTTTCCAACTGGTTCTTACACTAGCTACTGTACTTTCAGAACATCCACCTCCACTACTATATATATATATATATATATATATATATATATGTATATGTATATATGTATATTTGTTTAACCCATGCTAGCGTGGAAGATAGACGTTAAACGATGATGATGTATGTAAAAGGTAAACAGAAATAACACAGTCGGTACAGTATATAGAAGGAATATATTAGGTTAACGCTTGAAATAGCAGGAAGAGGGTCTTAACGTTTCGGACGCTAGTCCTTCATCAGAAGAAAGAATGAGAAATTAGATAGATTGAAGGGACGGGCGGGGTGGAATTGGGAAAAATGTTTTTAGAGAAAAATAACAGGTCCATTCATGTTGCCATCTCTTGGAAAACTGTTGTGTATATATTTTTTTAGAAAAGTGGATGATGGAGTACGTTTACCCGAAATGGAAAAAAAAAAAACGTTTTGTATAAAAAGATATACTTGTGTGCACGTGTGTGTTGTTTTACGTCTGTACGAAGCTAAGAGGATGTGTGTGTGTGTAAGTAAAAGTGTGTGTCTGTGCTTGTAAGTATGAAGCTATGAGCAAAAGTATGTTAATATAAGAGTGTGTATGTGTATACAGAGCTGTGAAGGGAAAAGTGGAGTGTGTGTATTTTGTTGGTCTGTATTAGCTGTAAGAGTATATGTTTCTGACCATAAGAGAGCCATATATATATATATCTGTCACTGAGATTGTGATTGTATGTGTGTATATCTGTTAATCAGTGTATGTAAAGAACTCCATAAAAAAAAAAGAAGCTTTATTTACCAAGTGAAATCTAGGCAACGCCAGGTACAACTGCTAGTTTATATTAAAAATTTTGCCCCTTTCTAATGAAAGACTACCTATGATTTTCAATAATCCAAAATTTGGAAGGATTTAGTAATATAACTAACTTTTGTATTATTATTTAGTTGGTGTTAGAAACATAACTTAAAGGTTTTTGCACAAAAAATTATGATGGAAAGTTTTTAGATAAATACAAATACTTTAGAATAAACAGCCTTGTATCATAAAACTAAGGCCAGTTTGAAATATGAAAAGGTTTAAAAATGTTAAGATATATAGCTATGAAAGAATAGAACATACTATGTAAAGAATGACATGTTATTGACCTATAAACTTGATAGTTAAATAGTATGAGGAGGAATTAAGTGATAAAGTGAATTTCATGTAAGGATAGAAAACAAGTTAAATCTAGAAACACAATTTATTTTTCTTATTATAAATGAAAGTATTGTCATTAAAATTTTAAACTTCAAGCCTACAATATATTATGTAAAATGTGTCATATGTCTTGACAAAAAATATATTTGCCTTTAAAACTAGATTCTATTTTTAGAGGGAAAACCTGTATTGCTTTTCAACCAATTTTACTACCTACAAATCATGCTTAGATATGGCTAAGTTCATATCACCATAGTAGTTGTCTACTTCATTATAACTATTTGATCCATATAATTTTTCATTTTCAGTCAGAGTAAGCCACAGCTGAATTGGAAATGTATATTTTTAAAACAGATTTCTGGTTTTCACCTTAGTGGTCCACGTGCCTGCTATTCCTGGCATGAGAACAACTAGTATTTTTATAATGGTACCCCATCATGGCTACAGTCAACTGGCTGGAATATGTGGAAGAGCGGTTTTTCTATAGATATATGAAGCCAAATTGAACCATGTTTTCTTTATTGATGCTTCATCTGCATATAAATACTCTCTGTAGGGAATGTAAACATATATTTGTTATTCTGTCCTTGTTTATCCATCACTGACGAGAAATAAAATATACTTTAAGCTTATTGATTGTAATAAAGCTGGATGTGCATTCCTAGAAAATAATTTAAGCAAATTAGTCAAAGATTCTAAGTTTCTGAGCCAGAACAACAAAGAACTAGACTTCATCAGCTTTAAGATGGGGAGGCAGAATGAAACCAAATATCCTGCTTCTTCCTCCTCTTCCTCCTCATCATCTACATCACCACCATCTTCACTACCAACACCATCATGCATCCATTTTTCCATGCTTGTATGGGTCCTTTCCTGTATTGTGAGGCTCAGTATTTTGAGATTAGTTCTAATCATCTCTGTCTAGGTTTTTCTCGGTCTTCTTTTACTGCAGATTCTTTCCACTGGCATCTCTTGGGACTTAACTCAGCATTCATTATCCATATGCATAACATGTCCATACTAGTGCTGTCTTCTCTCTTGCACACTACATCTGATTCCTCTTATACTCAGTTTTCCTCTCAATTCATGCACATCCTGTCATTCATGCACACTAACATTAGACATCTAATGGGCTTCATGTAATAATATTATATATATTACTAATATATGACATTTTTTGTTTTTTGTTTTCTCTCCCCATGCTCCTGTCTTCTTTTATTTGCATTGCTTATCACCATTATCATCTAACATCCTAATATCAAGAGGGCGGTGGATTGGCATTATCGGTAGAGGGTCGGATGCCATGCTTTGCAGCACAGTTATGTCCTTTTACAGACTGAGTTCAAATCCCGCCGAGGTTAACTTTGCCTTTCATCCTTACGGGGTCGATTAAATAAAGTACCAATAATACACTGGGATAATTGCTGGCCTTGTGCCAAAAGTAGAAACAATTATTATCTAACATCCTCTTATCTGCTTGCAAGGTTTGTGCAGGTTGTCACACATCAAGTCAGTCCTTAATTGGAGCTACTGATCTCTCAGATGGGCTAGGGTCTGTATCTCATTTACACTAGTTTGCACACTACAGAGTACACCAAGTCCATTTATCATGGCATTAGCACTAGGGAGGTTGTCATGTCTTAGACACAGCTGAAGAATCTTCCTGACTCTTTGTTTGGCAAGTTTTTTATGGCTGGATCCCTTTCCTTTACAGAGTGTACTGGGTGCATTTTATCATGACATCAACTTGCCCTTAACACAACTGAAAAGTTTTCTCAACCCTTATGGGTCCATAAGCTTATATTAAAATAAAATAATGTAATGGATGTTTTAAATGAGATGATTAAAAGATTAACTGATTTTTTACAGACGTGGATTAAACCCTCCCCACAGAGTGAAGTCAATATCAATGGCAAGTTTTACTGCAGATGAAATGGAATTACTAAAATCTCACGGCAATGATGTAAGTGGATACTTATTTTCTTCTCACTTTTTACTTAACCCTTCATTAAGAAAATTCCTACACAAATTGAATACATAATTGAATGGTGTTTAAACCGAATCAAACAAAAGTATTCACTAAATGAGTGTATCAAATTCATTTGTTGTGCTGGTTACTGTTTTATACTGATATACTTAGTATGGAGTGTAGAAATACATATCTAAAAAAAGATTATTTTAGGTTAGACAGTCTCAAGTGTATCAGGCTGACAAATATGATTAAATGTGTAGAATATTTTTATCGGTATGCCCACTAACTTTTAATGGTAAGTTAAGGAAGTATACCTGTAATTACTATAATACAATAGAGTATAGGTGCAATAAATGATAGGTGCTGTTATAATCTTGTTAACGTTTATTTTCTCTTAATGATAGTGTTTTTCTTTTTGAACAAAAAACAGTTTTCTGATTGTGCTCCAATCACAAATAAGAAAGTCAAAAGCATTATTACAAAAATATAATTATTCTGTGGTTTTTGTATTATATCAGTCTTATGAGTGAAATTTAAGAAAATCCTCATACGACTGATATAATACAAAAACCACAGATTAATTATACTTTTGTTACATAGATGACCTCATTCGCAATGTAGGATACTGTTCAGAAAACATAATGCTTAGACTCTTGTATATTTATATTATAACCATATTACAGTATTAGACTTTGGGATTCACCCAAAAGTTTCTGAACCAAAAAGGGTTCCACATTTAAAAAAGTTTGGGAAACTCTGGTCTAGAGTAAAAATAGGTTGGAAAGCGTTTAGAGAGCTATTACCTCTGCTGGCAACAAATAATTTCTCTCTCATTAAAGTATTAGTGTTTGTGCCACAATAAAATGCACCGAGTCCACTCTGAAAAGTGGTAGTGCAGGTGTGATGAAAAATGTATTCAGCACTCTCTGTAGGAGGGTTGGCATAAGGAAAGGCATCCAGTCGTAGAAACCATGCCGAATATGGAATGTAATGAACAAGATGGTTTGCTCTGACCCATCTAGTCTTAAACTGTAACAACCTTTCCAACCTATGCCAGCATGGAAAGCTGATATACAGTGGTGATGATGATGATGAGTGGAGGGTAGACTGTGATATTTATGTACAAAGTGTGAAGGCGCATGGCTTAGTGGTTAGAGCATTGGGCTTGCAATCGAAAGGTTGTGAGTTCGATTCTCGGATTGGGTGATGCGTTGTGTCCTTCAGCAAGACACTTTATTTCACGTTGCTCCTGTTTACTCAGCTGTAAAAGTGAGTTGCGACGTCACCGGTGCCAAGCTGTATCGGCCATAGCCTTTCCTTCAGATATCATCGGTGGCGTGGGCGACTGCTGGTCTTCTCAAACAACCTTGCTCGGATTTGTGCCTCGGAGGGAAACTTTCTAAGTGCAAATCACATGATCATTCATGACCGAAGGGAGTCTTCGATGTTCAAAGTATGGTGTGGACCTTGAATGTGATGGATGTATGATGGTTGGAAAGAAATGAGAGGAGCATGCTCCACTGGATGTTTAATATTAGCGGGCATGAATAATGGACAACAAATGATCCGAGAAAAACTGCATATAAGAGGAATTGTATGTAGTGTGTAAGAGGGAAGATTGTGCTAGTACAAGTATGCGGTGCATATGGAGGATGTTAGTTGTATAAAGAAATGCTGAGCACTTGAAGTGGATGAAACCTAAAGAAGATGATGGTTAAAGTAGGCATGGGACAAAAATAGTGAAGACTGATGTTAAGAAACTGCACCACACAAAAGGGATGCCAAAGAACCATAACTTGTGTTGAAGTGTGGTGTTGGAGGAGACACTCAACTTGAAATGAAAGACCAATGTAAAAATGAATGATAATGGTGGTAATGATGGAGATAGGGATGTGTAATACTACATTTGGGTACCTTTTGACCAGTTCATAGTAACCCTTTTGATACTAATTTGCCTATACAAAACTTTATTTCAAAGTGTTTATATGTATCTAAAAATCTTTCATTGTAATTTTATGCAAGAACCTTTAACCAGCTTAATAATGATAAAATTAGTTATATTACCAAATCCCTTCAAATTCTTGATAATTTTCAAAATTATTGCTGTACAATCATGATATATATATATATATATATATATATATAACAAAGGAATTGTGGTAAGGAACCAGATGAACCATAACGCACCAGAGTACTCAATACTTAGGGTAGTAGAGTGGGAAATAGGAAAAAGTATGACCCCGATGGCTATTTCTGGACTAAATTAGAATTTTTAGCCTGGTGAATAAATAGCCGAACTTTTCAAGGGGGTACTTCCTTATATGGGAAGATTGTAGTTGTCAAGAGGATTGGTTAAAATTTGTTGTAAACACAAATAAGTCTATCATGGCATTTGGTGGGAGGTAGGGGTGGCTGAACTTGCCTGTAGAACAATAGGGGAGTGAGTGGAGCGGTCAAGCATTGAAAGGGCCTGGTTGTAATGAGGCGTGTGTTCGTCGAATATCTGCTCATTAGCGGACAAACGAGATATGCGGAGGGAGATGTTTTTAACCAGGTTATTGGTGATGTTTCTAGGATGGTTAGAGCGATGGTGGATGTAGTGCAGGTTGTCGTTTGGTTTCCTGTATGGCTAGTACAGATCATTTTCGAGGTTACGGGTAACGTCCAGGAAATTGACTCTGGTTAGGGACGCTTGTACGGTGATTTTAAATCCCCAGTCCCGGAAGAAGTTGATTAGTTGTTTACGGACCCGGTCTGTACTACTGGGGTTGTACCCTTTGAGGGTGAGGAGCCCATCATCCCGGTACAATCCACTGCTGAATGCAGGAAACATTTTGGTGAGTTTAAATAGGAATAATCCTATAAGATCTGTGACCTCGGCCGAATCCGTCGCGCCCATACTGAGGTCGAAGGGGGAGTTGGGAGCTCCCTTTATCCACTTAGAGTTGTTGAAAAGTAGGACTGTCTTCCTGGCGTGGAGAATGATATTTCTTTCCTGCTCAGTGATGGGTGTGAGTGTTTCGGCAAAGTCCAAGGCGGCCGTAAGGAGCGGTAAGGTAATAGATGCATAGTAACTCTCTGTCAAACTGGATGAATTTTGTGTCTCGTTTGTCCTCCATATTCCTGAACCATGAGATTACTTCCTGCGTGCTGACCCATAGGCTAAGTCTCACGTTTTGCTTAACTTTTGGTATAACTCGGTCTAGGATCTTTTTACTGATTCTCCCTATGTCCGACTTCGTTGGGTTTATAAGCCTAATGGATGGTTTGCGGTCGAAGTCAGATTTGTGGTCCTTCAGTGTGAAGTAGGGAGTCCGTGGGTCTAGGGGTTCAGTGCGGTCGGCGACCCCGAGGCTGGAGGTAATTTGTTGTCCATCTCGATTTATGTCCTCGATAATTGAATGGTTAGCCTTTTTATAGGTGGAGTTTAGACTGCTCCTGATCAGTGTGTGGTATCTGTCAGGGTTGACGAAGTAGAGGTTTCCTGGTTTGTCCAACTGCACCAGGATGTCGTTGGTGTTTTCATACTCTGTTATTTTGCTACGGAGTTGTTGTAGAAATCTGTTGTCTGGGTTTGAATTTAATGCTCTTGACCAGGTGGAAAAGGTCGTTCTCGAAGGGTGAGAGCATAGGGTTCGGAGGGAGAGATTTGTAGGTATTGAATCCGAATCTCTCCTTGGTGTCGAAGTCCTGATTGTCGCGGTATCTATCGTAGAAAAAAGTTCTCCATCTTTGTCTTTTCGCAAAAAGGTCGATTTTTGCGTGAGCATCCGAAGGTAAAGTTTTCTCGGTGGAACTGGAATGTTCTTGGTGGAGTCGATGTTGTGTTTTCGCATGGTGAGGGTGAAGAAACTTAAGCTAGGTGGAAAAGTCGGGATATGGCATGGTAGAGTTGGAAAGTGCTCTACTACAGAGATAGGAGCTAAATAACAAAGGAATAGTGGTAAGGAACCAGATGGACCATAACGCATCAGAGTACTCAATACTTAGGGTAGTAGAGTGGGAAATAGGAAAAAGTATGACCCTGACGGCAGAGCTCAAGCTGTTTCGACGGCTATTTCTGGACTAAATTTAAATTTTTAGCCTGGTGAATAAATAGCTGAACTTTTCAAGGGGGTACTTCCTTATATGGGAAGATTGTAGTTGTCAAGAGGATTGGTTAAAATTTGTTGTAAACACAAATAAGTCTATCATGGCATTTGGTGGGAGGTAGGGGTGGCTGAACTTGCCTGTAGAACAATAGGGGAGTGAGTGGAGCGGTCAAGCATTGAAAGTGATATGTATACAGCATATATATATGTTCTGTATACATTATTATTATTATTATCAGGGCGGTGAATTGGCAATATCGGTAGAGGGTCGGGTGCCATGCTTTGCAGCATAGTTACTTCCCTTTGCGATCTGAGGTCGAATCCCGCCGAGGTTGACTTTGTCTTTCATCCTTGCGAGGTCGATAAAATAAAGTACCAGTGATGTACTGAGTAATTGCTGGCCTTGTGCCAACAGTAGAAACAATTATTATTATTATTATTATCGTTCTCGTTTCCACAAAGTATATATTTGTTTTCTTTTCGAAATAAACCACGTTGGAACCCCTTCTCTCTCTCTATGAACTCATCCCAAACCCAACTCATCTATCATTTAGTCGGTGACCATCTTCAAAATTCTCGTACATTTGCCTTGTTGAATATGCCTACATGTATCTGCTTATTTCCCCCCTAATCTTCTGTGTTGATATACGCCATGATGGCTACCTATCTCACAATTTCCCTCCCACCACCACACACCACCATAGGCTTTTCGACCAATCAAACCACAGCAACATGTCCTCACCCATTACCAGCCCCAACAAATTCTGCCATTACTACTACGGTCCTTCTCGCCCTGCACCAAAGAATTCTTGTTTATCGTTATCTATGGATGAGCTGAGGATAATGGAACAACTCCGAATAAATAAATGAATATGAATCCACGAGTTACCAAGCACCCATGTGAAACTTTAATTCAGAGACAGAAAGCATACACACTCCCCCACAAAAATTCACCCTTTCCCACGAGTGATAGCAAATGCCCAAAACTCCAAGTTGGCACCATCAATGTAAACAGAATGAAAGGAGCAAGAGAAATCGTAGAGATGTTAGAGCGAAAGGAAATCGATGTATGCTGCGCGCAAGAGACTAGGTGGAGAGGAGAGTCTGCTAGAGTGCTTGTTGGTAAAAATCAGTTCCTATACATTTTTCTGGGTGGGAAATGACAATGGGATGGGTGGTGTAGATATACTATTAGCTGACAAATGGGTAGATAAGGTAATCTCAGTGAACAGGGTGAACGCAAGAATCATTAAACTCAGACTAGTCCTGAATAAAACAATTGCTACAAACATATCAGTTTATGCACCCCAATCAGGGTTGCCAGACAAACTTAAGGATAGGCTTTATGAGTCCTTAATGCACAAATAGAACCTACTGTAGCATGTGTTCATATACCTATAGTGTGTCCCCAGTATTTTAGGAAGGTTTCCTTGCATTCCGAAAGTGACCATGTTTGAGGTGTTAAATATGTTGTTGTAATCGATATTATTGATATTGGGTCACATGACGCAGGCACTACTGCCCTAACAAATGACAATAACTTCCTAATCATTCCAGGAGACTTTAACGGACACGGGATACACCATGACAGTTACTAAAGAGTCCATGGAGGCTACGAGTTTGGGACAAGAAATGAAGAAGGCTTCAGGCTTCTAGAATTCTGTGACGCCAATGACATGTCGATATGTAACACAAACTTCAAAAAACCCGACAACTATCTGATCACCTATAGATCAGGGGAGCATTCTAGTCAGATAGATTTTATCCTTATCAGAGGATGAGATAGATGGACGGTTGTAAACACAAAAGCCTTCCCTGGGGAGGAATGTTCCTCCCAACATAATTTAGTTGTCAGCGACTTCATTGTCAGAACTAGAATTACTTGGAAACAGAAGGCAAACTGGAGAAGAAAGATCTGGAAGCTGAAAGAACCTTCAGCCAGTAACAGAATTAAAAATTTCTTACTTACGCCTATGACAGTAAAGAAGAACAGATAGAGACATTCAATGTAGAAGAGCACTGGGAGTTCCTAAAAAATAACTTACTAAAGGCGACGGACAAGATTTGTGGTTGGAGCAAGATCACAGGGAGGAGGAGAGTGTCTTGGTGGTGGAACAATAAGGTAAATGAGGCAATTAAGGCTAAGAGACAGGCATGGAAAGAATGGAAGAATGGGGGAAGTAGGGTACATAGAGACCAGGAGGGAAGCTCGGCGACAAGTATACTTAGCTAGGAAGGAAGCAGAGGATAGCAAATTCAAGCATATTTTGCAGCGTGAGTACCAGAAACAGGAGGTGTTCAGGACTGCGAGGCAGTGTGTTAGAGAAAATTGTGATGTCATTGGAGAGAAGTGTGTCCAGAATGATAAAGGTGAGCTTGCCCTCACAAGTGCTGAAAAGAAAGATGCGTGGAAGAGCCATTATGAAAGATTACTAAATGAGGAGAATGCATGGGAGAAAGAGACTCTACCCCAAGTGGACCCTATAGAGGGACCAGCAATACAAGTCAGAAGCAGCGTAGTAAGTAAGGCAATTAAAGATATGAAGACTGGGAAGGCAATCGGTCCATCGGGTATAGCTGCCGAGATGCTGAAAGCATCTGGGTCGGTAGGTCACAGCATAACCACACGCATTGTTAACCACATAACACTAGAGGGTGTCATACCAAAGGATTGTTGCAGCAGCATCATTGTCAACTGCTTCAAGGGTAAAGGAGATGCACTAGATAGAGGAAACTATAGAGGTATAAAGCTGATGGACCAGGTCATGAAAGTAATGGAAAGAGTTATAGCACAGTTGATTAGGGACCGGGTGAAACTAAATGAGATGCAGTTTGGGTTTGTGCCAGGAAAAAGTACCACTGATGCTCTCTTCCTTGTGAGTTAGTTACAGGAAAAGTACCTAGCTAAAAGTAAGTCGCTCTATCTGGCATTTGTCGATCTGCCTTCGACAGAGTGCCCCGTGCTATAATCTGGTGGGCTCTTAGAAAATTAGGAGTAGATGAACGGCTTGTGAAAGCTGTACAAGCCATGTATAGGGGAGCAGTCAGCAAAGTTAGGGTTAACAATGACTATAGCGAGGAATTTAGCGTACAGGTCGGAGTCCACCAGGACTCTGTTCTTGGCCCTCTCCTGTTTATTATAGTATTGCAGGCTATAACAGAGGAGTTTAAGACCAGATGCCCATGGGAACTTCTGTATGCGGATGATCTTACACTTCTAGCTGAATCTATGGCAAAACTAAAGAAGAAATTCCAAACATGGAAGCAGGGACTAGAAAGAAAGGGTCTCAAAGTCAACCTGACAAAGACTAAGGTCATCGTAAGTAGACGAGAAAACAGAGCCTAGATCCCCTCAGGGAAATGGCCTTGCTCAGTATGTAGGTGTAGGTAGGAATTCCATCCTCTGTTCCAAATGCAAACTATGAGTACACAAGAGATGTAGTGGGATCTCAGGAAGCTTAGTTAGGAATGTAGGCTTTACATGTAGCAGCTGTAGTGGGACAGTAAGCAGCAAACGGCCACAGGAAGCAAGCACTACCAAACTCTGGGAGGGCTCTGTAGAAACAGTAGACAGCTTCTGCTACCTAGGTGACCAAATTAACAGTGGAGGTGGGTGTTCAGAAAGTACAATAACTAGGGTAAGAACGGGATGGAAGAAGTTCAGGGAGCTACTGTCACTGCTAGCTGCAAAAGGCTTCTCCCTCAAAATGAAAGGCAGACTGTATGATGCATGCATACGAACAGCAATGTTACATGGTAGTGAGACCTGGGCGCTGTGTGTAGAAGACTTGTGTAGATTAGAAAGAAACAAAGCTTGCATGCTCTGATGTATGTGTAATAGTAATATACGTGAATGGCAAAGCATAAACGAATTGAGAGAGAGACTGAGTATAAGAGGAATCAAATGCTGTGTGCAGGAGAGGAGATTGCGTTGGTATGAACATGTGATGTGTATGGAGGATGACAGCTGCATAAAAAGGTGCAGAGCACTAAAAGTCGATGGAAGCATCGGATTGGGGAGACCCAAGAAGACCTAGGATGAGGTGATAAGGGCCGACCTTGCCTAATTGCACCTCTCAAAAGCGATGACACAGGACCGTGACCTCTGGCGTCACACAGTAATACAGAAGACCTGACTTCCCATGGGTAGAAGCCGAAGCTGAAGCATATAGACAATATGCTCCTACCCCCTCCCACTGCAAAGTGGTCGTGGAGGTGGTGTCACAACAAAAAAGCATCCAGCCCACACTGTAAAGTGGTCGTGTAGCTGCCACGGTAAAAAAGCATCTTGGACTCACTGTAAATGAGGTTGGTGTTAGGAAGGGCATCCAGCTGTAGAAATTAAACCAAAATCAGTTCCCGTATGAGCAAGACATGGTCACCCAACGTGGCATTGCCCACAACAGGAAACCCATCTAACCCATGCTAGTTTGGAAGAATAGCCGTAAAACGGTGATGATGATGATATATATATGTATGATTATACTTAGTATGACACCATTAAGATGTTTTATATTCAAATGTGCTTATATCATCATCATTTAACTGTTCATTCTCCCAGCTAGCAAGGGTTAGACAGGTCATTACAGACTTGGTCTGTAATGTAATTAATCAGAGCGACTGACAGCTCAGATGGGTGGATGGGGCACATTTCACATATGTTCCTGTGCTATCAAAAAATATTACTTCTCATGCTAGAAATGGCACATGGATCAAGTAGGTGAAATATGTTTAGAAAATGTAAACATACATTTCCAACACAGTTGTGGCTATGAATCCAATAGCTATAATGGGCATTGAAAATTTTTTTGCTCAGAACACTCCCTGAAACATAAGTATTACATGTGTAAAGTTTGAAAACAGTCGGTTGGGTGCTTCTCTAGTTTTAGGGATTCAAACTCACACACACACACAGACAGACATCCTCAGTTTTATATATATAGACTAGCATAACAACTGAAATTTGAAATAGTAAGGATGATGATGATGATCTGAAAGAAATACAGTGGAAAAAGGCCCAAGTTTGGAAGAAAGAATGCAATACAAAATTTTAATTAGCACTCTAATAGAATATGTAAGCCTACTTCCTATGACCAACAAGCAACAATATACTAATATATAAAGAAAAATAAATGGATTTAATGAATGGCTAAATGCTCTGCTCTATAAGAGGTTTAATTTTTAGATAAGGTAATAATAATTGATTGTACAACGTAAGCTAGGTACCTGATTTTTACCATTACAAAACCTCTTGGAATGAAGGTGTTTTGACAGGCACATAAAATACTAATCTAGTCATAGTTGCTCAACTCATCAACATCTATGTTGTCCAATCTGTCTCACTTGATGTCATCATGAGCTGATTAAGATTATGTGATCACACTCTAAATAGAAAAAAATAAAAAATTTTAAATCCATTCAGTCATTAATAACGATGTCTTGATTTGGCATGAAGCATAACATTGCAGAAAGAAAGAATGGAAGGATGATATCTCTTCCCAGTAGTTCCAACCTGTAATCAAAACCATGTTACAGATTTCATTCACCAAGAACTTACATGCATGTCACTCAGTTTTAGTAATAGCTACTGATGGAATTGAAACAAAGCTTTTTCTCTTCCCTTTTTTTTTTAAAACCCTTTTTATACCAAATCACTTGAAACCACCCTTGCTTTTATGATGCAAAACTGTTTATTTTAAAGTGTTTGTTTTGCACAGAAGCCGTACCATAGCCAATGAGGGTTATCCAAGGCGTGGTTATTGCTAGTTTAAAACTAAATTATAAAATCCTTCCATCATAATTTTGTTATTGTTATACTTCAATCACTAGTTTAACCCTTTAGCATTTAAACCGGCCGTATCCGGACAGAGTTCTCTCACCTCTTCCTCTTCAAACCAACTGTAACTGGCTATTCATATTGATGACGTTAAGGTATTGTTCTCAAAATAAATAACATCAAAATCTTGTAGATTCGATATTATGTGAGATAATTATGTAAGATAAAGCCTTTATTGTGAAAATACAATAGTAAATATAGAGTAATGTAAATGCTAAAGGGTTAATGAGAAATCCTTTCAAATTCTTGTTTATTTTCAAAAACATTTTGAAATCGTAGGCAGTGTCTTTCATTAGAAATATGGTAACAAATGGGTTAAAAATTAGTTCACCATTAGAGCAATGTAAGTCCTTGTGTATAATTTAACAGGTTTGATGAAACGTTGAATTTTACTTACCAGTAATATCATCAGAATCACAAAAGATTTAGGTACTACTACAATGCTGAGTAAGTTAGCAGCTGAAAATCAGACTTCCTATTTCTATAAACTTTGGAACCCTATCAATAGAATTATACATACTGAATGTGACTTTAAGAGTAGATTTTTCAATTCTATCTCATCATCATACATTCAATACACTCTGTAAAGTATTAATGCTGGTACCACCATAAAATGCAATCTGTACACTGAGGGTGCCATGACAAAATGCACCTAATGTACTTTGTAAATTGGTTGGTGTTAGGAAGGGTATTCAGCTGTAGAAACCATGCCAAATATGGAATGTAAGAGTCAAGACCATAAGGATTCAACCCACTCATGCTTACATGAAAAGCGGACGTTAAATGATATCTATAAAACAGAACCAGTTGTTAAGCATGTATTGTAAGTGTAAATGCATGTGCACACATACACAGCTGTGTTGGGTGAAGAAACCAAATAGTTGTAGACCTGTGTTGTCAATAATGATGTATTAATTTTTGGAATCCAGGATTAGTATGCCCTGTGTACCAGATATATAAACATCAAAACTAGGAAATTTGCATTTGATTCATTATTGACACGTGGAAGTAATTAAAGATAATATTCTAATAATTTATTTCCAGGATATAACTACATATATGTTCATCATCGTCATCCTCATTTAATGTCTATTTTCAATGCTTGGATGGCTTAGACGGGGTGTCATGTTCTGAGGCTTAACTAGTCAGGTGACCATGTTTTGCCCAAGCTTCCATTTTTGGCTTGGTTTCTATGGCTGAATACCCTTCCTAACACAAAACACTTTACAGTTTGTCCTGGGAGCATGGTTTTTATGGCTAGATGCCCTTCTTAACACCAACTACTTTACAGCATGTACTGGGAACATTTTATCATGACTCTACTGGCATGGGTTGAGAAAAGTGGGGATGGAGAGTGTTAATGGAGAGGGAACTTGGGGAGTGAGGGTTAGATGGACAGAGAAATCAGGGGAGTGGCTGTCTTTCCTTGCTGACATGGGTTGGATGAGGTAAGGAAGGATCAGTGGTGTGAAAGAGAGAGGAAACTAGTTGGTGGTAGGAGGTAATGGGAGAGGGGGTTCGGGTGTGTGTGTGGGAGATTATAGAGGTTATTACATCTATCTCTGCTTGCAGTCCACCCATGACTTATGTATGAGTAACATTAGAGAAATAACTATTTACAGGGACAAATGTAGGATTAGAACCCAGGACCTTGTGATTGGAAAGGGAACTTCTAATTGTGACAATATGACTGAGATAGGAAATGCGTTGTGCATATGTAAATTGTAAATTTACAAACGGAGATATATATGTACACATGTGCGTGCACAACATATTATGCTAAATCCCTTCCATAAAACAACAGGTTATGTACTAGTATAACTCAAAATTACAATTCCTCCTGATTGTTCCATTTACTATGAAATGGAGCTCCATGAGTTTTAACAATGAGTGTTCTATTTGTTTGATCAATGGAACAACCTGCTCACAAAATTAACATGTAAGTGGATGAGCATTCCAAAGATATGTTTACTCTTAATGTAAGTCTCAGGGAGATTCAGTATGACACAGTGTGTTACAAGCTGGCCCTTCTGACAGGCTTCAAAACAGTTTCTGTACCTGATCTCACTTATGAGCTTTAGGTTGATCCAAGGCTATATGGTAAATGACACTTAAGATGTCATGTTGTGGGATTGAACTGGGGACCTAATGGTTGCAAAATGAACTCCTTAAAATCATTTGGCCATACTGCATCCACTTCACTTCACTTTTAGAATACACTAGCAGTGGTACCCGGCGTTGCACGGGATAAGGTATTTTGGAACGCAGGCCTCCAACAGACCTAATCGTGGAAAAACTGCATGCCTGGACAATATGTAAAGAAAATAAACAGAATACTCTGATGGTTGGATAATCTTTAAGATTTTCCTCGATGAAGCAGGAAAAATGCAGGTTTTCACCTAAAGCGGGTACTAAGGGATCAAGAAAATAATTTTTTTTATGTGCCTAATATGCCTTGAAATTTTGGGAAAATCGGCTAGATGTAACACCTCAAAAAAGCCCTAAAAAGCTGAAAAATGAAGTTTTTCACCTAGGTCATAAAAAAGTTGGATTTTCTTTGCTCACGGTATGAAGAACAGACTGACTAATACATAGTTACAATTTCAAGGAAATCAGTCTGACATAATGCCTCAAATAACCCCTAAAAATCTAAAAAAAAATGCAGTTTTTCACCTAATGTGGGCCCTAGGGGATCAAAAAGTTGAATTTTTTAATGTGCATAATACTCCCTGAAACATAAGTAATACACATGTAAAGTTCGAACAAAATCGGTTGGGTAGTTTTTTAGTTTTAGGGATTAAAACTCACACACACACAGACAGACATCCTCAGTTTTATATATATAAATATATTTCTTTATTAGCCACAAGGGCGCACAAGAAAAGGGGACAGAACAAGGACATGCCGGGGATTTTTCATACAATCGTGTAAAAATAGGAAACAAATAAATATAACAATCGAAATCCCTGATGGGAGGGAGGCGCCACAAATGGGTTGTTTAATACCCCGTAGATAGAACAACCCTCAACTTCAGGAGCGTGTTGTGCAAGTGCTCTTTTCTTCCTTTTGCTCTCTTCTTCAACCTACAGGTTTATATACAGAGAAGGCCCAATCACTCGGGCCATTTTTGCCACATTCACCCACCTTTCAGTAAATTTACTGGGGTGCAATGCCTCTCTCCCCACTCTGATTCTCCTTCTAAAGTGGTATCTAAAGAAGGGAATGAGTTGGTGTCCGGAAAGAAAGGCATCTGTCCCCAGTCCTCTCAATCTTGTCCACCATATAACCTCTTTCACCATAGCCACTATACAGAGGAAAACCGCCTCTTTTTCGCTTTTGAAGGATGATGGAGGTTTGATCTTTACTATGGACTCGGCAATCAACAGGATTTGTCCCATACGCGACAGCAGTTGTTCTGCGTAGTTCCACAGGTCGGTTACGCCCGGGCAGTGTACAATTGCGTGTAAGACAGTTTCAATCCCTGCCGGGGCGTCCGTGCCTGTAGATTTTGTCACGAACTGGTAGAGCTCCTCGGTAGCACTGCCAGGCCAGGGACCTCTGGAAGTTGTCCATAGGACCCGGGCGGAAAGTCCTACCAAACAGACTGATGAGTTCGTCGTCTTCGACACCTAGAGTCTCTCCAAGCACGTCGTCGCCCTTGTGTCGTACTAACCCTCTATAGAATGTCGAAGTGGAGTCTCCACTCATTGCCGTGCCCGCTTGACAGAGGACTGAGAGCGCCTGAGCGCATTCAATGTGCCTGGCGCCCAACTTCTTTGGTCTCCGCTTGACCCAGGTCTGCAGCTCCATCAGCGAGACAAGTTGCGTGAAGGCCTGTCTCACAAACGGTGCCCACACCGGTTGGGGGTCGGTGAGGAATACCTGTAGATGCAGTAGCCGCACTGCATGCTTGCGCATCATCAGCCATGGCATTCCTAGCCCTCTGTTGGAAGGGTGCTGACAGCAGACGGATCTCCTCACCAGTGGAGCCTGCTTTTTCCAAAGGAACTGGAAGAGCATTTGTTCCATCTTGGTGAGGTGTTCATGGGGACAAGGCACAACAGTCAAGCGGTAGTAGATGACGGACGCTATGAAAGTGTTCGCCACCTCCGCTCGACCTTTCAAGGATAGTTTGCACTCTGCCCATTTCTGGGTGAGCGCAAATACCTTGGCCGTGACCTCGTTCCAGTTTTTCTCCACCTGGAGGTCTGGACCGAACCAGACCCCCGAGCAATTTCACCGGTTCTTCCATCCAGTGTCTGACGACGCTGTCGGACGGCATCGGTTTGCCTCTCCACGTTCCGAGTTGCAAATCAACAGACTTGTCCGGGTTCAGTTTTGCTCCTGTGAGCCTTTCGTATTCCTACAGTAAGTTGCCGATTGCCCCGATTTCCGACACCATTACCATCACGTTGTCGGCATAAGCCGACACCGCTTTTCGCAGTCCCGGTTCCAACGGGATGCCCTGCAGCAGCTCCAACTTTCGCAGTAGTGGCTCTAGAGTCAGTACGTACATAATGGAGGAGAGAGGGCATCCCTGTCAGATGGAACGCCTGATTGCGAACGGCTCCGATAGGTAACCGTTCACCTTGACCATCGAGCAGATGTTGGTGTGCATTGCGGCGATCCAGCCTCTGAAGACGGGTCCGAAACCGGCCGCCTTGAGAACCGCTTCCAAGTATCGATGGTTGACTCTATCGAAAGCCTTAGACCGATCTAAATTGATCAGAGCCCCACCGAAGCCGGGTTTACACCCTACTTTCTCTATGATGTATCGCAGGAAGTGGAGGTTGTCGTGTATGGACCTGGTCGGGATTGCACATCATCATCATCATCATCACCGTTTTACGTCCGTTCTTCCACGCTAGCATGGGTTAGACGGGTTGTCCTGTTGTGTGCAGTGTCTGGTCGGCTGACCATGCCTTGCTCATACAGGAACTGATCTGGCTTGATTTCTACAGCTGGATGCCCTTCCTAACACCAACCTCATTTACAGTGAGTGCTGGGTGCTTTTTCGTGGCGCCTACACGTCCACTTTACAGTGTGGGCTGGGTGCTTTTTTGCCGTGGCACCTCCACGACCACCTTGCGGTGGGGGGTGTGGGGGCATATTGTTTATATGCTTCAGCATGTACCCATGGGAGGTCGGGTACTCTGTATTACTGCATGACGCCAGAAGTCACGGTCGTGTGTCATTGTCTTTGAGAGGTGTAATTGGGTAAGGTTGGCTTTTATCACCTCATCCCAGGTCATCTTGGGTCTCCCCACTCCGCGGTTTCCATCAACTTCTAGTGCTCTGCACCTTTTTATGCAGCTGTCATCCTTCATACGCATCACATGTCCATACCAGCGCAACCGCCTCTCCTGCACACAGCATTTGATTCCTCTTATGCTCAGTCTCTCTCTCAATTCATTTATGCTTTGTCATTCACGTATATTACTGTTACACATCCATCGGAGCATGCAGGCTTCGTTTCTCTCTAATCTACGTAAGTCTTCCACCTTCAGCGCCCAGGTCTAACTACCATGCAACATCGCTGTTCGGATACACGCATCATACAGTCTGCCTTTCATTCTGAGGGAGAAGCCTTTTGCAGCTAGCAGTGGTAGTAGTTCCCTAAACTTCTTCCATCCCGTTCTTACCCTAGTTATTGTACTTTCTGAACACCCACCGCCGTTGCTAATTCGGTCACCTAGGTAGCAGAAGCTGTCTACTGTTTCTACAGGGCCCTCCCAGAGATTGGTGGTACTTGTTTCCTGTGGCTGTTTGCTGCTTGCTGTTTCAGCACAGCTGCTGCATGTGAATCCTACATTCTTAATAAAGCTTCCTGAGATCCCGCTACATCTCTTGTGTACCCATTGTTTGCATTTGGGGCAGAGAATGGAGTTCCTACCTACACCTTTCCTACATACTGAGCAAGGCCATTTCCCCGAGGGGATCTGGGTTCTGTTTTCTCGTCTACTTACAAGGACCTTAGTCTTGGTCATGTTGACTTTGAGACCCTTTCTCTCTAGTCCCTGCTTCCAGGTTTGGAATTTATTCTCTAGTTCTACCATAGATTCAGCTATGAGTGCGAGGTCATCAGCATACAGGAGTTCTCATGGGCATCCTGTCTTAAACTCCTCCGTTATTGCCTGCAGGACTATGATGAACAGGAGAGGGCTAAGAACAGAGCCCTGGTGGACCCCAACCTGTACGCTAAATGTTTGCGCTTTCTCTACCAGGTTCTCGACTACAAGCACCAACCTCATTGCCAACACCTTGGCCAAAATCTTTAACTCTGTAAGAATCATACATGAATAACAACTTGTATGTAGGTTTTGAAACTATGTAGCAACATTTTGGTTTGTTGCTGTCCACCCTTTCATGACCATATTTTTAACCCTTTAGCATTTAAATTGGCTGTATCTGACCAGAATTCTCACTTCTTTCTGTTCAAACTGGCCATAACTGGTTGCTCATACTGATGTTAAAGTATTGTTCTCAAAATAAATAACTGTTTCTACGTTAGGCACAAGGCCAGCAAATTACCCAGTGCATTACTGGTACTTTATTTTATCGACCCCCGTAAGGATGAAAGGCAAAGTCAACCTCGGCGGGATTTGAACTCGGATCGTAAAGGGACGTAACTATGCTGGAAAGCATGGCGTCCGACCCTCTACCGATACTGCCAATCCACACCCTTTTCAAAATAAATAACATCAAAATAAATAACATAAAAATCTCGTAGAATCGATATTATGTGAGATAATTATGTAACATAAAGCCTTTACCGTGAAAATACAATAGTATATATAGAGTAATATAAATGTTAAAGGGTTAATGAAATAAAATGTTCATATATTTCAATTCATTTTTTAAAAAATAAGCAAGAATTTGTAAAAGTTTAATAAGATAGTTAATTTCTTCATTCTTAAGCTATTTGGAACACAACACAATGAAAGATTTTTAGGTAAACTTTTGAGGACCGGTTTAAATAAAATGCTTTAGAACAGACAGTTTTATATCATGGTCATGGGCAGTTTGGTATTAAGAGTTAATCTCTAGGTGTGTCATGAAATTCAATCAAATTTGAATCCTGCATATATTTGGTTGTGAAGTCAATTCTAGATCTGACAAATTCTGCATACATTTAGACTGATGAAACTTAATGTGTTATGATAAATTATATTTTTAAAAAGTGTGTTGTCTATCTGAACAGTTTGGAAAGTTTTGGACTAGTAGAATGACCAAAGGTGGTTGTTGTTATTTAGCTTCAAGTCAACCCTAATTGAGCAGACATATGAGTAAAGACATTCCAGACATGAGAATCCTGTGTTTTCAGACATAGTGTAACCAGAACTATATTATCCAATGTGTCCTTCCTTTTTTGATATAGTAGGGGGTGATTCAGATGAAGCTTGGCTATTATTTCTAGCAGGTCGAGCAACCACATAGATGCTCACTCTCTGGCTTCAATGGCTAACTTTTAAATTAGTTTCTGCTGACATCAGCTGTTAAATTGTGTTGATAAATCTTACAGGATTGAAGAGGTGGACATTGAAATATTACTTTGCTTTTAAATTTGAAACATTTAGATGATTGGAGAAAATTTTACATTATATAATTAATCCTATCTATTACTTTAATGATTTTGAGTTTTTATTAGTTCTCCGTGAAAACCTCAAACATGCCAAATACATTAATTTATTAGATCATTTTAAGGTGTGTAGAAAGTGACAAAACCTAGGCAGGCTTGTCACAGATTATGCTATGTTGAACAAACATAAACATTCTGTTTCTAAAACTAGGTTATTTTGTAGAAAATAGAATAGTAATGGATACATTTGTAATTGACAGTGTTTTGTGTGTATTTACTATGTATGTATGTGTGTGTGTGTTTACTGTGCATTTGTGTAGGTGGGAGTGAGCACGGAAACTTTACACTATTTTATCCAGAAAGAAAGTTGATTGTATTGGCCCTAGTACTTGATCAAATTAATGATGTTGACTCCTCATAGAAGAGATCATGAAGGAGTAGTTATTTGTGTCCTTCTTTTGACCCATTGATTGTTTGAGTCAATGTTGGGGTAGAGACTTCTATATCTACTTGATCTGCTAGAAATATGAAACACCCACAAAGTACACACCCTGTCTTTAAAAAAAATATGGACATATTAGATAATGTAGCTCTAGATATTTTGTGAAAGGAAAAGAAAATATGTAGGAAAGTCATAGCTGGAACATTTTTTATTTTAGTACTGCTGTCCTCAGTTTTGTTGTGAAGGAACATGGTAACATGCTGAAGGAATATATTAAATAGCACTGGTTCTAGCACACATCTCTGCTATAGCCTGTGTGTCACTGGAGCAGTCATCCCATTAAATAGACTGGGAGCTCTTAGTGATAACCTAAACAGGCGTTTAGTCATTATCAACTGGGGCTGAGTGGTAACTCTTTTCAGCTGACTTCTGTGTGACTGAGTAGACTAGTTTAGTAACTACATTGCTCACCACAACTGAGGAAGGACCTAGAAAAGGTGGCCTAAAAGTGGGCACTCAGTCGGTCACCTGGATAGGTTACTGCACCTATTGTGGCAGAAATATAATAATTGTTTCTACTTTAGGCACAAGGCCAGCAATTACCCAGTACATTACTGGTACTTTATTTTATCGACCCCGTAAGGATGAAAGGCAAAGTTAACCTTGGCAGAAATATAATAATACAACATAAAACTAGTGTCACAAACATAAGGTCTCTGATGGGCTTGAATGGCATCTCTGACAGATCTGGCCAAGAATAGCAGTGATCACTGCTGAGCAGAAGAGTCACAACATTAATATTGTTGCCCTGAGTAAGACTAGGTTGTTAGATAAGGCTCTCTAACAGAGAAAGGATTGGGTTACACATTCTTCTGAAAACTGTAACCTTCCTCTGTTTGAATCTAACACTTAATGCCTCAGAAAATTACAGTAAGGGTCAAAGACAGATTAAAGGAGAATCTGAAAATCTAATTCAGTTGATGTTATTTATTAATTGTTTGCTCTTAATATCATCACCATCATAATTTAACATGTTTTTCTTGCTAGTAAAGGTTGAATGGTACTAAATTGTAGCCACTGGTATCTCCAGGGGTCAATATTTACAGGTTTGACAATATTATATATGTGAGCTTACTATGAGAAAAAGGCTTGGCATTCATTCTAATTATGAATGCTTTATGTATTGTCTGTGAGTAAGGAGAGTGTGGTACAAGACTGTTTCACAATTGTGCTAGTACTGTAGCTAGAAACTAAATTTTCATATTCCCACAACATATAAGATTTCCTACAATTGTCTATAGTTTTCACTGAATTCATAAATATTGTTTAACCCTTTAGCATTTACATTATTCTGTATTTACTATTATATTTTCATGGTAAAGTCTTTATCTCACATGATTATGTCACTTAATATTGAATCTACGAGATTTTGGTATTTATTTTGAGAACAATACCATAACATCTGTATAAATGGCTGGTTACAGCTGGTTTGAACAGAAAGAGGTGACAGAATTTTGACTGGATACAGTCGGTTTAAATGCTAAAGGGTTAAAGCAAGACTAGAAGCACAATAAATGTTCCTCTAAGCCAAAATACAGTAGATTTGTAGACACTTTCATCATCATTTTACTTCCACTTTCCCTGCTGCAATGAGTTGTACAAGTAAAAGGGAACAGAACAATGTACAGGAGTCAAATCCCATATCTGTTGTATACCAGATGACTGTGTTACCAATTATACCAGAACACTTTAAACATATAGTTAGGATAGATTGTTACTGGTTTCATCATACACACTTAATGGAATATTTGTTTGTAATGTTATCAAGCAAACTCACGCAAGCCACTAGATTTAGAAAATCAAATAAGCAATAAATAAGACTAAAATTAAAATAGGCCAATGAGTGGGCCTCTATGTAGTCACTTAACTTGCTAGAAATAGCAGCCAAATTTCTATCAAACCACACCTTACCATATAAAAAAAGGCATACATTGTTCAGTGTAGCTCTGGATATATAAAAATATGGAATGTTTGCAATTAGAATGCCTTTGATCATATGTCTATTCAGTCAGGGCTGACCTCAATCTAAACACCCCGCAGGGAGCTACCTGCAGTATATGCGCCACCATCAACAGGTGGAAGAGCGGTCAAAACTGTTCAGCATGCTACGGTTTCCATCATCTCTCTTCGTAAGCCTGACAAGATAGGCCTCGAATGTGCTCTCAATGTGGAGATGCAGCAACTGCCTCTTTTCCTTGCCTGCATAGCTGGGACCATTCACCGCACCCTCAAATGATATAGTATGCCTTCCTCATGCCCAGCCCTCTATTGAAAACATCTTTTGGCCCAGGCGACTTCAGAAGAACCCCCCCCAAAATAGCCCAGGTGCAGATTGACACTGTGTTTGGGAGCGATTATTTTATTTTGCTCCACTCACCTTTGGTCTCCCCAACTCTAGTGCTGATTGAGTCGGCCTATCAACAGCAGCTCTGGCCAGGGCCAACATTTCGACCTTCAGGCAGGTGCCAACACCCTGTGTCTCCGAGCAGGACACACTTCATTCATTCATGTGCCAGCTTAGTCCCCCGACCTTGCTCCCTCAAAGACGTGTTGTCCCACCCTCACTGCCAAAGCCAGGCACTACTTGCTGAGCACTATTGTATCCTTCGTTAACAGGTTCATTCACAGCACTCTCGACCCTTATTACTGAGGCCTCTTCTTTTTGGCCCACCTCATTGCTCTTAGGAAGGGCCTCATCACAGTAGGAAATATCTTCCAGAGGCTTGTAGCCAAGGTCATCTACAAGTCAGTTGCACCTGAACTAGGTGAAAAACTCGGCTTGATGGCAGCTAGGGGTTGGTGTGGCTTGCGGTTGCAAGGGGCTGCCCTTGCTGCTAAATAGCTAATCAATGACTGTCTTCCTGAGCTGGCACTGAATGATTCCAGGCATCTCATCAAGCTTGATATGAAAAATGCCTACCACTTGCTCGAGGTTTTCCTCAGCCATGCCCTCTCCACCTATCCCCTGACTTACCTGTCATATGTGTCTCCCAACATGATCATACCATCATCAATCAGCGTCCAACAGGGCGATCCATTGGGTCTCTCCTCTTTGCTCTTGGGGACGTCCTCTCCATAGATGTCCAGTCTCCACCAACACAAATGGGACACCATCCAGTGCAACATGACAAGCTGGTGTATTGGCTCGACCAGCACCATCTGGCATATTTTCACTTGGCCTCCCAACTCCACAAGTTGAACCAACACTAGAGAGGTTGTCAAGCCAGTCTGAAGAGTCCTCTCAAACTTTATAGTGTCTCTGTTGAATTTTGATTGCTATTGTAGCCCTGTTTCACCACATTTACTTTTAGTGTCGCAGTACTTGTACTGGTAGATGGGTCTTTTGTATTATGGCATATTGCCAGTCTAAGCTTGGTTCTGTGTCATCTTCATGAGTTTCAGTTTCTTGAGGTCATTCTTCCTTGGTTTTCCTCTACTACAGGTTCCATCCACCTCAAGGGCTTGGCACATTTTTATGATACAATATGAATCTTTTCAAAATTATTCTTATAAATTATTTAGTACAGAAATTCATCAGTAAAATAATGTAACTGACATGGATAGCATGATAAGAAAAAAAAACAATCTTTTGGATCTTAAAGCATTTTATGAATCTAATTATTGACTAAAGGATTATTATGGTTGGTAGTTTATAATACAACAAACAGTTGTTAATAACATGTTTTTCACTTTGTACACTTGATGAGGGATCTAATAGTTGACCGATATTAAAAATAAAAAGAAAAGAAATGTCACTTAATTGCAAGTTTACTTACTTAGAAGATAGAGAAAGAATACTTGTATGCTTCTCAAAAAGTTGAGCAACCAGACTTTGTCATCCTTGGTCGGCAACCAGCCAAGGAGAAAGACAATTCTGGCTTCAAACTTGGTCTTGTAAATCATACTTGGTGGGGAAAATGCTACACTAAAGAAGTAGTAAAACCTAACAACAAATATATACTGTATATACTTGTGTACGCACCTTTTCTCTCAAAAATATATTAACTCTTAACGTCCTGTATCATATGAAATTGCATTAGTTAGACATTTTTGAAAAGTACAAAATAGCACTATGACTGTGTTACATTAAAAATTACTCAATACTTCTGATACTGCAAATTTTCACAACAATCTGTCCATGAGTAAAGATACTATTGACATTTGATTTAACAAACCTGTTTTTAGATAATTGCTGCTAAATTATTACAGTGTGTTAAGAGTTAAAACCTAACCTGTGATTTATCCACTAGACCTACAAAACCACAATTCAAAATATATGGTACAGTGTAAATGTATGTAAAATGGAGGTGTAATTTGTTTACCAATGTGGCTTATATATGGTATTTAAAAATAATGTTGCTTAAAATGTGGTTGGATACATGCACCATATTACTTTCAGCAACTCTTTCTGCTAAATGAAACCATTAATTTAATTCATATTATAATGTCATGTAGGTATCCAAGTTAATAGCTTAGTCAAATATGCACACATACATATCAAAGTATATGTTGGAAAATTGGGAGACTTTGTCTTTAAATTTCATTGATAACATAGTAAAAGGAGATTCAATTGAGAGTATATAACAATGTGTGAGTTTGAAGAAATGGCATCATCATATTCAGTTTAACCTCCATTTTCTCTGTTAGCAAAGATTGGACAGAGAGCTACTGATCTCTCAGATGGGTCAGGATCTGCCTCTCACATATGTTCCGGCTCTCTATGGAATGCTCTGGGTGCATTTTACCATGACACCAGCACTAGGGAGGTTGTCTTTAACACAGGTGAACTATCCTCTCAACCCTCTGTTTGACACATTTTCTACTGTTGGATGTTCTTCCTAACACCAACCACTTTACATAGTGTACTGGGTGTGTTTTATCATGTCACTAGCATTAGATGTTATTGTGCCCTTGACACAACTGAAGAGTCCTCTCAACCCTTTGTTTGCATGGTTTCTATAACTAGATGTCCTTCTTATCATCAACTTCTGGGTACATTTTTTTGTGGCACCAGCACTAGAGAGGTTGTCATATCATGACCTTTTGTTTAGTATCTCATCTATATTATGGAGATTGGCATTATTGGTAGAAGGTTGGACGCTATGCTTTACAGCATAGAGTTACGCCCCTTTATAGTCTGAGTTCAAATCCTGCTGAGGTTCACTTTGCCTTTCATCCTTACGGGGTCGATAAAATAAAGTACCAGTAATGTATTGGGATAATTGCTGGCCTTGTGCCAAAAATAGAAACAATTATGGACATGGCAACTGTGTAAAATGTTTGGTAGCCCTATTATAATTTATCTATGACATGTTAAGTGTAAAAATGTGCTCCAGTGATGCTTTAAATATCAGATTTTAATGCAGCTTGCACCAATATTGATGATATATCAGTTACATTTCACATAGTTATGATAGTAGTCATTTTTCTATAATTTAACATTTCTTTCTTTCAAGTAAATGCAAAGCTAATTTCATAGAGAAACATAGTTGCTTTAATCAACTTAAGTATATTACTGGCACTTTATTGACCTTGTAAGGATGAAAGTTAGTGTTGTTACCAGTGTCTTGTTTTGATTCTACTCTCTCTCTTTTTACTTTGTCTAGGCAAGGTTAGTATGGAATAACTGGCAATTGTTCATGCTGCATGTCTCCCCTTTTCCCACCACCAATGTGGTTCAATGGAAAAGCAAAGCTTGACACCAGAGTTGTCACAGGAGTTTCCAAAACAAAGTTGAGATCAACCTCATACTACCTGAGTAACTTTGGCTCCTGGTTTGTCCTCAAGGTTCGTTTCTGCAACCATGCCCATGAGTTTGAATAGCCACAAGGCAGCAGAGGTTTGAAATCAGAGTTTTCTCTTTCTTACATGGACTACCCTTCCAAGCTGATGAGTTCCATCTGCCGAAAGCATTGGTTTTACAGTGCCAGCATCTTCCTTTGCCCCTTCTCACCTTCTGTTAGATATTACCTCTAAAGCAGGCTATCTATATTTTAAGTAAGATACTTGAATCTTTGTTTTGTTCAGAATATGAACATTTGTTTGTTAGATGTATCAATCAATGGATTCCATTGGTTTCGATAATGAGTGTTCCAGTTATTCGATCAATGGAACATACTGCACATGAAGTTAATGTGTAAGGCGCTGAGCATTCCACTGACACGTGTACCAACACCAGCTTATTAACAAGAAAGTTAGTTATATGACTAAAATCCCTCCAAATTCTTGATAATTTGAACAACATAGGCAATTTATTTCATTGAAAATACTGTAATGAAAGGGTTAAGCATATGTTTATGATTTTGTCAGGCCTTTGAGTCTTTAGATTTCTTTTACATTTTTGGTGTCAAAAGGGTGAAAAAATATGGTCTATTTTTCATTGTGTATTCCTATCTTTGTTGGGGTTTTGGTGGAAGGGTATTGTTGGTATTGTGGAAGTTTAATGATGGGCACATAAAATATGACATGCTGTGTTGTGATTAGTAAACAATCAGGTTAACTAGAGATAAATGTGACTTGTAAAAAAAATATTTCAGACCTCCTGCAGATTTAATTAATTCAAATTAATTTTTGAAGAGATTGTATTACTGATTGTGTTATTGATCATGATCTTGAGACTACCTGAAGTCAAAGAAACCCACAAAACAGGATAAAGTAGGAAGTGTTGGTAGATAAGGAAGTCAGGACCAGGTATGCAGATACTATTGCATCCACAAGCAAACTGAGGACGTTGAGAAAGAGTAGAGATTGTTCAGCTCTTAAAAGCTGTGGGTGAAAGAGGCTTGGTGTGGTGATGGATAACAGGAGGACCCATTCATTGATTCAATCATGAGGTCAAAGGTGCCATCCTAGCAAAGAAGGGGCCCTACAAATAAGTCCTCCTTCTTGCATTTGAGATACAAGCAGGCACGAAGAATCACAGCAGAGACAGTAAAGGTGTCCAAAGTGGGAGGATTTGGAGGTTAAGCTGGAATCTGACTTGAGATCAGCAATAAATTTTTCTGGCACACCATCCGCCGACTTTGTAGTAATAAGTCCTCCTCCACACCTGCTATCAGGAACACGTCTGGGGTTCTCCTCTCTTCAGGTGGAGAGAATACTTTGTTGATCTCCTAAACCTGATCACAACAGCATCTTCTGATGTACATAAGGTGCATCTGGGAGTGGTGACTATTCTCTCAAAGGCTGAGGTCACAAGAGTAGTTAAAGAGCTCAAATTTATACATAGCTTTTCTCTCAGCTCACCTGTGCTCTGCTTTTCATGCTAACTAACATTACACATCTAGTGGACCATGCATACTTTATTTATTTCTAGTCATTGCAAATCTGCATTTATGGCCCATGTGTCACTATCATGTAGCATAAAAATTTGAACATTGACATTATATAATCTACCCTTTACTCCATGGAAAGCAAGCATAAAATGATGATAATGAATGTTTTGGTTGTAATTTTGTTTATTATTATCATTTTTATTTTCTTTCATTATTGTTTCTGAGATATATGCCGAGTGTCTTCCTGACACCTAGGGCAAATAAATTCACAGTGTGCATTGGTAAGCCAGTTAATACAGCACATTGATTATAATTAAAAAAACAAAAATAAAACAGTATACATATATACACATGTGCATATGTAAATACAAGGAGGGTTATCAATCTTACAGAGATAGTGCTCTTCTCAATACGTGTGCAGTACCAGTCAAAACAATTTTTTGCACCTAGTGCAGAGAGGGTAAACCAGGAATCATTCGCAAATATTGTTCTGTTCCTTTCTTGATCATTCCAAGTCCTCCCACAATCACTGGTATTGTAACAGCCTTGAGGTGCCACATTTTCTCAATTTCAATAAGCAGATCTTTATATTTTCGTAGCTTGTCAAATTCTTTTGCCGCGACATTGTGATCACATGGGATGCTCATATCTATCAACAAACAGACCTTGTTATGTTGATCTTTTATAATGATGTCAGGTCTATTTGCTTTTATGGTCCTGTCAGTATGTACAGGAAAGTCCCAGAGAATTGTTACTTTTTCTCCTTCAGTTACAGCCTCAGGGTGATGATTGTACCACCTGTCTTCAGCTTTGATTTTATAATGCCGACATATTACCCAGTGTAGATATTGGCCAACTCTGTCATGTCTATCTATATTTGTATTCTACTGGTGCTAAAACTTTACATCCAGAGACTAAGTGATCCACTGTTTCAACCCCAGCATTGCAGAATCGGTACTTTGGGTTTATTCCGTTTCTCATCACATTGGCCTGGTAATTACAAGTCAATAAGCTTTGGTCTTGGGCAGCTAAGATGAAGCCTTCACTCTCCGCCTTTAGCCCTGAACTATGTAGCCACTGATGGGTGTGCTTTTGGTCACCATCAGCTTGTTTGCTACAGGCCACATATTTACCATGCAGAGGTTTCTACTCCCAATTTGATGCTAATTGTCCTTGCTCTTTTGCTTTTGCCAATTATTATTATTATTATTATTATTATTATTATTATTATTATTATTATTATTATTATCTGTTGTTATTATAAGATGGCGGTAACTATGGCGGAGTAAGTTAGTTGAATTTTTATGAGTTATCGAAAGTTCTATATAATATTTTTTATATCGGTGTATAGTTAAAGAAGCCCTCTGTCAAAGGAGGTGGTTTTTTTAACTGTATCTCGCGCCCTTGAGGGCTAAATTTGCATTTATTTACAATCATAACCCCCAAATTTTGTTTTAAAAAAACATGGTGGACAAAAGAAAATTGTCCACAGGGAGGAACAGCGAGTTGTTCGGACGGTGGACCAGCTATTTCCACCCAATCACAAGGCAAAGTAAAAAACAAGAGAAACAGCAGCGGCAGCAACGGCGACAGTGGTAGTGACAACAGCAGCAGCAGCCACTGGAACAGTAGTAGCAGTAGTGAAAATTACAACGAAAATTTCCCTGCGTTAGAAAAATCAAACACCACCACCACCCCAATAACAACAATAACAACAGCAACAGCCATAAAGAACCCAAAGAACAACAACTATAACTGCAGCAACACAGAGGAAAAAAAAAAAAAAAAAAAAAAAAACACCAACGACTGCAACAAAGACAAAACTAGTGACGAGTCAACACAAATCAAAACAAATACATCTTTCGCTAAAGCGACAAACAATGTTGAACAAGTACACATCACTAACGAAGAGATAAAACAAGCAAAGGTCTTGGTTAAAAAGACCGGACACAGGGTAAGTCTCACCCGCCCAGCTGAGATAATAAGAAACAAGCTTTTGTGTTCGGTCAGTTATTGCACGATCGGATCAAAATCGCGGCGAGTTGAACGGGCAACGGAGTCACAGGTCCAAAGAGCCATGGGCACCGTCTGGGCACAGAAAACATATATAGCTTGGGGATCGAGATATGGCACTGTGGGTGTGTTCTTCGCCACACCAGAAGAAGCCAGAGTACACTCCATTGTGCCACTCCACAGTGACAAAATCATAATGATGCCCACATATTGCGGCCAGAGAGTCGTGAGGGTTTGAGTGGGCCAGGTTCCGCCCTCAGTGGAGATGGCGTGGTGGACGACGGCTGTCCTCACTGACGTTGAGGATTCAACAACCATACTCAACCTCATGTGAATAAGACAGGAAAATTGGACAGGGTCGGGGATGGAGCTAATCATCCAAGCAAACCATGAGAGCATTGAGTCCAACCCCGATGTAATAGACCTGGACGACGGCAGCCATCTACCCGTGACTGTCGAAGGTAGGCACCCAAGGTGTCATGGATGCGGTGACAAGACGCACCTTAAGGCATTCTGCCCCAAACTTACCAAAACAGGCACGCGCCCACCCCTTCTCCCCACGCCGTGCCCTGCAACTGGAGCAGACAAACAAACAAAGACCACAGTGGCAGAAGAGAAATCACCATCCCCAACAACAAAAGCACCATCTCTTCCACCACCCACAGAAGTCTGGATCTCGAGATAAGGGCCGTCTTCTTGGACCCAGAGGGTAAGTTGGTGGTACTGGACGTGACCAGCGGAGAAGGACAAGCTTTCAGGCTAGTGGCCGCCTATGCCCCAATAGGAGCAGGACGGCCTGAATTCTTCCGGCGTCTGGAGACCTTTCTTGGAATGTCCCGCTCTCGAGTGTTAGTGGGCGACTGGAATGGGATTTTAGATGCACACTGGGATTGTGTGGGATTAGTGGATAGGGGAGGAGGGTGTAAAAGCCTCACAAACCTACTCAGGCGTTTTCAACTGCCGGACAGGTACCGATTGGATTTCTCGAATGTGCCAATATGGACTTGGACAAATCGCATAGGGTCATCCAGATCATATCTAGATAGTAATTTGTAGGGAAATAGATAGGTCTAGCATAGGCTGTCCACAATTCAAGATAGTCAGCTACACGGACCACAAATTCGTGATCTGTGTGGTTGACTTAGATAGGCTTCATAGACAGGGACCCAGCTACTGGAAGCTAAACGCGTCATTAACAGCGCGCAAGGCCTACAGAGACCGGATTAGTGAGCTAGTTAAGCGGGCGTTGACGGGGGCCATCGTCAACAACAAATGGTGGTTTGCTCTGAAAAGAGCGATTAGAATAGAGTCCATTAGGTTTAGTAAGGCTTTAGCAATAGAGAAAAATAGAGCAGAGGGAGAACTAGTTAGAAAATTAGACGAGGCGCTTAGCAAAGGCATCGTGACCGACGTACTTGCGGCGAAATTGGCCGGTGACCAATTCTTCAATGTAAAGCACGAAGGCTGCGTTGTCAGAGCTAGGGTGCGTGCTCTCGTACACGAGGGGACGAAAGCCATTCAATGGGCCCGAGTGGCGGAGGCGCGTCGTGGAAACAAAGCCACGATCCGGTCTTTGGTGGCCCACGACAGGCGCATGCTACTCAATCCCAGGCAAATGTGTGAAGCTTTTCAGCGACACTTCGCTCAGCTGTTCGGGGGCAGCGGTGGGCTGGATCGAGGGATGGACTTTAATGCCTACCTTGGCGGACTGCCGCGGCTCTCAGCTACTGAGTCGGAGTGTTGCGAAAAGCCGATAGCAGCCGCTGAAGTACGGGAAGCAATGACTGGCTGCACAAGGGGTAAATCGCCTGGTTTGGATGGTCTGCCCTATGAACTTTACGTACAGATACTAGACTTGTTCGGAGGCCTCTTGGCAGACGTCTACTGCAACTGGCAACAGAACGGGAGAATTCCCAGCTCTGTGAGCCGAGGAGCGGTGGCGCTGTTGAGAAAGGATCCGAACAAGGGGGATACCATAGATAATTTCAAGCCCATAACTCTGCTAAACACTAAGTTCAAGATTTTGGCCAAGGTGCTAGCAAAGAGGTTGGCGCTTGTTGTTGGTGGTCTGGTGGGAGAGGCACACACATGCGCCATTCCAGACAGATCCATCCATGACAACCTCCACCTTATGCGATACATCGTGGAAAGGGTAGTTAGATCAGTCGAAAGCTTTCAATAGGGTTGACCATCGTTATCTGGCGGCAGTCCTGAGGGCGGCTGGCTTTGGGCCCGTCTTCAGAGGCTGGATCGCTGCCAAGCACAGCGACATCTGCTCTGTGGTGAGAGTGAATGGTCACCTTTCGGAACCGTTCAACATCATGCACTCGGTCCTCCAAGGATGTCCCCTCTCGTCCCTCTTGTACGTATTGACTCGAGCCATTACTGCACAAACTGGAGACGTTGAGGGGGGGTCCCGCATGAACTAGGATGCGGAAGATCGAAGCGATCGGCACTACACTAAGAGAATACGAAACGGTAACAGGAGCAATGATCAACCAAGAAAAGTCGGTGGGCCTGCAGCTCGGCACCTGGAGAGGCAAGTCCATGCCGTCTAACAGTGTTGTCGGGCGCTGGACGGACGGACTGGTTAAATTGCTAGGGGTCTGGTTCGGTCCGGACCTCCAGACGAACAAAAACTGGGAAGAGGTCATGAGCAGGGTGGCTTCTCACACCCAGAAATAGGCAGAGAGGAAGCTATCCCTGAAAGGTCGAGCGGAGGTGGCGAATGCGTACATCGCGTCCGTCATCTACTACCGCCTGACAGTTGTGCCTTCTCCTAAGCCTCGCCTAAGTGCACTGGAGCGTTTGCTCTTTTGCTTTTTGTGGAAGGGACGCGCTCTGATGGTCAGGCGGTCCATCTGCTGTCAACACCCACTACGTGGAGGGCTGGGCATGTCGTGGCTGATGATGCGCAGACATGCGCTCAGGCTACAACATCTCCACCTCTTCCTCGATGGTGATCAGGTGTGGTCGCCGTTTGCTAGACGCGTCTTTCCCCAGCACGTCTCCTTGACGGAGCTGCAGTCCTGGGTCAAGCGAAGACCGAAAGGGAGCGCTTGGAGACTGGAATGTCTTCAGGCGCTCACAGCCCTCGACCAGTCGGGCAATGTGATCGGTGGAAATTCCACCTTGGCGTTCTATAGAGGATTAGTGGAGGGGAAGAGCGACGGCGTACTTGGGGAAACTCTAGGCATCGACAAAAATCAACTAGCCAATCTCTTCGCAAGAACTTTCGGGGCGGGGCCTATGGACAACTTCCAGAAATCCTTGGCCTGGAAGTGCTACCGAGGAGCTTTGCCAGTTCAGGATAAACTCTACAGGCATGGAAGTGCCGTCAGCCGGGCATGTCCGAGATGCGCGTAGGGCGACGAAACCGTCCTGCACGCACTCGTCCAGTGTCCGAGCATTGCTGACTTGTGGGTTTATGTCGAACACCTGCTGTCGCGTGTAGAACGGATCCGGCTATCAGCTGAGTCCATCGTGAGGATTGCCCTGCCCTCTTCCGTTAGTCGGGAAGGGCAGGCAGTTTTTATCTGTCTGGTGGCCATGGCGAAAGAGATAGTATGGTGGACGTGTCTGAAAGGGCTGAAGACGAGCACTTACCTCTTCGGTGATACCCTGATTAACTTTTTCAAATTTCATTTGAAAAGGAAAATCAGGGTAGAGAGGGAAGTGTTCTCTTCCCAGCGTTTTGTTGAAAGATGGGTGAGAGAGGCAAGAATGGCCCGAGTGAATGGACCTACTCTGAGTATGTGCCTGTAAATTGAAGGTGGAAAACTGGGAGAGTGCACTTGCCCTGGTGGTCAGGGTCACTGTGGCTTTTTTAATGGGCTTTCTCTACGATGGCCCTCGGAAGTCTCCCCCCTATTGGGGAATTTTTTCATTGTTCCTTTTTTTGTTACATCCTCTGTTTTTTTTTTTTTTTACACGCAGAAATGCCCATTTGTACCGTCCTGTACTGTCCTAATGTCTCATTTTGTGTAAACCCTTGTGGTTAATAAAGAAAGCATTATTATTATTTATTTTTATTTTTATTTTTTTTTTCATTTTTCAGTTTTGTAAAAAGGTTTGGCTTGGCCTCTATGATCCCAGATCTGGTCAAGAATATGATTCCAGAGAAGAACACAAAGTGAAAGATTTTATGATTCAAAAATATGAACGAAAGCGTTGGCATGTACCCCCCACAGATGCCTTGAAAGAAGAAGCGCGCCGTCTTAATGAATCAGCATTAAATAAACAGATTACTACGAAACCATTAAGATCCTTACTTGGTGAAAATGCCCCAAAATTAGTTGTGCAAAATTCTCAAGTAAGTAGTATACTGTTTCAATTTTGTTTTCATTCCTAATTTTATTGTACTCATTCTTTTGGGTTTTTCGGCATAGTGTTTTTAGATTTTGTTTTTGTATACAGTCAAGTGTCACATTATTTCATGTTAGAAAATATACATGAGAAAGAAGCCTCGTAAGGTAGAATAGCTGATGCAGAGGCTGTCACAAATGAGATATACTGACTAGCCAGGGATGTTGTTTGTCCTTCCCTTCCTCTTCCACCTTTTTCATTATTAATTTTTTCTTTTTCGAGGTTATATTCGAGGTTTGTATTTTGCCAACTTTCACCAACTTCAATATCTACATAAAAAGCACCAAAACATAGATACATCCAGTGATTTCCGTGAATGAAAATAACAATATTAAAGAAAAACTGTTATCATCATACTTGTAATATGAACATATTTGGAAAATAATTTTACAGAATTTGCGAGCAAACAAAATGAGATGAGGACAGTATAGTTATGCACCTGTGCAAGCATGTGCGCACACACATGAAGACATAAATACAAAGTATTACCAAAGTTTATTTATAGAAGACATCTTGTTCATTGAAATAATGATAAATATAAAAACTTACAAACATACTTTTATAAAAATACTGAAACACAAATGCACACATAAATTTATAATCATGCATAGACTGACATACATACTTACGATCACATAAATTTAAATAGATTATATGTATTTATTGTATACATATTTATTGAAAATCATGTGAATTTAATGTTATTTTTTCACTTAAGCTTTTATTTTTCTATTGTACAATATAATGATAATGAAATTATTGTGAACAGTGCTCAGGTGCACTACAGCTCATCAAAGGTGCATGTACAGTACATAGAATAATGTACAAATGTCAGGAAAATGAACAGTGTATGAGTCATGATATACATGTGTACATGTGTATGGAGGGGGATATCAGGTATAGTGTTGGCGAATTTTAGGAAGCATGGAGGTTATAAAGGATGCAGTGTCTCGGCAGCTAACAGCTGATGCAGGTAGTTTGTTCCATGCTTCAGCAACTCTGAGTGTGAAAAAATGTTTCCGAAAGTCATGGGAGCTGTGCTGTTTTCTGACTTTGTGGGCATGCCCACGTATGTTAGACACATGGAGATCAAAAAGGTGCTCAGGGTTGTTGGCAAGATGGTTAATAACTTTGTGGGTGTTTACCAAGTCAGTTGCCAGACGTCGGAGCTTCAATGTATCCATGCTCAGGGAAGCAAGACGTTCAGAGTATGGTAGATGCCTGATGGAGGGTATTCACTTGGTTGCACATCTCTGAACAGTTTTCAGGAGGCCAATGTTTTGAATGGGTATCAAGTTCACTGTATAAAGTTTTAATAACTTCACAAAAATAGATATACTTGCAGGACATTTAAAAGGTTTCCAAGCTTTTTAAAGCACATATTTCATTTGATTTGTTTGTTAAATAAAAACCTGTTACACTTGGAAGATGGCACTATTGTTGACTGCTAAAAAAAATATAAACAAAAATTTGAAAAACTTGTTGAAACTTTAGGAAACAGATGAAATGGTAAAAAATCATATATATTAGAGTTGTGAAACAAAAACTATACTCTAAAGAACACTTTAAAATATTTTAGAATTTACAAAACTGCACCATCTAAACATAATGTATTGATTAGTTACCTTGACTTATACATGAGGTTTGGATTTTTTCCCCATATCTCAGACATAAAATAGGGGGTGGGGGGACATCGGCTTATATTTGGATTAGCTTATATATATATTTATATATATATATGGTAATTTTGTTGGGAGAAAATTGAAACTCTCATCACTCAAATTATTTATATTTTAAGTATAATCTCTGTAAAGCAATTTTTTTTTTAAACATTGAATAATGATATTGATTTTGTATTTGAATTATTGAATATGGTTCTTCTTCCACATTTATTTTTCTAGCATAATTGAAATAGTTTTTACTAAGGCAATTTGTTTTTTCAGTTGGATACCTTTCCAATGCTAATTAGTCAACTGTGAAATAAAAGTGGAACCTGTTTGTCAGGTAACACACTGAAACAAATGGAATTATTTCCCTTGTCTACAAGCCAAATACAATGGCTCTAGTAGCAAGGTTTAAACTCTTGATAGCTTAGTCAGTAATCTAGCTCATACACAGTAAAAAGTTTATAAAGCTCTTCAGTAATGATATATAAAAGAATTGAAAAAGTGCTTGTATTTTACTGCATTGCAGGAATATATCAGAAATGTTCAACTCTAAAGTATACGTTTTAAATTTGTTATTAAACCAATTTTTAGTTTAATATTTATGTTCAGTACCACCACCATCATCAATTTTATGCCCACTTTCCATACTGGCATGGGTTGGATGGGTTGTCATGGTTTGAGACCAGATGGGTTGGAGAAATCTATCTTGTTTATTACCTGTCTAAATTATGCTTGCTTGGACCATGAGGTGGCATACACCTAAAGTTCTGCATGTTGAAGATGTATAGCAGATGAAAAGTGAGGGGGAATGGCATACTTTCATTAGCTAGTTCATACTGTTACCATTGGCCACTGCATATGTACATTAATACATGCATTTACCATTTATAGATAAATTTATATCAAGAAGTTTACTTTTTGTCAAGATTATTTCTATACTTGCCAAAGTATGTTAAAAAAAATAATTTCGGAATTATTTGAAATTTTACCTTGTAATATTTTCTTTTCCAGAACAATTCCAAGACTCAGTCGCCATCTTTGCCAAATCCTGTTGTTTCACAAGTCACATCTTCTCAGCCACAACAGTTACAGTTGCATCAAAATCCAACTTTAGCTCAGCAAGCACAGCAAGCACAACAGCATCAGCAACAACAACAACAACAGCAACAACAACAGTCACAAACTAATAGAATACATCTTCCAACAAACCCTGCTAGTTCAGCTACTTTTGATTTACTTGGGGAACTTGGTAATGATCCCTTTGCCAGCACACCTCCCTCATCAAATACATCTTCAGGTACTGTTGTACCATTCTTGTTTTTACACTCTTCTTATATATACACACTGTTTGTTTTCTCTTATTTATTCAAGTTCATTTGATATAATCTCACAGCAAGTATTTTCTGAAATATTTCTTTTTCTATTTAACCTTTTCATTGCCATATTTTCAATTAAAGACACTGTCTATCATTTTCAAATAATTAAGAATTTAGAGTAATTTAATAAGTTGGTATTTGGAACATAACTTGACAAATGTTCTTCCATAAAATTATGTTGAAAAGATTTTAGATAAATATAAACACTTTAAAATAATTTTCTATTGTTGAACCAGGGGCTGTTTCAGGTGGTTTTGTATCAAAAGGGTTAAAATAAAGACTTTATAAACAAGAATGTGTGTGTGTATAGAATATGTGTTTAAACTACTGCAGTATTCAAACATTTGAATGAGCATTCAGTACTGCTGGGTAGAGTGTAGAAATTTATTTTCTAAGTAAAAAATGTGGCAGCTATTTCAAAATTTCAGCTTTGTCGCTTCACCTGGCTATCCATGGCCATACGTCATGTGACCCCTATTAAGGGACCAAACAAAAGTTGACAGCAGTGTGAGAGGCAAAGCAATTGAAGATGGGAAGGCAGCTGGATCATCAGCCTTAATTGCTGAGATGCTGAAAACCCCCAGCATGGTGGGTTACAAGCTAGTCAAATGCATAGTTAATCAAGTGCTGCAAGCTTGTCATTCTTGATGACTGGTATAGCAGTATCATTGTAAACTGCTACAAGGGTAAAGAGGATGCACTAGAGAGAGGTAACTACAGAGGCATTAAGTTAATGGACCAGGTCATGAAGGTTACTGAAATGATCTTTGCACAACTAATTAGAGATGTACTACTGATGCCTTTATCCTTGTAGAAGTACTTAGCCAAGAGTAAGCCTCTGTACTAAGCATTTGTAGATCTAGAGAAAAGTTTCAATAGGGCTCCTTAATCTGTTGGGCACTAAGGAAAATTCTATGGGAAAGTTAGGAGTGAAATCCAAACATGGAGAAAAATTTAGAATTGAGAGGCTTCAAACTAAACTTAACAAAAACAAAAGTCTTAATAAGTAGAAAGGATAGGCAGTTGTTACTGTCATGGAAGAGCCCCTGCTTGATATCTCGAAAAGGGGTAGGCAGAAACTCCATAATGTGCACACAGTATAGCCTGTGGACACATAAGAAATGTAGTCGGATTAAAGGCAGGGTAACAGAGAAGATAGATTTTATATGCAGTAGAGGCACAGGAGTATGCACTAAGAGAATATGCAAAATAGCTTCTCTCAAATGCCAGGAAATGCCCTAGAGGTTGTTGACAGCTTTTGTTAACTAGGCAATCTAATCAGCAATAGGGGATGATGTTCTGAAAACATGGTAGTCAAGGTAAGAACCAGCTGGAAGAAGCTGACAACAAAGTGCTTCTCTTACAGAATGAAAGGTAGACTATATGATGCCTGTATACAAACTGCACTACAATATGGCAGTGAAATATGGGCCTTGATTGCTGATCTACAAAGAAATGAAGCAACTGTACATAAAAAAAATTTGCATAAGAAGAATTGGATGTAGTGTGCAAGAGAAAACTTTTGGTATAGATAACAGCTGTATAAAGAAGGGCATAACAATTATGGGACACATGGAAAAGGCAGATCCAGCAAGATGTTAGATGAGGTGGTGAGGACTGACCATAAAAAGCTGAACCTAACACCAGTGAAGACAAAGGGCTGCAAGAACTGTAAATATGCTGGAAGACTTGCCTACATAAAATGTAACTTGACACATTTCATATAGCTCCCCATCTACTATCACTCTTTAATAGCAATTCTCCACCTCCTCATTCCTTTGTAGCTATACCTTACCCCTTCCATCCCCCGCCATGTCCCTTCCACTATCACTCCCTAATAGTTATTCTCATCAACACAATCTTAAACTATTTATAACAGTAATTAGAGGTCACCATATCCTAAATAACACACACTCTGTTCATGTTCATCACTCTACTTAGGATCACACCAACTCCCTAAAATCCTAATGCACCAGTCATAATCTCCCCTCCTGCCCTTTAGAGCAGTGAGAGCTCCTCAGTTGACTCAATGACTGAAACCTCCTTCATGCTAGTGTCCCAAGAAATGCACTCAGTTCTTCCTGTGTGGTGGCTGGTGATATGAAGGACATCCCACTGCAAATTATGCCAAAAGGGTTGGAAAGACTCTTCAGCTGTTTCAAAGACATGACAACCTCCCTAGTGTTGGTGATTTACACAATAAACACACCCAGTACACTTTGTAATTGGTGATAGGAAGGGCATTCAATCATAAAAAACTTACCAAACAGAGCTGGGAGGCTACTTCAGGTATGGAGGAAAATATGACAACCTTCTTCATGCTGGTGCCATGATAAAATGCATTTGATAAAACGTGGGAATGTTTTGTTGACAAGATGCAGGCCCGGGCCCCACCTGAGACTTGTTAGCAGGGAAAAGGGACAGGTGGGATGGATAAGATCGGAGGGTATGTACATGGTTAAGATAATTCTTTTTGTGTGTGTTCATTTTTCTGTGAATATGGGGTCAATCAGAGAGTTGTTGGGTGACTGACAGAACCCACACTGTCTCCAGTTATGTGGGCAGCAGGGGTGATTTATTGGGATAGTAAGGATGTAAATCAAGGATGTGAGGAAAGGCAGATCAAGGTATGGGGAAGACATGAGAGTGAAGAAACATTGTCTGTTGGGGACCTAAATGTTAAAATATCTCTCAGCTACTGTAACATGGTCATCCCCATATTCATTTAATCTTGCTTGCGTGGGCTTTTGTAGTATAGCAAATCACTAGTCAACTTGATCATGTCATCTCTTCCATCAAGTGAGCCTTCACCATGTCATTCCATATTTTCCTAGGTATTTCTCTTCCACAGGTTCAGAAAATACTACTTTGTGCAAGCTATCAAGACTTATTGAATGGAAATCGAACATTTACATTTGAAGTTGTACCTAAATACTTGAAGGAATTTTTAAAAACTTTTGTAGAACAGGGGAGATAATTTAAGGTGTAAGCGCGTCCTGAATTTATTCATTATGGTGGATTGGCAGTATCAGTAGAGGGTCGGACACCATGCCTTCCAGCATAGTTACGTCCCTTTACGATCTGAGTTCAAATCCCGCCGAGGTTGACTTTGCCTTCCATCCTTATGGGGGTCGATAAAATAAAGTACCAGTAATGCACTGGGTAATTGCTGGCCTTGTGCTTAAAGTAGAAACAATTATGTAAGAAGGACAATAATTGTTTCTCTTTTGGCACAAGGCCAGCAATTATCCCAGTGTATTACTGGTACTTTATTTTATCGACCCCGTAAGGATGAAAGACAAAGTTAACCTCGGCGGGATGGACAATAATGATTGTCAGTTTCGTTTTAAAATACTACATCAGATACAAAATAAATAGCATCATTCATTTTCTTATTAAAAAATTGGTTACTATGAAGTTATTTTAAAATTTGTAAGATCAACCATTTCATTTTCTATAAGTAACAGACTTTTCCTTTTATATATATATAAATTATATTCTATATTATATACATATATTATACATTATATTTTATGCATATATATATGTGCGTTTGTGTGTGTGTATGACATGTTTATATTTTTTGTTTTATTAATTTACTTGTATTATGCTGTAGTTTGCTTTGTATCTCTAGCAATTTACATAATTATACTGTTTGATATATTTGTCTGTGTGTGTCACTATCATATTAATTACTCCTTTATCAGCACTTCCTGCAGTGTTTGCCTAATTTTTGTTTGTCCATCTCCCATCTGACTTTTTCTAAAAGTTAATTTATTCCTGCTTGTTTGCTTGTTTTAGTGGTATGTCATCTAAGATATATCTGTTTCTAAATAAGATTTTTAATCTATATTACTCATTCTGCAGCATCTTCAACATACTTGCTTATTTGTCTATGCTTTCTAAAAACTCTGTGTGGTTAAATGAAAACCAGGAGTATTAGTTGAACATTCCAGTTAAAACTTTCCCTTTTCCATATAGTTTTAATAAAAGACACTGCTAATGTGTTTCAATTAATTTTCAAAATAATCGAGAATTTGGAGGAATTTAGTAAAATAATTAATTTCTCATTATTAAGCTGGTTGGTATTTGGGACATAACTTAACAAAGGTTCTTAAAATTATGATGCAAGGATTTAATACAAGTTTGAACACTTTAAAACAGGGAGCTTTGTATCATAGACCCATGGACAGTTTCAAGTGGTTTGGTACCAAAAGGGTTAAGAAATATATTGGATATTGTTGTTTGTGATAGATAACAAAAAAATATATTGGTGATGGCCATCCGTTGTCAAATGATATTAGCCAATGTAGAATGTTCAGCAAATGCACATTGATTATAAGTTAATTTTCATCCATTTTGGTTACATCTCCTTGTGTGTGTCTGTTCAGTAACCATAACAATTTGGGGATTCATAAAGAAACAAGAAGAATGGCTGATCCCAATTCTACAAATTTAAAACATTATTTCAAATTGAGTCGATAATGTTGAAATATGAACAAAAAGTCACGATTTGACTGTCCTTCACTGAAATAGTTGTTTAATCCTTTTGTTACCATATTTCTAATGGCTTACACTACATTTCAATGAATTAATGAAGAACTTTGACAGATTTACTAAAATTATTGTTTCATTACTAAGATAGTAACTTAACATATTTCTTTTGTAAAATTATGTTGAAAGATTTTCATTTAAATAGGAACCCTTTTAAAATGAGTGCTTTTGTTTCATAGAACCAGAGCCAGGGTTAAAGAGTATTAAGAAATGTTTGTATCTTTTATTTATTTATTTATTCATTTTTGAGACAACCTCATACCTTGTGGCAGGAAATAAATGAAATAGAGAGAGAATCATACTTAGTTGATGTTTGTTCTCAGTCCCTCCACTTAATATTTGCTAGTCAGTAAATATATAAATATATGTAGTAACATAGTGTTATTTATTCAGTTACATATTGCAACATTGAAAATATATGCATATATATATATATGGAGGCTCATGGCTTAGTGGTTAGAGTATTGGCCTTTCAATCGAAAGGTTGTGAGTTCAATTCTCAGACCGGGGGATGTGTTGTTTCCTTGAGCAAGACACTTTATTTCACATTGCTCCAGTTTACTCAGCGGTAAAAATGAGATGATAGGGACTAGGGTCCCTATCATTCCACTGCAAAGTGGTCGTGAAGGTGCCACGGCAAAAAAGCACCCAACACTCACTATAAATGAGGTTGGTGTTAGGAAGGGCATCCAGCTGTAGAAATCAAGCCAGAATCAGTTCCCGTCCCACCCTTGCAAGCAGGGAAAAGCGGACGTAAAATGATGATGATGTATATATAAAAGTGGATGCAGCATGGCCAGATAGTTTCACAATCATTAGGTCCTTGGTTTTAGCCCACTGCATGGCATCTTGAGTAAATGTTGTTTACCATAACTTCAGATTGATTCATATCATGTGAGTGAAATTGAATAGACACTGTTTGGAAGCCCATTGGATGTATCTTCAATTCAAAGGGCCAGCTTTGTCCCACACTATGTCACACTGATTGTTCCTGAAAGAATTTGTTAACTATGTCTGTGGAATGCTTGGTCACTTGTTAATTTCATGAGTAGGCTGTTCTATTGATCAAACAACTGGAACGTTGATTATTGAAACCAATAGAGTTCCATTCCATAGTGTTATTTACTCATCACTGTATTTCAACATACAAAATATATGCAGTCGTAAAAACAGTATAAAGTGGTTGATGATAGGAAGGACATCTAGTCATAGAAAACTTGCCAAACAAAGGGGTTAAGAGGACTTTTCAGTTGTGTTTGGGACATGAAAATCTCCCCAGTGTTGGTATTATAAAAATGTACTTGGGGCATATTGTAAATAGAGATAAAGTTAGAGAAAATGGGTGCATATGTGTGATGCATCCCCTAGCCCATCTGAAAGTTCAGTAGCTCTAAGTACTGATTTGGTCTGTGATGACCTGTCCAACTCTTGCTAGCAAGCAGAACTGATGTTAAGTGATGATGATGATGATGATGATACTTCAAGTAATTAATAACTTCTAATTTACGTACAAGGCCAGCAATTTCAAGGAAAGGATAAAGTTCATCATCATCATCACCGTTTTACGTCCGTTATTCCATGCTAGCATGGGTTAGACGGGTTGTCCTGTTGTGGGCAGTGTCTGGTCGGCTGACTATGCCTTGCTCATACAGGAACTGATTTTCGTTTGATTTCTACAGCTGGATGCCCTTCCTAACACCAACCTCATTTACAGTGAGTGCTGGGTGCTTTTTTACTGTGGCGCCTACACGACCACTTTACAGTGTGGACTGGGTGCTTTTTTGCCGTGGCACCTCCACGACCACCTTGCAGTGGGAGGGTGTGGGGGCATATTGTCTATATGCTTCAGCTTGTACCCATGGGAGGTCGGGTACTCTGTATTACTGCGTGACGCCAGAGGTCACGGTCGTGTGTCATCGCCTTTGATTAAATCAATTCCAGAACTTAACTGGCACTTTATTTTATCGACGCATGAAAGATGGAAAACAAAGTGGACCTAAGTGGGATTTGAACTCAAAATGTAAAGAGTTGTAACTAAATGCCACAAAGCAATTTGTCCAATGCATTAATGATTCTGCGAATCCACCACTCTGTGCTTCAAATAGTTAATGCAAGTTAAAGAAATTAAAACGTTTTTTCTATAAAACCATATTGTCTAGCTAGTGCCTTCCTTCTGCATTCCAGCATGATTCCTCTGGGATTTCAGCATGATTCCTCTGGGATTTCAGCATGATCCCTCTGGGAAATATTCTGCACCTTTTTCACTTTCATATTTTTTTTTCTTCTTCAAGGTTTGATTTATTTTTTAATAATATTTTTCTGCTTCTCAGGTGGTGGATTTGCTGATTTTAGCCAATTTAGTAGCCAGTCCTCAACTCCAACAGGTTCCAATGCTTTCTCACCAACATCTAGTGGTTTGTTTATCATCTTTTTGACTTCATTGTGCCGATCTTGATATTTTTCAATTCCCTCCTAGTTATCAAATTAACAGCTGTTCAGCTCCAATCTTTTTGTTTTGTTTGTCTCTGTATCTTTTCTCTTGTCCATGAGAAGTAAAAATACGTAAAAAATATAACTTTTAATGATAGTGTATTGCTTTAACTCTTAACATCCTGTAATGATTTTGCAGAAAATATCTAATAACAGGTTTTGTTAATTCAAATGTTTAGAGTATCTTTACTAGTGACAGATTCTTGTGAAAATTTGCAGTATCAGAGTAAAGGCTTTAAATTTTAATATGATACCTAGTGCTGTTCTATACTTTTCAATGATATCTTGCTAATGCGGTTTCATGCAGTACAGGATGTTAAGAGTTAAACCTTAATTCAAATAGTTATGAGAGTAGTTGCGAAATGTCTTCGTTTGTTGTAAAAATTTGATTTAAAAAAAAAAATCATATTTTGTTCATGTGGTTGCATATCTTCCAACTTGTTTTTTTTTCTTCTTTCAAAATTTCATAGTAATTGTTGAAAGGACTAAATGCTGAAAGGTCATTTGATGCAGTAAAATTGCCCATAAAATATTAGGTTTTTTATTCACTAAATAGAAATCAAGTAAAAAAAAAAAAAAACAGCTGGAAACAAAACTACATGATGTAATGGTGAGAAACAATATCAAGGATAGCATATAGAAATTCTAAATCAATTTAACTCTGAACTCTAATGACTTAATAGAAAATGTCTTAAAAAACTGGGTCTGGTGTTTATAATATTTTAGCTAGTGGACAGATCATTGTGAAATTTTGCAGTGTTTGAATAAAAACTTTAATTTTTAATGTAATGCAATCATAGTGCTGTTTTGTACTGTTTTAAAATGTCTTGCTAGTGTGGTTCCATGTAGTAATTAAGAATTAAAATGGTGTATCTGTTTTATTAGTTGTTTTGCTGTCAAGTGTAATTGCAAATATATTTAGACTTAATACTGTACTGTTTAGGGCACTTTGGCAATTTGTCATTTATTCTCAGATATTTGAATATCCATGTAATTGTTTACAAGATACTCAATTGTTTGTTGGTATATTCCTTTATTCTTGTTTTCAAAGTTTCTGTTACAATCAAAATTTATAATCATGTATCAATGTTTGTGTATGATCATATATAAGTTTTTGCTGGTGAATCAGGAAGAAAGTACTCACTACATGTTGAAGTGTATATAGTTTATTTAACCCTTTTGTGACTATTTCTAATGAAATGCGTTCAATAAGTTAAAGAATTTTGAGGGATTTACGAAAATTATTTATTTTATTATTAAAATAGTAACTTTCATTACAGATAGTAACATATGGTTCTTATATACAATTGTTGGAAGATTATAATTTAAATAGGAAGTCTTTAAAACAGGTGGTTTTGTTTTATAGAACCAGGGTGGATTGGTATCAAAAGGGTATATTAGATCAGTTATTACTCAGTATATTTGTTTTTTTATGATCCACTGGTTTCAGTTTGTTCTTTTACTTGGTCTCTTGTGTTCCTTTTCTTATGTTATATTTATTTGGGACTTTGCTTGTGATTTTTTGGGGTTACTTTCTTATTTTGATTTCATAGTTTGTCTTATTTTTGTTTTTAGTGACATTTTAAAAAGTTTTCAACACCCTGATCATCATCCTCACCCTCATCCTCATATGTTCACTAATCTTGTACTCTGCAGAGTGCACCATGCATTTTATTTTGGCACCAGCACTGGGGAGGTTGTCTTGTCATTGATACAACTGAAGAGTCCTCCCTACCTTTTCTATGGCTGGATGCCCCTCCTATTACCAACCACTTTACAGGATGTACTGGGTGTGTTCTATCATGTCACCAACACTAGAGAGGTTGTTGTGTCCTTGACACAAGAGTCCTCACAGGTCTTTTTTCTTTTGGTTGCTTATATTTTTTTTTATATTTAAAAAAAATAAAATTATTTGTAGAAAACCAGTTTTATTGGGAACTTTTTCTTCTTAGGGTCATTGAGTATATTTCCTTTTTTCAAATTAATGTTTTTACTCTTAACATTTTGTAAGGCCTGTTAATTTACATGTTATTATATCTTTGCTAGTGGACAGACCTTTGTGAAAATTTGCAGTAAACTAAAGAATTAAATTGAGTCTTTAATGCAGTCATAATTGTCTTTTGTATTTTTCAAGTATGTCTTGTTAATGTGGTTTCATGTGGTTCAGGACATTTAGAGTTAATAAAAATGATTGTTTTGTTGAACACATTTCTAAATTTTTCTCTCAGCTTAGTTATGCTGTGTTGTTCATGCTCACTAATCTTACACATCCAGTGGAGCATATTCACCTCATTTCTTTCCAGCCTTTACATGTCTTCAACAATCAAGGTTCATTTCTCACTGCCATTTAGCATTGCAGTTTGCATGCAGTTATCATACAATCTACCCTTAACTTTGAGGGAGAAGTCTATTGTTGTCAGCAAAGGTACCAACTCCCTAAACTTCTTCCAGCCTGTTCTTAATTCTGGCTATCACACTTTCACAACATCCTTCACTACTACTGTTACTTAGGTAACAAGAGCTGTCAACAATTTTTGGCAACTGAGGGAATCTATTTCACATGTAGTCATAGTGCTTACTTCTCTTGTGCATCTGCTGTATACAAAGTTTCTCTTCTCCATTTATCTGCCTGTAATCCCAATACATCTCTTGTTGTTTTCATGGTCTAGTAGTTTTTACAGTTCATTGATCATACATCTTGTTTTTATGGTTTATTGGTTTTGGTATGTGAATCTCTCCTGTTCTTTCTGTAAAGTGGTAATGCAGGTGGCATTATAAAATGCACTCAGCCCACACTTTAAAGTGGTACTGATGGCACCACAATAAAATGCACCCAGTCCACTCTGTAAAACAGTAGTGCTGATTGTGTGTGTGTTGCACATGATTTAAATATGCTGTTTGGGGTCAAGTCTTCAAGGTGTTTCCATAGTGCTATTGCTATATCATTGGTTATCTGTAATGTGATATAATCTCATTTCTTTTGTTTAGCAAGTGTATTAGTAAGACTATAACAGGGCCCACTCTGTTTTGGCTAGCTTATAATCTAACTGGCTCAAATTTAGTTAGCTTGCAGGCCAGCCGAAAGAATGTGGGCCCTCTGTTGGAATTTTACTGATTACTATACCTATTCTGTACTGAAACATGCATTGAGTATTATCCTGATCTATGGTCTTCCTGATCTTCATGAACACTTCATATATGTATATATATATGTGCTTGTGTATGTATGTGTATGTGCATATAAATAATGTATATATCTAATTTTTCCTTATTTTTTCCTTTTTAGCTCCACTGCAGCCCTTAGGATTGGGAGGTCCTTCTACGGTTTCAAATGGTGGATTTGCCAACTTTCCAACCTCTTCAACTGTTACTACTTTATCCAATCCTCAGCCGACCAACAACCAGTCTACGGATAAGTATGCTGCATTAGCAGATCTCTGTAGTGTTTTCTCTGACAATGGCAGTGGAGCAGGAGGTGGTGGTAGTGGTGGCAGTGCTGTGAGCACAACTGCACCGTCAACATGGAATGTTCCAACTAATGCAAACAACACAGCCCATGCAATCAATTGGGGTGGAGGGCTGAATACTCCTCCTTCCAGTACCACTGGTGTTAACTCAGCAATTCCTGCTAATAGCACTGGTGGCTTTGCTTTTGGAAATGCCCCTACTACAAGTGGTTCTCAAATGGAATGGGGTACACAAGGAGCTCCTGGAAATGCATCAACTAATATGAACTGGGGTGTACCAGTTGGTGTCACTGCATCACAAACAGCATTTGGAAATGCAGGTGATTATTTAAATCTTTTTACTTTTTCTATTTTTTTTTTCTTAATTCCTTTTTGTAAACACTTGGTTGACTTAAGAATCATTAGTGAAAATTTTAAATGTAGTAGACCCAATGCAAATGATCATAATAATAGTCAATTACTATACGTAATAGTTAAGAAAATTAGGTAGAGTACTCGCTGCCTCAACTTTAATAGTAATTGACTTAGTCACTTGTATTAAGACAACTACATTTCAAATTTTAGAGTATAAAATGTTTGTAAATCAAATATGGAAAATATTGTAAATTTATTTCTGTTTGTGAAATAATAGAGAATGAAGAAATGATAGTTTTTCTTCTTGTCTCACTCAGTTGTATCAAATTGATGGTTGAAACAAGTTGATCAATTTTGTCATAGAATTTACTGTTGCCCAACTCAGAGCCAGCTAATCCATTATTCCTTACTTTTTTTACTCGTGGAGGAGAATATTTCTAAAACCCCAGTGATGTTTATCCAGATGCTTCACAAAATAGGATTCTATCTACTTGTTAAAAGTTTTGCAGGCAACTTTTTTCTGTTGATACAAATTAAGGTTTTTGTTTTAGCAAGTATTTATATAGCTGGATGATCTTATCATTAACAATGAAAGAACAAAGCGAACACAGTACAATGAAGAAATATATTAATTTAGTGTTTGATAGTAGGAAAAGAGTCTTTGTTTCAGACACTGGTCCTTCATCAGAAGATAGAATGAAAAATAGAAAGATAGTGAGTTAGAAGAGAAAGGAACAGAATAGAAAATTTTGAGAAAAAGTATGTGTGTATTCAGTCAGTCTATGGGCAATGTACAGAAAAATTTAACACTTTCATTACCACATTTCTGATGAAAAACACTATTATTTTCAACTGAATTTGAATATTCAGAGAGATTTAGTAATATAACTAACTTTCTCATTATTTAGCTGATGTTTGGAATATATTTGAATATAAGCCAACCTCTTTATTTTATGTCTGAGAAATGGGCAAAACTCCAAACCCCGTTTATAAGCCAAGGCAGCTATCAACACATTGCTTTAGATGGCATGGTTTTGAAATTCTCATGAGTATAGAATATATTTATGAAGTTTTAATATTTTAATGTTTAAAATGTTTTAAGTGTTGCTTAGAATATTTTTTTTATTCTGCACTCCATTACATTAAGTTTGAACAAGTTTCTTGAATTTTTGTTTATTTTCGGCCTTTCACATGTACTTTGAAAGCAAGATTGAATAAAAGAACTTTGTATAGGGATTCATTGAGTAGAAGTGGAAAGGAGAGAGAGAAGAGAGGCAGAGTGAGAAAAAGAGAGGATGAGAGCAATAAAATCAAATCAGAAGTAAGATTTCAATCTTACAGGAGATTGAAAAAGTAATAACTGAGAAAAACATGTATGTGTTTCTGCATTTGTGTATGCATGTATTTTGTATGGGATATTTATGTATTAAAAAGTTTAAATTATAAAAATCTGTTAGATATATTTTCAAAGGAATGCATAAATAACACCAATGACTATGTAAATTAGAAAAACTGTTTCATTGTAAAATAATCACTCCAGATACTTTAGCACCTTATTTATGTAGAATTTGAGGCTGGTGAAAGTTGTCAAAATATTGACACCGAATATAAGGGGGGAGGGGGATTTTACTGTGGGTGTTTTTGGTCACATATGCTTCGACTTATATTCGAGTATATACGGTAACTATGTAGAGGTTCCTACATAAAATTTTAATAGGATTTTAGATAACTATAAATACATAACCTTTTTGTTACCTTATTTCTAATGAAATACACTACCTGTAATTTTCAAATCATTTAAAAAATAATCAAGAATTTGGAGGGATTTATTAATTGTGTGTGTATACTGACACACATATTTATCACCATTTAACATCCATTTTCTCTGCTAATAAATATATTATATATATGAAAAATACCTTTCTTACAGTACCTAATCCTTTTGGAACCAGTGTATTTTCTCAAGCACCAGTGGCTGGTGGAGGAAATCCTTTTGCTATAGGCACTCCTACAGCAGGAAATGGAGGTAATGGTACTAATTCGCTATTTAGCAATCAAGTGCAACCCACAACAAATTCTGGTTTCAACCAATTTGGTATGCAGAATGGCAACTTCAATGCTATGTCTCCTGCAACTTCAGCTGGCTTTGCTATACCTCAGCAGTCAGTGCAGACGTTTGGAGTGCCTCACCAGTCAATGCAAGCATTTGCCCCTCCTGGACAAATGGACAAGTTCAGTGGATTTGCAACACATCCTGCAGCCCAGGCTTTTGGGAGTGGTTGGGCTCCAAATTCTGTTTCATCAGCTAATCCTTTCATGGTAAGTATCTTTTATTTTTACATAAATTTTCTTTGTTGGTTCAAGATATAAGTTTTAAATTCTTATCCTTATACACATGCAGTGTTTCAAAAATATTAGTGTTGTGGGAAGAGGTCTGAGTTTCAAAGCAAATCAAAGAAATTAATTTTAATTCCCAGAAGCGTCAAGAGGACATTTCAGTTGTGTCAAAAACACCTCTTTAGTGCTGGTGTGGATAAGATAAAACACACCCTGTACACTTTGTAAAGTGGTTTGTGCTAAGAAGGGCATCTAACCATTAAAAAACTTGCCAAATAGTGAGGAGGACTCTTCAGTTGTGTCAAAGATATGACAACCTCCCTAGTGCAGGTGCCATGATAAAATGTACCCAATGCACTCTGTAGAGTGCAGCAATATGTGTATGTGAGGTGCACCCCCCTCCCCACAAAAAAAAAAACTCCATCTGAAAGGTCAGTAGTGACAACTCATCCAACCCTTGCTAGCAGGGAGAATGGTTGTTAAATGATGATGATGATGATGAGAGAGTAGACCATAGCAGCACAAAGTTGTTTGAAAAGCAGTTAATCATGAACAACTGCCCTAGTGCTGGTGCCACGGAAATGCACTTGGGGGCCCTTTGGAGAAAGAGAGAGTGTGTGAGTGCAGGCCCTTGGCTAATCTGTGATATCAATAGCTCTGATTAAGTTCTGACTTGGTCTTGGTTGACCTGTCCAACCTTTGCTAGCAGGGAGAACGGATGTTAGACAGTTCATGATGATGATGTGTCTGTATGTATGTGTAACTTTAGATATAAAAAGACACGTGAATTTAGGTTCTTTCTACTGTTACCTTTGGTATAGACTCTTTCTTAGATTGATATATGTTTAACCCTTTTTTTATCATATTGTTAATGAAAGACATTGCTTATAATTTTCAAATCATTTTGAAAATAATCAAGAATTTGAAGGGATTTACTAATATACCTTTGACACAGCTGAAAAATCTTCCTGGTTCTTTGTTTGGCAAAATTTCTACAGCTAGATGCCCTTCCTATCACCAACTATTTTACAGAATGTATTAGGTTCATTTATTGTATGAGTCAATAATTATGTCTTGATACAGTCATTTTCTTTAATGACAATCTAGAATGTTGATCATTGATCATTATATAAAAATCATTTTTTTTTTGGTTACAGTTTTTAAAAATGATTCTTTTTAATTTTTTAGTCTGCTGCCACACAACAGCAAGTTCCACCTCGAAGCAGTTCCACAAACCCCTTTTTGTGATACTCAGCCTGTACTAATTCTCCTGGCATATTGACAACTTCAAACATGCTCCTTGTCCACTTACATGCATTGACATATACATATATTGATAATGCATGCATAATACTTCTTGCATATATACATTTATACATACATACATGCTCAACTAAGCATTGTAACATTAGTCAAATATTTGCTGTAGCCAGTAAATGTTTGGCATGATTACATGATTAGTGTGGATACAGCAACAATAGCAGCAGCAAGAGCTGCTTAATTCAACTGTTGAATAAAATTACAGTTTCCCCCCCATCCTACTTCTCAAATTGTTTTTAACCCTCTGGATTATCAACAAACAATAAAACGTGTTTTCCTCTGAAAGAATACTAGAAAAGAAATTTGTGAAAAGCTTGTTGCTGCTAAAAAATACCAACAAAACTAAAGCCAAAAAAAAAAAAAAAATGCCAACGAATGGATGCTCTGTGGATTGTTTTTTGTTTTTTCTTGGTGATTGCTGCATCATACCTGTTACTGTTTCCTTGATATTAAGTTCCTTTATGTATCCATTTGATACCAACAATATAAATGTAATTTCTGTCTAGCTATAGCTCTGCCCTTTTTCCTTCTCCCTTCTCTCATTATTCTGTCCCCTTTCCATTCCTACTCACTCCACTGTACAGACAAATAACTTCATAAAAAGAACAGAATGGAAAAATGAAAAGAAAGTTGTGAAGCTATTTCCTTAAGAATATTCCCCATCTCTCTCTCCCCTCTTTCCCTCATCTTTCTGTCTCTCTCTCATCACCATATTGGCCTGACAAAAAACCAAACCAAACAAAAAACGGAAAAAAAAATAAACGTGCTGCCCGTGTATATACATTTGTATAGATGTCGGTCTATTACTTCATACCCTTAACACCTGTCCTACACTCCTTTTATGTCTAATTTTCTCTCTTCAGGCAATTATTATTATTATTATTATTATTATTATTATTATTATTATTATTATTATTGTCATTGTTATCATTATTATTATTATTATTATTATTCTGGCCTTGTGCCAAAAGTAGAAACAATTATTATTGTTATTATTATTATTAGTTTTGTTCTTAGGCAACAACACACTTGCCTACTTAGGATATTGTACTTATTATCATTATTATAAAAGGTAGTGGATTGGCAGAGTTGTTAGAACATTGGACAAAATGCTTAGCAGTTTTTGTTCTGAGTTCAAATCCCGCTTAGATCAACTTTGACTTTCATCCTTCTGGAATCGATAAAATAAAGTACCAGTCAAGTACTGGAATCTATTTAACCAATTTTCCCTTCCCCCCCAAATTGATGGCCTTGTGCCTTTGTTAGAAATCATTATTATGATGATGGCAGTGGATTGGTAGTATTGGTAGAGGGTCGGACCCCATGTTTTGACGTATAGAGTTACGGCCCTTGCCATTCTGAGTTCAAATCCCGCCGAGGTTAACTTTGCCTTTCATCCTTATGAGGTTGATAAAATAAAGTACCAGTAATGTACTGGGTAATTACTGGCCTTGTGCCAAAAGTAGAAACAATTATTATGATGATTATTATTGTCATCATTATTATCAGTATCATCTCTTTCTGTATTTTTTTTCTTTCTTTTTAAATTATATTTGAAACTTGGTTTAAAAGTCTGGTGATTTTTTTTTTCTTTGTTTTGTTTTCTTTGTCTTCTTTCTGTGTCCCCCCCCCCCCCCCCCCCAATGCTAAAACAATCTATAGACCATATCAAAATATGTGTGTCATACAAAGTTTCTAGTTCTATCTTGACCCTGTCCAAAAAACAAACCAGAAATTTCATGCTACTTTAGATTTTGTACCTGTTTTATCTTTTCATTTATCAATTGGTGACATACATGGTATAAAGTAAGAAGAAAAATAAAGGAACAAAGAAAAATTTATAAAAGACATAATAAAACAATGATAATAATAATAATAGTAATAAAGATTTATAATAATAATGTGAAGAGATGAAATTTTAGAAGAATTTTTTTTTATTCGGTTGTAAAAAATGAAAGGAAAAGAAAAAAGTTCCATGCAGTTTATCAATGATTGCATCTGGATGCTAGCTAACTTGTTGTTTGTTTATGAGAGATTTCTGCAGATTGCTGCTCCTCTCTTCAAATCTCTTTGATCATTACAAATTGGTCCTCACCCACCCACACTATCTCTGTCTACTCTCACATTTGTTGGAGTATTTTATTACACTAATGTGAGTTTTGCGAAGGAAGGTGTGTATATATATATATATATATATATATATATATACACACACACACACATGGTTTGAGTTGAATGTTCATGGAATTATGCATTTCATAGACTTTGTTGTTAAATGCATGTATTCTCCATTATCAGAAGCTGTATGTACGAGATGCAAAGACTATGAAACTATTAGTCCCTTGAATATTCAACTAATACCATATATTCAAATATATAAATCACCTCTATGTTTGCATATCGAGGGCTCATTCTTTCATAATACAAAATCACATTCAAGTAACTATATATATATATCTATATATATATATACACACACACACAAACATACACACACATATAATATATGATGAGATTATATATATAAAGATATATATATATAATTGTATTAAAAGTGTTTGGGTTTGGGAGCAAGAGAGGAAAATGTAAAAATTTGATTGGCTAGAAAGAAAGAAATCAATAATAATAATAATATGATAATAATAATGATACTATCAATTGTTTTATGTGTTGTTTTTTTTCTTTCAAAATGAAAGCATGATATGGAAGATATAGTAACTGTCATATATGTTATATTTTTATGAATGCATGTAAATAAATAAATATTTGTACACATACCAAAAATATTGAGCTATTGGCCTTCCATTAACTTTGATGATGATTTGAATAAAAAACGCAAAGAAAAATGTAACAATATTAACTAAATTTGTATCTTTTCATCTCTCCTGCTCTGTCTGAATGTGCGAATGTGTGTGTATATATATATAATGTGTGTGTGTAGCAATAAAGTATATCTGTCAGAAGTATTATAAATCTGTTTAACACTAGACTAAAAAATATAAAATATTGTAATTTGTTTTGCTATATTTTTGATCCAAGTGACAAACAGTGTTTTATTAATTCTGACAATGATATTTTATTATATCATTTATCCTTCTGTACACTACTGAAGACAAGTATATATATACAAAAATAGTACTCTCTGCCTCTCTCTCTCTCTCTCTCTCTATCTACTCATTTGTTACTCAGGTGCTTTGATTTGATTCTATTTTGTTCTCAGTTTCAACCTACTCCCATGTATCTATACAAATAATATATGTATTATAGATATAAACTTATATATATTATATATAGAAATGACTTCTACATGATTAGAACTGTTTAATTTGTATAAAATCATCAGGAATCTCCTAATGATTTTATACAAATAAAACAGTTCTTGTCCTGTAGAAGTCATTTCTAAACATAATAAACGTATTGAGTGTCGTTTTTAACTGTGGTTACCCCGACACCAATCGGGAACCTACACACACACGTGCCCCCCTCCCCCCACACACGTGTGTGTTTGTGTGTATATATATATATATCCTGGGCTTTTGTTGTTGTCTTCTATGCACAATCCATATGTTGTCTATGCCTCCTTTTGTTCATAACTCTCTTTTCAAAATTAATTTATTGCCGCTCTGAAACAGTGACTTTATTATATGTTAATTTGGCTAATTCAGATAAATTGACTCGTGTTGGCTTTGTGCAAATATGACATCAATAGATTCCATATGTGTGTATGTATATATGTATATGTATATGTATATATATATATATATATATATATATATATATATATATATATATATATATATATGCATATGTATATATATATATATGTATATATATATCATCATCATCATCGTTTAACGTCCATCTTCCACGCTAGCATGGGTTTGGATGGGAATTTTCCCACTTGAGGCAAAATTGGTTGTCTTGCTCGTATGGGACTGTCTGGCAGGTTTTCTACGGCTGGATGCCCTTCCTAACACCAACCACATTTACAGTGTGGACTGGGAGGTTTTTACCGTGTTACCTACACGGCCACATTACAGCGTGGACTGTGTGTTTTTTTTTTGTCGTTACACCTACACGCCCTCATTTGTTTCGGACTGGATGCTGTGGTACCAACATAACTTTACATTGGAAGGGGTGGTGTGGACGGGGTGGGGGTAGTGGGGTTGGGGTGTATTTTGTTAGAGGTGCCTACTAACTGTAGGTTTCGCTTTGTACTTAGGCAAGGCGGGTCTTCTGTATTACTGTGTATTGCCAAAGATCTCGGTCCAGTGACATTGTCTTGGAGAGGTGTAAGTGTGTGAGGTCGGAATTTAGCAAGTCGTCCCAGGTTTTTCTGGGTCTGCCTACTCCGTGGCTACCGTCTATTTTTATTGCCCTGCACTTTTTTATACAGCTGTCATCTTTCATGCGCATCACGTGACCATACCAACGTAATCTTCTCTCGAGTAAACAGCATCTGATCCCTCTTATTCCTAATTTCTCCCTTAGTTCGTTTATGCTTTGCCGTTCACGTATATTACTATTACACATCCAGCGGAGCATGCAAGCTTCGTTTCTTTTCAGTCTGCGTATATCCTCTGCACACAATGCCCAGGTCTCACTGCCATGTAACATTGCTGTTCGTATGCAGGCATCATACAGCCTGCCTTTCATTTTTAGTGAGAACCCTTTAGCGGCCAATAGTGGTATATATATATATATATATAGTATTAAGGACACTATTTATGGTTATGTATATACTAAAACCTTTTATAGTTATATATTTTAAACCCTAAATAGTGAAAGACAGTAATTTATTACTACCTTATTACCAGTAAGATAAATAGCTCAATGTAATAACATCACTTGTTCTACAGAGCAGTTATATAGAAATTACATGAATCAAAGTTCTGTTTAAACCATTTATTCGCTTACAATTGTTTCTTCCAAACCGAGGTTTGGAGTCTTCGGAGCAATTTTTCAATGATTGTTTACATACATGACCTCCTTTTCAACACAAGAGACATACAGAAACATATGTATATATTGACGCACAGTGGGTTGACATCCATTATAATATTTTAGCATGGCAATTTACATTCAAAGGTTAAAGTCATATTAAAAGAAAACAAAATTAAAGTTAACATACAACATTGGCAGTTTACGAAGAAAATGCAAGAGGATAGTTAGAAGTAGTTAGTTTATGCAATAGTTACACGTGGGGCATGCACGTGTGTCTTATTTATATAAGATTATAGTGCGGCAGGGTGTTATATGTAATACAAGCACTTTAAGCGGGCAATCAAGAGTATTATGGGGGTTGTATTGGTAAAGTATTTTTTTATATGTATGATAAAGAAGCTTGTGTGTAGAGAAATATTAAAAACATTAAAAATGAGAAGTAAAACAATGTTATGGTTTTCGTATACCCCACAACATCCAGGCCGAAACAAATGAGGTCGTGTAGGTGTCACAACAAAAAAAACACACAGACCACGCTGTAATGTGGCCGTGTAGGTAACACGGTAAAAACCTCCCAGTTCCACACTGTAAATGTGGTTGGTGTTAGGAAGGGCATCCAGCTGTAGAAAACCCGCCAGACAGTCCTACGCGAGCAAGACAACCACTCTTGCCTCAAGTGGGAAAACTCCCGTCCAAACCCATGCAAGCGTGGAATATGGATGTTAAACGACGATGATGATGATGATATATATGTGTATATGTATATATACATATATACACATATATATGTGTGTATCACCATCATCATCATCATTTTATGTCCGCTTTTCCCTGCTTGCAAGGGTGGGATGGGTCTTATTCAGCACAGCATCTCTCCACTCGTCACGGTCCTTCATCTCCACCCTGAGCTTCAATGATCTGAGGTCTGTTCTCACCACCGCCGCCCATGTTTTTTGTGGTCTACCTCTACCACGTCTTCCTTCAACTGGCATTTCCTGGCACTTCTTCACCTATCGGTCATCCTCCATGTGCATCTCATGTCCATACCACCTCAGTCTCCTCTCCCGTACACTACATTCTATCCCTCTCAGACACACTTTCTCTCTCAACACATTTATGCTGGGTCGTTCACGCACATTTACACTGCACATCCAACGGAGCATGCTTACCTCATTTCTCTCCAGCCGTCGCATATCCTCTGCGGTTGCTGCCCATGTCTCACTACCATGCAGCATCGCGTTCCTCACACAGGCATCATACAACCGGCCTTTCGTACGCAGGGAGAAACCCTTCTTCGTCAACAGAGGAAGCAGCTCCCTAAACTTCTTCCAACCCGTCCTTATTCTAGATACTATGGCCTCGGAACACCCTCCTCCCATGCTAATCTGATCTCCTAGGTACCGGAAGCTATCCACCACTTCTATAGCGCCCTCCTGCATTTGAAAAATGTGTCTATCAGTGCGACTTCTACTGTCTAATTTCCCTGTACATCTACTGCATACATATTTCTCCCTACCTGTTAGTTTGCCTGCTATCCCGCTACATCTCTTGTGTACCCAGGATCTGCATTGTGTGCATTTTATAGAATTTATGCCAGTTCCTTTTCTGCGTATCGAACATGGCCATTTCCCTGACGGAATCAGAGTTTTGTCCTCTTTTCTACTCATCAATACTTTTGTCTTAGCTAGGTTCACTCTCAGTCCTCTTGCTTCCAACTGCTGTTTCCATAGCCAGAATTTATTCTCTAGCTCCTCTACTGATTCTGCTACAAGAACCAGATCGTCAGCATAGAGAAGTTCCCATGGACAGCCAGCCTTAAACTCCTCTGTTATGGCTTGGAGGACTATAATGAACAAGAGCGAGCTGAGGACCGAACCTTGATGTACTCCTACTTGTATCTGGAATTCCTCACTAAACTCCATTCCTACCCTCACTTTACTGAGAGTACCTCTGTACAAAGTTTGCACTGTCCTCACAAGCCGTTCCTCAACACCTAGCTTCCTTAGGGACCACCAGATGACAGATCGGGGTACCCTATCAAAGGCCTTCTCTAGGTCAACAAAGGCTAAGTATAGTGGCTTATTTTTCTCTAAGAACCTCTCTTGCAATTGTCTCACCAAGAAGAGGGCATCTGTTGTACTCTTCCCAGGCACAAAACCAAACTGCATCTCATCTAGTTTGACCCTTTCTCTAATTAGCTGTGCTAATATCCTTTCTGCCACTTTCATAACCTGATCCATCAGTTTTATACCCCTATAATTGCTCCTCTCCAGAGCATCCCCTTTACCTTTGTAGCAATTTATGAGAATACTGCTGCACCAGTCTTTGGGTATGACACCACTATATATAGCCTGATTGATGATGCGTGCAACCAGTTTAGTGCCTACGTCCCCTGATGCCTTCAGCATCTCAGCAACTATTCCCGATGGTCCAGCAGCCTTACCATTTTTCATTTCCCTAATCGCCTCTTGGACCCTATATTCGTCAATCTCAATAGCTGGTCCCTCTGTCAGATCTACTAAGGGTAATTTCTCTCTCTCCCATTCGTTCTCCACATTCATCAGTCTCTCATAATGACATTTCCAGGCCTCCTTTTTCTGATCATTTGTGACACTAAGTACACCGGCACATATATATATATATGTGTCTTCTAGTCCAGCAGTCGCAAGCGGTGGGAGGGACCGTCCTGACGAAGGCCAGTTAAGCCTGAAATATGGAGGCACATGACTTAGTGGTTAGAGCATTAGCCTTGCAATCGATAGGTTGTGAGTTCAATTCTCAGACCGAGTGATGTGTTGTTTCCTTGAGCAAGACACTTTATTTCACATTGCTCCTGTTTACTCAGCTGTAGAAATGAGATGATAGGACTGGGGTCCCTATCATTCCACTGCAAAGTGGTCGTGTAGGTGCCACAGAAAAAAAGAACCCAGCACTCACTGTAAATGAGGTTGGTGTTAGGAAGGGCATCCAGCTGTAGAAATTAAGCTAAAATCAGTTCCCGTTCCACCCTTGCAACCAGGGAAAAAGCGAACATAAAATGAAATTAAATGAAATGAAAGATATATATTTGTGTGTATATATATATGTGTGTATATATATGTGTGTGTGTATATATATATGTGTATGTATATATGTGTGTGTATATATATATGTGTGTGTATATATATATGTGTGTATATATATATGTGTATATATATATATATGTGTATATATATATCCATATATATATATGTGTATATATATATCCATATATATATATGTATATATATATATATATATTTGTGTGTATATATATATACATATATATATGTGTATATTTATATCAATATATATACATATATATATGTGTGTGTATATTTATATATACATATATATATATATATATATGTGTGTGTGTATATCATCATCATCATCATCACCGTTTTACGTCCGTTCTTCCACACTAGCATGGGTTAGACAGGCTGTCCTGTTGTGGGCAGTGTCTGGTAGGCTGACCATGCCTTGCTCATACAGGAACTGATTTGGCTTGATTTCTACAGCTGGATGCCCTTCCTAACACCAACCTCATTTACAGTGAGTGCTGGGTGCTTTTTCTTGGCGCCTACACGTCCACTTTACAGTGTGGGCTGGGTGCTTTTGTGCCATGGCACCTCCACGACCACCTTGCAGTGGGAGGGTGTGGGGGCATATTGTCTATATGCTTCAGCTTGTACCCATGGGAGGTCGGGTACTCTGTATTACTGCGTGACGCCAGAGGTCATGGTCGTGTGTCATCGCCTTGGAGAGGTGTAATTGGGTAAGGTCGCCTTTTATCACCTCATCCCAGGTCATCTTGGGTCTCCCCACTCCGCGGTTTCCATCGACTTCTAGTGCTCTGCACCTTTTTATGCAGCTGTCATCCTTCATACGCATCACATGTCCATACCAATCAACCGCCTCTCCTGCACACAGCATTTGATTCCTCTTATGCTCAGTCTCTCTCTCAATTCATTTATGCTTTGTCGGTCGCGTATATTACTATTACACATCCATCGGAGCATGCAGGCTTCGTTTCTCTCTAATCTACGTAAGTCTTCCACCTTCAGCGCCCAGGTCTCACTACCATGTAACATTGTTGTTCGGATACACGCATCATACAGTCTGCCTTTCATTTTGAGGGAGAAGCCTTTTGCAGCTAGCAGTGACAGTAGTTCCCTGAACTTCTTCCATCCCGTTCTTACCCTAGTTATTCTACTTTCTGAACACCCACCTCCGCTGCTAATTTGGTCACCTAGGTAGCAGAAGCTGTCTACTGTCTCTACAGAGCCCTCCCAGAGATTGGTGGTACTTGCTTCCTGTGGCCGTTTGCTGCTTACTGTCCCACTACAGCTGCTACATGTAAAGCCTACATTCCTAACTAAGCTTCCTGAGATCCCACTACATCTCTTGTGTACCCATAGTTTACATTTGGGGCAGAGAATGGAGTTCCTACCTACACCTTTCCCACATACTGAGCAAGGCCATTTCCCTGAGGGGATGTGGGTTGTTTTCTCGTCTACTTACAAGGACTTTGTCATGTTGACTTTGAGACCCTTTCCTTCTAGTCCCTGCTTCCAAGTTTGGAATTTCTTCTCTAGTTCTACCATAGATTCAGCTATAAGTGCGAGGTCATCAGCATACAGGAGTTCCCATGGGCATCCGGTCTTAAACTCTTCTGTTATTGCCTGCAGGACTATGATGAACAGGAGAGGGCTAAGAACTGAGCCCTGGTGGACACCAATCTGTACGCTAAATTTCTCGCTATACTCATTGCTAATCCTAACTTTGCTGACTGCTCCCCTATACATGGCTTGTACAGCTTTCACAAGCCATTCATCTACTCCTAGTTTTCTAAGAGCCCACCAGATTACAGCACGTGGAACTCTGTCAAAGGCTTTCTCAAGATCGACGAATGCCAGGTAGAGTGGCTTACTTTTAGCTAGGTACTTTTTCCTGTAACTGCCTCACAAGGAAGAGGGCATCAGTGGTGCCTCTTCCTGGTACAAACCCAAATTGCATCTCATCTAGTTTCACCCGGTCCCTAATCAGCTGTGCTATAACTCTTTCTGTTACTTTCATGACCTGGTCCATCATCTTTATACCTCTATTGAGTGCATCATCTTTACCTTTGTAGCAGTTGACAATGATGCTACTGCCCCAATCTTTTGGTATGACACCTTCTAGTATTACCTGGTTAACAATACGTGTGGTTATAGTGTGACCTACAGACCCAGATGCCTTCAGCATCTCGGCAGCTATACCCAATGGACCGGTTGCCTTCCCCATCTTCATATCTTTGATTGCCTTACTACACTGCTGCTGACTTGTACTGCTGGCCCCTCTATAGGGTCTACTTGGGGTAGGGTCTCTTCTTCCCATGCATTCTCCTCATTTAGTAATCTATCATAATGACTCTTCCATGAATCTTTCTTCTCAGCACTTGTGAGGGCAAGCTCACCTTTATCATTCCGGATACACTTCTCTCCAATGACATCACAATTCTCTCTGACACACTGCCTCGCAATCTTGAACACCTGTTTCTGGTCCTCACGTTGCAAAACAGGCTTGAATTTTCTATCCTCTGCTTCCCTCCTAGCTAAGTATACTTGTCGCCTAGCTTCCATCTCGGTCTCTATGTAATGAACCCTGCTCCCCCCGTTCTTCCATTCTTTCCATGCCTGTTTCTTAGCCTTAATTGCCTCAGTTACCTTATTGTTCCACCACCAAGTCACTCTCCTCCTGCTTGTGGTCTTACTCCAGCCACAGACCTCATCCGTCGCCTCTAGTAAGTTATTTTTTAGGAACTCCCAGTGCTCTTCTACATTGAATGTCTCTATCTGTTCTTCTTTACTGTCATAGGCGTCAAGTAAGAAATTTTTAATTCTGTTACTGGCTGAAGGTTCTTTCAGCTTCAAGATCTTTCTTCTCCAGTTTGCCTTCTGTTTCCAAGTAACTCTAGTTCTGACAAAGAAGTCGCTGACAACTAAGCTATGTTGGGAGGTACATTCCTCACTAGGGAAGGCTTTTGTGTTTACGACCGTCCATCTGTCATGTCCTCTGATGAGAATAAAATCTATCTGACTAGAATGCTCCTCTATATATATATATATATATATATATATATATCTGTGTGTATATGTGTAATTAGGAATATTCCAAAGCTTGGTAGAACAAGTTGTGAGGAAAGTTATCAACATACGTTAAGGTAACTCGACAGGCTGGTAGGGATTCTGTGGTGGAAACATGAACAAACGAGGAGTGTAATCAAAAAAGAGAAATAGGACGAAGGTAAACAGTTACAAAAGGATTTAATCCACGTATTAACAATTGTTTCATCAGAATTTCAGTCCATTATTGCTACACCATGTCATAATAGGCAATCAAGAAAGATACTGTGACATCCGAATTTTCAAAATACAAAGTTGAAATGACCTTAGGAAATGAAATAAGGGGTAATAGTGTAAGATAGAGGAACAGAGAGAGAGAGGGGGAAAAGAGAGGGAGGGAGAGAGAGAAAAGGGACGGAGGTAGGTAGAGAAAGAGATAGGGTGGTGTGAGAGGATTTGTATAGAATATAGTTAAGTTACAAGAAGGGAGGGGGAGGAGGATTGTGTGCTAAAAGTTGTGATGAGTAGAGGGAGAGATAAGGAAGATAGAATTTTAAGTGGCAGTTGGTAGTGGACAGGCAAAAGTTTTACCAGAGAATAGATGAAGGAAGAAAGTATTAAATTTCATATATAGTCTATTTTTAGGAGTGTAGAATTGTTATTTAGGGTAGAAAAGTAGTGTTAAGATTTAGTTGAAGGTTTGAAGTGTGAGAATTTCGCTTTCAGTTTATGCTGGCAAAAGATTGACCTTTCAATTTTGTTGTTGAGTAGTTGGTGGCCTGAGCTTAGGATATGGAAGAGATCATTATTACACAACGGGCACGTTTTCATCCCACTCCGGTATGGAGAAGCATGTGAGAGTTTGGTCCATTTAAGGGTGTATTGTCGGTTACTCCCTTTTAAATGCCAAATTTTGTCGGCGAGGGTCGTTACGTGACAGTGTTGGGGGTGCTTTATTGCGTAACGATGCGTGTACCAACAAGTTTTGAAGGTGTTTGCAGTGCTGCCTATGTAGTGCCAGGTTTGGTTGTCCGACTCAACCGAGCACCTGTACACTAGGTTTGAATGCAAACATTCGTTATTCAATAGACAAGTCTCTGGAAGGTGGCAATTACAATTTCTGTTATGGGCAGTGGTGGAGTTATAGGTGGGCTGGGATGTGAGTGTGTTTTGTGCATACTGTTTGTTAGTGGGTGGTTGTGTATTAGGTGTATTATTGTATTGAGTGATTGGGGTGTTGTTACAGAGTTTTTTGGGGTTGAGCATCTTAATGTGTGCG
>OZ024743.1:326977504-326982504 GCA_964016885.1 Eledone cirrhosa | reverse complement strand
ATGTATATATATATATATATGTATATATATATGTATATATATATGTATGTATATATATATGTATGTATATATATATATATGTATGTATATATGTATGTATATATATATATATGTATGTATATATGTATGTATATATATATATATGTATATATATATATATGTATATATATATATATATGTATGTATATATATATGTATGTATATATATATGTATGTATATATATATATATATATGTATATATATATATATATGTATATATATATATATATGTATATATATATGTATGTATAAGCAAGATGTATGGTAGGTCGTACGTAAATCGCGATGATCACGCCTGACCTACCAAATATGCGATGGTAGCTAGTTAAGCTCTATGCATATAAGCAGAGCAGAAATATTAATGAAAAAGAACAAAGGAACTATTATGACATTACAACAAGTTTATTGCCGACAGCCGTTTCGTCCGACCATATGGTGGGACTTTTCAAGGCATATAACAAGTGATTGTAAGTTCATTATTTACATCAACGTTTCACTCAAGATTAGCAGTTTGAAATTGTGGTATACATCAACAGCTCCGCTTGTATATTTGGGGTCTATATTGTAAGGGGGCTCTTTTATATTAGTTGTAGGAGTTGTAAAAGGGATCGGTTATAGGGAGTTAAGAGAATTTGAAAAGGGCCTAAGAGTTAGGGATTGAAGGTTAAAAATTAAAGAATTTATAAGTTACGCATTAAAAGTAAAAGACTTGGGATCTCGTAAAAGCACCTTAAAAAATCCCTCAATAAGCGCATAAAGCTTATAAGCCCCAATAAACCTAACTAACCAGAAGAGATTAAGAGAATAAAAAAAATAAAAATAAAAAGTTTCCTAAAAAATTCCTTCAAAAGAAAAAAAAATTTTTCTAAGAGATCCCCTTAAAAATTTTTAGAAAATTTACGTGGCTTTATCTGAGACGAGGCTAGCTGGAGATGGTCATCTTACGGAATTTTGTGGAGAATAAACATTCTTCTGGAAAGGAAGAGATGAAGGAACCAGAAGAGAGGCTGGGGTAGGATTTGCTGTTAAGACTGTGCTTGTGAATAAATTAGAAGAATTCCCAGTAGGGATTAGTGAGCGTCTTATGTCCATGAGAATTCCGCTGGACAAGGGAAGATATGCTACCCTGGTGAGTGTGTATGCTCCAACTATGAGTTCTGTCGATGAGGAAAAGGTGTCCTTTTACCATGCCTTGAAAGGTGTTTTAAGAAATATCCCTCAGGCAGACAAAGTCATCGTGCTTGGTGACTTTAATGCTAGAGTGGGTAGGGATTTTAACACATGGAATGTAATCGGAAGGCATGGGGTGGGAAAGTGTAACAGCAATGGTATGTTCCTGCTGCAGATGTGTGAGGAGCTGGATCTGTGTGTTACCAACACCATGTTCCAACAAAAGAACAAATTCAAGACCACATGGATGCATCCTGCATCTAAGGAATGGCATCTTTTGGACTACGTCCTAGTCAGGATGCGTGACAGACAGGATGTGCAGTGTGTTCGTGTTCTTCGTGGAGCTGAGTGCTGGACGGACCACCGCCTGGTACGCGCAAAAGTAAAACTAATCACTAAACATAAAATCCAGGCTCCTGGTGTTGCCCTGCCCAAAAGATTGAATGCTGCTCGTCTTAAGGATAAAAATGTGAAGAGGACATTGGAAGAAGAGATGCAGGCTGCAGATCTTGGTGAGGATTGGCCGACCCTTAAAAAGTTGGTTTATGATGTAGGCAGGCGTGTTCTGGGATTGTTGCAGAGAAAACATCAGGACTGGTTTAATGAGAATGATGTACATATAGAAGACTTGTTGGCTGATAAGAGGCGTGCTCTGTTACGCTACTTGACGGCAAAACCACAGGAGAGGAATACGTTGCATGAGGAACTCAGGGATGTAAAATCACGTGAAGGATCAGTGGTGGAGTGAGAAGGCTGGTGAGATACAAACTGCGTCAGATTCCAATAACACAAAGCTGTTGTACAGTCTCTTGCGTGAGGTTTATGGACCATCTTCTTCTCTGGTGACACCGTTTCGCAGCAAGGATGGCAAAGAACTTCTTCGTGACTCACAAGGAATTCTACGAAGGTGGCGAGAGCACTTTGATGATCTTTTGAATCAGCCGTCTGTCGTCAGTGAAGATTTCCTCAATCTCATTCCAGAAAGTCCTGTGAAAGTAGCTCTCGCAGAACCTCCGACGCTTGTTGAGGTTGCAGTGGCTATTTCGAAGCTGAACAGTGGAAGATCTCCAGGTATGGATGGCAAACATGCAGAGCTTCTACAATATGGTGGTGAGAGACTCCTGCAACATCTTCACTCTTTGTTTGGCAGGATATGGGCTAATGAATCCATACCTGAGGACTGGAGAGATGCAGTAATGGTGGTCTTGTACAAGGGAAAGGGTAACAGGAACGATTGTGGGAACTATAGAGGTATATCATTGCTTTCTGTCGTAGGGAAAGTTTTATGTAGGGTGCTTCTGGACCGTCTGCTGACACACATTGCAGATTGTGTTCTTCCTGAAAGTCAATCTGGTTTTCGTGCTGGACGCGGCACTACTGATATGATCTTCTCAGCTAGACAGCTCCAGGAGAAGTGCATGGAACAAGGCTTGGATCTGTATCAGGTTTTTGTCGATCTGACAAAAGCTTTCGATACTGTTAACAGAGATGCATTATGGAAGGTTCTCCAGAAACTTGGTTGCCCTGATAAGTTCCTTGCTTTAGTTAGATCTTTCCATGACGACATGAAGGCTTGGGTTAATGTCGGAGGTAAGATGTCGGAGCCTATCTCAGTAAAAAATGGAGTGAAACAGGGGGATATTCCAGCACTGACCCTGTTTGCCATATACTTTGCAATGGTTTTCTGTATTGCATTCAAGAATTGCGAGCATGGTGTTTACATCCGATATCGAACCTCAGGCAGCATATTTAACATCAGGCGCTTTGCTGCGAAGACAAAAGTATTTACATCAATCAGAAGAGACCTCTTGTATGCAGATGATTGCGATCTTGTAGCGCACACAGAGAGTGATATGAAGCACATTTTGAATGCATTTTCTGACGCTTGCACTGCCCTGGGTTTGACTGTCAGTCTCAAGAAAACCATCGTCATGTACGAACCTGCCCCTGGTAAGCAGTACACTGAACCAAACATCTATGTGTATGGCAAACGACTTGGAGTGGTTGATCAGTTTGTCTACCTGGGAAGCACTGTCAATCGATACAACAACCTTGACAGTGAAATCTCACTTAGGATTAGGAAAGCAAGTGATGCTTTCGGAAAGCTAGAAAGGCGACTCTGGGGTCGGCAAGACATATGCAGGAGGACAAAGGTAAAGGTGTATAGGGCATGTGTGCTCTCTTGTCTTCTTTATGCCTGCGAGACCTGGGTCACATATCGACACCACCTTAAGCAATTGGAGCGTTTCCATCAGATGTGTCTCAGACGGATCCATGGCGTTCACTGGAGGGACCACATCAGTGATGTCGAGATTTTGGAAAGCTCTATGTGTGACAGTATAGAAGCTCTTGTGCTTAAGCAACGACTCTGTTGGAGTGGTCACCTTGCCAGAATGAAGGATTCTAGAGTACCAAAACAACTCTTTTATGGAGAGTTGGTTAAAGGAAAACGACCGCCACATAAACCAAAATAGAGGTATAAGGATTCCTTGAAAGCCTCTCTGAAAGACGTTAACATCTCTGCTGATACATGGGAGAATATTGCTGCTGATCGTAATAAATGGAGAAAGACTGTATATGAGGGAAATGTTGCCTTTGACGCATCTCGAATCGCATACGAGAAAGTGAAGCGGGATGTGAGGAAGGGCATTGCTGTTGCACTTCCAGACGGTGAGGGTCCTCCTATGGTGCTGACATGCAGCGTATGTGCGAAACTCTGCCTAAGCAAAGCTGGACTCGAAAGTCATCTTCGCAGTCATAAAGTAAGACCAGTGGTTGACTACCAGGCTGCTGTTGGAGATGCTACTCATCATGCTTGCCAAACATGTGGTAGAGAATGTAAATCAGCAGGAGGGCTCAAGCGACATGCAAAAGAACACGAACTCCAACCACAGCCGACTATTCCCAGTGAATGTTTTGGTTGCCGACTCTGTGCAAGACATTTTAGATCATTAGCTGGGCTAAAAAGCCACATTCGATCGCAGCGCTGTTAGTTGCTATCGTGTTTATGTGTGTGTGTGTAGATATGCTTATGTGTGTGCGTGTGTGTGTATATATATATGTATATGTATATTATTGTTGTTGTTGTCGTTATTATTATTGTTGTTATTATTATTATTGTTATTAATGTATGTGTGTATATGTGTATGTATATGTATATATATATATTTCTTTTTTTTTTATTTTTATTTTCTTTTTATTTATTTATTATTATTATTTTTTTTTTTTTCTTTCTCTTCGTGCAATGGCCATACTCGATAACGAGGGGGCAGCCCTCATATGTATATGACCCCTTAGCTTTTGTCAAGGCAGAATTCTAGGAGAAGGAAAACTCTGATATAACACCTGCAACCCTGATGGTATCCAATGATGTCGTCACATGGTACCATGGGCCCAGCACTATGTGTCAATAATTGTCACAGGTGTAGTATTTGTACCAGAGTTTTCAAGTCGCTGGCTGGACTAAAAAGTCACACTCGTTTAGCACATCGGTAGGAGTTCTCCTACATGGATATAAAGTAGTGGCCATACTCGAAAACGAGTTTAAAAACTAGACTGCCCTCGACATTATTTAAACTAATAGATATCACAAAATACTCAATAGATTTACTATAAAACTCTCATACTCGACAGCAGCAAATATAGAATCACACATACGCAGGCTATGTGATCTAGAACTAATGTATATCCTCAAAAATGTAAAAAGGCTACTTAACAATAAGTTAGAAAGATCTATCTTCTGCAGACATAGAATTGCCACTAAATTCATAAGATTCAAACCTCTGTGAAT
>OZ024743.1:326962504-326972504 GCA_964016885.1 Eledone cirrhosa | reverse complement strand
ATTCAAGGTGTGGTCGGGCGAAAGTAGAGAAGAGAAGGATAATGGTGCGGGAATCTCTCGACTGGAAGGTTCTGAGGATCCAGGAACACATTCTGCGGGCCATGTCAACTTTGCTGCTTATATGCGTGGTCCAGCTTATGTTGCTGTCCACGGTTACTCCCAAGTCTCTGATGTTGTTAGATGCCACGAGAGTTTCCCCGGAGGGAAGGGAGTACGGGAGTTTCAGAGCATCCTCTTTTCCAAAGTGGATCAGTTCGAATTTGTCTTCGTTCAGTAACATGTTGTTCTTTTCTGCCCATTGGGTAACAGCCAGTAGGTCTGACTGAAGGCTTATCCGGTCATCCACGCCATTGATGACCTTTTGGAGCTTGGAATCATCAGCGAAAATTTTAATGTTGCTGTGTTTGATGATGTCAGTGATGTCATTAATATAGATGATGAAGAGAAGTGGGCCCAACACAGTGCCTTGTGGGACTCCACTACTGACTTTGGCTGGGCTTGATTTGACTCCCTCAACTACAACATGTTGGGTTCTGTTTGACAGGAAGCTCTTGATCCACTGCAGCAGCTTTCCAGTGACACCAATATTGGACAGCTTTCTCAGTAGAATGTTATGATCAACCCTGTCAAAGGCCTTGCTGAAATCAAGGTAGATAACATCAGTGTTGGAACCCTCTCCCAAGGCTCTCAAAATGTCATCAAAGTGATGCAGTAGTTGCGTCAGGCAATCCCTTCCATTACGGAATCCATGCTGGTTGGAGTTCAGCATATTGTTACTCTCAAGGAAGTGGGTCATTCGCGATCTCACCACTCGCTCAAATACCTTAATGATATGAGAGGTGAGTGAGATTGGACGGTAATTCACGGCAAGGGATTTGTTTCCCTTTTTGAAAACTGGGACAACAGACTGGGATAGAAGGTTTTCTGGCACATATCCAGCATCCAGTGAGTTCCGCCACAGATTGGCAAGAGGAGAAGCAAGTTGGTGTTGACACGCCTTCAAGACACAAGCAGGGAACCTATCGGGACCTACTGCTGAATTATGTTTGATTTCCTTTATTGCCGCCAAGACATCAGGGGCGCCAAATGTTATGTCCGATAAGGTGTAATGGGGAGTAACATCGCCGATACAGCCCAGATCGGCCATATCAGGATTGCTGAAAACAGAGCAGTATTGTTTCTGCAGTATCTCACCCATGGTTTTAGCATTGTCTTGAAGAGTGCCATTTTCATCAATTAGAGGGCCAACAGTAGAGCCAGTGATTTTGTGTTTTTTTGCAAATGAAAAGAACACTTTGGGATTGAGTTTGATCTTCTCAATGGCCCAGGCCTCTTCAGCTCTTCTCTGATTGTTGATGAGGGACATTATGTTGTTTTGGAGGTTATGTTTTTTAATCTCTAGTGATGAAATGGCAGTCAAGTTGATGTGTTGCTGCTGACAGTATTTCAGCTTGTTGATTTTTTTGTTCGTTCTCTTAATTTTTCTGATGAGTGTTTTTCTATTTCTAGGGATTCTGCTCTTAGATTTGTTTATAGTTCTTAATGGGGTGTGTTTAGCACATATGTTTGTAACAGTGTCCACAAAAGTCTGCCAGGACTTTTTGATGTTAGTGGGTGTATGAGTGTGCGTGAAGGACCAGTCGACATGTGCAAGATCATGACTGATCGCTTCCCAGTTTGCATTGTGGAAATCCATAGCGTCAAACGGATGGACAGGAGAAATGACATTGGGTTTGTATATTGGACGGTGGAATCTCAGATCACAGAGAACCATGTCATGATCAGAGAGTAGAGTTTTCTCCACTGCAATATTGTGGATATTGTCAGTGTGATTGCTGAAAATTAAGTCTAGGACGTTTTTGTGGCACCTCGTTGGTTCGAGCACTAGTTGGGATAGGAAGAAATCATCCATGAAGTCAAGAAGCGATTCCACAGCTTCCCTGTCAGAGGTTGAGGCAGAAGAACCTGGTGGCAGGGTGTTTGTGGACCAGTCAACTCCGGGGAGGTTGAAGTCCCCCATCATTAAGATGTTGTCAGGGTGACACTCTTGGATGAAACACTTTATGCTGTTGAGGCATTCCTTGAAGCATGGTACAGGCGTTTGGGGTGGCCTATAGAGCCCAACTACTAATAGGTTGTTGGTTTGACTGAATACAGTGACTGCCTCACAGTATCCATTAGTGAATATGTTCATAGCCTCTGTTGAGAAAGAATTATGGACATAAATGGCAGTTCCGCCCTTTCTTCTGCCAGTATATATTCTTCTGTATGTATATATATATATATATATGTATGTATATATATATATATATATATGTATATATATATATACGTATGTATGTATGTATATATATATATATATATGTATGTATATATATATATATATATGTATGTATATATATATATATATATGTATGTATATATATATATATATATGTATGTATATATATATACGTATGTATGTATGTATATATATATATATATATATATATATATATATATGTATGTATATATATATATATATATATGTATGTATATATATATATACGTATGTATGTATGTATATATATATATACGTATGTATGTATGTATATATATATATACGTATGTATGTATGTATATATATATATACGTATGTATGTATGTATATATATATATACGTATGTATGTATGTATATATATATATAGGCAACACGGTAAAAACCTCCCAGCCCCACACTGTAAATGTGGTTGGTGTTAGGAAGGGCATCCAGCTGTAGAAAACCCGCCAGACAGTCCACGCTGTAATGTGGCCGTGTAGGCAACACGGTAAAAACCTCCCAGCCCCACACTGTAAATGTGGTTGGTGTTAGGAAGGGCATCCAACTGTAGAAAACCCGCCAGACAGTCCTATGCGAGCAAGACAACCACTCTTGCCTCAAGTGGGAAAACCCCCGTCCAAACCCATGCAAGCGTGGAACACGGACGCTAAACCTGATGATGATGATGATATACGTATGTATGTATGTATATATATATATTGCAGCTAGCAGTGGTAGTAGTTCTAGCTGCAAAAGGTTTCTCCCTCAAAATGAAAGGAAGACTGTATGATGCGTGTATCCGAACAGCGATGTTGCATGGCAGTGAGACCTGGGCGCTGAAGGTGGAAGACTTACGTAGATTAGAGAGAAACGAAGCCTGCATGCTCCGATGGATGTCATCATCATCATCATCATCATCACCGTTTTACGTCCGTTCTTCCACGCTAGCATGGGTTAGACGGGTTGTCCTGTTGTGGGCAGTGTCTGGTCGGCTGACCATGCCTTGCTCATACAGGAACTGATCTGGCTTGATTTCTACAGCTGGATGCCCTTCCTAACACCAACCTCATTTACAGTGAGTGCTGGGTGCTTTTTCGTGGCGCCTACACGTCCACTTTACAGTGTGGGCTGGGTGCTTTTTTGCCGTGGCACCTCCACGACCACCTTGCGGTGGGGGGGGGGGGGCATATTGTTTATATGCTTCAGCATGTACCCATGGGAGGACGGGTACCCTGTATTACTGCGTGACGCCAGAAGTCACGGTCGTGTGTCATTGACTTTGAGAGGTGTAGTTGGGTAAGGTCGGCTTTTATCACCTCATCCCAAGTCATCTTGGGTCTCCCCACTCCGCGGTTTCCATCAACTTCTAGTGCTCTGCACCTTTTTATGCAGCTGTCATCCTTCATACGCATCACATGTCCATACCAGCGTAACCGCCTCTCCTGCACGCAGCATTTGATTCCTCTTATGCTCAGTCTCTCTCTCAATTCATTTATGCTTTGTCGTTCACGTATATTACTGTTACACATCCATCGGAGCATGCAGGCTTCGTTTCTCTCTAATCTACGTAAGTCTTCCACCTTCAGCGCCCAGGTCTCACTACCATGCAACATCGCTGTTCGGATACACGCATCATACAGTCTGCCTTTCATTCTGAGGGAGAAGCCTTTTGCAGCTAGCAGTGGTAGTAGTTCCCTAAACTTCTTCCATCCCGTTCTTACCCTAGTTATTGTACTTTCTGAGCACCCACCTCCGTTGCTAATTCGGTCACCTAGGTAGCAGAAGCTGTCTACTGTTTCTACAGGGCCCTCCCAGAGATTGGTGGTACTTGTTTCCTGTGGCTGTTTGCTTGCTGTTTCAGCACAGCTGCTGCATGTGAATCCTACATTCTTAATTAAGCTTCCTGAGATCCCGCTACATCTCTTGTGTACCCATTGTTTGCATTTGGGGCAAAGAATGGAGTTCCTACCTACACCTTTCCTACATACTGAGCAAGGCCATTTCCCTGAGGGGATCTGGGTTCTGTTTTCTCGTCTACTTATAAGGACCTTAGTCTTTGTCATGTTGACTTTGAGGCCCTTTCTCTCTAGTCCCTGCTTCCAGGTTTGGAATTTCTTCTCTAGTTCTACCATAGATTCAGCTATGAGTGCGAGGTCATCAGCATACAGGAGTTCCCATGGGCATCCGGTCTTAAACTCCTCCGTTATTGCCTGCAGGACTATGATGAACAGGAGAGGGCTAAGAACAGAGCCCTGGTGGACCCCAACCTGTACGCTAAATTCCTCGCTATACTCATTGCCAATCCTAACTTTGCTGACTGCTCCCCTATACATGGCTTGTACCGCTTTCACAAGCCATTCATCTACTCCTAGTTTTCTAAGAGCCCACCAGATTACTGCACGTGGAACTCTGTCAAAGGCTTTCTCAAGGTCGACAAATGCCAAGTAGAGTGGCTTACTTTTAGCTAGGTACTTTTCCTGTAATTGCCTCACAAGGAAGAGCGCATCAGTGGTGCCTTTCCCTGGTACAAACCCAAATTGCATCTCGTCTATATTCACCCGGTCCCTAATCAGCTGTGCTATAACTCTTTCTGTTACTTTCATGACCTGGTCCATCAACTTTATACCTCTATAGTTTCCTCTATCTAGTGCATCGCCTTTACCTTTGTAGCAGTTGACAATGATGCTACTGCACCAATCTTTTGGTATGGCCCCCTCTAGTATTACCTGGTTAACGATGCGTGTGGTTATAGTGTGACCTACAGACCCAGATGCCTTCAGCATCTCGGCAGCTATACCCGATGGACCGGTTGCCTTCCCTATCTTCATATCTCTGATTGCCTTACTTACTACGCTGCCGCTGACTTGTACTGCTGGTCCCTCTATAGGGTCTACGTGGGGTAGGGTCTCTTCTTCCCATGCATTCTCCTCATTTAGTAATCTATCATAATGACTCTTCCATGCATCTTTCTTCTCAGCACTTGTGAGGGCAAGCTCACCTTTATCATTCCGGATACACTTCTCTCCAATGACATCACAACTATCTCTGACACACTGCCTCGCAATCTTGAATACCTCCTGTTTCTGGTCCTCACGTTGTAAAACATGCTTGAATTTTCTATCCTCTGCTTCCCTCCTAGCTAAGTATACTTGTCGCCTAGCTTCCCTCTTGGTCTCTATGTAATGTACCCTGCTCCCCCCGTTCTTCCATTCTTTCCATGCCTGTCTCTTGGCCTTGACTGCTTCATCTACCTTATTGTTCCACCACCAAGTCACTCTCCTCCTGCTTGAGGTCTTACTCCAGCCACAAACCTCATCCGTCGCCTCTAGTAAGTTATTTTTTAGGAACTCCCAGTTCTCTTCTACGTTAAATGTCTCTATCTGTTCTTCTTTACTGTCGTAGATGTGTAATAGTAATATACGTGAACGACAAAGCATAAATGAATTGAGAGAGAGACTGAGCATAAGAGGAATCAAATGCTGTGTGCAGGAGAGGCGGTTGATTGGTATGGACATGTGATGCGTATGAAGGATGACAGCTGCATAAAAAGGTGCAGAGCACTAGAAGGCGATGGAAACCGCGGAGTGGGGAGACCCAAGATGACCTGGGATGAGGTGATAAAAGCCGACCTTACCCAATTACACCTCTCCAAGGCGATGACACATGACCGTGACCTCTGGTGTCACACACTAATACAGAGTACCCGACCTCCCATGGGTACAAGCTGAAGCATATAGACAATATGCCCCCACACCCCCCACTGCAAGGTGGTCGTGGAGGTGCCACGGCACAAAAGCACCCAGCACTCATTGTAAATAAGGTTGGTGTTAGGAAGGGCATCCAGCTGTAGAAATCAAGCCAAATCAGTTCCTGTATGAGCAAGGCATGGTCAGCCGACCAGACACTGCCCACAACAGGACAACCCGTCTAGCCCATGCTAGCGTGGAAGAACGGACGTAAAACGGTGATAATGATGATGATATATATATATATATATATATATACGTATGTATGTATATATATACGTTTGTATGTATATATATATATATATACGTATGTATGTATGTATGTATATATACGTATGTATGTATATATACGTATGTATGTATGTATATATACGTATGTATGTATGTATATATACGTATGTATGTATGTATATATATATATACGTATGTATGTATGTATATATATATATACGTATGTATGTATATATATATATACGTATGTATGTATGTATATATATATATACGTATGGAGGCACATGGCTTAGTGGTTAGAGCATTGGCCTTGCAATCGAAAGGTTGTGAGTTCAATTCTCAGACCGGGTGATGTGTTGTTTCCTTGAGCAAGACACTTTATTTCACATTGCTCCAGTTTACTCAGCTGTAGAAATGAGATGATAGGGACTGGGGTCCATATCATTCCACTGCAAAGTGGTCATGGAGGTGCCACAGCCAAAAAGCACCCAGCACTCACTGTAAATGAGGTTGGTGTTAGGAAGGGCATCCAGCTGTAGAAATCAAGCCAGAATCAGTTCCCGTCCCACCCTTGCAAGCAGGGAAAAAGCGGACGTAAAATGAAATGATGATGAAATGATGATGTATGTATGTATATATATATATACGTATGTATGTATATATATATATATACGTATGTATGTATGTATATATATATATATACGTATGTATGTATGTATATATATATATATACGTATGTATGTATGTATATATATATATATACGTATGTATGTATGTATATATATATATATACGTATTTATGTATGTATATATATATATATACGTATGTATGTATGTATATATATATATATACGTATGTATGTATGTATATATATATATACGTATGTATGTATGTATATATATATATACGTATGTATGTGTATGTATGTATATATATATATACGTATGTATGTATACTTATGTATGTATATATATATGTATATATATATATATGTATGTATGTATATATATGTATGTATATATATATATACGTATGTATGTATATGTATGTATGTATGTATGTATGTATATATATATATGTATGTATGTATATGTATATATATGTATGTATGTATGTATATGTCATCTCTCCTGTCCATCCGTTTGACGCTATGGATTTCCACAATGCAAACTGGGAAGCGATCAGTCATGATCTTGCACATGTCGACTGGTCCTTCACGCACACTCATACACCCACTAACATCAAAAAGTCCTGGCAGACATTTGTGGACACTGTTACAAACATATGTGCTAAACACTCCCCATTAAGAACTATAAACAAATCTAAGAGCAGAATCCCTAGAAATAGAAAAACACTCATCAGAAAAATTAAGAGAACGAACAAAAAAATCAACAAGCTGAAATACTGTCAGCAGCAACACATCAACTTGACTGCCATTTCATCACTAGAGATTAAAAAACATAACCTCCAAAACAACATAATGTCTCTCATCAACAATCAGAGAAGAGCTGAAGAGGCCTGGGCCATTGAGAAGATCAAACTCAATCCCAAAGTGTTCTTTTCATTTGCAAAAAAACACAAAATCACTGGCTCTACTGTTGGCCCTCTAATTGATGAAAATGGCACTCTTCAAGACAATGCTAAAACCATGGGTGAGATACTGCAGAAACAATACTGCTCTGTTTTCAGCAATCCTGATATGGCCGATCTGGGCTGTATCGGCGATGTTACTCCCCATTACACCTTATCGGACATAACGTTTGGCGCCCCTGATGTCTTGGCGGCAATAAAGGAAATCAAGCATAATTCAGCAGTAGGTCCCGATAGGTTCCCTGCTTGTGTCTTGAAGGTGTGTCAACACCAACTTGCATCTCCTCTTGCCAATCTGTGGCGGAACTCACTGGATGCTGGATATGTGCCAGAAAACCTTCTATCCCAGTCTGTTGTCCCAGTTTTCAAAAAGGGAAACAAATCCCTTGCCGTGAATTACCGTCCAATCTCACTCACCTCTCATATCATTAAGGTATTTGAGCGAGTGGTGAGATCGCGAATGACCCACTTCCTTGAGAGTAACAATATGCTGAACTCCAACCAGCATGGATTCCGTAATGGAAGGGATTGCCTGACGCAGCTACTGCATCACTTTGATGACATTTTGAGAGCCTTGGGAGAGGGTTCCAACACTGATGTTATCTACCTTGATTTCAGCAAGGCCTTTGACAGGGTTGATCATAACATTCTACTGCGAAAGCTGTCCAATATTGGTGTCACTGGAAAGCTGCTGCAGTGGATCAAGAGCTTCCTGTCAAACAGAACCCAACATGTTGTAGTTGAGGGAGTCAAATCAAGCCCAGCCAAAGTCAGTAGTGGGGTCCCACAAGGCACTGTGTTGGGCCCACTTCTCTTCATCATCTATATTAATGACATCACTGACATCATCAAACACAGCAACATTAAAATTTTCGCTGATGATTCCAAGCTCCAAAAGGTCATCAATGGCGTGGATGACCGGATAAGCCTTCAGTCAGACCTACTGGCTGTTACCCAATGGGCAGAAAAGAACAACATGTTACTGAACGAAGACAAATTCGAACTGATCCACTTTGGAAAAGAGGATGCTCTGAAACTCCCGTACTCCCTTCCCTCCGGGGAAACTCTCGTGGCATCTAACAACATCAGAGACTTGGGAGTAACCGTGGACAGCAACATAAGCTGGACCACGCATATAAGCAGCAAAGTTGACATGGCCCGCAGAATGTGTTCCTGGATCCTCAGAACCTTCCAGTCGAGAGATTCCCGCACCATTATCCTTCTCTTCTCTACTTTTGCCCGACCACACCTTGAATACTGTTGTCCACTGTGGTCTCCCCACACGAAACAAAGTATCATGAAACTTGAAGCTCCTCAAAGGGCAATCACGAAAAAGATAGATGGCATGTCAGACCTTGACTACTGGGGTCGATTAGAAAACCTGAAACTTTACTCACTCCAACGTCGCCGTGAGCGTTATATTATCTGCATGATGTGGAAAATGTTCCATCATCACTGCCCAAATGATGTTGGCATCGCCTTCAAGATACACCCAAGGCTTGGGCCCCGTGCTATCCGTCCCATTCAAAAATCTAAATCGCAACTCATAACAACAATACGGCACAATTATTTCACCTCAATCGGCCCTGCTCTCTTCAACATCACACCAGGACACGTCAAAACAGAAACTGACCACACAAAATTCAAGAAGTCTTTGGACAAATTCCTCCAAGTAATCCCGGACAAACCACCCACACCCGGATATGTCTCCGCAAACAGTAATTCTCTTCTCGAATGGGCCATGGTGCCCAAATCCTGAATTGAAAGACTTCGCCAGGTGGTGCTATTAAGTTAGACATGGCCTGGGCCAATACTGGCCAAAACATTTCAAAGTTATTATTCAAAGTTATATATATGTATGTATGTACATATATGTATGTATGTATACATATGTTTGTATATATATATATATGTTTGTATATATATATATATATGTATGTATATATATATATATGTATGTATATATATATATATATATATGTTTGTATATATATATATATATATGTATGTATATATATATATATGTATATATATATGTATGTATATATATATATATGTATGTATATATATATATATGTATGTATATATATATATATGTATGTATATATGTATGTATATATATATATATGTTT
>OZ024743.1:326855004-326957504 GCA_964016885.1 Eledone cirrhosa | reverse complement strand
GTTTTTGAATTTGTTTTGCAAGATTTCTTATCTGAAAATGTGTGTTGAAACAGATATTGTTATACTTTGGGAGGGTCATGCTGCCAATAAAAACACATGCACCTGTTGGTTTTCACTTCAATTTATTATAAATTTCCAGTTGGTTGGTTGGATAACCTGATGGTTGTTTATATATTGCCAAAGCTCTTTCGTCACATATTGTGACCTCAGTGACTGGGTTTTTATTTTGTGTCTCTCCTTTGTTCTGACAATACATAAAAACAAGATGGAGAGGCACAAAATAAAAATCCAGTCACTGGAGAAGTCACAGAATGTGTGACAAAAGACCTTTGACAGTATATAACCAACCATCTGGTTATCGAACCAACCAACCAGAAATTTATAATAAATTGAAGTGAAAACCAACAGGTGCATGTGTTTTTATTGGCAGTATGACCCTCCCAAAGTATAAGAATATGTATATATATATATGTGTGTGTGTGTACGTATGTATGTATGTATGTATGTATGTATTGCAAGCATGGAAAATAGACGTTAAACAGTTACAATGCTTATATATATATATACATATATATATATAATCATTGTAACTGTCTAACGTCTATTTTCCATGCTTGCAATATATACATACATACACATATATATATCCGTCTAACCCATGCTAGCGTGGAGAACGGACGTAAAACGGTGATGATATATACTTATATGGGTGTGTATATTTATACATACACACCCATGGAAGCATGGAAAAGCGGACGTAAAAATGATGATGATATATATATATTGTATGTGTCTGTGTGTATATATTGTATAACTCTCTCACCATTTATCTATCTCTTTCCTCTTAGCTCTAAAATATTATTGAAAACCTCCAAGCTACTACTTTTGGCAGGGAAATAATAAACCTTTCATTTCAAATTTTTAACCACCATTGGTTTTAACTATAAACATCCTGTACCACATAAAACCACATAAGACATTCTTGAAAACTACAAGACAGCACTATGATTGCATTACATAAAAAATTAAAGTCTTTATTCTAATATTGTAAATTTTCACAATGATCTGTCCACTGATAAGATACTAGAAATATTTGAATTAACAAATCCCCTTTTAAATATTTGCTACTAAATCATTACAGGATGTTAAGAGTTAATGATTTCATTTATATATTTTCTCTATTTATATATTTCTTCAATTTTTTTAAAGAAATATTTTTTTTCGTTTTTGTTTTTTACCCACTTTAGTTTCTCTCCTAATCCCTTAAACTCTTTTGTTACTCTGGCCAAAATAAACTCCGGTTCTATGAAACAAAACTACCCATTTAAAGGGTTCCTATTTAAATAAAAATCTTCCAACATAATTATATATAAGAACCATATGTTAAGTTACAATCTTAGTAATGAAATTTTAGTAAATTCTTCAAAATTCTTCATTAATTAATTGAAATAGTATATTTCATTACAAATGGCCATGAAAAGGTTATTTTTTATTTTAATTTAAAAAAAAAATTTTTTCCACTTGAATTTCTCTGTTTAACATCTTTAATTTCATGATATTAAAAATTCTAAAACTTCAATAAGACATCCTTCTAGAAAACTGTAAAATAACAAAACAAGATACCAAGAATGTTTACTTATCTTTTTTTTCCCCTTTTTTTTAGTCTAGCACTTATTTTTATTTATTTATTTTTTATACCTTCCGGTAAGAGGTGGGGGTGTTTGGGGGATGTTTGACAATTTTTTATATTTTTTTTTATGAGGAAGCGGAATTATAGAAAATATATATAATAATGGGTGAAAGTTTATTGGGGAAACCTCATTGACAGTATATGGATAACAAGTGTTTTATCTTTTTATGATTCTTTCATGAGATGTGATTTTTTCCCCATTTCTGGTCTTTTTCCTTATATATATATTTTTTTTTATACGACTATACCCAACAAACAACAACAAACCTAAACTAGCCAAAAATACACCACACAAAATACAATTACCCAGTTAAATAAAATTAAAATCATAACAGAAAACCCCTTCATACCAGAGACCTTTCAACAGGGATTTTAGTTAACACAGTATCAGAAACATGATACAATATATATAATTTTTCCTTATACACTCACACAATCTAATTTTACTAAGAATACAAACATAATTTCTTCATTCTACTAAGAGTTATCTATCTCATGCATTAACTTTCTTTTTATAGTGTGAAGTTCCCAATATTGAGTGCGTGTATGTACGTATAGGTTTGTGCGATATATATATATATATATATATATATAAACAAATATATAAATCATGTCCAATTGAATTTTGATAAACTTTTTCAATACAAAACCAATATCTGCTTTCAGTTGATAACTTTTTATTCAATGTTTTCTAGCTTTTCATTTGTTTTTCTTTATTTGTTACTAACCAGACAAAAACAAACCAAACAAAAGGAAATCCCTAAACAGAACTAACCCTTAAAATAAGATAACTTCATTGAGTTCACATGCATAGACACAAACATGAACACACACACACTTAGCTGCTCTCTCAGACTTTTACAAAGCACTAAGGAGATAAACTTAATATAAAAAAGGGTATGCTCATCATGTGCAGAAATACTATAAAATAGCTTATAAAATAAAAAACAGAAAAATAGTTGCCATTGGCCACTATGAGAAATTGTATCAGGATGGCAACTTTTTCCATCTTTAAGGGTCTTCACCCTATTTCATAGCATCTCTGTGTTTGAGTACACCATTCTTTATAGAATAAAATGGTCAAGCTGCCCACTTTGCCATTGAATAATAGTCTTACTAGTTCTAACTAGTAAAACTCTCTCTCACATTAATTAATTAATTATCTTAATTAATATCTATTTCTTTGCTGGAACAAAACCATGATATAAGCATGAATTTGTAGGTGAAATTATATTTTTATTTTAAAATGTATTTTTTGCTTGCAATGCTTACTTTTAATATACTCTAAATTTTTACACCTAAATCTAATTTTGCAAAAATGAAGCTCTACAAAATTATAGTATTTGAGCTATTTAAGGTGTTATATGACTGAAATAATTTTATTTTAGCCTATTTTATATATATATATATATATATATATATATATATAATATGAACAATAACATGTAATATATGAATTCTATGTATTTCAACCATGTTGAAGCTGAATGAGACCCTACTAAGTTGAAATCCTGGTCCATCTTCCCCACCAAATTATTTCAGATCATGTTTGTGTATATTCTCTATTTCTCATCTAAGAGTCATAACTTTTACCTACCCACATATACAGAGACTCAAAATTCATGATTGAATACACAAATCAAAATCTGTTTTAAAAACATGTCAGAGAGAGAGAGAGAGTGAGAGATTGTCCATAACATTGTTTTGCCTGTCCAGTCCAGTGAAGGTGCCTGACTTAGTGGTCAATGGACTTAGTGTTTGGCTCACAATTGCAGTCATTATTTTAATTCCTGGCAGTGCATTGTGTCCTTCAACAAGACACTTTTATTTAATATTGCTTCAGTCCACTCAGCTGGCAAAAATGAGTTGAACTTGTGATTTAAATACTGGCATGGTGAATCTCTCTGAGAATTACATTAAGGATACACATGTCTGTGGAATGCTGAGTCAATGTCATGTTAATTTCATCAGCATGCTGTTCCATTGTTTGAACAACTGAAACACTTTACTAATAGTGCTGCAAAGCTATCACTCCTAGCTTGCAAATGTGATAATGTTTGGCGCAGTGTTGGCAACTAATTACAACAACTGTACTCAGTAAAGTGTCTAAAAGGTAAACATTGTGTTCTTTTTTTTTTTTTCTAAACAGTTGGAAACTGTTTAAGATTTACTTGCACACACACACACTTGGATACAGTTTTACGGTTTACTTACTCACACACGCCCAAACACTCTTTCTCTCAAATAGTATTTGGGATTCATCCAAACTACCCACATCTATTTTAGATTATAGATTAGTTAGTGATCCATGATCTATAATCTGTTTCAATTTTTAAACCCCCTAATTTGTAATCTGTTCAAATTACTAAATAGATTACAGATTAACTGAACTTATATATAACTTACTGAAATTTTCTTCATAAGAGTAAAGTTGATGGTGATCAGTTAAGTGTTAATCCCAGCAGTAAGGTTCCTATGAGACCAGAACTACACTGAAAAGCAAGTGGGGTGTTGTATGAGATTCTATGGAACCTCTCTGCTGTCACACACACACACACACCTGTACTCATGTCAGTAAGGGTTTTTACTTCTTATTTTGAGTCCATTCTTTACACTTATGTTAATCATTACACATTACACATTAACTATTTCAGTTGCAGAAATATCAATGTTGCAGAAGTGTTTTAATTCCTCCATGCCCTGCAAAATTTATTAATAAATGATTTGTTAAACAAAAGACAATTTTGTTAATTGTTTTCAATTTTAAGTAAGTTTCATGTAGAAAAAGAAAAGTTCCCCACCATTCCTTAATTACAGAGACATCCATTCCTCAGTAGAAATCTACAAGACTGCTCAAACTAATGTTAAGAGCTTTATATTAAGTAGGTAGATGCAGTATGGCCAAATGGTTAAGAAATTCGCTTCGCAGTCATCAGGGTTTGATTCTATTGCTTGACATTTTAGGCATGTAGCATTTACCATAGCCTCAGGTCGATTCCTGCCTTGTTCGTGATATTGGGTAGAGGGAAACTGCTTGTCAGCTTGTCAGCTGGGAAATCATAGGGTCAGCCTTCTTACACACTGTCATGTTGAATCTCTCAGAAGTACAATAGAGGTACATATGTTTGTGGAATACTTAGCCATTTGTTGATTTCACAAGGAGGCAGTACTGTTGATTAAACAATTGAACACTCATTGCTGAAACAAATGTAGGCCCATTCTATATTAAGTAGGCAAAGAGAATCCAAAATTGGTTCTATGGTTAAGGAGTTTTCTTCACAACCAGGTGGTTCTGGGTTCAGTCCTACTGTGCAGCACCTTGGGTAAATGTTCTCTACTATAGTTTTGTGTTGACCAATGCCTTGTGAGCAGAATTTGTTAAGTGGAGACTGAAAACGTATATATGTGTGTGTGTGTATATATATATGTGAGGTCAGTAGCTCTGATTAAATATTGTTTGGTCTGTGAAGATCTGTCCAATCTTTGCTAAAATGGAAAATGGATGTTAATCAATGGAACGCCTTGCTTCCCTGGGCATGGATTCATTGAAGCTCCGACGTCTGGCAATGGACTTGGTGAATACCCACAAAGTTATTAACCATCTCGCCAATTGCAACCCTGAGCACCTTTTTGATCTCCATGTGTCTAACACACGTGGACATGCCTACAAAATCAGAAAACAGCACAGCTCCCATGACTTTCGTAGACATTTTTTCACGCTCAGAGTTGAAGCATGGAACAAACTGCCTGCGTCAGTTGTTAGCTGCCGAGACACTGCATCCTTTAAGACACTCATGCTTCCCGAAATACACCTGATGTACCCCTTCCATACACATGCACACGTGTGTATCATGACTCGTGCACTGTTCATTTTACTGATGTTTGTGCATTGCCCTATGTACTGTACATGCACTTTTTGATGAGTTGTGGTGCACCTGGGCACTGTACACAATATTTCATCATTATTATTATTATTATTATATCATGACTCATACACTGTTCATTTTCCTGACATTTGTACATTATTTTATGTACTATACATGCACCTTTGATGAGTTGTAGTGCACCTGAGCACTGTACACAATAATTTCATTATTATTATTATAATGATGTGTGTGTGTATTCATGTCCTGAATCAATTGCAGTTCAACAAAAGAGGGATTGATAAAATAAGTACCAAACTTGCAAAAATGAGTTCTGGAGGCTATATGACTGACTAAATCAAGGTAGTACCCCAGCATGACCACAGTGTAATCCCTGAAATCAGTAAAAGAAGAAAGAGTGTGTGTGTATGTATATATATATATCACATGGCACATCACGTTACTGCAAACTGGTGTATTAGAAAGTCTCACCATAAGCTTCATGAGCTTAAATTGAATGGACAACCTGAATTTTTGTATTCATGACAGTGTTAATTGATGTACTCTGGAGTGAACATAGCATGGCCGAATAGTTAAAGAGTTCACTTCACAATCATTGTATCCCAGGTTTAATCCCATTAAGCATCTTAAGCAAGTATCATTTACCATAGCCTTGGGTTGATCCATGCTTTGAGTGAAATTGTTTGGAAGAACATTAGATGGATTGTTCCTGTAATTCAAAGGGTTAATTTTTGTCACATACTGAACTTCTGAGAATTACATTAGGGGTGCACATGTCTAAAATGTCCAGCCACTTCCATGAGCTGGGTGTTGACCAAACAATGACTGAAACCCTCATTATTGAAATGGCCATAGGCCCAACCTGCTCTTGACTGTATGACTGTGGCTAAATAATAATGAAATTATTGTGTAAAGTGCTCAGGTGCACTACAACTCGTCAAAGGTGTATGTATAGTACATAGAATAATACACAAATGTCAGGGAAGTACATGTGTGTATGTGTTAGCTGTAGTGTTGGCGGATCTCGGGAAGCATGGAGGCCTTAAAGGATGCAGTGTCTCGACAGCTAACAACTGATGCAGGTAGTTTGTTCCATGCTTCAGCAACTCTGAGCGTGAAAAAATGTTTCCGAAAGTCATGGGAACTGTGCTGTTTTCTTACTTTGTGGACATGTCCACGTGTGTTAGACACATGGAAATCAAAAAGGTACTCAGGGTTGTTGTTGGCAACATGGTTAACAATTTTGTGGGTGTTTACCAAGTCAGTTGCCAGGCGTCGGAGCTTCAATGAATCCATGCCCAGGGAAGCAAGGCGCTCAGAGTATAGTAGATGCCTGATGGAGGGTATTCGCTTGGTTGCACGTCTCTGAACAGTTTCCAGGTGGTCAATGTTCTGAGCAAGATAGAATTTGCATCACCAGTCTGGAACCCCTAAGTGTGGTCGCACCATAGCTGTATACAGCCTTAAATAGATATCTGGAGAGCGGCTGACAAAGGTCTTGCTGAGTGATGCTAAGACACCCTCGGCCCTCTTGACAATTTTAGAGACGTGCCTCGTCCAACGCAAATCGCTGCTGACCGTAATGCCCAGGTCACGTTCACAGGAAGACTTCTTGATATTAGTGCTGTATATGTTGTAGACTTGCCTGAAATTTCATCACTGTATGACATCATTGTCAGAAATATATTTAATCTGGAATATTTCAGGCTGACCTGCACTTAATTGTGACTGATAAAACCTGTAGTTGTACTTTTTACATTAGCAGAAACATATCCCAGTGATACACATATATATTTTTTATGTATTCATGCCTCAAACTACTTTTTGAAAAATACAGTTTGACTATATGATATCTATATATCTGCCTCTCTCTATATATAATCCTCATCATTTAATGTCCATTTTTCCCTGCTAACAAGATTCAATGGCTTAGCACTGACCAAGTCAGTACTTAATACTTCTCAGATAGGCTGGGACCCATCTTCCTTACAAATGTTCCTGCTCTCTAGAGAGTGAGAAATGCTGACAAATCATAGCACCAACAAGGCCATCATATATTTGACACCACTGAATTGTCCTTTTTACCGTGTCTGTGGCAAGTTTTCTAAGGTTGGATGCATTTCCTATCACCAACCACACTTAACAGGTTGTATCAGGTGTGTTTTATCATGTCACCAACACTAGAGTGGTTTGCGCTTGACACACTGAAGAGTCTTCTCGGTGTATATATAGTCTACATGACATCTCTATCTATATATATATCATCATATATATAGATCCACTTTTCTATGCTTGCATGGGTAAGATAGGCCCTTCTCAGAATGGCCTCCCTCCCCACGTCGCGATATACTCTTGATTGAGTGAATATAGCATGGCTGAATAGTTAAGGAGTTCACTTCACAATCATGTCCCAGGTTTGATCCCATTATGTGGCATCTTAAACAAGCATTATTTTGACCCATACTTTGTGAGTGAAATTGGGTAGATGGAAGCACATTAGACACATTGTTCCTATAGAACTCAGCTGTTGGGGCCCCAACTCTAATATAGCCATACCTTACTATCCCAAGTATTGAGTATTCTGTTGAGTAATGGTCTAATTAGTTTAAAACTGGTTCTATCCTGATATATATGTATATAATCATTGTATTTATTTTGCAGTAATATGAAATCATGTTGGAACAGATACACTTTGAGAAGGACTTGCTGCCATTAAAACCACACACACCAGTTGAGTTTCACTTTGGTCTTATTGTAAGTCAGGCATAGAGAATAGTGAACTGTCAGAATTAAATGCTTTGCATCATTTGTTCTGGTTTTTAACATTCTGAGTTCAAATCAACTTTGCCATTCATCTCTCAAAGTTCGATAAAATAAAGTACCAGTCAAATACTGGTTTTGAAATAATTGTTAGCCTTGTGTTTAAATTAGAAATCATTATTATTCAATTAAAAAATAGGGCAGTGGATTGGCAGTATCGGTAGAGGGTCGGACGCCCTGCTTTCCAGCATAGTTACGTCCCTTTACGATCTGAGTTCAAATCCCGCCGAGGTTGACTTTGCCTTTCATCCTTACAGGGTCGATAAAATAAAGTACCAGTAATGCACTGGGTAATTGCTGGCCTTGTGCTTAACGTAGAAACAATTATTATTCAATTAACTAATCCATTCTTCACTTATATTAGTGACAAGATAGTTATTTGTCACATTCTGTGACCTTCTCAATGACTGTTTTGGTTTTACTCCATCCTGTCATTCTGTTGGGTTTAATATCACATTTCAATACAAGCATTTAATTTGCACTACTGTTTCTGTCAAATCTAGTAGGGTTAAATCCTTTCATTGCCATATTTCTGATAAGACTTTATAATTTTCAAAAGTTATATTACTAAATTTCATTAAATTTTTATTACACTGGTGTTTAAACATAATATAAAATTATTATGGCATGTTTTTAGTTAAATATTGATGACACGAGAAAAAGCATCCAGTTCACGCTATAAAGTGGTTGTATTGCTGACACAACAAAAAGACCCAGTCTGCACCGTGGTTATGCTGGTGACATGATGCAAAAGTACCCAAACCAATCTGCTACTTGGTCATTTTGGTGCCATGGTAAAAAGCACCTAGTCCACACTATGTGGTTGACATTTGGGAAAGCATCAACCATAGAAATCAAGCCAGAAACAGTCACCTGATCTGACTTGTCTAACCCATGCTAGCATGGAAAATAGAAGTTAAATGGTAATGATGATAAACACTTTAATATGAGTAGCTTTGTATTGTAGAACCAGAGCAGTTTGGGTTAAAATAAAATTAGATCAACCTTTTACTTTTAAAAGTGGTGCAAAAATATTCTCTAATCTAAAGTTGTTTTTAACTTACTGATTACTTTGAGTACTTTTTAGAATATGGTTAAAATAATAATAATGAAAAGGTGTATGTATAGTACATAGAATAATGTACAAATGTCAGGAAAGTGAACAGTGTATGAGTCATGATATACACACAGATACATGTGTGCATGTGTATGGAGGGGGAATATCAGGAAGCATGGAAATTTTGAAGGAGGCGAACTACTGGGTTCAGTGCATCAGTTATGTACAATGAAATTTTTTTTTTTTCTATTTCACAAATAAAAAATAAACTCCAATTGTTGAATGTAATAAATTAGATTTATTGATAGTTTAAAGATTTGCAAATATTTAGCATCAAACAGCTAGAGTTAGAATATTTTATTAAATATAGGGAACAAATTCAAATGAAAGCACTGTTACAATTCTTGATTAAATAGTTTAAAATGAAACAGGCATGACCATGTAGTTCTGGGTTTAGTCTTGCAGCATGCATATTGGACAAGTGTTTTCTACTATATTTGTAGGTTGCTGAATGCTTTTTGAGAGGAATTTGGTAGAAGGAAATCCCATATATATATATATATATATATATATATACACACACACACACATACATACAGAGCAAGAAAACAGACGTTAAATGGAGATATTGACATGTGTGTCTATGTTTAGGTCTTGTAACTTAGAGATTCAACAAATACCAGACTTGAAAAATAAGTACTGAGGTCGATATGATTGTCTGTAATCCCTTTAAGATCATGCTCCCGCATGGACACAGTTTTATGATTGAAACCCATAAAAGAATACAAATCCTTATTTTCTTTGAATATATATGATACAAATAGATAACAAAAACTACATTAATGGGAATATGTAAAAAGAAAATTAGTTAAAAACCTATAAAAAAAACCCAGTGAATATATATATATAAACAGAAAATTATGAAATTTTCTTATGCTCAGATTCTCAATTATTTTAATACCAAGTGTATACAATAGATTTGTTGTTCATTCACTCCATTTAAATATAATGGTGCCTATATGTTAGAAAATTTATGCTATATTGTTCCTGACTAAATTGAAAGAAACCTTTTTTTGTATTAAATATCTGGGATGATTTATTAATGCTTTTGATACCAATTTGCCCCAAAGCGCCTCTGGTTCTGGAAAAATGGTATTGGTAATGTTAGAAGATTTTAATTCAAGTATGAGCTCCTTAAAATGGGCAGTTTTGTTTCATCAAAACTAGAAGGAGGTTTGTATAAATAAGGGTTAATGTCACTCTTGGAATGATACAGACAATCTTTAGTGACCAACAAAAACATTCTCCCAATACTTGAGAAACTGTTTAGATCAAACCATAACCCTTTTGATACCAAATCTCCCCCAGTTTTAGGACTGTTTATATGTATCTAAACAACTTATATCATAATTTTATATTAGAAGCTTTGTAAAATTATGTTCCAAACACCAACTTAATAATGAGAATCCTTCCAAATTCTTTGAAAATCATGTCTTTTATTAGAAATATGGTAACTAAATGGTTAAGTATGATAACATAAAAAAAAAAGAAGATTTTTGGAGAAATGCGCAAAGGAAAATGATCAACGATCTGCCTTTGTCAATAATATTTCGATTTTTTTTTAATCATCAATAAAATGTCATTCATATAAATTAAGGGGTTATTCATGAAGAGATTAGAAGGCATGAATCTATAGAAGCAGAAATAAACCTGAAATGGCTTTCTAAGATACAGATAGGTGGATTAGAATCAATTTGCTATCTTACTAGTTTTACACACTTTTAAACAATTGTAAAGTGGTTTGCTCGTCATTGTAAAGAGTTTTGTTTAATGAAGGGAGATAATCATACTACCAAAATTATGACAGAAATTTACTAAAATACCCAAGTTTCTCATTATTAAGCTGGTGTTTGGAATTTTTTACCTAAAATCATGATATAAGAGTCGTTTCCGGCAGGTTAGTATCAAAAAGATTGAGCCATTTTTTTTTTCAAATGAAAGTTTAGGATTAATTTAAGTAAATAAATAAAACTAATCTAACAGACACAAATAATGAATATAAAATAAACATATTTACAGTTTCAATGTCACTAATTGGTCCTACAAAATTGTTGAAACTGTTAGTCCAATCTAATTATATGTAAGTTATATGTATAACAAAATATACTAACAAATTCTCTATTCTAAAGATTTTTTTTTAGAAAGAGGATTACTGATAAGCTCGGAGATCAGAGAGTCACTCTAGGTAGAGCTGCTAAAGCTCTGATACTATGGGCTTGTCTGAAAAGAATCACTGGACAGATTTTACAGGCAAAACCAACTGGCAGGAGACCCAAGGGTAGACCCTGGCAAGATGGTTGGATAACATCCATGAGCTTGGCTGGTCTTGCTTAGGGATCCAACTGTATCAGTTGGAGACGGTTGCTTCAGACAGGACCCACTGGAAGGAGTGTTTGAGGACTCTGCCCCCATGACCCTCTCAGGAATAAGTGGGCGAAGAAAAATAACTGATGAAACTCTCAGATCTTTTCACTACAGTCCAACACATTGAAGAAATTGAATGATGATAGAAGGAAGGGATAAAATAAATTTATATTAAATATCTAACAAATGTAGCAACATTTTCAAATCAGTATTTCTAAAGAATGGTTATACAAAATTAGACTTTATATAAATTTAAATATTTTTCAATGTGTGTGTGTGAGAGATAGAGAGAAAAAGGTGGGTAAGAGGTCCTTAACTTGAGATTTGTAGGAGCACTGTTGTGAGACATGGCGTATCTTGGGCATTTTAAACAGAGCCCATCTGGCTCCAGGTTGGAACATAACCAATTTCTTTCCAAGAGAGAGAGTGGGGGAATGAACCCTAGTATTGGACTGGTACTTTATTGCTCTCAAAAAGATGAGAGGCAAAGCAATATTTGAACTCAAAGTGCAGTGAGCCAGAACAAATACCAAAGCATTTTTAATCTGATGCTCTAATAACTCTGGCAATTCACCGCCCATAATATAAAAAAAAAAAAAAGGAACTAAATTTGCACTATGATTGTATATTATTATCATCAACTTCCTTTGGGAGTATATACACTAAAATTGGAACGTAAAACCATACTACTTACTGGCTCAGCTTGCCAAAATCTATCCACATAGATAATCTATGGTGCCATGAAAATACAAAAGATGCCAGTAATTAACCATTACAAATTTCAGACAGTAAAATTCCTTTCATAAAAGTTAACATTCACAAAAACAATTGTTCTCAAGAAACATTTTTGTGATTATATTTGTTGACATACTGGAATGAATATAGAATTTGGCAACTTGAAATTTTTAGTTTATTTCCATCAAATCACTGTTTATTTAGAGATTGTTGTAGTTTGCATTGTGGAATATGAAGTTGCTCAAATGAAGATGGGGTTGTAAATATTGAGGTAACAATAGAAGTAAAGATGAATGAAAGGAAGAAAAAAGAAAAATAGACTGAGAAACGAGAGATTTTGTTACCTTGGTAATAGTAATTATTTTTGATATAGTTCAGATTCAACTAGTCACTGTCATGGAGAATTCCATTAGACTCTATATAGCTTGCATTCGAGTTGTAACTGAATCCGTTCTAAATATTACAAAGGTAAATAAATTTCTTGTTCTCTTTTCTTTTTCCTTTGTTCCTTTCATCCTTATCTCTTTTATCCAACCTTGTTACCTCAACATTTACAACCCCGTTTGCATTGTAGCCGCTCTAACGTTTCCATATTTATTTAATTTGGTTAAGGGAGATAACTTTATTACTTACGCTCACTGACCACAAACTGTTGAAACTGTCAATCACAGTATAGATCAGACACTGAAGTTCTCTACAGCTCAGATTTATATATATATATATAAACTTACACAATCATGCAGCTGCATCACTGGAGAAGAAATCAAGTCCAAAGTTCGTTTAAATATTAAAGACTGACAAAATATTTTTCTTTCTCTCTAATGACTTGGAATACAAACAATACGTTAATAAAATCAAATTAAGTACATTTCTTTATAAGTCGCCAAAATTTGACACTAAAGAAATAGTTATGTTTCTTCCAGTAAATTTGTCAAAGCAGGGAGCTATATATACATATATATTATGCTGATGGGCGACAGCAGTTGATCTAAGATATAAGATATTTTACCAGGAAACAAATTGATGCTGCCCATCTTTAATGAAGTGGTTTCACTTTCTGCTGTATAATTTCTTCATTGGGTATTTGTTGGTCCTTCACATGAATGTTGGGATTTGCCAGTGGATTAAAAGCAGGATCGTCTTGGGTTGCCATATGACCCAGATGAGAGAAGACCATAACCACAGTTATGAAGCCAATTAAACCAATAACGAGAACAACAAGAAATTTCTTCATTGTTGCATTTGGGTCTTTTGTTCGATAAGAGTCATTTGTTCTAGAAAAATAAAAACGAAATACAACTTAATGATAACATAATTTTATCATAAAAATTAATCTTTCCACACGAAAAATGCAGCCAGTACACCCAGTAAGGTGGTTGATGACAGGAAGGGAGCCCAGCTGTAGAAAATATGCCAAAGAGAATTAACCCTTTAGCATTTACATTGCTCTATATATACTATTGTATTTTCATAGTAAAGGCTTTATCTCAGATATTATTTATTTTCAGAACAATAGTATGAACATAAGTATGAACAACCAGTTACAGCCAGTTTGAACAGAAAGAGGTGAGATAATTCTGGCTGGATATGGCCAGTTTAAATGCTAAAGGGTTAAGAGGACTCTTCAGTTGTATAGAGGGCAAAACAATCTCCCTAGTGCTTGTGTCACAATAAAATGCACCTAGTGTATTCTGTATGGTATAAACTATCAAGAGATGTCAAGGCCACAACTATATGGAATAAGTAGTTGTGACATCTGACATCTCAATAGTTTACTGGAACTTATCATTTAATGTCCATTTTCCATGCTAGCAAGTGTTGGACGAGTTGTCACAGACCAAGCCAGTACTTAATTGGAGCTACTGACCTTTCACACACATTTCCATACTCTGCAGAGTACACAAGATGCATTTGATTGCAGCACTGCACTAGAGGAATTGTCACGTCTTTGACACAACTGAAGAATCCTTGTTTAGCAAGTTTTCTATGGTTAGATACCCTTCCTTTCATCATACATTTAACAGTGAACTGGCAATGTTTTATCATGTCACCAACACTAGAGAAGTTGTTATGCGCTTAACAAAACTGAAGAGTCTTCTCAACCCTTTTTTAGCATGTTATTTAGCATATCTATAACTGGATACACTTCATATTACCAACCACCTTACAGAGTGTATTGAGTACATTCCTTTTTTAGTCAAAGAATTAACACTCACTTGAAAAGTCTTGCTAACCAGTTGAGAGCAGGCCGTCTTCTATATTTGTCCTCATCGTGGTCATGTGACATATTGAACACATCATCTTTTGTGGAGTCAAATAATTTTCTAGGACCTCAAAGAGTGAATGAAGAAAGGAAGAAAAAATACATCATGAAATTTAAAAAAGTTAAATTTGACCTAAATATGAGAATACCAAACCAAATAAACTACAAAACATTGAATTGATAAAAGTTTAGCTTGAGGTTAACTCTGACCTAGTAGACCTATGATAAAAGCTATTCCAGCAATGAATATTCCATTTTTTTAGAGGTATATAAGATTACATTATAACTTTGCCTTTCATCCTTACGGGGTCGATAAAATAAAGTACCAGTAATGTACTGGATAATTGCTGGCCTCGTGCCTAAAGTAGAAACAATTATATAATACTAGCAGAGTTACCTGGTGATGCCTGGGTATTTTATGAAAGCAACATATTTTGGTACATGTTAAAAAATATTTGATGAATCAAATAGAATCTTTGTGTATTTTCACTTAAGTAGCAATTATAGTAGAAATTTCTGTCACTTGTCCAATGCAAAGCATCAGATAAACAATGTTGTTGCTTCTGTCCAATGATTTATTACTTATTTTGCACAACAATTTTACAGTTATGTATTTTACCCAAAACAATGACTAAAGTACTAAATATTTGAATTACTATTAATAAGGAAGTGAAGGCTTAGAGGTTAAAGAGTTGGATTCACAAACGTGAGGTTGTGGTTTTGATTCCTGGGCTGGGCAATGTGTTATGTCCTTTAACAAGACACTTTATTTCACATTGCTCCTTCTGCTACTTGTGACCAGTAGATAGTATCAGCAATTAGAAATACCATTGGAAACAGTGTTTCCTTGGTCCGATTGGACGAGTTCCACCCCACTCAGTCATTAAGTGAATGAGGTCTGGGATCTTGTTGATTTGGATCATTAATAAGGAAAAGTTTGAAAACATCATTACTTACTAGTAAAAATTCCTTTATCTCCTCTGGCTGTAGTGCCGGGGTCCAGATTGATAATACTGTGTGTAGATGCTGCTGAAGATGCAAGAGTTGGTGTACTGGTGTAAGGACTGACTTGTGCACTTGGACGAATATACTGAGGGCTAGATGACTTCTTTGCATCAGTAGGACTGTGAACTGTTGGGGCATTTATTGAGGTAGTATGGATTGCCAAAGGTGTAGAAGAATGCACATTTTCAGAAAGGAATTTATCAGGTGATTGTCTTTCTTCTTTGATCTATTGACAAGAAAAAAAAAAAACACATTGAAATATTAAATATTTCTAATTGTAATATACAACTTATTCTATGAGCCTTTCTGCTCCTTGTCACAATTCTCACATATAACTATAACAATACAAGGATTGTCTATCAGTCTGTGAGGACACCATCCTTTCTCTCTGTTCCTACACTAGAGTAGCATTTAACTTTACAAGCATCATATTAAGTAACATAATCACAATACTCTCTTTAGACTTATGACCCTCACAGATTAAGAGTAATATTCTTGAAAAGACAATAATAACAGAGTTTTTAATTATTTTCATTCATTAACACTTAATATCCTACAATGATTTAGCAGGAAATATCTAAAAATGGATTTATTAATTCAAAAGTGTATAGTATTGTCACTAGTGGATAGATCAATGTGAAAATTTACAGTACTATCTCTTAACAGCTTGTACTAATTTAACAGAAAATATCTAAAAAAAAACCAGGTTTGTTAATCAAATGTTTATTGTATCTTCACTGGTAGATAGATCATTGTGAAAATTTGCAGTATTACAGTAAAGACTTTAATTTTTCCTGTGATGTAGTCATAGCGCTGTTTTGTACCTTTCAAGAACAACTTGCTACTGTAGTTTCATGTGGTACAGGATGTTAAGAGACTATATTGACATCTTATTGATCAATTGAAACAACATCAAAAATAAAATTATCCATTGCAATAATTGTCAATAAAGAAAAATACTTTGTACTAACCAAAGGGAGGCCAAGGCCAGCACGGGCCCAGTTTACAGTTTTTAGCACCTCCCTTAGTGATTCAGCAACAGGTGACATCAAATTATTGGCAGGGAAAAGGCCATGTTTGCATGTGGGACAGGTGTAACCAGCTGGTGCTGTGTTTGGAGGCATTTTTAAAGCATACTGATTTAGACATTCCCAATGAAAAACATCTGAAAATATAATCAACAAAAAGCTGTTTCATGCATGTCAATTATTTTACATAAAATTGTATAACAAAAGCAAAATTGAAAAATACCAACATTAAAAATACGTCAGTTGTATTGAAGTAATGCTGGCGCCAATGATAAAATGCACCCAGCCCAGCATGTATAGTGGTAGTTCTGGTGTCCTAATAAAATGTTCCCAGTTCATCCTATAAAGTATTAGTGCTGGTTTCACAATAAAATGCTCCCAGTATACTCTGTAAAGTGGCAGTGTTGGTGCCATGATATAAAGCATCCAATTCACCCTGTAAAGTGGTAGTGTTAGAGTCAATAAAATGCTCCCAGTACACGCTGTAAAGTGTTTGGAATAGGAAGGTCATCCGATTATAGAAACCAAGACAAAAATGAAATGCATGAGCAAGATGGGGTCACCTGACTAGTCTAGCTAAGCATAGAAAATAGTGATGATGACTGACATTTATAGACTACAGTCTAATAAATTTACAAATGACTGTGTGGATGCAGACGTGGCTGTGTGGTAAGCCCTTTTGATACCAAACTGCCCGAAACTGCACTTGGCTCTACAATACAAAACTGTTCATTTTAAAGTGTTTATATTTATCTAAAATCATTCCTTTATAATTTTATGTAAGAACCACTATTATATTCCAATGTATCAATTAAAAAGTTATACAGGTAAAATGTCTCCAAATTCTTTATTTTCAAAATTATTTAAAAATTATAGGCAATGTTTTTCATTAGAAATATGGTAATGAGGGGGGTTAAAAGTATATTGTTGACATTAATAGACAACACGCTAAGAAATTTAGAAATGACTATGTAGATGCAGATGTGGTTGTGTGGTTAAGAAGTTTGTTTTGCAAGTACATAGTTCTGGGTTTGATTCCACCGTGCAGCACCTTGGGTAAGTGTCTTCAACCATAACCTTGGATTCATCAATGTATTGTAGGTGCAATTTTGTAGATGGAAATTGCACAGAGGTCTTTTGTGTGTGTATGTGTGTGTGCATGCGTGCATATATATGTATAACATCATCGTTTTAACATTCGCTTTCCCTGCTAGCAAGGGTTAGACGGGTCTAAATAGACTAAGTCAGTACTGAATTGGGGCTACTGACCTCCCAGACAGGCCAGGGATCTGTATCTTGCTTATGTAGTCTCACATTCTACCAAGTGCACAGGAGAGGTGTCATGTCTTTGACACAACTGAGTGTCCTCCCAACTCTTTGTTTGGCATATATACATGTGTGTGTGTGATCCCTGCATGTTGTGACAGGTAACTGAAAACACTTGGCATCAGGAAAGGCATCTGACTGTAAAACATTACCTCAAAAAGTTGCATGCAGCCTATGCCAGCAAGGAAAAGCAGACATACAAATCATAATGATGATATTGTGGCTTAGTGGTCAGAATTTTGGGCTCATGATCATAGTTTGAGTCTTGGACAGGACAACACGTTGTCCTTGAGCAAGACATTTTATTTCACATCACTCCGGCTGACTAACCTGGAAAAAAATAAGTTGCACCTGTAATTCAAAGCAACAGCTTTGTCACACACTGTCATGTTGAATATCCCTGTGAACTATGTTAAGGCTACACGTGTCTGTGGAAGACTCAGCTACCTGCACATTAATTTCACGAGCAAGTCATTCTGTTGATTGAATTGTCTGGAATATTCATCATTGGAATTGACGAAGGTCCAATGCAATGTTAATACTGACAGATGTAAACCCTGTGTTGTATTTTTTCTGCCATGTTAAACAACTTCACATCACTCTCACCATCAAAAGTAATGCAGTTAACATTTGGTTGACACATCATCATCATCTTTTGGGGTAGGTGAAATAAAGTCCAGGCTGGAAGAATGGTAGAATTGTCAAAGACTCTCAGTTCCAGCTCTTTCCATTCTGAGTTCATGGGTGATCAGCTGGCCAATTGAACATCACTACTTAGTCCTTGGCTGTGGGTGCAGAATAGTCAAATAGTTAAACAGTTCACTTCACAATAACTTGTTTCAAAATTACCACATGATTTACTAGTATAGATCTGATAAATTAGAATTATCCTAATTGCCATGTAACATGATAAAGTAGTTTCAGTATGTGAATGTTTAATGTTATAAATGTATGTTTGTGAAGGTGAATGGCTAGAGTATGGTTATTGTAAGGTCATGAATTCAATCCCTGGAGACTCATTGTATCCTTGAGCAAGACACTTTATTTCATATTGTTTCAGTTCACGAAGCCGACAAAAATGAGTTGTATCTGTAATTTAAAAGGCCAATCTTGTTACACAATGTGTCAAGCTGAATCTCCCCAGAAACTATATTTAAGGGTACATGTCTGTGGAATACTCAGCCACTTACATGTAAATTTTATGAACAGATCAACCAGTTGTTCAAAATGGTATACTTGTCATCGGAACTGAAGGAGGTCCAACAACAAATGTATGTTTATATTTAACAAACATTTATTTATATGGATAAAACATTGTCTTGTAGAATAATATTTAACAAGTTTCACAACTGACAGCACTTCAATTATCCACTACAGCTTGTTTATATGTTTTATGCATCCATCTGCAGACTGGATGCGTTGTAACTAATAAGTCCTAAAAACAATTGTTACATTTGCAGTCAGATAATTAAAATAAAAACTACTTGGAAATATAACCCCAATATTATTCTGAAGGATTACTGACTACATATATTTTAAATGAACCAATGAACTTCTACATGGTTACTCTACAAATAGCAGTCAAATCTCCCTCAAGTCACATCCTACTATCTTAAATAAGGAAGCATTAGATAATGCAGTCTCAGATACTCCTAAAATGAGAGGATGGTCACTGCTGGAATGCTTTTGATCAAATGTCTGACTAATTAGGCTTGACCTAGTGCTAAACAATAGCATATATTACTTATATAAATTTGCTATCAACAGTGAAAAACACTCAGTCCATTCTGTAAAGTGGTAATGCTGGTGCCACAATGTAAAGCATCCAGTATACTTTGTAAGATGGCAGTGTTGGTGCCATGATAAACATACCCAATACACCCTCTAAAGTGCTAGTGCCATCGTAAAATATACATAGTGGTAGTTTTGGTGCCTTAATAAAAAAAGACTCAATTTACTACGTAAGGTAGTAATGTTGATGACAATAAAAAACACCTTGTCTACCCTATAAGATGGTCGTGCTAGTGCCACAATAAAATGCTCCCAGTACATGCTGTAAAGTGGTTATTAAGAAAGGCATCCAGCCATAGAAAACCAAATCGAAAATGAAATACATGAGCTAGAGAGGGTCAACAACCTGTCTAATCCATGCAAATATGAAAAAAAGACAAATAAACAGATGATGGTGATGAATCATTTGGGGTTATCCTGCTGCCTGGTGTTTCATACAATTTCATGTAAATTGGGATTATGGAAGAAATGTGTTCAGTTTGATCAATTGACTAATGAAATAGTTTAACAGAAAATATAAAATACTTTATACATACCATAACAGACTAATCTAACACAATCACCAGAGTCATCTTCAGCTAAACCTTTATTACAAAGTGTACAGAGTGGATTGTAGTCACTGTCTTGCAACCATTGTAAATAAGACTGGACAATGCACTAGAAAGATATAATGAAAACAATATAAAAAAATTACATCAGAATGAAATAACTTTCTTCAGTTATGTCAACCATACTAGCATAGAAAAGTTGGTATAAAGCATAAAAAAACTTCATTTCTTAAAATGATAGTCATTTCATTCATGCCTTGAAAACACTGTTGTGAAATTTGATTTGTTGATTTACAACATTCATTGTCAAACATCACAGTATCAAATTTCTTAATTCTTAACATACTGTAATGATTTAGCAGAAAATATCTAAAATGTTAACCCTTTAGCATTACTCTATATATACTACTATATTTTCACGGTAAAGGCTTTACCTCACATAATATCGAATGAGACTTTGTTATTATTTATTTGGAGAACAATACTTTAAAGTCTGTATGAGGGGCCAGTTACAGCCAGTTTGAACAGAAAGAGGTGAAAGAATTCTTGCCATATACGGCCGATTTAAATGCTAAAGGGTTAAATATAAGTCTGCTCATTATCATCCTTATCGTTTAACATCTATTTTCCATGCTAGCATGGATTAAATGGGTTGTTTCATTTGTGGCAAGTCAGGTCAGGTGACTGGGTCTTGCTCATACAGAACTGTTTCTGGCTGGGTTTCTACAGCTGGATGCCTTTCCTAATGCTAACCACATTTACAGTGTGGACTGGGTGCCTTTTATCGTGGCACTGTAATGACCACTTTACAATGTGGGCTGAGTGCTTTTTGTCATGATACCAACATGACCACTTTACAGTGTTAGTGAGCACTTTTTGTGGCACCAAAACAAGCACTTTACAGTGTGAACTGATGACTAGGGGCAGGGGGTTGTAAAGGCATGGGAGAAGGGTAGGCCGATTAGGATGTGGGTGGAGTGTTAGGGCATGGGGAAGGGAGGATAAGGGTTAAGTGGTGCATACTAAATGTATGCTTCAATCCATGCACATTTCAAGGCAAGTATTACTACATAACACCAGAGATCTCAATCCTGTGTCATTGCCTTTGAGAGGAGCAATTGTGCAAGGTCAGCTTTTATCACCTCATTCCTCATCCTACTCTATAGCTTCCATCAACTTAGATCACCTTGCACCTTTTTATACAGCTGTCATCCTTCATATTCATCACATGGCCATATTAATGCCATCTTCTCTCCTGCACACTGCATCTGATCCTTCTTATGTAGTCAATTGTTTCTCTCTCAGTTCATTTACGCTTTGCCATTCATGTATATTACTATTATTCATCCATCGGAGCATGTAGGTTTCATTTCTTTCCAATCTTTGTAAGTCCTCTGCACCCAAGTCTCATTACCAAGCAACATTGCTGTTCATATACATGCATCATACAATCTGCCCCTCATTTAGAGGGAAAAACCTTTTGTAGCTAGCAGCAGTAGAAGCTCTCTGAACTTTCCCCATCCCGTTCTTACTTTTGGAACACCCTCCTTCACTGCTAATTTGGCTCCCCAGGTAACAGAAACTGTTGACTATTTATACAGAGCCCTCTGTGCATTTAAAGGAGCTAGTATTCTGTAGGCTCTTGCTACTTACTGCACATGGAACTAAAACAGTTGTATATGCTTCTTTTCATTTTATGTGAATATTGTACCATTGAGATTCTCTCAGGCTTGCATTTACATATGAAAGCAACATTTACATAATTGTAGCAACCTAAACTATTGTAAATGATACATCCACTTTCATGGAAAACAAGTCCACACAAACACTATATATGCCTTTAACTTTCTCCAACTTTTAATATCCTATATCACAACAGCAGTGACTGCATTACATTAAAAATTAAATCTTTATTTTAAAGTTGCTAATTTTCACAACGATCTGTCCAATAGTAAATATACTATAAACATTTGAATTAACATACCAATTTTTCAATATTTTCAACTAGACTACAGGCTGTTAAGAGTTAAATGGCATAAAAGATTTGACAATTCGAACAACATAAAATGTAACCAATTGCTACTTTTACACCCACACTATACGACTTTGATTAGTATTTTTTTTTATCTAATTCTACTTAAACTGTTGTTAGTAAAATGAACTAATGAATATATTATGGAACTAAAAGATAACAAATACCAAAACATGTGCAGAGATTAAGTGTTCGAACACATAGCTATGTCGGTTATACATTAAAATGTTTTTTTTTGTTTTTTAAAATCATCAGTATGAATAAAATCGTTATTTTCTCATATTTATTTTAAGTTAACTTTTTAATGTCCTATTTATCAAATATGTTAACATTGACTTAAAGTTAATATTTCTTGTTTTATTCTATTATTTTTGACATTTACTACTACATTTGTAATAGTATTTTTTCTGTGAAGAAATCCAAATATGAATTTGAAATTGCTATAATAGTTAAGAAAATTGGGTATTCGGTGGAGACGAAACAAATGGTGAGCAGAGTACTTTACCCGATGTTCACAATTCTTTAGAGTGAGCTACTGTTAGGATGACTACATTTCAGATTTTTCCAATGCTTCTTACAAAATATGTTTAATTTATTGCAGACTTTCTATTCAGTTCAGGATTAAATTACTAAGATTAAAAAATAGTATCAGTTAATAATGTAGAAGCAGATAATCAAGGAATTAGCGATATTTATTATTAAATTATAAGCGTAGGTACAGCTGTGTGGTTAAGAAGTTCAGGTGTGGTTCTGGGTTCAGTCCCACTGCATGGTGTCTTCTGCTATAGCCCCGGATCGACCAATGCCTTGTGAATGGAATTTGGTAGATAGAAACTGCAGAAGCACTTCGTGAGAGTGCAGGAGTTTAAGTCGCGTGACATAGCGGTTCGACAAAATATGGATCGATAAAATAAGGACCAAATTTTGAAAAATTGAGTACTGGGGTCGATGTGATAGAAAATGAAGGTGGTGACCCACAATGTCAACAGTCGAATAATTGAAACCAGTAAAATAATAAAAGTGGTATTAATTAATACTGCAGATGTAAATAATGAAGAAATGAGTGAGATTTATTATTACATCATAAGCAATGAATAACAATCGCGAAGGAGGTGGATATGATTCCAAAACGGTAGCTAGGTCTCTCAAGTTGATAACTATGTTATTTAATCTAGGATTGACAAAATAAATACCAGTAAAATACTGTTCTAGCCCATTATAAAAACCATCTCTTAAAGTGTGTTTAGCCTTGTGTCATTATTAGAAAAGGGTCGGTCAAATATTTAGCAGTATTTGTTCTGGCACTTTACGTTCTGAGTTCAAATCCCACCGAAGTCAACTTTGTATTCATCCTTCCGAGGTTGATAAAATAAAGTATCATTTAAGTACTGGGGCCAATATAACTTGTTTCTCCACCCTGCTGGTCTTATGTCTAGCAGTGTCGCTTCGGTGAAGATTGTAATACTATTTCTGCCTTGTTATTCGCCCCACCTTTTTTCTTTTTTAGTACTGTGTATATCTACATATTCATTACATACAAACGAAGTTAAATTGTAATTGTTTCGGATAATTTGAGGAAAAAATCTGATACAACAAATGCCTGTTTTCCCCATCAGAACACATTAATTACCAGTTACAAGTGACAACTGACCAGCTAAGCAAAATAAGAGAGTGGGATATCTTGTAACAAATGAAAGACGTGTTAGTATGTATGAATGTATATGCATACACTGTATTTTTATACGAATGCATATATATATATAATATTAATTCAAAATATTAACAAAATAGATATTCTTGTGATCAATTATATTTTATTATACATATTTCAGAGGTACTGAGTTAAGTACCTCATTCTTTGATGTATTTATTGAACCTTGTTTAACTTTTAAATAAATATATATATATATATATATGTGTGTGTGTGTTTGTATGTAAGTACTGGTGTATATATATATATATATATATATATATATATATAATATATATATATATATATATGTGTGTGTGTCGTTCCTTTACAGGAACGATACAAGTGGAGGAAAAACAAATTTTACCCGTGGATGGTTGGCAACCAGACAATGTTCACAAACATTGACACGGTGTTCAAAGCAGAAAAGGTTGGTAACTTTTTTCTTGGGACACTTACACAGTCCCATGTTGAAGGAAGGTAGATAAGTGAACTATAGCGTAGTAAACCGGGTGATGTCAACAATATAACTCCATAGACGCCACATCTACGAGAATGTATTCACAATCTCGCGAGATGTCATCATCGTCTGTTTCCGTACGTCACGTCATCATTTGCCACATTTGTTGCCGGAAGTCTCACTAAACACTGGACTTCTCTCACATACCTATCGATGTATCTGTGACATGATCACAGCTGGGAATACTCATAACGAGTCTTATCTATGTTTAATATACATATATTTATATTGTATATGCTTTCATATACGCCTGTTATAAACTATGTTGTGTTACTGTTACTCACTTAACACTGTCATTCGAGTTAACTAAGACATTTTCCGTGATTTTGTTTTCGTTCTCATAATATTCTCTACCTATTCTTTATATAGGAAGACCATCTCCGTTTATAGCGCTTCACTTTCACTTTCGTGAAAGTTGTGTGGTCTCAGCATGACGGAATGGGTAAGAGATTCACTTCCTAGCATTTATTACAAAAGGATCGTCTCGTTTCGCCCCGACTGGGACTTTATTATATTTATATTGAGTACCCATTTGCAACGGCTCTCCTTTTCCAATTTCATCAAGGCTATTATCGTCTTTTGGTGTTAAATTTTAATTTGTGGAGCAAATAAAAATTTAACAGCCAAATAAATATGACTAGCAGAATGGCCTGGCGTTGCTCGGGATTTGCTCTAGGGTTCTTATATATTTGATATATATTTATCCTTATCGAGCCTCGTGAAATAAATACGTTTGTTTATATTTTGTTATTGCGTATGCAAAAAGATCTGTACACGAATATATAATTATATATATATATATATATATATATATATATATATATATATATATATATATATATATATTAAAATAACAGATTAAAATTTAAGCAAAGAATCGCTGCTTTCACCTTTAACGGGATCAACAAGTGTGTGAATCTGAGAGGGGAATATGTTGAAGAAAATCATAATTAACTGATCCTCATGTATTTTCTTTCACCCAAAGCCAGGAACTTTTCAGCTCCCTCTCATCTATCTCAGCCTACTCTTTCACTCAGAACATCTAGCTATAGTTTTTTACAAAAAAAAAAAAAACACACAGTCCACGCTGTAATGTGGTCGTGTAGGTAACACGGTAAAAAGTTCCCAGTTCCACACTGTAAATGTGGTTGGTGTTAGGAAGGGCATCCAGCTGTAGAAAACTGCCAGATAGTCCTATATGAGCGAGACACGGTCACCCGACCAACCTTGCCTCAAGTGGGACAACTCCCGTCTAATCCATGCTAGCGTGGAAAACGGACGTTAAACGAAGATGATGATGATGATGATGAATCTCTCAGGTGTGTTGAGCAGTATATCTTGGCCCACTCTAACTTAGAAAACAGCAGAGAATGTTTCTATATGGTTACTGAATGTGCTAGAAATAACTACCAAATTTTCATCAAATCACATCTTATAGCCACTATAACAAAATACTGGCGTGTATGAATATAACAAGACACTAGGTTGTGTATATAATGTTTAATTAACAAGTTGCAGTTATGTAGAACAGTATAGTTGACATGTCAATGAGTAGTAGATGAAAGAATGAAGTAAAGTTATTTGTTACCGTTTTGAAGTTAGCTCGCAAGAGGCCATGTTAAGGTTGCCAGTCGAACGCGCCTGGCCGAAGGGCCAGGCAGGTTAGAAGGCCAGGAGCCGAAAGGCAAATGAGAGAGAGATCGCTCTGAGTATCCCTTTTATAGGGTCCAAGACGGAAGTGACAAAAAGGGTTCTGCCACCCCAACGGGAAGTAACTCCAGCTACTTCCTGTCTAGAGAGCGGTTGATGTGATTGTCATAACAAGGGAGGCAACTCTTGCTACATTATCCACCGCCAGATTTTTAAAACATGAAAATCGAATGAAACATGTATGGAGTAAGATGGCGAGCATGTAACAAGCATGAAAATTACGAAAAAAATAATGTTTCCAATAAAAGGAAAACAGCAAAATATATGCATGCAAAAATCAATGATGGATATCAAGGTAGCCAACCGCTCTTGGCCAGAGAGCGACTGGACATCTATCTATCCGTCACTCAAAGATACAATGTAATCAAAGTAAAAGAAGAGGTCAAAGTTCAAATGTTCCAAATACAGTTCACACGTGTGCAATCACATGACAGCAGGAAAGAAAGTGTGTTCCAGAGAATGAATACAGGTGGTTTCTGGTCTGTGGTATAACGTGAAATTTCCAACCTCCGAATGGATTTTCTCACAGGAAGAGTGCTGCAAAAATAAATTCTCTGGCTTGTTCTTCTGGTTTTGGTTGTTGATGAAGCTGTGTTGCTGTTGATGTTGTTGTCTCGCGGAGTGAGCGTATTCGATGTTTAAATTCACAGTAAAAATTTTCCCAGAAAAAATGAGTTGCGCAAAGTGCTAGAAATAACAGCCAAAGTTGATGGTCGATGTTGAGAATGCGTTGACCTGGAAGGGTCAAGAGGCCAGCGACCAAAGAAATAAGCATTCTGAATAAATGCGCAGTTTTCATCGGCAAATTTATGTGGTAAATTTTTAAACCGGCAAATAGGAGAATATAGCTTAAGGCTGGAGAATCCTTGGCAAGAAACCATGTGGTATCTCAGTGAGTCGAGATGTGTGCTGCCCACACGTGCCTAAACAAGGTTGTTGGCAGCCATTTTGAAAAACTCTTGTGTGAACGCGATAATATGATGAAACAGAAAGAAAGGCTTCACTTGGTATAACAAATATGGCGAGTTCAATTCAGTGAAAGTAAATGTTCATGTTGAAATGTGTAAAAAAAAAAATATCAAATTTCTTTTTTTTTTTTTAAATGTTCGTTGTAAGAAGAAACGAAAAACATATATATACATCCAGTGAAATGCGACACTTAGTTGATGTACGACACATAGGAGTCTGTCTGAACGAGAATTTCACATGTGCGTGTGTTCGTTTCTGTGTATGCGTATTTTCCTAGTTTGTTAATAAAGCTTGCTGCGTATTCGAAATGTTGTATATAATGTTTAATTAACAAGTTGCAGTTATGTAGAACAGTATAGTTGACATGTCAATGAGTAGTAGATGAAAGAATGAAGTAAAGTTATTTGTTACCGTTTTGAAGTTAGCTCGCAAGAGGCCATGTTAGGGTTGCCAGTCGAACGCGCCTGGCCGAAGGGCCAGGCAAGTTAGAAGGCCAGGAGCCGAAAGGCAAATGAGAGAGAGATCGCTCTGAGTATCCCTTTTATAGGGTCCAAGACGGAAGTGACAAAAAGGGTTCTGCCACCCCAACGGGAAGTAACTCCAGCTACTTCCTGTCTAGAGAGCGGTTGATGTGATTGTCATAACAAGGGAGGCAACTCTTCCTACACCACCTTGACCCCAGTAGTTCTATACATACAAAAAGATAGGATAGTCATGGTTGGAATCCTTTAGATCACAGGTTCTCAACCCATTTAGGCCAAACGCCCCCTTTTGTCCCTCGAAATCACGAAACGCCCCCTACCCTATTTTTCCATTTTTCAATATACTACTGATTTTGATATCTGTAGATTACTAAAAAAATTGATTAACAATATTCCAAAGATACCATTGCAGGCAGCTGAGAGTATAAATACATTCCTTGAAAGGAAATATATAAATTAAAAAAAAAGGAACATAAATGTTTTATTTTATGAATAAGGACCAGTTGAATTTGTTATATTCCCACCAGGCGATACTAACTATTTTGAACATTTATACAAGAGCAACTCTGTCTATCCAAAGAGTGCTCTTATCTGGAAGAAAGTGGCAATTATATCATTTCAAAGCTTTCCAATTTTGCCTTTAATGAAACAGACAGAATAAATGTTGATATCTAACTTGATGTCCCCTCTGCTGTGTTAGCTTAGAGACCACGGAAGAGGGTTTTCATGACCACGCGGGAGGGTATATTTATTAGTAAATGGTAAAATATATACAACAAATGAGTAAGTGAATTGTAATAGATGGTTTCCAGTCCAGTCAGACTGCAACTACAAATAAAAAAAAATTGTTAGTTTGCTTTGTAACAATAGCATATCTAAGTTTTCGGATAAATCAACTTACTTTAACTTTGACCTCATTTCAATGGGACCCTTGAAATTTATGGAGTCTAGCTAACTCTTTGACGTCAGGCTGGATTTTTCGTAAGATGTAGCCGGAGATCTCCACATGTAATTACATTGTAGCGGTTGCGAGCCTTACTGTGCAATCTGGAAACAGCACCAAACTTCCTCTTGACTAAGTATGAGCTTGGAAAAGGCAGAGCAAATCTCTTAGCCTCTGCATGTAGGTGTGGAAATCGACGCTGAATTTCCTCTTGCATCAAAAAAAGGGGTTCACCTATTTTGGGAAATCTAACTTTGATCATGTCATCTGCTGTATTTCTTCCTGAAATATAACGTCCAAATCATCGACGTTAGCTGTGAAGGGATCTGCTACCCACATTGGGATGTCCATCGGCAAAAGGTCGACAAACCGTTCTCTCATGTTGTCTTGTAGCGCACAGAGGTGAGCGGTATAAATTTGGAGTTGGTCATCGCTTACAATGTTTTGAACATTGGCGACACTAGGAAAATTATAGAATTCCCGTCAACAAAGATTCCTTTCGATGACATTCAATTTGGCCAGGAATGTTTTCACAGCATTCCTTGCTTTAAGCAAGGTGATCTTCTTCCTCTGCAAAGCCAAAATGACGCTATTGCATTTGTCGACGATGTTGGTGAGGTAGGCACAGTCTTGCCTCACATCGAGGGTTTTCTTGTACAGTTCTGTGTTGCGTCCTCGCAGAAACTCAATGATAGAGTCAAACAGTTCAAAGAAGTGAGTAAGGCACTTGCCCTTTGAAAGCCACCTCACTTCATTATGAAGGAGCAACTTGATGAATTCTTCGTCATTATCTTGGCACAGTTGCCGGAAAATTCGTTCATTGAGGAAATGCCGTTTGATAAAATTGATGACATCAAGGGCTACCTGCAAGGACTTGCTCAGTGGCTTGCTGAGTTTCTTCACAGCCAAGTGTTGTCGATGAATGACACAATGAACAACAAATACAGTTAGATTTTCTCTCTTCAGAAGAGTGACGAAACCCTTATGTTGGCCGACCATTGCTCTAGCGTCGTCCGTACCACATGATACAATGTGTGTTGTATTTGGTCCTAGATGTATGTATTACCTGCCTGTGTGTTGTAGGTAGTCCTAGATGTATGCATTACCTGCTTATGTATTGCATGTGGTCCTAGATGTATGTATTACCTGATTATGTGTTGTATGTGGTCCTAGATGTTTGTATTACTTGATTATGTGTTGTATGCGGTCCTAGATGTTTATATTACCTGCTTATGTGTTGTATGAGGTCCTAAATGTATGTATTACTTGCCTGTGTGTTGTATGTGATCCTAGATGTGTGTGCTACCTCCTTATGTGTTGCATGTAGTCCTAGATGTGTGTATTACCTACTTATGTGTTGTATGTGGTCCTAGATGTGTGTGCTGTCTGCATGCTGATTCAAATGCATTCACACTGGCTGTCTCAAAGACATACAAATATGGCTTATAAAACCTACCAAAGTAAAGAGCCTTCCAGTGCACTCCAAAGCTCCAAACGCCCCCCTAATGCCCCCTTGCTCCGAAACCTCCCCCTGGATTTCCGAAACGCCCCTTGGGGGTGCATATACCCCCCGTTGAGAACCTTTGCTTTAGATCATGGATCTGCTTAATCAAGGTTGAGCTTGGAGATAAACAACAACATGTAAAATCAATATCTATACAATACATACCCATGTGGATAAAAAAACCCACAGAACTAATTCCAAATTGGTGATGATAATAATGATGGTGATTATGATTATGGTAATTATGATGCTGATGAACTAGGTCATGGTATTGTCTATCATCATCATCATCATCATCATCATTTTACATCCACTTTTCCCTGCTTGCAAGGGTGGGACGGGAACTGATTCTGGCTTTCTACAGCTGGATGCCCTTCCTAACACCAACCTTACAGTGTGGGCTGGGTGCTTTTTTGGCTGTAGCACCTCCACGACCACTTTGCAGTGGAATGATAGGGACCCCTGAGTAAACTGGAGCAATGTGAAATAAAATGTCTTGCTCAAGGAAACAACACATCACTCGGTCTGAGAATTGAACTCACAACCTTTCGATTGCAAGGCCAATGCTCTAACCACTAAGCCATGTGCCTTCATGATAATTGTTTCTACTTTTTGGCACAAGGCCAGCAATTACCCAGTGTATTACTGGTACTTTATTTTATCGACCCCGTAAGGATGAAAGGCAAAGTCAACCTTCATGATAATGAGTAACGATTATGATTAACACTTATGATACCAAACTGCCTGAAACTTTAAGGGTATAAATAAGAAATAGTTATTGTTATATGTGGTTATTAGATATGATTATAACAAGATTTAGTTTATATATGGTTTACTTCACTTCAATTAAAAAGTACAATAAAACAAGTTACCAAGAGTTGCGAAGGTTGACGTCGTTGTGAGTCTGAGACCATAGTGAGTGAGAGAGAGTAATGATTTGTATACCTCTGAATGGTCTGTAGTAGTTGGTTGATGTCGTTGTGAGTCTGAGACCATAGTGAGAGAGAGAGAGTAATGGTTTGTATACCTCTGAATGGTCTGTAGTAGTAGGTTGATGTCGTTGTGAGTCTGAGACCATAGTGAGTGAGAGAGAGAGAGAGTAATGGTTTGTATACCTCTGAATGGTCTGTAGTAGTTGGTTGACGTTGTCATCGTGAGTCTATTCTCTCTGTATTTCTGTAGACCACTGGGGCCTGAAGGTAGGGGTAAATCTTTACATAGTTAGTTGCTAGCGTAATGCTCCGATCTTTATATTCAAGGTGGGAAAATATAGGCTTTATATACCTGTCACTTTCTGCCTCCCACCTTTAGGGGATAGCCCACGCATGAACCTGTTCACACCAAAAGGGTGATGACCTAGAATTTAACCTTTAGGTGTCACCCAAGGTTCAAGGCGCAGACAGATTTCACTACAAAACTAAGATAATTTTGTGAGAACCTGTAGCAGGAGTTGCCTCCCTTGTTGTGACACATCCCCAATAGATTAACGCTCTCTAGACAGGAAGTAGAACCCTTTCTGTAACTTCCGGTCAGAACCCTATAAATCTAATAACGTTAAGCGTCAGGCGTCTTCTGCCAGGCAACCAAAACGGTAACTAATAACTTTGCTTCATTGTTTCATCTATTCATTGACATGTCAACTATACTGTTCTATATATATCCACAAATTGTTAATTAAATATTATACACACAAACCAATCGTCTCCTTGTTACATTCATACACACCAGTATTTTGTTATAAGTGGTGACCCCGACGTGATACGAACACGCAGCCGTTCATTGTTATAAGTGGTGACCCCGAAAAAAGAAAAAATAGCAGAATCTGGTGTTGTGTGAGTAACATTACGAATACACAGCAAATTTTATTGACAAACTATGAAAATACTCAGTCAAAGAAACGCACACACACACATGTGAAATTTTCGTGCAGACAGACTCTTTTTCCCTCACGCAACCACTAACTGTCGCATTTCACTGTATATATATATATATGTTTCTCGTTTCTTACAACGAACACTTTAAAAACAAACAAAAAAAAAAGAAATTTGATTTTTAAAAAAAAACATTTCAACAGGAACATTTATTTTCGATGAACCTCAACCATTGCCTTTTTTTTCATCGTTTTCTTCATCGTTCAAGTTTTTTTCAAAGTTCACACCAAAAATAAAAAAAAAACAAATTGAACTCGCCATATTTGTTATGCTAAGTGAAGCCTTTCTTTCTTTTTCATCATTGTCACTTTCACACACACATTTTTTCAAAATGGCTGCCAACGACCTGTTGCACTATCATTTTCGCGCCATTTTCTCGCGCATTAGAAATATTATTTTTTCAACTTAACCTTGTTTTGGCACGTGTAGGATTCTCGATTCACAGAGATAGCCACACGCCAGGGATAACGTTTCTTGCCAAGGATTCTCCAGCCTTAAGCTATATTCTCCTATTTGCCGGTTTAAAAATTTACCACGTAAATTTGCCGTTGAAAACTGCGCATTTATTCAGAATGCTTATTTCTTTGGTCGCTGGCCTCTTGACCCTTCCAGGTCAACGTATTCTCAACATCGACCATCAACTTCGGCTGTTATTTCTGGCACTTTGCGCAACTCATTTTTTCTGAAAATCTTTTTTTACTGTGAATTTAAACACCGAATACGCTCACTCCGCGAGACAACAACATCAACAGCAACACAGCTTCATCAACAACCAAAACCAGCAGAACAAGCCAGAGAATTTATTTTTGCAGTACTCTTCCTGTGAGAAAATCCATTCGGAGGTTGGAAATTTCACGATATACCACAGAACAGAAACCACCTGCATTCATTCTCTGGAACACACTTTCTTTCCTGCTGTCATGTGATTGCACACCTGTGAACTATATTTTGTACATTTGAACTTTGAGCTCTTCTCTTACTTTGATGACATTGTATCTTTGGGTGATGGATAGATAGATGTCCAGTCGCTCTCTGGCCAAGAGCGGTTGGCTACCTTGATATCCATCATTGATATTTGCAAACATTATTTTTTTTCGTAATTTTCATGCCTGTTACAACATTCTCGCCAACTTACTACATACATATTTCATTCGATTTTTATATGTTAAAAATCTGGCGGGAGATAATGTAGCAGGAGTTGCCTCCCTTGTTGTGACACATCCCCAATAGATTAACGCTCTCTAGACAGGAAGTAGAACCCTTTCTGTAACTTCCGGTCAGAACCCTATAAAACTAATAACGTTAAGCTCCCTATCTCTCATTTGCCTTTCCGGCGCCTGGCCTTCGCCAGGCGTCTTCTGCCAGGCAACCAAAACGGTAACTAATAACTTTGCTTCATTCTTTCATCTATTCATTGACATGTCAACTATACTGTTCTATATATATCCACAAATTGTTAATTAAATATTATACACACAAACCAATCGTCCCCTTGTTACATTCATACACACCAGTATTTTGTTATAAACCTTTAGGTTATGTTCCAATAATGAGAAAATTAGTTACATTGCTAAATCTTTCCAAATTCTTTATTATTTTCAAAATTATTTGAAAACCATAGGCAGTGTCTTTCATTAGAAATATGGTAACGAAAGAGTTAATGATTGTGGTGGTGATAGTAGTGGTGGTGACAATAGGAGCGGTGATGACTTTACTGATGCTGGTGATCGTAATAAGGATAGTAATGATGATGATCATGTTAATAATGTTGTTTAACTCCAAAGTCGTTCCAACCAAGGCCATTTCATCTTATACATTGTTTATAGGATTACATCATCTAATATGTCCTTACTTTTTCCTTAAGACAATAGATTGTGACTTAAGAGAGAATTCACTACTATTTTGAGCAGGATCAACGTTCATATAAGGGCTCCTTTGTTGGCAAGCAAATGATGAGAGTGATGATAATGATGTTGCTGGTGGAGGTGATAGTAATAGCTATGATAATGATGTTGCTGGTGGAGGTGGTGGTAATGGCTATGATAATGATGTTGCTGGTGGAGGTGATAGTAATGGCTATGATAATGATGTTGCTGGTGGAGGTGATAGTAATAGCTATGATAATGATGTTGCTGGTGGAGGTGGTGGTAATGGCTATGATAATGATGTTGCTGGTGGAGGTGATAGTAATGGCTATGATAATGATGTTGCTGGTGGAGGTGGTGGTAATGGCTATGATAATGATGTTGCTGGTGGAGGTGATAGTAATGGCTATGATAATGATGTTGCTGGTGGAGGTGATAGTAATAGCTATGATAATGATGTTGCTGGTGGAGGTGGTGGTAATGGCTATGATAATGATGTTGCTGGTGGAGGTGATAGTAATGGCTATGATAATGATGTTGCTGGTGGAGGTGGTGGTAATGGCTATGATAATGATGTTGCTGGTGGAGGTGATAGTAATGGCTATAATAATGATGTTGCTGGTGGAGGTGATAGTAATGGCTATGATAATGATGTTGCTGGTGGAGGTGGTGGTAATGGCTATGATAATGATGTTGCTGGTGGAGGTGATAGTAATGGCTATAATAATGATGTTGCTGGTGGAGGTGGTGGTAATGGCTATGATAATGATGTTGCTGGTGGAGGTGATAGTAATGGCTATAATAATGATGTTGCTGGTGGAGGTGATAGTAATGGCTATGATAATGATACTGCTAGTGGAGGTGGTGGTAATGGCTATGATAATGATACTGCTGGTGGTGGAGGTGGTGGTAATGGCTATGATAATGATGTTGCTGGTGGAGGTGGTGGTAATGGCTATGATAATGATGTTGCTGGTGGAGGTGGTGGTAATGGCTATGATAATGATACTGCTGGTGGAGGTGGTGGTAATGGCTATGATAATGATACTGCTGGTGGAGGTGGTGGTAATGGCTATGATAATGATGTTGCTGGTGGAGGTGGTGGTAATGGCTATGATAATGATGTTGCTGGTGGAGGTGGTGGTAATGGCTATGATAATGATGTTGCTGGTGGAGGTGATAGTAATGGCTATGATAATGATGTTGCTGGTGGAGGTGGTGGTAATGGCTATGATAATGATGTTGCTGGTGGAGGTGGTGGTAATGGCTATGATAATGATGTTGCTGGTGGAGGTGGTGGTAATGGCTATGATAATGATGTTGCTGGTGGAGGTGGTGGTAATGGCTATGATAATGATACTGCTGGTGGAGGTGGTGGTAATGGCTATGATAATGATACTGCTGGTGGAGGTGGTGGTAATGGCTATGATAATGATACTGCTGGTGGAGGTGGTGGTAATGGCTATGATAATGATACTGCTGGTGGAGGTGGTGGTAATGGCTATGATAATGATACTGCTGGTGGAGGTGGTGGTAATGGCTATGATAATGATGTTGCTGGTGGAGGTGGTGGTAATGGCTATGATAATGATACTGCTGGTGGAGGTGGTGGTAATGGCTATGATAATGATACTGCTGGTGGAGGTGGTGGTAATGGCTATGATAATGATACTGCTGGTGGAGGTGGTGGTAATGGCTATGATAATGATACTGCTGGTGGAGGTGGTGGTAATGGCTATGATAATGATACTGCTGGTGGAGGTGGTGGTAATGGCTATGATAATGATGTTGCTGGTGGAGGTGGTGGTAATGGCTATGATAATGATGTTGCTGGTGGAGGTGGTGGTAATGGCTATGATAATGATGTTGCTGGTGGAGGTGGTGGTAATGGCTATGATAATGATGTTGCTGGTGGAGGTGATAGTAATGGCTATGATAATGATGTTGCTGGTGGAGGTGATAGTAATGGCTATGATAATGATGTTGCTGGTGGAGGTGGTGGTAATGGCTATGATAATGATGTTGCTGGTGGAGGTGGTGGTAATGGCTATGATAATGATGTTGCTGGTGGAGGTGATAGTAATGGCTATGATAATGATGTTGCTGGTGGAGGTGATAGTAATGGCTATGATAATGATGTTGCTGGTGGAGGTGGTGGTAATGGCTATGATAATGATGTTACTGGTGGTGGTGGTGGTAATGGCTATGATAATGATGTTGCTGGTGGAGGTGGTGGTAATGGCTATGATAATGATACTGCTGGTGGAGGTGGTGGTAATGGCTATGATAATGATGTTGCTGGTGGAGGTGATAGTAATGGCTATGATAATGATGTTGCTGGTGGAGGTGGTGGTAATGGCTATGATAATGATGTTGCTGGTGGAGGTGATAGTAATGGCTATGATAATGATGTTGCTGGTGGAGGTGGTGGTAATGGCTATGATAATGATGTTGCTGGTGGAGGTGGTGGTAATGGCTATGATAATGATGTTGCTGGTGGAGGTGATAGTAATGGCTATGATAATGATGTTGCTGGTGGAGGTGATAGTAATGGCTATGATAATGATGTTGCTGGTGGAGGTGGTGGTAATGGCTATGATAATGATGTTGCTGGTGGAGGTGGTGGTAATGGCTATGATAATGATGTTGCTGGTGGAGGTGATAGTAATGGCTATGATAATGATGTTGCTGGTGGAGGTGGTGGTAATGGCTATGATAATGATGTTGCTGGTGGAGGTGGTGGTAATGGCTATGATAATGATGTTGCTGGTGGAGGTGGTGGTAATCGCTATGATAATGATGTTGCTGGTGGAGGTGGTGGTAATGGCTATGATAATGATGTTGCTGGTGGAGGTGGTGGTAATGGCTATGATAATGATGTTGCTGGTGGAGGTGGTGGTAATGGCTATGATAATGATGTTGCTGGTGGAGGTGGTGGTAATGGCTATGATAATGATGTTGCTGGTGGAGGTGGTGGTAATGGCTATGATAATGATGTTGCTGGTGGAGGTGGTGGTAATGGCTATGATAATGATGTTGCTGGTGGAGGTGATAGTAATGGCTATGATAATGATGTTGCTGGTGGAGGTGGTGGTAATGGCTATGATAATGATGTTGCTGGTGGAGGTGGTGGTAATGGCTATGATAATGATGTTGCAGGTGGAGGTGGTGGTAATGGCTATGATAATGATGTTGCTGGTGGTGGTGGTGGTAATGGCTATGATAATGATGCTGCTGGTGGTGGTGGTGGTGGTAATGGCTATGATAATGATGTTGCTGGTGGAGGTGGTGGTAATGGCTATGATAATGATGTTGCTGGTGGAGGTGGTGGTAATAGCTATGATAATGATGTTGCTGGTGGAGGTGGTGGTAATGGCTATGATAATGATGTTGCTGGTGGTGGTGGTGGTGGTAATGGCTATGATAATGATGTTGCTGGTGGAGGTGGTGGTAATGGCTATGATAATGATGTTGCTGGTGGAGGTGGTGGTAATGGCTATGATAATGATGTTGCTGGTGGAGGTGGTGGTAATGGCTATGATAATGATGTTGCTGGTGGAGGTGGTGGTGGTAATGGCTATGATAATGATGTTGCTGGTGGTGGTGGTGGTGGTAATGGCTATGATAATGATGTTGCTGGTGGAGGTGGTGGTAATGGCTATGATAATGATGTTGCTGGTGGAGGTGGTGGTAATGGCTATGATAATGATGTTGCTGGTGGAGGTGGTGGTAATAGCTATGATAATGATGTTGCTGGTGGAGGTGGTGGTAATGGCTATGATAATGATACTGCTGGTGGTGGTGGTGGTAATGGCTATGATAATGATGTTGCTGGTGGAGGTGGTGGTAATGGCTATGATAATGATACTGCTGGTGGAGGTGGTGGTAATGGCTATGATAATGATACTGCTGGTGGAGGTGGTGGTAATGGCTATGATAATGATGTTGCTAGTGGAGGTGGTGGTAATGGCTATGATAATGATGTTGCTGGTGGAGGTGGTGGTAATGGCTATGATAATGATACTGCTGGTGGAGGTGGTGGTAATGGCTATGATAATGATACTGCTGGTGGAGGTGGTGGTAATGGCTATGATAATGATGTTGCTAGTGGAGGTGGTGGTAATGGCTATGATAATGATGTTGCTGGTGGAGGTGGTGGTAATGGCTATGATAATGATGTTGCTGGTGGAGGTGATAGTAATGGCTATGATAATGATGTTGCTAGTGGAGGTGGTGGTAATGGCTATGATAATGATGTTGCTGGTGGAGGTGATAGTAATGGCTATGATAATGATACTGCTGGTGGAGGTGGTGGTAATGGCTATGATAATGATACTGCTGGTGGAGGTGGTGGTAATGGCTATGATAATGATACTGCTGGTGGAGGTGGTGGTAATGGCTATGATAATGATACTGCTGGTGGAGGTGGTGGTAATGGCTATGATAATGATGTTGCTAGTGGAGGTGGTGGTAATGGCTATGATAATGATGTTGCTGGTGGAGGTGGTGGTAATGGCTATGATAATGATGTTGCTGGTGGAGGTGATAGTAATGGCTATGATAATGATGTTGCTAGTGGAGGTGGTGGTAATGGCTATGATAATGATGTTGCTGGTGGAGGTGATAGTAATGGCTATGATAATGATGTTGCTAGTGGAGGTGGTGGTAATGGCTATGATAATGATGTTGCTGGTGGAGGTGGTGGTAATGGCTATGATAATGATGTTGCTGGTGGAGGTGATAGTAATGGCTATGATAATGATGTTGCTGGTGGAGGTGGTGGTAATGGCTATGATAATGATGTTGCTAGTGGAGGTGGTGGTAATGGCTATGATAATGATGTTGCTGGTGGAGGTGGTGGTAATGGCTATGATAATGATGTTGCTGGTGGAGGTGGTGGTAATGGCTATGATAATGATGTTGCTGGTGGAGGTGGTGGTAATGGCTATGATAATGATGTTGCTGGTGGAGGTGGTGGTAATGGCTATGATAATGATGTTGCTAGTGGAGGTGGTGGTAACGGCTATGATAATGATGTTGCTAGTGGAGGTGGTGGTAATGGCTATGATAATGATGTTGCTGGTGGAGGTGGTGGTAATGGCTATGATAATGATGTTGCTGGTGGAGGTGGTGGTAATGGCTATGATAATGATGTTGCTGGTGGAGGTGATAGTAATGGCTATGATAATGATGTTGCTGGTGGAGGTGGTGGTAATGGCTATGATAATGATGTTGCTGGTGGAGGTGGTGGTAATGGCTATGATAATGATGTTGCTGGTGGAGGTGGTGGTAATGGCTATGATAATGATGTTGCTGGTGGAGGTGGTGGTAATGGCTATGATAATGATGTTGCTGGTGGAGGTGGTGGTAATGGCTATGATAATGATGTTGCTAGTGGAGGTGGTGGTAATGGCTATGATAATGATGTTGCTAGTGGAGGTGGTGGTAATGGCTATGATAATGATGTTGCTGGTGGAGGTGGTGGTGGTAATGGCTATGATAATGATGTTGCTGGTGGTGGTGGTGGTGGTAATGGCTATGATAATGATGTTGCTGGTGGAGGTGGTGGTAATGGCTATGATAATGATGTTGCTGGTGGAGGTGGTGGTAATGGCTATGATAATGATGTTGCTGGTGGAGGTGGTGGTAATAGCTATGATAATGATGTTGCTGGTGGAGGTGGTGGTAATGGCTATGATAATGATACTGCTGGTGGTGGTGGTGGTAATGGCTATGATAATGATGTTGCTGGTGGAGGTGGTGGTAATGGCTATGATAATGATACTGCTGGTGGAGGTGGTGGTAATGGCTATGATAATGATACTGCTGGTGGAGGTGGTGGTAATGGCTATGATAATGATGTTGCTAGTGGAGGTGGTGGTAATGGCTATGATAATGATGTTGCTGGTGGAGGTGGTGGTAATGGCTATGATAATGATACTGCTGGTGGAGGTGGTGGTAATGGCTATGATAATGATACTGCTGGTGGAGGTGGTGGTAATGGCTATGATAATGATGTTGCTAGTGGAGGTGGTGGTAATGGCTATGATAATGATGTTGCTGGTGGAGGTGGTGGTAATGGCTATGATAATGATGTTGCTGGTGGAGGTGATAGTAATGGCTATGATAATGATGTTGCTAGTGGAGGTGGTGGTAATGGCTATGATAATGATGTTGCTGGTGGAGGTGATAGTAATGGCTATGATAATGATACTGCTGGTGGAGGTGGTGGTAATGGCTATGATAATGATACTGCTGGTGGAGGTGGTGGTAATGGCTATGATAATGATACTGCTGGTGGAGGTGGTGGTAATGGCTATGATAATGATACTGCTGGTGGAGGTGGTGGTAATGGCTATGATAATGATGTTGCTAGTGGAGGTGGTGGTAATGGCTATGATAATGATGTTGCTGGTGGAGGTGGTGGTAATGGCTATGATAATGATGTTGCTGGTGGAGGTGATAGTAATGGCTATGATAATGATGTTGCTAGTGGAGGTGGTGGTAATGGCTATGATAATGATGTTGCTGGTGGAGGTGATAGTAATGGCTATGATAATGATGTTGCTAGTGGAGGTGGTGGTAATGGCTATGATAATGATGTTGCTGGTGGAGGTGGTGGTAATGGCTATGATAATGATGTTGCTGGTGGAGGTGATAGTAATGGCTATGATAATGATGTTGCTGGTGGAGGTGGTGGTAATGGCTATGATAATGATGTTGCTAGTGGAGGTGGTGGTAATGGCTATGATAATGATGTTGCTGGTGGAGGTGGTGGTAATGGCTATGATAATGATGTTGCTGGTGGAGGTGGTGGTAATGGCTATGATAATGATGTTGCTGGTGGAGGTGGTGGTAATGGCTATGATAATGATGTTGCTGGTGGAGGTGGTGGTAATGGCTATGATAATGATGTTGCTAGTGGAGGTGGTGGTAACGGCTATGATAATGATGTTGCTAGTGGAGGTGGTGGTAATGGCTATGATAATGATGTTGCTGGTGGAGGTGGTGGTAATGGCTATGATAATGATGTTGCTGGTGGAGGTGGTGGTAATGGCTATGATAATGATGTTGCTGGTGGAGGTGATAGTAATGGCTATGATAATGATGTTGCTGGTGGAGGTGGTGGTAATGGCTATGATAATGATGTTGCTGGTGGAGGTGGTGGTAATGGCTATGATAATGATGTTGCTGGTGGAGGTGGTGGTAATGGCTATGATAATGATGTTGCTGGTGGAGGTGGTGGTAATGGCTATGATAATGATGTTGCTGGTGGAGGTGGTGGTAATGGCTATGATAATGATGTTGCTAGTGGAGGTGGTGGTAATGGCTATGATAATGATGTTGCTAGTGGAGGTGGTGGTAATGGCTATGATAATGCTGTTGCTGGTGGAGGTGGTGGTAATGGCTATGATAATGATGTTGCTGGTGGAGGTGGTGGTAATGGCTATGATAATGATGTTGCTGGTGGAGGTGGTGGTAATGGCTATGATAATGATGTTGCTGGTGGAGGTGGTGGTAATGGCTATGATAATGATACTGCTGGTGGAGGTGGTGGTAATGGCTATGATAATGATGTTGCTGGTGGTGGTGGTGGTAATGGCTATGATAATGATGTTGCTGGTGGTGGTGGTGGTAATGGCTATGATAATGATGTTGCTAGTGGAGGTGGTGGTAATGGCTATGATAATGCTGTTGCTGGTGGAGGTGGTGGTAATGGCTATGATAATGCTGTTGCTGGTGGAGGTGGTGGTAATGCCTATGATAATGATGTTGCTGGTGGTGGTGGTGGTAATGGCTATGATAATGATGTTGCTAGTGGAGGTGGTGGTAACGGCTATGATAATGATGTTGCTAGTGGAGGTGGTGGTAATGGCTATGATAATGCTGTTGCTGGTGGAGGTGGTGGTAATGGCTATGATAATGATGTTGCTGGTGGAGGTGGTGGTAATGGCTATGATAATGATGTTGCTGGTGGAGGTGGTGGTAATGGCTATGATAATGATGTTGCTAGTGGAGGTGGTGGTAATGGCTATGATAATGATGTTGCTGGTGGAGGTGGTGGTAATGGCTATGATAATGATGTTGCTGGTGGAGGTGGTGGTAATGGCTATGATAATGATGTTGCTGGTGGAGGTGGTGGTAATGGCTATGATAATGATGTTGCTAGTGGAGGTGGTGGTAATGGCTATGATAATGATGTTGCTGGTGGAGGTGGTGGTAATGGCTATGATAATGATACTGCTGGTGGAGGTGGTGGTAATGGCTATGATAATGATGTTGCTAGTGGAGGTGGTGGTAATGGCTATGATAATGATGTTGCTGGTGGAGGTGGTGGTAATGGCTATGATAATGATGTTGCTGGTGGAGGTGGTGGTAATGGCTATGATAATGATGTTGCTGGTGGAGGTGGTGGTAATGGCTATGATAATGATGTTGCTGGTGGAGGTGGTGGTAATGGCTATGATAATGATGTTGCTGGTGGAGGTGGTGGTAATGGCTATGATAATGATGTTGCTGGTGGAGGTGGTGGTAATGGCTATGATAATGATGTTGCTAGTGGAGGTGGTGGTAATGGCTATGATAATGATGTTGCTGGTGGAGGTGGTGGTAATGGCTATGATAATGATACCGTTGGTGGAGGTGGTGGTAAGAGCTATGATAATGATGTTGCTGGTGGAGGTGGTGGTAATAGCTATGATAATGATGTTGCTCGTGGAGGTTGTGGTAATGGCTATGATAATGATGTTGCTGGTGGAGGTGGTGGTAATGGCTATGATAATGTTGTTGCTGGTGGTGGTGGTGGTAATGGCTATGATAATGATACCGTTGGTGGAGGTGGTGGTAAGAGCTATGATAATGATGTTGCTGGTGGAGGTGGTGGTAATGGCTATGCTAATGATGTTGCTGGTGGAGGTGGTGGTAATGGCTATGATAATGTTGTTGCTGGTGGTGGTGGTGGTAATGGCTATGATAATGATACCGTTGGTGGAGGTGGTGGTAAGAGCTATGATAATGATGTTGCTGGTGGAGGTGGTGGTAATGGCTATGATAATGATACCGTTGGTGGAGGTGGTGGTAAGAGCTATGATAATGATGTTGCTAGTGGAGGTGGTGGTAATGGCTATGATAATGATGTTGCTGGTGGAGGTGGTGGTAATGGCTATGCTAATGATGTTGCTGGTGGAGGTGGTGGTAATGGCTATGCTAATGATGTTGCTGGTGGAGGTGGTGGTAATGGCTATGATAATGATGTTGCTGGTGGTGGTGGTGGTAAGAGCTATGATAATGATGTTGCTGGTGGAGGTGGTGGTAATGGCTATGATAATGATGTTGCTGGTGGAGGTGGTGGTAATGGCTATGATAATGATACTGCTGGTGGAGGTGGTGGTAATGGCTATGATAATGATGTTGCTGGTGGAGGTGGTGGTAATGGCTATGATAATGATACCGTTGGTGGAGGTGGTGGTAAGAGCTATGATAATGATGTTGCTGGTGGAGGTGGTGGTAATGGCTATGATAATGATGTTGCTGGTGGAGGTGGTGGTAATGGCTATGATAATGATGTTGCTGGTGGAGGTGGTGGTAATGGCTATGATAATGATACCGTTGGTGGAGGTGGTGGTAAGAGCTATGATAATGATGTTGCTGGTGGAGGTGGTGGTAATGGCTATGATAATGATGTTGCTGGTGGAGGTGGTGGTAATGGCTATGATAATGATGTTGCTGGTGGAGGTGGTGGTAATGGCTATGATAATGATGTTGCTGGTGGAGGTGGTGGTAATGGCTATGATAATGATGTTGCTGGTGGAGGTGGTGGTAATGGCTATGATAATGATACTGCTGGTGGAGGTGGTGGTAATGGCTATGATAATGATGTTGCTGGTGGAGGTGGTGGTAATGGCTATGATAATGATACTGCTGGTGGAGGTGGTGGTAATGCCTATGATAATGATGTTGCTGGTGGAGGTGGTGGTAATGGCTATGATAATGATGTTGCTGGTGGAGGTGGTGGTAATGGCTATGATAATGATGTTGCTGGTGGAGGTGGTGGTAATGGCTATGATAATGATGTTGCTGGTGGAGGTGGTGGTAATGGCTATGATAATGATGTTGCTGGTGGAGGTGGTGGTAATGGCTATGATAATGATACTGCTGGTGGAGGTGGTGGTAATGGCTATGATAATGATGTTGCTGGTGGAGGTGGTGGTAATGGCTATGATAATGATACTGCTGGTGGAGGTGGTGGTAATGCCTATGATAATGATGTTGCTGGTGGAGGTGGTGGTAATGCCTATGATAATGATGTTGCTGGTGGAGGTGGTGGTAATGGCTATGATAATGATGTTGCTGGTGGAGGTGGTGGTAATGGCTATGATAATGATGTTGCTGGTGGAGGTGGTGGTAATGGCTATGATAATGATGTTGCTGGTGGAGGTGGTGGTAATGGCTATGATAATGATACTGCTGGTGGAGGTGGTGGTAATGGCTATGATAATGATGTTGCTGGTGGAGGTGGTGGTAATGCCTATGATAATGATGTTGCTGGTGGAGGTGGTGGTAATGGCTATGATAATGATACTGCTGGTGGAGGTGGTGGTAATGGCTATGATAATGATGTTGCTGGTGGAGGTGGTGGTAATGGCTATGATAATGTTGTTGCTGGTGGAGGTGGTGGTAATGGCTATGATAATGATGTTGCTGGTGGAGGTGGTGGTAATGCCTATGATAATGATGTTGCTGGTGGAGGTGGTGGTAATGGCTATGATAATGATGTTGCTGGTGGAGGTGGTGGTAATGGCTATGATAATGTTGTTGCTGGTGGAGGTGGTGGTAATGGCTATGATAATGATGTTGCTGGTGGAGGTGGTGGTAATGGCTATGATAATGTTGTTGCTGGTGGAGGTGGTGGTAATGGCTATGATAATGATGTTGCTGGTGGAGGTGGTGGTAATGGCTATGATAATGATGTTGCTGGTGGAGGTGGTGGTAATGGCTATGATAATGATGTTGCTGGTGGAGGTGGTGGTAATGGCTATGATAATGTTGTTGCTGGTGGAGGTGGTGGTAATGGCTATGATAATGATGTTGCTGGTGGAGGTGGTGGTAATGGCTATGATAATGATGTTGCTGGTGGAGGTGGTGGTAATGGCTATGATAATGATGTTGCTGGTGGAGGTGGTGGTAATGCCTATGATAATGATGTTGCTGGTGGAGGTGGTGGTAATGGCTATGATAATGATGTTGCTGGCGGAGGTGGTGGTAATGGCTATGATAATGATACTGCTGGTGGAGGTGGTGGTAATGGCTATGATAATGATGTTGCTGGTGGAGGTGGTGGTAATGGCTATGATAATGATGTTGCTGGTGGAGGTGGTGGTAATGGCTATGATAATGATGTTGCTGGTGGAGGTGGTGGTAATGGCTATGATAATGATGTTGCTGGTGGAGGTGGTGGTAATGCCTATGATAATGATGTTGCTGGTGGTGGTGGTGGTAATGGCTATGATAATGATGTTGCTGGTGGAGGTGGTGGTAATGGCTATGATAATGATGTTGCTGGTGGAGGTGGTGGTAATGGCTATGATAATGATGTTGCTGGTGGAGGTGGTGGTAATGCCTATGATAATGATGTTGCTGGTGGAGGTGGTGGTAATGGCTATGATAATGATGTTGCTGGTGGAGGTGGTGGTAATGGCTATGATAATGATACTGCTGGTGGAGGTGGTGGTAATGGCTATGATAATGATGTTGCTGGTGGAGGTGGTGGTAATGGCTATGATAATGATGTTGCTGGTGGAGGTGGTGGTAATGGCTATGATAATGATGTTGCTGGTGGAGGTGGTGGTAATGGCTATGATAATGATGTTGCTGGTGGAGGTGGTGGTAATGCCTATGATAATGATGTTGCTGGTGGAGGTGGTGGTAATGGCTATGATAATGATGTTGCTGGTGGAGGTGGTGGTAATGGCTATGATAATGATGTTGCTGGTGGAGGTGGTGGTAATGGCTATGATAATGATGTTGCTGGTGGTGGTGGTGGTAATGGCTATGATAATGATGTTGCTGGTGGTGGTGGTGGTAATGGCTATGATAATGATACTGCTGGTGGAGGTGGTGGTATTGGCTATGATAATGATGTTGCTGGTGGAGGTGGTGGTAATGGCTATGATAATGATGTTGCTGGTGGAGGTGGTGGTAATGGCTATGATAATGATGTTGCTGGTGGTGGTGGTGGTAATGGCTATGATAATGATGTTGCTGGTGGAGGTGGTGGTAACGGCTATGATAATGATGTTGCTGGTGGAGGTGGTGGTAATGGCTATGATAATGATGTTGCTGGTGGAGGTGGTGGTAATGGCTATGATAATGATGTTGCTGGTGGTGGTGGTGGTAATGGCTATGATAATGATGTTGCTGGTGGAGGTGGTGGTAATGGCTATGATAATGATGTTGCTGGTGGAGGTGGTGGTAATGGCTATGATAATGATGTTGCTGGTGGAGGTGGTGGTAATGGCTATGATAATGATGTTGCTGGTGGAGGTGATAGTAATGGCTATGATAATGATGTTGCTGGTGGAGGTGGTGGTAATGGCTATGATAATGATGTTGCTGGTGGTGGTGGTGGTAATGGCTATGATAATGATGTTGCTGGTGGAGGTGGTGGTAATGGCTATGATAATGATGTTGCTGGTGGAGGTGATAGTAATGGCTATGATAATGATGTTGCTGGTGGAGGTGGTGGTAATGGCTATGATAATGATGTTGCTGGTGGTGGTGGTGGTAATGGCTATGATAATGATGTTGCTGGTGGAGGTGGTGGTAATGGCTATGATAATGATGTTGCTGGTGGTGGTGGTGGTAAGAGCTATGATAATGATGTTGCTGGTGGTGGTGGTGGTAATGGCTATGATAATGATGTTGCTGGTGGTGGTGGTGGTAATGGCTATGATAATGATGTTGCTGGTGGAGGTGGTGGTAATGGCTATGATAATGATGTTGCTGGTGGAGGTGGTGGTAATGGCTATGATAATGATGTTGCTGGTGGAGGTGGTGGTAATGGCTATGATAATGATGTTGCTGGTGGAGGTGATAGTAATGGCTATGATAATGATGTTGCTGGTGGAGGTGGTGGTAATGGCTATGATAATGATGTTGCTGGTGGTGGTGGTGGTAATGGCTATGATAATGATGTTGCTGGTGGAGGTGGTGGTAATGGCTATGATAATGATGTTGCTGGTGGAGGTGATAGTAATGGCTATGATAATGATGTTGCTGGTGGAGGTGGTGGTAATGGCTATGATAATGATGTTGCTGGTGGTGGTGGTGGTAATGGCTATGATAATGATGTTGCTGGTGGAGGTGGTGGTAATGGCTATGATAATGATGTTGCTGGTGGAGGTGGTGGTAATGGCTATGATAATGATGTTGCTGGTGGTGGTGGTGGTAATGGCTATGATAATGATGTTGCTGGTGGAGGTGGTGGTAATGGCTATGATAATGATGTTGCTGGTGGAGGTGGTGGTAATGGCTATGATAATGATGTTGCTGGTGGTGGTGGTGGTAAGAGCTATGATAATGATGTTGCTGGTGGTGGTGGTGGTAATGGCTATGATAATGATGTTGCTGGTGGTGGTGGTGGTAAGAGCTATGATAATGATGTTGCTGGTGGTGGTGGTGGTAATGGCTATGATAATGATGTTGCTGGTGGTGGTGGTGGTAATGGCTATGATAATGATGTTGCTGGTGGTGGTGGTGGTAAGAGCTATGATAATGATGTTGCTGGTGGTGGTGGTGGTAATGGCTATGATAATGATGTTGCTGGTGGTGGTGGTGGTAATGGCTATGATAATGATGTTGCTGGTGGTGGTGGTGGTAAGAGCTATGATAATGATGTTGCTGGTGGTGGTGGTGGTAATGGCTATGATAATGATGTTGCTGGTGGTGGTGGTGGTAAGAGCTATGATAATGATGTTGCTGGTGGTGGTGGTGGTAATGGCTATGATAATGATGTTGCTGGTGGTGGTGGTGGTAATGGCTATGATAATGATGTTGCTGGTGGTGGTGGTGGTAAGAGCTATGATAATGATGTTGCTGGTGGTGGTGGTGGTAATGGCTATGATAATGATGTTGCTGGTGGTGGTGGTGGTAAGAGCTATGATAATGATGTTGCTGGTGGTGGTGGTGGTAATGGCTATGATAATGATGTTGCTGGTGGTGGTGGTGGTAATGGCTATGATAATGATGTTGCTGGTGGTGGTGGTGGTAAGAGCTATGATAATGATGTTGCTGGTGGTGGTGGTGGTAATGGCTATGATAATGATGTTGCTGGTGGTGGTGGTGGTAATGGCTATGATAATGATGTTGCTGGTGGAGGTGGTGGTAATGGCTATGATAATGATGTTGCTGGTGGTGGTGGTGGTAATGGCTATGATAATGATGTTGCTGATGGTGGTGGTGGTAAGAGCTATGATAATGATGTTGCTGGTGGTGGTGGTGGTAATGGCTATGATAATGATGTTGCTGGTGGTGGTGGTGGTAAGAGCTATGATAATGATGTTGCTGGTGGTGGTGGTGGTAATGGCTATGATAATGATGTTGCTGGTGGTGGTGGTGGTAAGAGCTATGATAATGATGTTGCTGGTGGAGGTGGTGGTAATGGCTATGATAATGATGTTGCTGGTGGAGTTGGTGGTAATGGCTATGATAATGATGTTGCTGGTGGAGGTGGTGGTAATGGCTATGATAATGACACCGTTGGTGGAGGTGGTGGTAATGGCTATGATAATGATACTGCTGGTGGAGGTGGTGGTAATAGCTATGATAATGATGTTGCTGGTGGAGGTGGTGGTAATGGCTATGATAATGATGTTGCTGGTGGAGGTGGTGGTAATGGCTATGATAATGATGTTGCTGGTGGAGGTGGTGGTAAGAGCTATGATAATGATGTTGCTGGTGGAGGTGGTGGCAATGGCTATGTTAATGATGTTGCTGGTGGTGGTGGTGGTAATGGCTATGATAATGATGTTGCTGGTGGTGGTGGTGGTAAGAGCTATGATAATGATGTTGCTGGTGGTGGTGGTGGTAATGGCTATGATAATGATGTTGCTGGTGGTGGTGGTGGTAAGAGCTATGATAATGATGTTGCTGGTGGTGGTGGTGGTAAGAGCTATGATAATGATGTTGCTGGTGGTGGTGGTGGTAATGGCTATGATAATGATGTTGCTGGTGGAGGTGGTGGTAATGGCTATGATAATGATGTTGCTGGTGGTGGTGGTGGTAAGAGCTATGATAATGATGTTGCTGGTGGAGGTGGTGGTAATGGCTATGATAATGATGTTGCTGGTGGTGGTGGTGGTAAGAGCTATGATAATGATGTTGCTGGTGGTGGTGGTGGTAATGGCTATGATAATGATGTTGCTGGTGGAGGTGGTGGTAATGGCTATGATAATGATGTTGCTAGTGGAGGTGGTGGTAATGGCTATGATAATGATGTTGCTGGTGGAGGTGATAGTAATGGCTATGATAATGATGTTGCTGGTGGAGGTGATAGTAATGGCTATGATAATGATGTTGCTAGTGGAGGTGGTGGTAATGGCTATGATAATGATGTTGCTGGTGGAGGTGGTGGTAATGGCTATGATAATGATGTTGCTGGTGGAGGTGGTGGTAATGGCTATGATAATGATGTTGCTGGTGGAGGTGATAGTAATGGCTATGATAATGATACTGCTGGTGGAGGTGATAGTAATGGCTATGATAATGATGTTGCTGGTGGAGGTGGTGGTAATGGCTATGATAATGATGTTGCTAGTGGAGGTGGTGGTAATGGCTATGATAATGATGTTGCTGGTGGAGGTGGTGGTAATGGCTATGATAATGATGTTGCTAGTGGAGGTGGTGGTAATGGCTATGATAATGATGTTGCTAGTGGAGGTGGTGGTAATGGCTATGATAATGATGTTGCTGGTGGAGGTGGTGGTAATGGCTATGATAATGATGTTGCTAGTGGAGGTGGTGGTAATGGCTATGATAATGATGTTGCTAGTGGAGGTGGTGGTAATAGCTATGATAATGATGTTGCTGGTGGAGGTGGTGGTAATGGCTATGATAATGATGTTGCTGGTGGAGGTGGTGGTAATAGCTATGATAATGATGTTGCTGGTGGAGGTGGTGGTAATGGCTATGATAATGATGTTGCTAGTGGAGGTGGTGGTAATGGCTATGATAATGATGTTGCTAGTGGAGGTGGTGGTAATGGCTATGATAATGATGTTGCTAGTGGAGGTGGTGGTAATGGCTATGATAATGATGTTGCTAGTGGAGGTGGTGGTAATGGCTATGATAATGATGTTGCTGGTGGAGGTGGTGGTAATGGCTATGATAATGATGTTGCTGGTGGAGGTGGTGGTAATGGCTATGATAATGATGTTGCTAGTGGAGGTGGTGGTAATGGCTATGATAATGATGTTGCTGGTGGAGGTGGTGGTAATGGCTATGATAATGATGTTGCTGGTGGAGGTGGTGGTAATGGCTATGATAATGATGTTGCTGGTGGAGGTGGTGGTAATGGCTATGATAATGATGTTGCTGGTGGAGGTGGTGGTAATGGCTATGATAATGATGTTGCTGGTGGAGGTGGTGGTAATGGCTATGATAATGATGTTGCTGGTGGAGGTGGTGGTAATAGCTATGATAATGATACTGCTGGTGGAGGTGGTGGTAATGGCTATGATAATGATACTGCTGGTGGAGGTGGTGGTAATGGCTATGATAATGATGTTGCTGGTGGAGGTGGTGGTAATGGCTATGATAATGATGTTGCTGGTGGAGGTGGTGGTAATGGCTATGATAATGATGTTGCTGGTGGAGGTGGTGGTAATGGCTATGATAATGATGTTGCTAGTGGAGGTGGTGGTAATGGCTATGATAATGATGTTGCTAGTGGAGGTGGTGGTAATGGCTATGATAATGATGTTGCTGGTGGAGGTGGTGGTAATGGCTATGATAATGATGTTGCTAGTGGAGGTGGTGGTAATGGCTATGATAATGATGTTGCTAGTGGAGGTGGTGGTAATGGCTATGATAATGATGTTGCTGGTGGAGGTGGTGGTAATGGCTATGATAATGATGTTGCTGGTGGAGGTGGTGGTAATGGCTATGATAATGATGTTGCTAGTGGAGGTGGTGGTAATGGCTATGATAATGATGTTGCTGGTGGAGGTGATAGTAATGGCTATGATAATGATGTTGCTGGTGGAGGTGGTGGTAATGGCTATGATAATGATGTTGCTGGTGGAGGTGGTGGTAATGGCTATGATAATGATGTTGCTGGTGGAGGTGGTGGTAATGGCTATGATAATGATGTTGCTGGTGGAGGTGGTGGTAATGGCTATGATAATGATGTTGCTGGTGGAGGTGATAGTAATGGCTATGATAATGATGTTGCTGGTGGAGGTGGTGGTAATTGCCTATGATAATGATGTTGCTGGTGGAGGTGGTGGTAATGGCTATGATAATGATGTTGCTGGTGGAGGTGATAGTAATGGCTATGATAATGATGTTGCTGGTGGAGGTGGTGGTAATGGCTATGATAATGATGTTGCTGGTGGAGGTGATAGTAATGGCTATGATAATGATGTTGCTGGTGGAGGTGGTGGTAATGCCTATGATAATGATGTTGCTGGTGGAGGTGGTGGTAATGGCTATGATAATGATGTTGCTGGTGGAGGTGGTGGTAATGGCTATGATAATGATGTTGCTGGTGGAGGTGGTGGTAATGGCTATGATAATGATGTTGCTGGTGGAGGTGGTGGTAATGGCTATGATAATGATGTTGCTGGTGGAGGTGGTGGTAATGGCTATGATAATGATGTTGCTAGTGGAGGTGGTGGTAATGGCTATGATAATGATGTTGCTGGTGGAGGTGATAGTAATGGCTATGATAATGATGTTGCTGGTGGAGGTGGTGGTAATGCCTATGATAATGATGTTGCTGGTGGTGGTGGTGGTAATGGCTATGATAATGATGTTGCTGGTGGAGGTGGTGGTAATGGCTATGATAATGATGTTGCTAGTGGAGGTGGTGGTAATGGCTATGATAATGATGTTGCTGGTGGAGGTGGTGGTAATGGCTATGATAATGATGTTGCTGGTGGAGGTGGTGGTAATGGCTATGATAATGATGTTGCTGGTGGAGGTGGTGGTAATGGCTATGATAATGATGTTGCTGGTGGAGGTGGTGGTAATGGCTATGATAATGATGTTGCTGGTGGAGGTGGTGGTAATGGCTATGATAATGATGTTGCTAGTGGAGGTGGTGGTAATGGCTATGATAATGATGTTGCTGGTGGAGGTGGTGGTAATGGCTATGATAATGATGTTGCTGGTGGAGGTGGTGGTAATGGCTATGATAATGATGTTGCTGGTGGAGGTGGTGGTAATGGCTATGATAATGATGTTGCTGGTGGAGGTGGTGGTAATGGCTATGATAATGATGTTGCTGGTGGAGGTGGTGGTAATGGCTATGATAATGATGTTGCTGGTGGAGGTGGTGGTAATGGCTATGATAATGATGTTGCTGGTGGAGGTGGTGGTAATGGCTATGATAATGATGTTGCTGGTGGAGGTGGTGGTAATGGCTATGATAATGATGTTGCTGGTGGAGGTGGTGGTAATGGCTATGATAATGATGTTGCTGGTGGAGGTGGTGGTAATGGCTATGATAATGATGTTGCTGGTGGAGGTGGTGGTAATGGCTATGATAATGATGTTGCTGGTGGAGGTGGTGGTAATGGCTATGATAATGATGTTGCTGGTGGAGGTGGTGGTAATGGCTATGATAATGCTGTTGCTGGTGGAGGTGGTGGTAATGGCTATGATAATGATGTTGCTGGTGGAGGTGGTGGTAATGGCTATGATAATGATGTTGCTGGTGGTGGTGGTGGTAAGAGCTATGATAATGATGTTGCTGGTGGAGGTGATAGTAATGGCTATGATAATGATGTTGCTGGTGGAGGTGGTGGTAATGCCTATGATAATGATGTTGCTGGTGGAGGTGGTGGTAATGGCTATTATAATGATGTTGCTGGTGGAGGTGATAGTAATGGCTATGATAATGATGTTGCTGGTGGAGGTGGTGGTAATGCCTATGATAATGATGTTGCTGGTGGAGGTGGTGGTAATGGCTATGATAATGATACTGCTGGTGGAGGTGGTGGTAATGGCTATGATAATGATGTTGCTGGTGGAGGTGGTGGTAATGGCTATGATAATGATGTTGCTGGTGGAGGTGGTGGTAATGGCTATGATAATGATGTTGCTGGTGGAGGTGGTGGTAATGGCTATGATAATGATGTTGCTGGTGGAGGTGGTGGTAATGGCTATGATAATGATACTGCTGGTGGAGGTGGTGGTAATGGCTATGATAATGATACTTGCTGGTGGAGGTGGTGGTAATGGCCATGATAATGATACTGCTGGTGGAGGTGGTGGTAATGGCTATGATAATGATGTTGCTGGTGGTGGTGGTGGTAATGTCTATGATAATGATGCTGCTGGTGGAGGTGGTGGTAATGGCTATGATAATGATACTGCTGGTGGAGGTGGTGGTAATGGCTATGATAATGATGATGCTGGTGGAGGTGGTGGTAATGGCTATGATAATGATGTGCTGGTGGTGGTGGTGGTGGTAATGGCTATGATAATGATGCTGCTGGTGGTGGTGGTGGTAATGGCTATGATAATGATGTTGCTGGTGGAGGTGGTGGTAATGGCTATGATAATGATGTTGCTGGTGGAGGTGGTGGTAATGGCTATGATAATGATGCTGCTGGTGGTGGTGGTGGTGGTAATGGCTATGATAATGATGCTGCTGGTGGTGGTGGTTGGTGGTAATGGCTATGATAATGATGTTGCTGGTGGAGGTGGTGGTAATAGCTATGATAATGATGTTGCTGGTGGAGGTGGTGGTAATGGCTATGATAATGATGCTGCTGGTGGTGGTGGTGGTGGTAATGGCTATGATAATGATGTTGCTGGTGGAGGTGGTGGTAATGGCTATGATAATGATGTTGCTGGTGGAGGTGGTGGTAATGGCTATGATAATGATGTTGCTGGTGGTGGGTGGTGGTAATGGCTATGATAATGATGTTGCTGGTGGAGGTGGTGGTAATTAGCTATGATAATGATGTTGCTGGTGGAGGTGGTGGTAATGGCTATGATAATGATGTTGCTGGTGGAGGTGGTGGTAATGGCTATGATAATGATGTTGCTGGTGGTGGTGGTGGTAATGGCTATGATAATGATGTTGCTGGTGGTGGTGGTGGTAATGGCTATGATAATGATACTGCTGGTGGTGGTTGGTGGTGGTAATGGCTATGATAATGATGTTGCTGGTGGAGGTGATAGTAATGGCTATGATAATGATGTTGCTGGTGGAGGTGGTGGTAATGGCTATGATAATGATGTTGCTGGTGGAGGTGGTGGTAATGGCTATGATAATGATGTTGCTGGTGGAGGTGGTGGTAATGGCTATGATAATGATGTTGCTGGTGGAGGTGGTGGTAATAGCTATGATAATGATGTTGCTGGTGGAGGTGGTGGTAATAGCTATGATAATGATACTGCTGGTGGTGGTGGTGGTAATGGCTATGATAATGATGTTGCTGGTGGTGGTTGGTGGTGGTAATGGCTATGATAATGATACTGCTGGTGGTGGTGGTGGTGGTAATGGCTATGATAATGATGTTGCTGGTGGAGGTGATAGTAATGGCTATGATAATGATGTTGCTGGTGGAGGTGGTGGTAATGGCTATGATAATGATGTTGCTGGTGGAGGTGGTGGTAATGGCTATGATAATGATGTTGCAGGTGGAGGTTGGTGGTAATGGCTATGATAATGATGTTGCTGGTGGTGGTGGTGGTAATGGCTTATGATAATGATGCTGCTGGTGGTGGTGGTTGGTGGTAATGGCTATGATAATGATGTTGCTGGTGGAGGTGGTGGTAATGGCTATGATAATGATGTTGCTGGTGGAGGTGGTGGTAATAGCTATGATAATGATGTTGCTGGTGGAGGTGGTGGTAATGGCTATGATAATGATGTTGCTGGTGGAGGTGGTGGTAATAGCTATGATAATGATACTGCTGGTGGTGGTGGTGGTAATGGCTATGATAATGATGTTGCTGGTGGTGGTGGTGGTGGTAATGGCTATGATAATGATACTGCTGGTGGTGGTGGTGGTGGTAATGGCTATGATAATGATGTTGCTGGTGGTGGTGGTGTGGTAATGGCTATGATAATGATGTTGCTGGTGGTGGTGGTGGTGGTAAGAGCTATGATAATGATGTTGCTGGTGGAGGTGGTGGTAATGGCTATGATAATGATGTTGCTGGTGGAGGTGGTGGTAATGGCTATGATAATGATGTTGCTGGTGGTGGTGGTGGTGTAAGAGCTATGATAATGATGTTGCTGGTGGTGGGTGGTGGTAATGGCTATGATAATGATGTTGCTGGTGGAGGTGGTGGTAATGGCTAGATAATGATGTTGCTGGTGGAGGTGGTGGTAATGGCTATGATAATGATGTTGCTGGTGGTGGTGGTGGTAATGGCTATGATAATGATGTTGCTGGTGGAGGTGGTGGTAATGGCTATGATAATGATACTGCTGGTGGAGGTGGTGGTAATGGCTATGATAATGATTACTGCTGGTGGAGGTGGTGGTAATTGGCTTGATAATGATACTGCTGGTGGAGGTGGTGGTAATGGCTATGATAATGATGTTGCTGGTGGAGGTGGTGGTAATGGCTATGATAATGATGTTGCTGGTGGAGGTGGTGGTAATGGCTATGATAATGATGTTGCTGGTGGAGGTGGTGGTAATGGCTATGATAATGATACTGCTGGTGGAGGTTGGGTGGTAATGGCTATGATAATGATGTTGCTGGTGGAGGTGGTGGTAATAGCTATGATAATGATGTTGCTGGTGGAGGTGGTTGGTAAGAGCTATGATAATGATGTTGCTGGTGGAGGTGGTGGTAATGGCTATGATAATGATGTTGCTGGTGGAGGTGGTGGTAATAGCTATGATAATGATGTTGCTGGTGGAGGTGGTGGTAATGGCTATGATAATGATGTTGCTGGTGGAGGTGGTGGTAATGGCTATGATAATGATTCTGCTGGTGGAGGTGGTGGGTAATGGCTATGATAATGATGTTGCTGGTGGAGGTGGTGGTAATGGCTATGATAATGATGTTGCTGGTGGAGGTGGTGGTAATGGCTATGATAATGATGTTGCTGGTGGAGGTGGTGGTAATGGCTATGATAATGATGTTGCTGGTGGAGGTGGTGGTAATGGCTATGATAATGATACTGCTGGTGGAGGTGGTGGTAATGGCTATGATAATGATGTTGCTGGTGGAGGTGGTGGTAATAGCTATGATAATGATGTTGCTGGTGGAGGTGGTGGTAAGAGCTATGATAATGATGTTGCTGGTGGAGGTGGTGGTAATGGCTATGATAATGATGTTGCTGGTGGAGGTGGTGGTAATAGCTATGATAATGATGTTGCTGGTGGAGGTGGTGGTAATGGCTATGATAATGATGTTGCTGGTGGAGGTGGTGGTAATGGCTATGATAATGATACTGCTGGTGGAGGTGGTGGTAATGGCTATGATAATGATGTTGCTGGTGGAGGTGGTGGTAATGGCTATGATAATGATGTTGCTGGTGGAGGTGGTGGTAATGGCTATGATAATGATGTTGCTGGTGGAGGTGGTGGTAATGGCTATGATAATGATACTGCTGGTGGAGGTGGTGGTAATGGCTATGATAATGATGTTGCTGGTGGAGGTGGTGGTAATGGCTATGATAATGATACTGCTGGTGGAGGTGGTGGTAATGGCTATGATAATGATGTTGCTGGTGGAGGTGGTGGTAATAGCTATGATAATGATGTTGCTGGTGGAGGTGGTGGTAATGGCTATGATAATGATACTGCTGGTGGAGGTGGTGGTAATGGCTATGATAATGATGTTGCTGGTGGAGGTGGTGGTAATGGCTATGATAATGATGTTGCTGGTGGAGGTGGTGGTAATGGCTATGATAATGATGTTGCTGGTGGAGGTGGTGGTAATGGCTATGATAATGATGTTGCTGGTGGAGGTGGTGGTAATGGCTATGATAATGATGTTGCTGGTGGAGGTGGTGGTAATGGCTATGATAATGATGTTGCTGGTGGAGGTGGTGGTAATGGCTATGATAATGATACTGCTGGTGGAGGTGGTGGTAATGGCTATGATAATGATGTTGCTGGTGGAGGTGGTGGTAATGGCTATGATAATGATGTTGCTGGTGGAGGTGGTGGTAATGGCTATGATAATGATGTTGCTGGTGGAGGTGGTGGTAATGGCTATGATAATGATACTGCTGGTGGAGGTGGTGGTAATGGCTATGATAATGATGTTGCTGGTGGAGGTGGTGGTAATGGCTATGATAATGATGTTGCTGGTGGAGGTGGGTGGTAATGGCTATGATAATGATGTTGCTGGTGGAGGTGGTGGTAATGGCTATGATAATGATACTGCTGGTGGAGGTGGTGGTAATGGCTATGATAATGATGTTGCTGGTGGAGGTGGTGGTAATAGCTATGATAATGATGTTGCTGGTGGAGGTGGTGGTAATGGCTATGATAATGATACTGCTGGTGGAGGTGGTGGTAATGGCTATGATAATGATGTTGCTGGTGGAGGTGGTGGTAATGCTATGATAATGATGTTGCTGGTGGAGGTGGTGGTAATGGCTATGATAATGATGTTGCTGGTGGAGGTGGTGGTAATGGCTATGATAATGATGTTGCTGGTGGAGGTGGTGGTAATGGCTATGATAATGATGTTGCTGTTGGAGGTGGTGGTAATGGCTATGATAATGATACTGCTGGTGGAGGTGGTGGTAATGGCTATGATAATGATGTTGCTGGTGGAGGTGGTGGTAATAGCTATGATAATGATGTTGCTGGTGGAGGTGGTGGTAATGGCTATGATAATGATACTGCTGGTGGAGGTGGTGGTAATGGCTATGATAATGATGTTGCTGGTGGAGGTGGTGGTAATGGCTATGATAATGATGTTGCTGGTGGTGGTGGTGGTAATGGCTATGATAATGATGTTGCTGGTGGTGGTGGTGGTAATGGCTATGATAATGATGTTGCTGGTGGAGGTGGTGGTAATGGCTATGATAATGATGTTGCTGGTGGTGGTGGTGGTAATGGCTATGATAATGATACTGCTGGTGGAGGTGGTGGTAATGGCTATGATAATGATGTTGCTGGTGGAGGTGGTGGTAATGGCTATGATAATGATGTTGCTGGTGGAGGTGGTGGTAATGGCTATGATAATGATGTTGCTGGTGGAGGTGGTGGTAATGGCTATGATAATGATGTTGCTGGTGGTGGTGGTGGTAATGGCTATGATAATGATGTCTGCTGGTGGAGGTGGTGGTAATGGCTATGATAATGATGTTGCTGGTGGAGGTGGTGGTAATGGCTATGATAATGATGTTGCTGGTGGAGGTGGTGGTAATGGCTATGATAATGATGTTGCTGGTGGAGGTGGTGGTAATGGCTATGATAATGATGTTGCTGGTGGAGGTGGTGGTAATGGCTATGATAATGATGTTGCTGGTGGAGGTGGTGGTAATGGCTATGATAATGATGTTGCTGGTGGAGGTGGTGGTAATGGCTATGATAATGATACTGCTGGTGGAGGTGGTGGTAATGGCTATGATAATGATGTTGCTGGTGGAGGTGGTGGTAATGGCTATGATAATGATACTGCTGGTGGAGGTGGTGGTAATGGCTATGATAATGATGTTGCTGGTGGAGGTGGTGGTAATGGCTATGATAATGATGTTGCTGGTGGAGGTGGTGGTAATGGCTATGATAATGATGTTGCTGGTGGAGGTGGTGGTAATGGCTATGATAATGATGTTGCTGGTGGAGGTGGTGGTAATGGCTATGATAATGATGTTGCTGGTGGTGGTGGTGGTAATGGCTATGATAATGATTACTGCTGGTGGAGGTGGTGGTAATGGCTATGATAATGATGTTGCTGGTGGAGGTGGTGGTAATGGCTATGATAATGATGTTGCTGGTGGAGGTGGTGGTAATGGCTATGATAATGATGTTGCTGGTGGTGGTGGTGGTAATGGCTATGATAATGATGACTGCTGGTGGAGGTGGTGGTAATGGCTATGATAATGATGTTGCTGGTGGAGGTGGTGGTAATGGCTATGATAATGATGTTGCTGGTGGAGGTGGTGGTAATGGCTATGATAATGATGTTGCTGGTGGAGGTGGTGGTAATGGCTATGATAATGATGTTGCTGGTGGAGGTGGTGGTAATGGCTATGATAATGATGTTGCTGGTGGAGGTGGTGGTAATGGCTATGATAATGATGTTGCTGGTGGAGGTGGTGGTAATGGCTATGATAATGATGTTGCTGGTGGAGGTGGTGGTAATGGCTATGATAATGATGTTGCTGGTGGAGGTGGTGGTAATGGCTATGATAATGATGTTGCTGGTGGAGGTGGTGGTAATGGCTATGATAATGATGTTGCTGGTGGAGGTGGTGGTAATGGCTATGATAATGATGTTGCTGGTGGAGGTGGTGGTAATGGCTATGATAATGATGTTGCTGGTGGAGGTGGTGGTAATGGCTATGATAATGATGTTGCTGGTGGAGGTGGTGGTAATGGCTATGATAATGATGACTGCTGGTGGAGGTGGTGGTAATGGCTATGATAATGATTCTGCTGGTGGTGGTGGTGGTAATGGCTATGATAATGATGTTGCTGGTGGAGGTGGTGGTAATGGCTATGATAATGATGTTGCTGGTGGTGGTGGTGGTAATGGCTATGATAATGATGTTGCTGGTGGAGGTTGGTGGTATGGCTATGATAATGATGTTGCTGGTGGAGGTGGTGGTAATGGCTATGATAATGATGTTGCTGGTGGAGGTGGTGGTAAGATGGCTATGATAATGATGTTGCTGGTGGTGGTGGTGGTAATGGCTATGATAATGATGTTGCTGGTGGAGGTGATAGTAATGGCTATGATAATGATGTTGCTGGTGGAGGTGGTGGTAATGGCTATGATAATGATGTTGCTGGTGGTGGTGGTGGTAATGGCTATGATAATGATGTTGCTGGTGGAGGTGGTGGTAATGGCTATGATAATGATGTTGCTGGTGGTGGTGGTGGTAAGAGCTATGATAATGATGTTGCTGGTGGTGGTGGTGGTAATGGCTATGATAATGATGTTGCTGGTGGTGGTGGTGGTAATGGCTATGATAATGATGTTGCTGGCGGAGGTGGTGGTAATGGCTATGATAATGATGTTGCTGGTGGTGGTGGTGGTAATGGCTATGATAATGATGTTGCTGGTGGAGGTGGTGGTAATGGCTATGATAATGATGTTGCTGGTGGAGGTGGTGGGTAATGGCTATGATAATGATGTTGCTGATGGAGGTTGGTGGGTAATGGCTATGATAATGATGTTGCTGGTGGAGGTGGTGGTAATGGCTATGATAATGATGTTGCTGGTGGTGGTGGTGGTAATGGCTATGATAATGATGTTGCTGGTGGAGGTGATAGTAATGGCTATGATAATGATGTTGCTGGTGGAGGTGGTTGGTAATGGCTATGATAATGATGTTGCTGGTGGTGGTGGTGGTAATGGCTATGATAATGATGTTGCTGGTGGAGGTGGTGGTAATGGCTATGATAATGATGTTGCTGGTGGTGGTGGTGGTAAGAGCTATGATAATGATGTTGCTGGTGGTGGTGGTGGTAATGGCTATGATAATGATGTTGCTGGTGGTGGTGGTGGTAATGGCTATGATAATGATGTTGCTGGCGGAGGTGGTGGTAATGGCTATGATAATGATGTTGCTGGTGGAGGTGGTGGTAATGGCTATGATAATGATGTTGCTGGTGGTGGTGGTGGTAAGAGCTATGATAATGATGTTGCTGGTGGTGGTGGTGGTAATGGCTATGATAATGATGTTGCTGGTGGTGGTGGTGGTAAGAGCTATGATAATGATGTTGCTGGTGGTGGTGGTGGTAATGGCTATGATAATGATGTTGCTGGTGGTGGTGGTGGTAAGTGGCTATGATAATGATGTTGCTGGTGGTGGTGGTGGTAAGAGCTATGATAATGATGTTGCTGGTGGTGGTGGTGGTAATGGCTATGATAATGATGTTGCTGGTGGTGGTGGTGGTAATGGCTATGATAATGATGTTGCTGTGGTGTGGTGGTAAGAGCTATGATAATGATGTTGCTGGTGGTGGTGGTGGTAATGGCTATGATAATGATGTTGCTGGTGGTGGTGGTGGTAAGAGCTATGATAATGATGTTGCTGGTGGTGGTGGTGGTAATGGCTATGATAATGATGTTGCTGGTGGTGGTGGTGGTGGTAATGGCTATGATAATGATGTTGCTGGTGGTGGTGGTGGTAAGAGCTATGATAATGATGTTGCTGGTGGTGGTGGTGGTAATGGCTATGATAATGATGTTGCTGGTGGTGGTGGTGGTAAGAGCTATGATAATGAGGTTGCTGTGGTGGTGGTGGTAATGGCTATGATAATGAATGTTGCTGGTGGTGGTGGTGGTAATGGCTATTGATAATGATGTTGCTGGTGGTGGTGGTGGTAAGAGCTATGATAATGATGTTGCTGGTGGTGGTGGTGGTAATGGCTATGATAATGATGTTGCTGGTGGTGGTGGTGGTAATGGCTATGATAATGATGTTGCTGGTGGAGGTGGTGGTAATGGCTATGATAATGATGTTGCTGGTGGTGGTGGTGGTAATGGCTATGATAATGATGTTGCTGGTGGTGGTGGTGGTAAGAGCTATGATAATGATGTTGCTGGTGGTGGTGGTGGTAATGGCTATGATAATGATGTTGCTGGTGGTGGTGGTGGTAAGAGCTATGATAATGATGTTGCTGGTGGTGGTGGTGGTAATGGCTATGATAATGATGTTGCTGGTGGTGGTGGTGGTAAGAGCTATGATAATGATGTTGCTGGTGGAGGTGGTGGTAATGGCTATGATAATGATGTTGCTGGTGGAGGTGGTGGTAATGGCTATGATAATGATGTTGCTGGTGGTGGTGGTGGTAAGAGCTATGATAATGATGTTGCTGGTGGTGGTGGTGGTAATGGCTATGATAATGATGTTGCTGGTGGTGGTGGTGGTAAGAGCTATGATAATGATGTTGCTGGTGGAGGTGGTGGTAATGGCTATGATAATGATGTTGCTGGTGGAGTTGGTGGTAATGGCTATGATAATGATGTTGCTGGTGGAGGTGGTGGTAATGGCTATGATAATGACACCGTTGGTGGAGGTGGTGGTAATGGCTATGATAATGATACTGCTGGTGAGGTGGTGGTAATAGCTATGATAATGATGTTGCTGGTGGAGGTGGTGGTAATGGCTATGATAATGATGTTGCTGGTGGAGGTGGTGGTAATGGCTATGATAATGATGTTGCTGGTGGAGGTGGTGGTAAGAGCTATGATAATGATGTTGCTGGTGGAGGTGGTGGCAATGGCTATGTTAATGATGTTGCTGGTGGTGGTGGTGGTAATGGCTATGATAATGATGTTGCTGGTGGTGGTGGTGGTAAGAGCTATGATAATGATGTTGCTGGTGGTGGTGGTGGTAATGGCTATGATAATGATGTTGCTGGTGGTGGTGGTGGTAAGAGCTATGATAATGATGTTGCTGGTGGTGGTGGTGGTAAGAGCTATGATAATGATGTTGCTGGTGGTGGTGGTGGTAATGGCTATGATAATGATGTTACTGGTGGAGGTGGTGGTAATGGCTATGATAATGATGTTGCTGGTGGTGGTGGTGGTGGTAAGAGCTATGATAATGATGTTGCTGGTGGAGGTGGTGGTAATGGCTATGATAATGATGTTGCTGGTGGTGGTGGTGGTAAGAGCTATGATAATGATGTTGCTGGTGGTGGTGGTGGTAAGAGCTATGATAATGATGTTGCTGGTGGTGGTGGTGGTAATGGCTATGATAATGATGTTGCTGGTGGAGGTGGTGGTAATGGCTATGATAATGATGTTGCTGGTGGTGGTGGTGGTAAGAGCTATGATAATGATGTTGCTGGTGGAGGTGGTGGTAATGGCTATGATAATGATGTTGCTGGTGGAGGTGGTGGTAAGAGCTATGATAATGATGTTGCTGGTGGAGGTGGTGGTAATGGCTATGATAATGATGTTGCTGGTGGAGGTGGTGGTAATGGCTATGATAATGATGTTGCTGGTGGAGGTGGTGGTAATGGCTATGATAATGATGTTGCTGGTGGTGGTGGTGGTAATGGCTATGATAATGATGTTGCTGGTGGTGGTGGTGGTAATGGCTATGATAATGATGTTGCTGGTGGTGGTGGTGGTAAGAGCTATGATAATGATGTTGCTGGTGGAGGTGGTGTTAATGGCTATGATAATGATGTTGCTGGTGGTGGTGGTGGTAAGAGCTATGATAATGATGTTGCTGGTGGAGGTGGTGGTAATGGCTATGATAATGATGTTGCTGGTGGAGGTGGTGGTAATGGCTATGATAATGATGTTGCTGGTGGTGGTGGTGGTAATGGCTATGATAATGATGTTGCTGGTGGAGGTGGTGGTAATGGCTATGATAATGATGTTGCTGGTGGTGGTGGTGGTAAGAGCTATGATAATGATGTTGCTGGTGGAGGTGGTGGTAATGGCTATGATAATGATGTTGCTGGTGGTGGTGGTGGTAAGAGCTATGATAATGATGTTGCTGGTGGAGGTGGTGGCAATGGCTATGTTAATGATGTTGCTGGTGGAGGTGGTGGTAATGGCTATGATAATGATGTTGCTGGTGGTGGTGGTGGTAATGGCTATGATAATGATGTTGCTGTTGGTGGTGGTGGTAAGAGCTATGATAATGATGTTGCTCGTGGAGGTGGTGGTAATGGCTATGATAATGATGTTGCTGGTGGAGGTGGTGGTAAGAGCTATGATAATGATGTTGCTGGTGGAGGTGGTGGTAATGGCTATGATAATGATGTTGCTGGTGGTGGTGGTGGTAAGAGCTATGATAATGCTGTTGCTGGTGGAGGTGGTGGTAATGGCTATGATAATGATGTTGCTGGTGGAGGTGGTGGTAAGAGCTATGATAATGATGTTGCTGGTGGAGGTGGTGGTAATGGCTATGATAATGATGTTGCTGTTGGTGGTGGTGGTAAGAGCTATGATAATGATGTTGCTCGTGGAGGTGGTGGTAATGGCTATGATAATGATGTTGCTGGTGGAGGTGGTGGTAAGAGCTATGATAATGATGTTGCTGGTGGAGGTGGTGGTAATGGCTATGATAATGATGTTGCTGGTGGTGGTGGTGGTAAGAGCTATGATAATGCTGTTGCTGGTGGAGGTGGTGGTAATGGCTATGATAATGATGTTGCTGGTGGAGGTGGTGGTAAGAGCTATGATAATGATGTTGCTGGTGGAGGTGGTGGTAATGGCTATGATAATGATGTTGCTGGTGGAGGTGGTGGTAATGGCTATGATAATGATACTGCTGGTGGAGGTGGTGGTAAGAGCTATGATAATGATGTTGCTGGTGGAGGTGGTGGTAATGGCTATGTTAATGATGTTGCTGGTGGAGGTGGTGGTAATGGCTATGATAATGATGTTGCTGGTGGAGGTGGTGGTAATGGCTATGATAATGATGTTGCTGGTGGAGGTGGTGGTAAGAGCTATGATAATGATGTTGCTGGTGGAGGTGGTGGTAATGGCTATGATAATGATGTTGCTGGTGGTGGTGGTGGTGGTAAGAGCTATGATAATGATGTTGCTGGTGGAGGTGGTGGTAATGGCTATGTTAATGATGTTGCTGGTGGAGGTGGTGGTAATGGCTATGATAATGATGTTGCTGGTGGAGGTGGTGGTAAGAGCTATGATAATGATGTTGCTGGTGGAGGTGGTGGTAATGGCTATGATAATGATGTTGCTGGTGGTGGTGGTGGTAAGAGCTATGATAATGATGTTGCTGGTGGAGGTGGTGGTAATGGCTATGATAATGTTGTTGCTGGTGGTGGTGGTGGTAATGGCTATGATAGTGATGTTGCTGGTGGAGGTGGTGGTAATGGCTATGATAATGATGTTGCTGGTGGAGGTGGTGGTAAGAGCTATGATAATGATGTTGCTGGTGGAGGTGGTGGTAATGGCTATGATAATGATGTTGCTGGTGTAGGTGGTGGTAATGGCTATGATAATGATGTTGCTGGTGGTGGTGGTGGTGGTAAGAGCTATGATAATGATGTTGCTGGTGGAGGTGGTGGTAATGGCTATGATAATGATGTTGCTGGTGGAGGTGGTGGTAATGGCTATGATAATGATGTTGCTGGTGGAGGTGGTGGTAATGGCTATGATAATGATGTTGCTGGTGGAGGTGGTGGTAATGGCTATGATAATGATGTTGCTAGTGGAGGTGGTGGTAAGAGCTATGATAATGATGTTGCTGGTGGAGGTGGTGGTAATGGCTATGATAATGATGTTGCTGGTGGAGGTGGTGGTAATGGCTATGATAATGATGTTGCTGGTGGTGGTGGTGGTGGTAAGAGCTATGATAATGATGTTGCTGGTGGAGGTGGTCGTAATGGCTATGATAATGATGTTGCTGGTGTAGGTGGTGGTAATGGCTATGATAATGATGTTGCTGGTGGAGGTGGTGGTAATGGCTATGATAATGATGTTGCTGGTGGAGGTGGTGGTAATGGCTATGATAATGATGTTGCTGGTGGTGGTGGTGGTAATGGCTATGATAATGATGTTGCTGGTGGAGGTGGTGGTAATGGCTATGATAATGATGTTGCTGGTGGTGGTGGTGGTAATGGCTATGATAATGATGTTGCTGGTGGAGGTGGTGGTAATGGCTATGATAATGATGTTGCTGGTGGTGGTGGTGGAAAGAGCTATGATAATGATGTTGCTGGTGGAGGTGGTTGTAATGGCTATGATAATGATGTTGCTGATGGTGGTGGTGGTAAGAGCTATGATAATGATGTTGCTGGTGGAGGTGGTTGTAATGGCTATGATAATGATGTTGCTGGTGGTGGTGGTGGTAAGAGCTATGATAATGATGTTGCTGGTGGAGGTGGTTGTAATGGCTATGATAATGATGTTGCTGGTGGTGGTGGTGGTAATGGCTATGATAATGATGTTGCTGGTGGTGGTGGTGGAAAGAGCTATGATAATGATGTTGCTGGTGGAGGTGGTGGTAATGGCTATGATAATGATGTTGCTGGTGGAGGTGGTGGTAATGGCTATGATAATGATACTGCTGGTGGAGGTGGTGGTAATGGCTATGATAATGATACTGCTGGTGGAGGTGGTGGTAATGGCTATGATAATGATGTTGCTGGTGGAGGTGGTGGTAATGGCTATGATAATGATGTTGCTGGTGGAGGTGGTGGTAATAGCTATGATAATGATGTTGCTGGTGGAGGTGGTGGTAATGGCTATGATAATGATGTTGCTGGTGGAGGTGGTGGTAATGGCTATGATAATGATGTTGCTGGTGGTGGTGGTGGTGGTAAGAGCTATGATAATGATGTTGCTGGTGGAGGTGGTGGTAATGGCTATGATAATGATGTTGCTGGTGGAGGTGGTGGTAATGGCTATGATAATGATGTTGCTGGTGGAGGTGGTGGTAATAGCTATGATAATGATACTGCTGGTGGAGGTGTGGTAATGGCTATGATAATGATGTTGCTGGTGGAGGTGGTGGTAATGGCTATGATAATGATGTTGCTGGTTGAGGTGGTGGTAATGGCTATGATAATGATGTTGCTGGTGGAGGTGGTGGTAATGGCTATGATAATGATACTGCTGGTGGAGGTGGTGGTAATGGCTATGATAATGATGTTGCTGGTGGAGGTGGTGGTAATGGCTATGATAATGATGTTGCTGGTGGAGGTGGTGGTAATGGCTATGATAATGATGTTGCTGGTGGAGGTGGTGGTAATGGCTATGATAATGATGTTGCTGGTGGAGGTGGTGGTAATGGCTATGATAATGATGTTGCTGGTGGTGGTGGTGGTAATGGCTATGATAATGATGTTGCTGGTGGAGGTGGTGGTAATGGCTATGATAATGATGTTGCTGGTGGAGGTGGTGGTAAGAGCTATGATAATGATGTTGCTGGTGGTGGTGGTGGTAATGGCTATGATAATGATGTTGCTGGTGGTGGTGGTGGTAAGAGCTATGATAATGATGTTGCTGGTGGAGGTGGTGGTAATGGCTATGATAATGATGTTGCTGGTGGTGGTGGTGGTAAGAGCTATGATAATGCTGTTGCTGGTGGAGGTGGTGGTAATGGCTATGATAATGATGTTGCTGGTGGAGGTGGTGGTAATGGCTATGATAATGATGTTGCTGGTGGTGGTGGTGGTAAGAGCTATGATAATGATGTTGCTGGTGGAGGTGGTTGTAATGGCTATGATAATGATGTTGCTGGTGGTGGTGGTGGTAATGGCTATGATAATGATGTTGCTGGTGGTGGTGGTGGTAAGAGCTATGATAATGATGTTGCTGGTGGAGGTGGTGGTAATGGCTATGATAATGATGTTGCTGGTGGTGGTGGTGGTAAGAGCTATGATAATGCTGTTGCTGGTGGAGGTGGTGGTAATGGCTATGATAATGATGTTGCTGGTGGAGGTGGTGGTAATGGCTATGATAATGATGTTACTGGTGGTGGTGGTGGTAATGGCTATGATAATGATGTTGCTGGTGGTGGTGGTGGTAAGAGCTATGATAATGCTGTTGCTGGTGGAGGTGGTGGTAATGGCTATGATAATGATGTTGCTGGTGGAGGTGGTGGTAATGGCTATGATAATGATGTTACTGGTGGTGGTGGTGGTAATGGCTATGATAATGATGTTGCTGGTGGTGGTGGTGGTAATGGCTATGATAATGCTGTTGCTGGTGGAGGTGGTGGTAATGGCTATGATAATGATGTTGCTGGTGGAGGTGGTGGTAATGGCTATGATAATGATGTTGCTGGTGGAGGTGGTGGTAATGGCTATGATAATGATACTGCTGGTGGAGGTGGTGGTAATGGCTATGATAATGATGTTGCTAGTGGAGGTGGTGGTAATGGCTATGATAATGATGTTGCTGGTGGAGGTGGTGGTAATGGCTATGATAATGATGTTGCTGGTGGAGGTGGTGGTAATAGCTATGATAATGATACTGCTGGTGGAGGTGGTGGTAATGGCTATGATAATGATGTTGCTGGTGGAGGTGGTGGTAATGGCTATGATAATGATGTTGCTGGTGGAGGTGGTGGTAATGGCTATGATAATGATGTTGCTGGTGGAGGTGGTGGTAATGGCTATGATAATGATGTTGCTGGTGGAGGTGGTGGTAATGGCTATGATAATGATGTTGCTGGTGGTGGTGGTGGTAATGGCTATGATAATGATGTTGCTGGTGGTGGTGGTGGTAATGGCTATGATAATGATGTTGCTGGTGGTGGTGGTGGTAAGAGCTATGATAATGATGTTGCTGGTGGAGGTGGTGGTAATGGCTATGATAATGCTGTTGCTGGTGGAGGTGGTGGTAATGGCTATGATAATGATGTTGCTGGTGGAGGTGGTGGTAATGGCTATGATAATGATGTTACTGGTGGTGGTGGTGGTAATGGCTATGATAATGATGTTGCTGGTGGTGGTGGTGGTAAGAGCTATGATAATGCTGTTGCTGGTGGAGGTGGTGGTAATGGCTATGATAATGATGTTGCTGGTGGAGGTGGTGGTAATGGCTATGATAATGATGTTACTGGTGGTGGTGGTGGTAATGGCTATGATAATGATGTTGCTGGTGGTGGTGGTGGTAATGGCTATGATAATGCTGTTGCTGGTGGAGGTGGTGGTAATGGCTATGATAATGATGTTGCTGGTGGTGGTGGTGGTAATGGCTATGATAATGATGTTGCTGGTGGAGGTGGTGGTAAGAGCTATGATAATGCTGTTGCTGGTGGAGGTGGTGGTAATGGCTATGATAATGATGTTGCTGGTGGAGGTGGTGGTAATGGCTATGATAATGATGTTGCTGGTGGTGGTGGTGGTAATGGCTATGATAATGATGTTGCTGGTGGAGGTGGTGGTAAGAGCTATGATAATGATGTTGCTGGTGGAGGTGGTGGTAATGGCTATGATAATGATGTTGCTGGTGGAGGTGGTGGTAATGGCTATGATAATGATGTTACTGGTGGTGGTGGTGGTAATGGCTATGATAATGATGTTGCTGGTGGAGGTGGTGGTAATGGCTATGATAATGATACTGCTGGTGGAGGTGGTGGTAATGGCTATGATAATGATGTTGCTGGTGGAGGTGGTGGTAATGGCTATGATAATGATGTTGCTGGTGGTGGTGGTGGTGGTAATGGCTATGATAATAATGTTGCTGGTGGAGGTGGTGGTAATGGCTATGATAATGATGTTGCTGGTGGAGGCGGTGGTAATGGCTATGATAATAATGTTGCTGGTGGAGGTGGTGGTAATGGCTATGATAATAATGTTGCTGGTGGAGGTGGTGGTAATGGCTATGATAATGATGTTGCTGGTGGAGGTGGTGGTAATGGCTATGATAATGATGTTGCTGGTGGAGGTGGTGGTAATGGCTATGATAATGATGTTGCTGGTGGTGGTGGTGGTAATGGCTATGATAATGATACTGCTGGTGGTGGTGGTGGTAATGGCTATGATAATGTGTAATGGAAATGGAAAAAATAGAAGAGGAGAGATAGATAGATAAACATATATATATATATATATATATATATATATATATAGAGAGAGAGAGAGTGAGGTGAACCCAAAATACACTGTAATTTCATGAAACACAACTCCCATCACCTGTGTACACAATACTTGTACATATGTAAAAGTCATTGGTAAAAGACTCTTTGTCTAAACTTGCTTAAATCAACATTGGGATTGAGCGAAACTAAAGATAAGTTTCTTGCTCCATATAATATACCTGAGAAATATGTATCTTTAACCCTTTTGATACTAACCTTCTTGAAACTGCATCAGGTTTTGATATAAAGCTATTTGCTTTCAAAATGTTTATATTCCTCTAAAAACCTTCCATCATAATTTTATGTAAAATCCTTAGTTATGTCTCAAACACTAGCTTAATGAGAAAGTTATATTACTAAATCCCTCCAAATTCATGAATATTCTCAAAATGATTTGAAAACCATAGGCAGTATCTTTCATTAGAAATATGGTAATGAAATAGTTGAAGTGTTTATATTTATCTAAAGACCTTCCATCATAATATTATGTAAGTTGTGTTCCAAACACCAACTTAATAACAAGAAAGTTAGCTATATTACTGAATCCTTACAAATTTTTGATTATTTTCATAGTTGATTTCTTCCAGAGAGAGAGAAATTGAGAGAGGGGGTGGGGGAATTGACCCTAATACTAGACTGCGACTATCTATATTGACGTTGAAAGGTTGAAAGGCAGTGTTAACCTTAGTAGGATTTGAACTCAGATAGCGTAGTGAGATGGAACAAATACTGCGAAGATTCTATCTGACATTCTAATGATTCTGTCAATTCGTTGCCACCATCTAACAGTCATTATATCTCATATTAATCTTTTACAAAAGTTATGGTTTTTAATTTTGGCACTAGACCAGTTGTTTTATTTATTTTATTTTGTTAGTGGGGTGGGTGAGTGAAACTTGATTATATTGACCCCAGTACTTGACTGGTACTTTATTTTATGAACGTTGATTAATAAAATTTGTCCAATACTCGAATAATGTTGTCAATCCACTGCCAAAATCTTAAAAAAAAATAATGATAACAGTGATCAACTTTGATGACTAAACAAAAGCAATATGGAAAAGACTTTAAAGATTAAATATTTTAAAAAGTAAGGTAAAGATCCCCTTCTTTCACGAATGGCCATGGGATTTGCACCTAGAAAGTTTCCCTCTGAGGCACAAGTCCTGGCGAGGTTGTTTGTGGAAGACCAACAGTCGGCCATGCATACCAGCCTCCTCTCTCCACGCCACTGATGATGTCCAAGGGAAAGGCTTTGGCCAATACAGCTTGGCAACGGTGACATCGCAACTCATTTCTAAAGCTGAGTAAACTGGAGCAACGTGAAATAAAGTATCTTGCTCAAGTCACAACACATCACCCAGTCTGAGAATTGAACTCACAACCTTTCGAATGCAAACCCAATGCTCTAACCACTAAGCCATGTGCCTTTTTTAGTTATTCTTAAAGAGATTTTTTCATGGGTTTTTCTAAATTACGTTTTGATTGTACAGTTGTTGTTGTTGCTGCTGATAGTGGTGGTGGTGGGGGATAATATTGATGATGTTAAAGTTAATAAAAACCACATAAAAATATAAAGTTTTTGAGTTCAAATTTCAGCCTAAAGATTGTCATGGATAAGATGCCCTTTTGATCATAGGGTGCTTCAGGAGTGTTGACTTAACCCTATAGCATTTGCATTACTTTATATATACTATTGTATTTTTGTGCAAAAGGCTTTATCTCACATAATATTGAAGCTATGAGATTTTGATGTTATTTATTTTGAGAACAATACCTTAACATTGGTATGAGTGGCCAGTTATGGCTGGTTTGAACAGAAAGAGGTGAGAGAATTTTAGCCGGTTTAAATGCTAAAGGGTTAAGGCTAAATAATAACTTCATGATTTTCAACTGCAGATTTGTGAATGACATCTGGTTACTCTGCTGTCTACCTACATACTACATGTCAGCTCAATCAGGGCTAATCTAGGGTTACATATCAAAAATGGTTTCTGATTTAGGTACAAGCCCAACAATTTTGGGGGAGGGGAAAGTTGATTAAATCGACACCAGTGCGTTACTGGTACTTTATTTTATCAACCACATAAGGATGAAAGACAAAGCTAACCTCGGCGGGATTTGAACTCAGAATGTAAAGAGACGTAACTCTATGCACAAAGCATGCTGTCCATATGATACTATATACAATATATACAAAACTATATAATACTAAAGGTGCATGATTTACGATCGTAATGTAGTCAGTTTGATTCCTGGACTGCGTCATGTGGTGTGTTCTTGAACAAAACACTTTACTTCATGTTGTTACAGTACACTCAGCTGAGAGTGAGTACCAGCAGTAGCTGGGGAGTTAATCCTGTTATAGACTGGCATCCTATCCTGGGAGAGTCTTATACTCATCCTATGCTAGCCAAGAAAACCAGGGGATAAGCACTGACCTGATGAGCCTTCAGCTTAGAACAGACTATAACGAACTATATAATACTATACTATGTCATGCCATACTATACTAAACTATACAATACCATATAACATACCAAGGCATGCCATTATAATAGTATTATAACAAAGGGCGGGAGATTGGTAGTATCATAGAACGTTGGACACCATGCTTTGCGGCATAGAGTTACGGCCATTTATGTTCTGATTTCAAATCCTGCTGATGTTAGCTTTGCTTTTCATCTTTAGGGTTGATAAAATAAAGTACCAGTAACACACTGGGGTCGATTTAATTGACTTTCCCCTCCCCCAAAATGTTTGGCCTTGTGCCTAAATCAGAGACCATTATAATAGTATTATATCCCATAAAGTACAATACTATAACCATATCATACAATATTATAACTTACCATAACACACCATAATGTACTATTAATTCTATAACTCATAGAGTACAATACCATACAATACTATAACATACACACCATTCTTTAACATACCATACCAAACAATAACAATAACATAATATGTCATAACATGTTGCATAATACTGTCATCTCAAGTTTGGAACCAGCTGAATTGTCCAGGGCTGGTGGGAAGAGGCCAGATGGTCTTATCTTTTGATCCTGGGTAAGAGGTAGATGTCTCATACGGGATGCCACAGTCAGCGGCTCTTTTGCTCCTTCCCACAACCTGGATGCTGCAGTAAAGGTTGGGGTCACTGCATCTGTAGTAGAATGTAATAATATTCTAAAATACCAGGGCTTTCAGTAAACTATTTATTTCAGAATGTGGTGTTCAAGGAATTTTAGGGGAGCTGGACAGCTGACAGTGGGGTTTTTGTCATTGTTAGCAGTTCACCTTACAGGTGTATCAGGTAATCTTCCTGGTGAGAGTACTTGGTTATTCCAGCCTCTTAACCTTGCCATCACCCATAACATAGCTGTGAGTGTGTTGACTTGCCTAAAAATTATTAGAAGGAGACTCCTGTGCTCCCTGTAGTAGCATGTGATTGAGTGTGTGTCTTCTGCCATGTTTTTTTCTTTTTGTTTTCATTTTGTTTTCTCTGATTATTTTCTTTCAATTTGTTTGTTTTGTAAACCATATTCAGTTTTTCAATATAGTTACCATTTCATGCTATAATATGCCATACAAAATCATACCATGTCTTTCCATGACATACCATACAATATTACTGGAAACAGCTGCTCTTCATTTTCATTCAGTTTCAGTGCATTTATGTTAGTTTAATGATAGCAGAGGTTATCAGTGATGATAAATTGCTTGAAATATCATTATCTTTCATGAAGTTAAATGATGATGATGATATATATGTCTCCCTTTCATCAGGTGACCAGAACCAGTTCCACTAGAATACCCACAGTATATAGCACCACTCAACTACTTAATCTACTTACACAGGAGGAGAAGAACAAACAGTCATTTATTTCTTCATTCTTGGCCTTCCTTCCTTCTTTTGGCAAACTTTCCAGGTTAGGCTGGTTAAATGGAAAAAGAAAAATGGGAGAGGCAGAGATAAAACTCAGCTAAGAAACGTTAAATAGAAAAAGAAACATTAACCCTTTCATTGCCATATTTTTTATGAAATACATTGAATGCGTTTAAAACAATTTTGAAAATAATAAAGAATTTGGAGATATTTAGTAAAATAACATTTTCTTCAAACCAGTGTTATATAACAGAAAAGTTCTTAAATAAAATTATGATGGAATGTTTTTATTTAGATATTAACATTTTAAAATGGACAGTTTTAACACAGAACCAAAGGCAGTTTCAGGTGGGGATGTTATTGAAAGGGTTAAATGAATGCGTATGTGAATTATTATTGTGAGGGTTTAGTAAACATAATATTATTAAGTATTACAGTAGAGCTTTGAGAAGGGGTAACAAACACAGTTTGACTGCACAAAATTCACTTTTTGCTTGATCATTTTCATGTCAAAATACTTATACATATATAATATGAAAGTTCTGGATGTGAATTTTCTTCAAACATACTTTGCCAGATCCCCTCAATCACTCTCGGATTTCCATCCATTTACAACTTTTGTCCTGTTTTCGCGTTTGACAGCTGAACGGTAATGCTAGTTCTACTTCAATTCACTGGAGCACTATAACTTGATTTGTGTTGAAAATGATACAGTCGTGAAAAGGACTTTCTTTTGCTTTATTTTGATATAAAGTGTGGCTGAGTGGTTAGAAAATTGGATTCACAATCTTGAGGTTGTGAGTTCGATTCCTGGGCCGGGTGATGCATTATGTCCTTGATCAAGACACTTTATTTCACGTTGCTTCTACCTGGAGTTGCAACTGATAGATAGTACTAGCAACTGGAAAGACCGACGAAAACATTGTTTCCTCAGTCCGATTTGACAAAAGTTGATCGATCCTTTTCTTTTTGATATAAAAATCGATGGGAATAGGTCATATAATCGTTAAGAAATATAAAAGTGAAAATTTTATCGTTAATTTTCACTTAGTAAAGAACATATTTTCTTCAAGATTTTTATACCATAAGGAAAAAAAATTTCTTGCAAATTCAATACTGATTCTAGCTACGAGATGGCGCAAAAGCGCAAAGTCAATAAAAAGGGGAATACTATGGATGTTTGTAATACATATTGATGCTACTTTCCAAAATGGAGTATTCCTGTGCGGTGTAGCTGAAACCAAATACTAATCCAAGGTTTCAAATATCAATTTTGAGCCAGAATTTTTTAAAATGGACAAATTGTTAAGTAAACATATATTTCTGTGAAATAATTGTTTCTATTTTAGGCACAAGGCCAGCAATTACCCAGTACATTACTGGTACTTTGTTTTATCGACCCCGTAAGGATGAAAGGCAAAGTTAACCTCGGCAGGATTTGAACTCAGATCGTAAAGGGACGTAACTGTGCTGGAAAGCATGTCCGACCCTCTACCAATACTGCCAATTCACCATGAAATAATGCAATAAGTTGAGCTACACGTGTATTCTAGAGCCAAAAATTAGCATGGAATCGCCATATTGAGAATGTTGTTTATTCCCTCTCGCTCTTTTAACTTGTGGAGAGTGAGGTCCAAATTTTCATTTTTCTTTGAGAAATATTGGTCAAATAATTTTATTGATAAACTAGACCACCTGGTGTTAGGAAGGGCATCCAGCTGTAGAAATCAAGCCAGAATCAGTTCCTGTATGAGCAAGGCATGGTCAGCTGACCAGACACTGCCCACAACAGGACAACCCGTCTAACCCATGCTAGCGTGGAAGAACGGGTCATCTTCACTTCAAAATAATTTTTAAATAATCAAAATATACAGACATATATATAATGTGAAATGAAACTGGAAGGCCCATATATATACGTGTGTGTATGTATATATATAAATGTGTGTCATCATCATCATCATCATCATCACCGTTTTACGTCCGTTCTTCCACGCTAGCATGGGTTAGACGGGTTGTCCTGTTGTGGGCAGTGTCTGGTCAGCTGACCATGCCTTGCTCATACAGGAACTGATTCTGGCTTGATTTCTACAGCTGGATGCCCTTCCTAACACCAACCTCATTTACAGTGAGTGCTGGGTGCTTTTTTGCCATGGCACCTCCACGACCACCTTGCGGTGGGGGGTATGGGGGCATATGTGTGTGTATGTATACATATATATATATATATGTATATGTGTGTGTGTATATATATATATATGTGGGTGTCTGTGATCTATATACACTGGTCATAGACACACACACTCACACACTCACCTATATATACACAACAACACCACCAGCTCTCTCTCTTCCATTCTCCTTCTCTCTGTCTCTCTTTCAATCTAGTCTCTCACAACATATCTCGAGAACCCGTCCTCCGATTTACTCAAAACTTGTTTTATTCCATTTGTATTCCCATTTCAGGGTCAACTTCCTTTCAAAATATTTTCCCATTATGCGCCCTTTTGGCTGTATTACATTACAGACAAGCAAGTAAGCAAGCAATCACAGAGTTTTAGTAGTATATAGATTGATAGATAATATATATATGCCCCCATACCCCCCACCGCAAGGTGGTCGTGGAGGTGCCACAGCAAAAAAGCACCTAGCCCACACTGTAAATATAGCTAAATAGATAATACTAACACATTTTGTTTACAGTTGGATGATCAGCTTATACCTTTATATGGATAAGCCATGCCCCTGATGATATGGTCAGTTAACCATGAGCCTTTTTGACAATCAGTCAGGAATCAGCTGTTGGAATGGCAAGAGCTCAGCCGTTGGGCCCTAACTCTTTATAATGTATTGAGTATTCTGTTGAGTAATGGTCTAACTAGTTTTATCTGGTTCTATCCTGATATATATAGTTCTATACGAGCGAGACACGGTCACCTGACCAATCTTGCCTCAAGTGGGACAAACATGTCTAACCCATGCTAGCGTGGACGATGGACCTTAAACGATGATGATGATGATAGAGCTGATTGAATGGTGGCATGGATTCATTGTTGTGTGTGTACTCACTTGTGGATTGTTGAGTGGTGTGGTTGCTGTTGACAATGTGACCAGATATAGCATGTGTGCAAGTAAGATGATGATAATATGATAGTTTCTTGATCATGTAGGAAATGAAATATATAAAAAATCACGATAACACAAAGCCACTATGTTACTAATTTATTGGATATGACTATATGAAAATATACTAAGAGCAAATAAACAGGAATTGTGTGACATTATTTGTCAAGATGTGCGGTGGATTGAAGGGCGGTGGATTGGCAGTATCGGTAGAGGGTCGGACGCCATGCTTTCCAGCATAGTTACGTCCCTTTACGATCTGAGTTCAAATCCCGCCGAGGTTGACTTTGCCTTTCATCCTTACGGGGTCGATAAAATAAAGTACCAGTAATGCACTGGGTAATTGCTGGCCTTGTGCCTAAAGTAGAAACAATTATTTGTCAAGATGTGTATATGTTTTTGTTTGTTTGTAAAAGTATTATTAAAGTTGTATTCACCAAAACTTTGTTGATGTGTTGAAATGCCAATGGAAGAATGTTGCTAGGCCCTTGCCAAGAAGGTCGAAGCTTTTTTGATAAGTGTTACATTTTGCTAGTTTCTTGAGCAGGTTGATTTGATGCGTCTTTTTTGGGGGGCCAGAGTAGACTGAGTGAAAGAAGTTATTTTGCTTTCACCTCAAATGATGTGCCATTCCAGACAAACTGACGGCAACCCAGATAACAGAGAAAATGACAGCTAAGGGCCATCCAGGATTCAGTTTGTGAAGGGATTTCGCTATACACAGACACACTCATATATATATATATATGTGTATATTTTGTACATATATATAAAGCATATAATATTTAGGAAAAAGTACATACTTTACGGTCTCCCATAGCTTTACCAAAATTGACAGTCGGTAATCAATAATCGAGTGCTTAGATCGATTTCTGCTTCAGTTTACAAACTATGAAACAGCACCGTAAGGAAAATAAGAACTTTTCCACCTTAAAGTATGTACTTTTTCCAAAATATTATATGTCCAAAATATACATAGATACATATATGTATATGTACATATAATGTGTGTGTGTATGTATATAATATAATATGCTTTATATAAATATATGCACGAAAAACATGGGCGGAGGTGGTGAGAACAGTTTCAGATGTTCAAGTCCTTTAATAATAATGCTGTGATATATATTTCAATGACGACACTGGCCACACTGTTCTGTGTACGAGTGTCGTGACATCATCAGACAGCTTGTTACATAATAAGGTTGTTTCCAAGGCAATCCAAATTGAATCGACATGGGAACGGATGAAGTTCGTGTTTACCCTAATATATATATATATATATATATATATATATATATATATATATATATATATATATATATATATATATATATATATATATATATATATATATATATATATGTATATATATATATATATATATATATGTATATGTATCTATATATATATATATATGTATATATATATATATATTTCATTTCTGAATTTGTTTAGCAAGATTCTTTATCTGAAAACCTGTGTTGAAACCGATATTGTTATACTTTGGGAGGGTCCTGTTGCCAATAAGAAACACACGCACCAGTTGCTTTCACTTCAATTTATTATAATAAATTTATAAATTTAGGAATTTATAAATTTCCGGTTGGCTGGTTGATTCCACAACCAGATGGTTGTTTATATATTGTCAAAGTTCTTTCGTCACACATTCTGTGACCTCTTCAGTGACTGGGGATTCTTTTCTTTGTTTTTGTGCCTCTCCTTTGTTCTGTCCTACGCCATCTTGTTTCTGTGTGTGTGTTGTGTGCTCAGTCTGCGCATGCGCCACATCTGGGTGTCTGTGTGTGTTAATATTCGTTTATTTATTTGTTTATTTACATGTTACAGGTTGGTTGTTTGTTCTATGTGCGTGTGTGTTTTCATTTTGTCCTTAATTGTAAGTTGTGATGTTGCTGTTCCACTCATGTTTTCTATTTAATTTTGGTTGTAATTCTTTTATGTTTATTGCCTCTGTGATTTGTCTAAACATTGCATCTTTTCTGTGTGTAGATTCTATTTTTATTTCTATGTTCTCTAATTTACCCTTATGTTCTATTTTAGCATGTTGGTAGAGTACAGATGATTCTTTACTATCTTGAAGGTCTCGCCAGTGTTCATTTATCCGTTCCCCTACTCCTAGTATATCGTGATATTTCGCTCCTTATAACAGTCTTTCCTATCTCTCTGTTTGGTTGAGCACACTTCTCTGAGTGGTTTTGGGCTGCCCTTTCTAGCAGCTCGTCCCTCAGAGGCCACTGGTTCACTGCCCTTAAACACACTGTGACTTCTCTCTCCCACGTGTAGCTGGACAGTCACTTTTAAAATTCTCTTAGTGTTGTCTGAAATGTATAGCCTTACACACGCTGATGAACCGAGACTAGACCATTTCTTTCAACAAATTTTTGGTGAAACATATCTTTGGATTTGTACGTGTGTTATATAGTTATAGAGGTATTTATTTACGCATTAATTTATATTTTTAATTATCGTGTCTATAGTCTGCCTTTCATAGGTTATAGATTCCATACACTGGTGCTTTTTTCCCTGTTTCATTGATAACGTACTGTATATCTCTCTCTGGTGTGTTACCTTTTCAACATATTGTATTTTATATATATATATATATATATATATATATATATATAAGTATGTATACGTACATACATATATGTATACAGACGTACAGTAGTATGTATATATATATATACATACATGCACACATATATATATGTACGTATGGATTCACCGAACATTTATTGTAATGCTCGGTGTGTTTGTAAACAAACATCCCGTATTAAGCCGTAGTGTCTAGCAACCACCTTTGTTCGTTTGTTCAACACTGACAAAGGAACGCTGTACTAGTTTCAAGTTTATTAGCTATCGTCAGCAAAGTATACCTTCCTGCCAGATGATTGAACGTCCGAAAGTATATACTTTCCATATGCATATTAATGGCTGAAACTAGCTTGAAACTAGTACAGCGTTCCTTTGTCAGTGTTGAACAAATGAGCAATGATGGTTGCTAGATACTGTACGGCTTAATACGGGATGTTTGTTTACAAACACACCGAGCATTATAATAAATGTTCGGTGAATCCATACGTACATATATATATATGTGTGCATGTATGTATACATATATATATATATACATACTACTGTACGTCTGTATACATATATGTATGTACGTATACATACTTATATTTAAGTAACAGCCGTACTAAGAGTGAGAAATGAAATTTCGTTTCATTTTTTCCGTTTATCGTTTTCGGTACCCCGGCTGATTAACTCACTCGATATGCAAATTAGGCTGCTCAGCCGTTAATATGCATAAGGAAAGTATATACTTTCAGACGTTCAATCATCTGGCAGGAAGGTATACGTTGCTGACGATAGCTAATAAGCTTGAAACTAGTACAGCGTTCCTTTGTCAGTGTTGAACAAATGAGCAACGATGGTTGCTAGACACTGTACGGCTTAATACGGGATGTTTGTTTACAAACACACCGAGCATTATAATAAATGTTCGGTGAATCCATACGTACATATATATATGTGTGCATGTATGTATATATATATACATACTACTGTACGTCTGTATACATATATGTATGTACGTATACATACTTATATTTAAGTAACAGCCGTACTAAGAGTGAGAAATGAAATTTCGTTTTATTTTTTCCGTTTATATATATATATATAACCCATTAGCAACCACGCAGCACGTTTATTCTCATATTTACACATATTTTTTCCCCCGCAGTGACCCGTCTATTTCGTTCTTACTGCTACCTCTTTCTCTGTATCTTTACCCTCTCTAACAGTCACTCTCTCTGTTAGCCTCTTCCTCACCCTTCACTCAATCACTCTCTGTTACTATCTCTCCTCCTCCTCCTTCTTCCCGTTTGACCTGTGCGTAATTCTTTTCTTTCGCACCCTTGGTCAGGCAGGTCGCTTTTTTTCTCTCTCTCGTCTACGATTTCACAGAACTTACGTTCACCGAATTCACAGACTAGATCCCTTCTTCCTCCCGTTAGACCTGTACGGAATTCCTTCCTTGCTCACATTCCAACTAGGTTTGATGGTCTTTATTCTCTCTCGTTCACGATTTCACCGAACTTATATTCATGGGAATTTGGGACTTGACTCTTTCTTCCTCACTTTTCGTTGCTTCACCATCTTTGTTTGTTTACGCTCTCGTGTCCCCTTTATTTACGTGTCCCAACGACTTTTTTTAGCCATTGCTCGCACCAACCGGAGGTATATGGTCTTTAAAGCGATGAAATACCAATGATGGTTGGAAGATCACTGATGAAGGACTAACTTTATTCATATATATATATATATATATATATATATATATATATATATATATATATATATATAGGGAAAAAGCGGAGGACGTAAAATGAAATGAAATGATGAAATGATTGTTATGCTTTGGGAGGGTCATGTTGCCAATAAGAAACACATGCACCAGTTGCTTTCACTCCAATTTATTATAAGTTAAATTTATAAATTTAAGAATTTATAAATTTCCGGTTGGTTGGTTGGTTCCACAACCGGAAGGTTGTTCATATATTGTCAAAGTTCTTACGTCACACATTCTGTGACCTCTTCATTGACTGGGGATTCTTTTCTTTGTTTTGTCCTACGCCATCTTGTTTTTGAACACACACAAAAGGAAGTTCCAGCCTTGAGCATCAAGTCTTTTTGTATATCTCAGAATACTATATCTTTTTGTTTTGTATTTTAAGGTGGCAGTGTGTGATTCGTTGGGATTTGGCTGTTATTTATAGTAGCTCCATTGACCACGTACAGCAAACGTACAATGCGTGTACGTGTGTATATGCGTATACAACTGAAAGGGTATGAGTATTTTCTATGCTTTGATTAATTCACTGTTTTATAATTCGAGTGTACTGACTGAAACTCATTTACAAGATGAAAGCCTTAATAACTCGACGCTTCAAAGAATATCTGTTTGATGCCTTCAATATGTTTCTTAGAACACTTTATAGCGAATACCCGAGAGGTTACAGAACAAGACTTCTAGAATAAAGTTCCCAGGGTGCTGGGACCGCAACACATTTTTGATTCTTTAATTAAAATCACTTGACTTTGACTAATAGTGCTAGTGCATCTGAAAAAGCCATGATTGCCACAACGTTCCTCTTTCTTCAATACAATACGAGGGAACTTCTATATGGTTCCTCAGCCTGCAAGAAATAGCAGCCAAATGTCCCCCAAATTAACCCTTAAATGTAACCCTAATCCTTTCGTTACCACATTTCTATTGAAACACATTGAAGAAGAAATTTTAAATCCTACTTAAAATTCCTTGATCGTTAATAAGACATTATTGGTATTCTTGTGAGTAGACGATTAAAGAGAAGCCGGCTGACCAACCGACTTACCTACCTACCTACCCACCTACCTATCTACCCACCTATCTACCTATCTACTGACCTACCTACCTATCTACCTACCCACCTACTGACCTACTTACCTACCTACCAATCTACCTACCTAACGACCTACATGCCATCTGCCTGCCTACCTACTTACCCAAATACTTATGTACCTCCCTCCCTTCCTATATGTCTGTTTACCTGTCTAACTGCCTACATACCCACCTACCTATCTATCTCCCTACCTCCCTACCTACATATCTACCTATGTACCTATCTATCCACCTACCAACCTACCTACCTATCTACCTACCTATCTATCCACCCATCAACCTACCCACCTATCTACCTATCAACCTACTCACCTACCTACCTATCTACCTACCTACCTATCTCGAATACGTTAGACGTTGTTTACTTCGCTCCGAAGTTTTTGTAAATTTATGGTGGAAAAACCGTAAGTTTTTGTTCAAATTGTATATTGTTGTGTAGCTTGACCCCCCCCCCCGTCTGGACCTCCAGGCAGTGGGTCAACTCATTTTCGCCCCTCCCAGGGGCGAAATATTCGTTTGAAAAATTTTTTCATTCAAAATTTGAAAAAAATATTGGCAAGAAATCTCTTTACGCTATGATGGCGGTGGAGAGGAGCTAAGACTTTATAGGTCGCAATCAACGTCTTCTTCTTGCCTTTCGTTCTCTATTGATACTATGGAGATGAAAAGAAAACACACAATCGAAAAAACAGATTTAAAAAACAATAACATGGAAAATAATACCAACAATGAAATAAACAATACATCCAATAACACCAATCAAAAGGAAAAAAATGTCAACACAAACACCAAAGAAAATACAAACAACAGTGACAACAACAACAAGAAAGACAACAACAGCAACATTTCTTTTGCTGATACTGTAAAAAATCGGAGATATTTCAACTTTTGGATTTAACCAATGTGAAACAAAAGTTGGAAGAAGCTAAACAATATATTACTTTTGGACCCAATGGGTCATTTAGCATAAATTAAGAACTAAGGAGAGAGAATGCCCTGAACACGGTGGTTTTCAGGACAATCTCAATGGCATCAAAAAAACCAGCTCAACTATCTCAGAGTGAGATTGAGCTGGTTTTAAGGAACCACATGGATAACATTTTATTCATTCAGAAAGCCAAACTTTTCGGCAGCAGTGCTGATGAAAGACAAAATAACAGCACAAAAATATTCCATCGTGCCCATGTGTCCACCCATTTTACCTTTTTCTCTACGTACATGGGAAAAAGGACACAAAAAATAAAAATTACATGCATAAGACCCAAAGTAGATATTTGGTGGATACTTTATGGCCTAATTGACCTTGAACAAGACATTTTGATCTCAGTAGGAAAATCCTCCAGAGATATATTTAGTGGGACTAGCGTCGAAGTTATGGTGCAGATGAGCCCAGAACGTATAATGAAAATCCCACAGAGAGTACCTCTGGATGGACAGACCTACATAAACATTTCGGTTGAGGGTAGGCGGCCCGCATGTTACCACTGCGCAAGCAGAGGTCACCTAAGGGCTGCCTGTCCTCAATTGACAAAAAGAAAATCACTTTTGCCGCCACCACAAATAACAACACAACCACCGCCACCACAACAATAACAAAAACAACAAGAAAAAACAACACAGAACACTATCCCACCCAACCCTTCCCCACCCAAACAAATACAAAAACACACACAGACACTACAGAACCCCAAAACATACCCCTACCATCAACACGGATGAGGAATCCCTATCGACGGCACCCAGCGGCGATGAGGAGGAACCCTTCCAACCCGTGAAAAAAAAAAAAAGAAAGGACCACATGAACAAAAACGAAAAAACACACAAACAGCACAAAAGTCACAAACAAAAGTTCCCTCTCCCGAAAACAAAACACCCACAACAAAGAGAAAACACACGCAGGAACCACAGACAAAAACAAACACAACACAGGAAAAGTACACATACACTTACGCTATGGATGTGATGGCCATTTGTGAGTCCAGGATCCACAGCGAGCAGCAGCTGGCCCCGATCTTCGACGACTTTGAGATCTATGCAACTCTATGTCAGCTGGGAGGTGGGGGCGGGGTTGCTGTCTTGCTGCGGAAACACCTGGACCTCATAACACAGACGGTACATCTGGACTCGGAGGGTCGATTGGTGGTCCTAGACGTTGACGGTAGTCATGGTGGAGCCTTCAGGCTGGTGGCCGCATATGTCCCATCCGGGACATCGCGGCCAGACTTCTTCAAACGTCTAGAGACTTTTCTGGGAACGTCCCGCTCCTTGCTTTTAGTGGGGGACTGGAATGGAATCCTAGATGTACGATGGGACTATGTGGGAGCGAGCATTTTCCGATGGGGGGTGCAACAGCCTCAAACAGTTATGACCTGGCCGATAGATATCGACTAGATTTTCCGACTGTGCCACTGTGGACGTGGACTAATCGCAGCGGAACATCTAGATCGTACCTAGATAGAGTTCTAGTTAGAAATAAGGATAGGGACATGTTAAGCTGTCCACAATTGTTCATGGTTGCCTATTCAGATCACAAACTAGTGATCTTCATAGTCAACCTTGATAGAACCCATAGACAGGGACCCGGCTACTGGAAGCTGAACTTGTCGCTACCGACATGCAAAGCCTACAGTAAACGGATTAGCACTCTAGTTAAACAACACTTAACGGGGGCCATTGTCAACAACAGATGGTGGTACTCTCCCAAGAGGGCAGTTAGAATAGAATAGATAGGTTTTAGTCAGGAATTAGCATTAGATAGGAATAGGACTGAAAAGGAATTGGTAGATAAAGTAGAAGAGGCGATTAGGAGTGGTAACGTGGCCAGCTTGCTGGCGTCAAGAACGGCCTTAGACCAGTTCTTTGACGCAAAGCACAAGGGCTGCGTTGTCAGGAGTAAAATACGTGCTCTGGGTAACGAGGGAGCCAAAGGTGTTAGCTGGGCCCGAGTGACAGAGGCAAAAAGTGGAAACAAGCCCACGATTCGGTTGAAGGACCAGGATGGACGTGTGATCCTTGAACCTAAGCAGATGTGCGCAGCTTTTCAGCAGCACTTTGCTCAGCTGTTTGGGCAGGGTGGTGTGCCGCGAGGGGCAATGGATTTCAGTCCATACCTCGACGGCATGCCGCGGCTCTCGGACGGTGAGGCGAAGTTCTATGAAAAGCCGATTTTGGCTGCTGAGTTAGGGGACGCGCTGAGCCAATGCGGCAAACGCAAATCTCCAGGTCTCGACGGTCTACTCTACGAATTTTATGTAGCAATGCCGGACTTGTTCTCCGATCTCCTGGAAGCGGTCTACTGCAACTGGCAGCAGAACGGGAGTATTCCCAATTCTGTGACCACGGGCGTAGTCACACTAGTCAGGAAGGACGAGAATAAGGGGGACAACATAGGAAACTTCCGGCCCATAACTCTACTAAACACAGAGTTACAGATTTTGGCCAAGGTGTTGGCAAAGAGGCTGGCGCTTGTCGTCGAGAACCTGATGGGAGAAGCGCAGACATGCGCAATCCCAACCAGGTGCATAAACGACAACCTCCACCTTATGCGATACATCGTAGAGAGGGTTGGGTGTAAACCCGGCTTCGGTGGGGCCCTGATCAACTTGGATCAGTCTAAAGCATTCGATAGGGTTGACCATTGTTACTTGGATGCGGTGCTCGAGGCGGCAGGCTTTGGACCCGTGTTCAGGGGCTGGATTGCTGCAATGCACAGCGGCAACATCTACTCAAGAGTCAAGGTGAACGGCTACCTCTCGGAGCTGTTCCAAATCACGCGATTCATCCGACAGGGACGCCCTCTCTCCTCCCTTCTGTATGTACTGACTCTCGAGCCACTACTGCGGAAGTTGGAGCTATTGCAGGGCATCCCTCCGGACCCGGGAGTGCGGAAAGCGGCGTCGGCCTACGCCAACGACTTGACAGTAATAGTGTCGAGCACCTCGCAAATCGGGGAGGTCGACACCTTACTGAAGGAATACGAGAGGTTCACAGGAGCGAAGCTGAACCGGGACAAGTCCGTCGGTTTGCAACTTGGATCGTGGAGAGGCAGACCGATGCCTTCCGATGGCGTCGTCGGACGCTGGACGGAAGGACCGGTGAAGTTGCTCAGGGTCTGGTTTGGTCCAGACCTCCAGGTGGAGAAGAACTGGAACGAGGTGACGGCCAAGGTCACCCAGAAGTGGGCCGAATGCAAACTATCCTTGAAAGGTCGAGCGGAGGTGACAAACACTTTTATAACGTCCGTCATCTACTACCACTTGACCGTCGTGCCTTGTCCAGCCAAAACGCTCACCAAAATGGAGCGCGCGCTCTTCCAATTCCTTTGGAAGAAGCGGGCTCCTTTGGTGAGAAGATCCATCTGCTGCCAACACAATTCAAACAGAGGGCTGGGGATGCCGTGGCTGACCATGCGCTCAGGCTGCGGAACCTCCACATATTCCTCACCGGACAACCGGTGTGGGCCTCCGTTCGTGAGGCGAGCCTTCCCACAGCTCGTCTCACTAATGGAGTTGCAGTCCTGAGTCAAGAAAAAGACCAATGGACAACTTCCAAAAGTCCCTGGCCTGACAGTGCTACCGAGGAGCTCTACCAGTTCGAGACAAGCTCTACAGACACGGGGCAGGGACCCTTCAAAAAAGATCTGGCCGAGATGCGTGCGCAACGAGGAAACCGTCGCGCATGCATTCGTACACTGCCTGGGAGTTGCCGACCTGTGGGGCTATGTAGAATGACTATTGTCGCGAGTGGGACCAATCAGGTTGACCACCGAGTCCATTGTCATGATCAAACCGCCACCCTCCTTCAAAAACGAAGGAGAGGCGGTTTTCCTCTGTGTGATGGCAATGGTGAAAGAGGTTGTATGGTGGACGAGGTTGAAAGGGCTGAGGTCAGACACCTTTCTCTCCGACCAACAACTGATTCTTTTTTTCAAATACCACTTTGGAAGAAGAATGAGGATGGAGAGAGAGGTGCTGTACCCCAGCAAGTTTTATGAAAGGTGGGTGAAAGTGGTGAGAATGGCCTGAGTGAATGGGCCTTCTCTCTATATCAGCTTGTAGGCTGAGGAAGAGGAGGAAGAGAGGAAAGGAGTGCTCACTCTTCGTACTTCTGGAGATGAGGGTTTCACATTTTTTTTCGGGGGTATGTGTCACCCATAGTTAATGTCTCCCCCCTATTGGGGAAAATCAAATGTTTTTCTTTAATTTTCATGTGATATTGTTTTACACGTTTTTATTGAATGTAAACTTCCTGCATTGTACTTGTCCCCTTCTTTTGTGCCCTTGTGGCTAATAAAGAAATATATCTATCTACCTACCTATCTATCTACCTACCTATTTATCAACTGATCAAATTTCCACATTGCTTATGATTTCCAATTAATTGAGAATAATCAAGAATTTGAAGAGATAGCTTCACACTTTCATTATTAAGCTGGTGTTTGGAACAACAAATTTTCTTAAATAAGAATATGGCAAAAGCTGTAAATTTAGATACAAATCAGTTTCAGGTGGTTTGGTGCCAGAAGCACACCTGCTAACCTCTAAAAACCCAAACGGGGAGTACCATGAAAAACAGTGCCCCCAAACTGGGAAAAATGAGCCAAAATGGGGAGATTTTACATAATGAAAGCTATACCCATTTTCACAAGAGAAGACATCTCTCACCCACCCGTCGAACAGGAAGAGTTAACGGGTCTGCAGAAGGGTTAACGAAACATTTATGGAGTCATGGCTATACTACATAGATACAGTTATACCGTATATACTTGAATATAACTTGATATGAATTTTATGTCTGAGAAATGGAAAGAATTTGAAGTTGGTGAAAATTGTCAAAATATTCACCCTGAATATAAGCTGGCCTCCTACCATCGATTTTTTGGGTTACATATTCCTCGGCTTATATTCAAATATATATAGTAATTTTATTGTATATTTTGGTTTAATTAACTCCCTACATGTATGCTAATAATATGCAAATTAATACATCCATTTCTGGATATTACTATAAGTAATAGTGTATATAACCCCCCCCCCCTCCTCCACATCCAGGTACGTATTTCCTTATGGTTGTTTATTTATTAAATTTGATCAGATGATATACATATCTTTTGATGAAAACTCATCTAGGATTGAAAGTTGGTTAAAGGCGTTCATAATTTTTTTTTCAATTTACAGGGAAATATATATATTCTACATAAATACATGTCTATATACTAAAAATCTATATACACATTTATGCAGTCTTGGTTACTCCTATATATTTTTGAAGATGTTACTTTATTGTATACTTGACTGCTTAGCATGCATCGTTAGATACATACAAACTTATATTTGTACATATACAGATTCACATACACAATAATAATAATAATAATAATGAAATTATTGTGTACAGTGCTCAGGTGCACTACAACTCATCAAAGGTGCATGTATAGTACATAGAATAATGTACAAATGTCAGGAAAATAAACAGTGTATGAGTCATGATATAATAACAATAACAATAATGAAATATTGTGCACAGTGCCCAGGTGCACCACAACCCATCAAAAAAGTGCATGTACAGTACATAGGGCAATGCACAAACATCAGTAAAATGAACAGTGCACACATGTGTGCATGTGTATGGAAGGGGCACATCAGGTGTAGTTTTGGCGTATTTCGGGAAGCATGAGTGTCTTAAAGGATGCAGTGTCTCGGCAGCTAACAATTGACGCAGGCAGTTTGTTCCATGTTTCAGCAACTCTGAGCGTGAAAAAATGTCTGCGAAAGTCATGGGAGCTGTGCTGTTTTCTTATCTTGTAGGCATGTCCACGTGTGTTAGACACATGGAGATCAAAGAGGCGCTCAGGGTTGCAGTTGGCGAGATGGTTAAAAACTTTGTGGGTATTCACCAAGTCCACTGCCAGACGTCGGAGCTTCAATGAATCCATGCCCAGGGAAGCAAGGCGTTCAGAGTATGGTAGGTGTCTGATGGAGGGTATGCGCTTGGTTGCACGTCTCTGAACAGTTTCCAGGAGGTCAATGTTCCGAGCAAGATAGGGGTTCCAGACTGATGATGCGAATTCCAAGTGTGGTCGCACCATAGCTGTATACAGTTTTAAATAGATGGCTGGAGAGCGGCTAACAAAGGTCTTGCTGAGTGATGCCAAGACACCCTCGGCCTTCTTGACAATCTTAGAGACATGCTTTGTCCAATGCAAATCGTTGCTGACAGTAATGCCTAGGTCACGTTCACAAGAGGACTTTTTGATGTCAGTGTTGTGGAGGGAGTATGTGGACGCTGGATTTTTCCTTCCAAAATGCATGGTGGTACACTTGTCCACAGCCAGCTTCAGTTGCCAGTCTGTGATCCATTGCTGCATTGTGTCCAGGTCTGATTGTAGGAAAGAGTTGTAAATTTCAGGATCAGTCCTTTTGATTTCAAGGTACAGCTTGATGTCATCTGCATATTTTAGTACCGTGGCATTCTGTATGTCATTAATATATGCCACAAACCATGCATACCTGCACATATACATACTTTATAAAGCAGTTAGGGTGTTCAGCTCAGGATGGTAAGGCCATAAGTTCGATTCCTGGCAGTATGGTGTCATTGAGCAACACACTTTATTTTACATTGCTCCAGTCCACTCAGCTGACAAAGGGCCAGCCATGTCACACACTGTGTCATGCTGAATCTTCCTGAGAATTACCTTAGAGGTATACGTGTTTGTGGAATGTTTAGTAGTAAGTGTGTTAGCACAGATATTTGTTTTATCATGCAAAACGTGTCCCTGGGTATTTTTCTTAGCTCTTCTTTTAAGTCATATATAGTTACATAATACGTATGATATATACCTATACACAAACATGCTCACATACATACAAACATACATACAAACCTGCATACATACATACCTGCATGTATACATACATACATACATACATACATACATGTATATATATATATACATACATACATACACACTTACATATATACATACATTCATTCATACATACATACACAATTACATATATACATACATTCATTCATTCATACATACACACTTACATATATACATACATTCATTGATAGATACACACATATATACATACATTCATTCATACATACACACTTACATATATACATACATTCATTCATACATACATGGTGGCTGCCAACTCGTTTTTGAGTATGGCCACTACTTTATATCCATGTAGGAGAACCCCTACTGATGCGCTGAACGAGTGTGACTTTTTAGTCCAGCCAGCGACTTGAAAACTCTGGTACAAACACTACACTTGTGACAATTATTGACACATAGTGCTGGGCCCATGGTACCATGCGATGACAAGTGCAGAGAGATCTCCAGATATAAAGCAATGCCTGTGCCGTGAAGCTTTTATAGTGAGCAAAGGCACTGCACAAAGCCAGTCCCACTCTCTTAACCAAGATGATATTTACCAAAAAGAAGAACAAGTCAACATCATTGGATACCATCAGGGTTGCAGGTGTTATATCAGAGTTTTCCTTCTCCTGTCGGGTCACCAGTTGGTGCTACTGGTAACATGTATCCCAGTACAACCTGTTCCATGGTCGGGTCGTTGGCGACTAAACTGGCACATACATACATACACACATACATGCATGCATGCATGCATACATATATACATACATATATACATACATGTATTCCTACATACATATATTCATATATACATACATATTTGCATACTTACATATATACATACATTCATTCATACATACATAGGTGTTTGTGAATATATTTGTTTCTCTTTGCCCTGTTTGTTTGAGTATAAATGTTGTTAGTGTGCGCTTGTATGTGTCTTTATTGAGGGTATTAAATTATATATATATATAAATTCGAAAAAAGAGGGTCCCGCGTGGCTAAAAACATACGAATGAATAAAAAATATGGGCGAACACAGGAAAATGAATACAGACAGTATCAGTCGACTGCCAGAGATACGTTGTCTTGGTGCTTTAAGGTTACAACTGACTCTAGTGCACAAGGGACAGTAATAAATGAGCAACAGACAAGACGACAGTCTTAACGACTATTTTCAAATAATACAAATAAAGGACAGTCACAAATGGATAAAAGACAAGACAATAGTCTTAACAACTGTTTACACACACACACACACACACACATATACAAGGTGTGTCAGAAAAGTTCCAGGACTGATGTCACAAAAGATTTATTTCAAATCCAAACTTCACACTAAGAGTTTTCTCCTTCAAAGTAATCCCCCTGTAGTATGTAACTGTAATCTTAGTTCTCTGCAGCGATCAAACTTTTTTCTTCATAATTTTATATACATGTCCTCTGTTTCAGGTCGTCAAGCAATGAGCAGAGAGCAGCGAACAAACTTGAAGTTTCTGGTACGGTTGGGGAAAACTCCGTCAGAAGCACTGGAATTGCTGCAGCAAGTGTATGGAGATGAGACGATGTCACGCTCACGTGTTTTTGAGTGGTGCAAGAGGTTTAAAGAAGGACGCGAGGATGTGGAAGATGACCCCAGGAGCGGAAGGCCCTCAACAACCAGGACTGAGGTCAACGATGAGCGCGTCAGGCAGATGGTGCATAGCGATCGTCGGCTGACTGTTCGACTGATGGCAAATGAGCTGGGCATGAATCGGGACAGCGTCTGGAAGATTGTCACTGAAGATTTGGACATGCGGAAAGTCTGCGCGAAGATGGTGCCAAAACTGCTGAACGATGACCAGAAGGGTTGACGCATGCAAGTGTGCCAGGACATCCTCGAGCGTCTTGAAACCGAACCAGACTTACTAGGGACAGTCATCACCAGTGATGGATCTTCGAGTACGACCCGGAGGGGACCCGTTTTGAAGACGTGGACGACATCAAAAAGGCTGTGACGACAGAACTGCGTAGGATCCCGGAAGAATTCTTCCAGGAGTGTATGCAAGCATGGCGCAAAAGGATGTAAAAGTACATTAGACTCCAGGGGGATTACTTTGAAGGAGGAAACTCTTAGTGTGAAGTTTGGGTTTGAAATAAATCTTTTGTGACATCAGTCCTGGAACTTTTCTGACCCACCTCGTATATATATAATGTGAGTCCCGGGTTCAATGTAGCAATATCTGTAGATGTGAAAAGGAAAAAGGAAAACAGTGCTCAATTGGCAAGAGAGCAGAAATATTATATTTATTTATGTTCATACACAGAACAAAGGGGCTACTCAAGGTTTCAAAGCCCAAATTTGACCCTACCCCAAGAAAATAAGGGGCATTAAAATAGAGACCTTTCTTCAGGCGTTAATACAAGTTTTTAACACTTCTACTTGGATGCCTCTTGTTTTCTGGAGATATGGTCAAATTTGGGCCTTGACGCATATATATCATCATCATCACCATTTTACATCTGTTCTCCACGCTAGCATGGGTTAGACGGGTTGTCCTGTTGTGGGCAGTGTCCGGCTAGCTAACCTTGTCTTGCTCATACTGGAGCTGATTCTGACTTGATTTCTACAGCTGGATGCCCTTCCTAACATCAACCTGATTTACAGTGAGTGCTGGGTGTTCTTTTACCGTGGCGCCTGCACTACCACTTTACTGTGTAGGCTGGGTGCTTTTTTGCCATGGCACCTCCACGACCACTTTGCAGTGGGAGGGGGTGGGGGCATATTGTCTATATGCTTCAGCTTCGGCATGTACCCGTGGGAAGTCGAGTCTTCTGTATTACTGTGTGACACCAGAGGTCACGGTCCTGTATATATATATATATAATGTTAGACAATGAAAGAAGAAAAAAATGGAGGTGAAGTAGTTAATTAATCCATTGTTTTATCATTTCAGAGAGCAGAATTATTGATGGTAGTTATGGAACTTCATACCACCAGCCTCAAAGAAGCACATCTAATCTGCTGTCTTTCCTCAGAAACAATTCATCATTATCATCGATTAACGTCCATCTTCCATGCTAGCATGGGTTAGACGGGTCCTCGTGTCTCGCTCAAATAGGGGTCTTTCTATTTGTAAATAGTTGGAAGACCAATTATATTGTCTTGTGTCCATTTGTTACTGTCCTATGTATACTGAAATTAATGATATTGACGTTAATGAACTGAAATCACTAGGACCTCCAGAGGTTGACTGATGAGAAGGTACTATCTTTTGCTTCATTTGGTTTTCTGTTGTCTTTACCCAACGTTTTTAAAATTAATTTAATAAGATCTTAGCTGCGCAGATTATTTTTTCACATTGATTTGTTTTATGTTATACCACTGTGTTCCCTGTTCTTTTCTTCACTTTCTTTCTCTCTGCTTGTGTCTGTCTATTTAGGACTAATGCTCAAACTCTCTCTCCCTCTTCATATTTTGTGCATACTTTCTTTTCTTGTTGCAGAACATTTGTTTGTAGTAAATTTTATTTTATTTTATTTTTGTAAAAAGTTGTATGTAATATGTCCATTTGTTACTGTCCTATGTACACTGGAGTAATGATACTGACCTTAACCCTTTAATGTTCAAACCGGCCAGAATTCTCTACCTTTTTCTGTTGAAACTGGCTGTAACTGGTTACTCATACTGATGTTAAGGTATTGTTCTCAAAATAAATACTTTCAAAATCTCATAGATTCGATATTATGTAAGATAATTATGTGAGATAAAGCATTTACCATGAAAATATAATAGTATATGTAGAGTAATGTGAATACTAAAGAGTTAATGCATTGAAATCACAAGGACCTCCAGAAATTTACTGATGAGAGGGACTGTCCTATGTTTCATCCAACTTTTATATATTTGTATATACATACATGTATATGTATTTATATATATATACACACATACATGTATGCATATATATATATACACACACATACATGTATGCATATATATATATACACATACATGTATGCATATATATATGTATATATATATATATATAGGATTTCGCTTCAAGCATAACATTATACAAATATGTATAGAAATGTTGTATTTCTAAAGAAACAGGGTTTTAGGAATCCGTAGCTATGCAAACACCAGGGCTAACGCCCTCTGGTGGTGTCCAGCAGAAGCAAGGGGGACAACTATCTATGCATTTCAGGCTTAACTGGCCTTCTTCAGGACGGTCCCTCCCATTGCTTGCAACTGCTGGACTTGAAAACAGTCGAGAAGGCCAGTCAAACCTGAAATGCATAGACGGTTGTCCCCCTTGCTTCTGCTGGACACCACCAGAGGGCGATAGCCCCGGTGTTTGCATAGCTACGGCTTCCTAAAACTCTGTTTCTTTAGAAATATGAAATCTATCTCTATATATATATATGTATATATGTATATATACACACTATGTAATTATATCAATATATTAAACTACTGATTTGCTGACCATAAACGCTTGATGTAAATTTGGCAGTAAAATATGAAGAACAGAGAGCACCCATCCAGATATTGTTATGGGTACATTATTAATATCTTGCATAAAAAACATATAATCAAGTAGAAAATTAAAATATTACTTACATTATATAGTTCTAATATACATATATCAGTTATGTGTGAGCAAAACACGGGTCTTCCAACCTGATCTATCACAAAGGAACATCCTGTCCTACCCATGCTAGCATGGAAAATGGACATTGAATGATGATTCATCATCATCATCATCATCATCATCATCTTCGTTTAACGTCCATTTTCCACACTAGCATGGGTTAGACGGGAGTTGTCCCACTTGAGGCAAGGTTAGTCGAGTGACCGTGTCTCGCTCATATAAGCCTATCTGGCAGGTTTTCCACGGCTGGCTGCCCTTCCTAACACCAACCACATTTACAGTGTGGAACTGGGAGGTTTTTACCGTGTTACCTACACGGCCACATTACAGCGTGGACTGTGTGTGTTTTTTTGTTGTGACACCTACACGAACTCGATCTCATTTTCTCATGCTGTTGGTGGGAGTGGGAGGATAGGGTAGGGGTAGTAGATTGGGGTGTATATTTGGTTAAGAGGTGCCTACTGACTGTAGGTTTTGCTTTGTACATAGGCAAGGCGGGTCTTCTGTATTACTGCATAGCGCCAAAGATCTCGGTCCAGTGACATTGTCTTAGAGAGGTGTGTGTGAGGTCGGAATTTATCAGATCATCCCAGGTTTTTCTGGGTCTACCTACTCCCTAACTACCATCAATTTTGATCGCCCTGCACTTTTTTATGCAGCTGTTGTCTTTCATGCGCATCACGTGACCATACCAATGTAGTCTTCTCTCAAGTAAACAGCATCTGATCCCTCTTATTCCTAATTTCTCACTTAGCTCATTTATGCTTTGCTGTTCACGTATATTACTATTACACATCCAACGGAGCATGCATGCTTCATTCCTTTCCAGTCTACGCAGGTCCTCTGCACGTAATGCCCATGTCTCACTGCCATGTAGCATTGCTGTTCGTATACAGGCATCATACAATCTGCCTTTCATTTTTAGAGAGAAACCTTTTGTGGCCAACAGCGGTATAAGCTCTCTGAACTTTTTCCATCCTGTTCTGACTCTGGCTACTGTACTTTCAGAGCACCCTCCACCACTGCTGATTTTGTCACCCAGGTAACGGAAAGTGTCTACTATTTCTATAGAACCATCTGGGGAATGGAAGGAGCTAGTATCCTTTGGATACTTGCTACTTATTGCACCTGAGCATTGGCCACAGATAAAGTCTACTTTCTTAGATAGTTTACCTGTGATCCCACTACATCTTTTATGTACCCATACTTTGAAATTTGGGACATAAAATGGAATTTCTGCCTACTCCTTTCCTACACACTGAGCATGGCCATTTCCCTGAGGGCACCTGTGCCCTATTTTCCTTTCTACAAACTAGAACTTTAGTCTTAGACAAGTTAACTTTAAGGCCTTTTGATTCTAGGCCATGCTTCCATGTTTGGAATTTCTTCTCTAGTTCGGCCATTGATTCAGCTATGAGCGTTAGATCATCTGCGTATAGGAGTTCCCATGGGAAGCCGGTCTTGAACTCCTCTGTTATAGCCTGAAGGGCAATAATAAATAGGAGGGGGCTAAGGACAGAGCCTTGATGAACGTCAACTTTTACACTAAATTCTTTACAATATTCATTGTTAATTCTAACCTTACTGACTGTTTCATTATACATAGCTTGTATAGCTCTCACAAGCCATTCATCTACACCTAGTTTTCTAAGAGCCCACCAGATAATGGAGCGGGGGACTCTGTCAAAAGCTTTCTCCAGGTCTACAAAAGCTAAGTAGAGGGGTTTACTTTTAGCTAGGTACTTCTCTTGTAGTTGTCGTACAAGGAAAAGAGCGTCTGTGGTACTTTTACCTGACACAAACCCAAACTGCATTTCATCTAGATCAATTCGCTCTCTGATTAGTTGCGCTATAACTCTTTCTGAGACCGGCATGACCTGGTCAACTAACTTAATGCCTCTATAGTTTCCCTTATCTAGAGCATCCCCTTTACCCTTGTAGCAGTTAATGATGATGCTGATATGCCAGTCTTTCAGTATGACCCCATTCTGTATTACTTGGTTAACTATACGGGTGACCATAGTGTGTCCCACCATACCAGATGCCTTCAACATCTCAGCAACTATCCCCAAAGGCCCAGCTGCCTTGCCTGTCTTCATATCTTTGATTGCCTTACTTATTATACTACCTGTAACTTGCACTGCTGGTCCTTCTATTGGATCGATTTGGGGCAGACTATCTGTTTCCCACTTATTCTCCTCATTTAATAGTCTCTCGTAGTGACACTTCCAGGCTATCTTCTTATCAGTATCAGTGAGGGCAAGTACACCGTTATCATTACGGACACACTTCTCCCTGACAATATCACGGTTTTCCTTGACACATTGTCTAGTAATCCTGAACACCTCACGTTTTTGGTCCTCACGTTGCAGAACATGCTTGAACTTTCTATCCTCTGCTACCCCTTTTTGCAAGGTACACTTGTCTCCTAGCTTCTCTCCTGGCCACTTGATAGTGCTCTCTACTTCCCCCATCCTGCCATACTTTCCAAGCCTGCTTTTTGGCCTTGATTGTCTCTTCCACCTTACTGTTCCACCACCAAGTTACTCTCCTCCTGCCAATTGGTCTGCTCCAGATATATATATCATCATCATCATCATCATCATCAGGTTTAGCGTCCGTGTTCCACGCTTGCATGGGTTTGGACGGGGGTTTTCCCACTTGAGGCAAGAGTGGTTGTCTTGCTCGCATAGGACTGTCTGGCGGGTTTTCTACAGCTGGATGCCCTTCCTAACACCATAATTTAATATACATGAGAGATGAACACTAATATAAACATACATGTGTCCGAATTGTAAAGGACAATTATATTACATGGCTCGGAAAAGCTTTTTTCTTAGAGCTATTTAATTGTAAGAGACTATTTTGAGTTTCTAACTCAGTATATATTTGTCGGCTCCATCATGTAGAGCTAATTTTAATGTTGTGTTAACCAGGCTGCTATTTTTAGCGGCATAGGTTTTCGAGACAAGCTAGGTCCGAAGACACGTGTGCTATTTCATATCGCACACAATTCAGTCTTCTAATATTTTTAGAAGTGGAAGGATCGCTAATTTCTTGACACCTACTGATGAGCAGAGAAATGGTGATGACTTCACTTAATATGATTTTTGGGAAATAGTTTCTATAACTGTCTAGGTGTTTTCAGGCAGTTGCCCAATATAGGTTTGTTATTATTTTTCTTAATTTACTACTTTAAATTAAGTCTGGCAAACCATATTGCTATAGTTAGTATTTTTTCACCCTAGCAAACCTGGTCCTTTACAATTCGGACACATGTATGTTTATATTAGTGTTCATCTCTCTTGTATATTCAATTATATTACACGGCTATTTAATTGTAAGAGACTATTTTGAGTTTCTAACTCAGTATATCTCAGTATATATATATATATATATATATATATATATATCTAGGTGTTGACGAATGGCTTGTGGGAGCTATACAAGCCATGTATAAAGAAACAGTGAGCAAGGTTAGAATTAACAACGAATATAGTGAAGAGTTTAGCGTAAAAGTTGGTGTCCATCAGGGCTCTGTTCTTAGCCCCCTACTATTCATTATTGCTCTCCAGGCTATAACAGAGGAGTTCATGGGAACTCCTATACGCAGATGACCTAACGCTCATAGCTGAATCAATGGCCGAGCTAGAGAAGAAATTCCAAACATGGAAGCACGGCCTAGAATCAAAAGGCCTTAAAATTAACATGGCTAAGACTAAAGTTCTAGTTTGTAGGAAAGAAAATAAGGCGCCGGTCCCTTCCGGGAAATGGCCATGCTCAGTGTGTAGGAAAGGCGTAGGTAGAAACTCCATTTTATGTCCCAAATGCAAAGTATGGGTGCATAAAAGATGTAGTGGGATCACAGGTAAGCTAACTAAGAACACAGATTTTACATGTGGCCGGTGCTCTGGTGCAATAAGTAGCAGCAAGTGCCCACAAAATACTAGCTCTTTCAACTGCGCAGAGGGTTCTATAGAAATAGTGGACAGCTTCCGTTACCTGGGTGACAAAATCAGCAGTGGGGGAGGGTGCTCCGAAAGTACAGTAGCTAGAGTCAGAACTGGATGGAAAAAGTTCAGAGAGCTTATACCACTATTAGCCGCTAAAGGGTTCTCCCTAAAAGTGAAAGGCAGGTTGTATGATGCCTGCATACGAACAGCAATGTTGCATGGCAGTGAGACCTGGGCATTGTGTGCAGAGGATATACGCAGACTAGAGAGGAACGAAGCTTGCATGCTCCGCTGGATGTGTAATAGTAATATATGCGAACGGCAAAGCATAAACGAACTAAGGAAAAAATTAGAAATAAGAGGGATCAGATGTTGTTTACTCGAGAGAAGGCTACGTTGGTATGGTCACGTGATGCGCATGAAAGACGACAGCTGTATAACAAAGTGCAGGGCAATAAAGATAGACGGTAGCCACGGAGTAGGCAGACCCAGAAAAACCTGGGACGAGCTGATAAATTCCGACCTCACACACTTACACCTCTCCAAGACAATGTCACTGGACCGAGAGCTTTGGCGGTACTCAGTAATAGAGAAGACCCGCGTTACCTAAATATAAAGTAAAACCTACTACAGTTAGTAGGCATCTCTAACAAAATACACCCCCGTCCCACCACCCCCACCCCATCCACACCGCCCCTTTCAATGTAAAGTTATGTTGGTGCCACAAAATCCAGGCCGAGACAAATGAGATCGTGTAGGTGTCACGACAAAAAAAACACACAGTCCACGCTGTAATGTGACCGTGTAGGTAACACGGTAAAAACGTCCCAGTCCCACACTGTAAATGTGGTTGGTGTTAGGAAGGGCATCCAGCTGTAGAAAACCTGCCAGACAGTCCACGCTGTAATGTGGCCGTGTAGGCAACACGGTAAAAACCTCCCAGCCCCACACTGTAAATGTGGTTGGTGTTAGGAAGGGCATCCAACTGTAGAAAACCCGCCAGACAGTCCTATGCAAGCAAGACAACCACTCTTGCCTCAAGTGGGAAAACTCCCGTCCAAACCCATGCAAGCATGGAACACGGACGTTAAACCATGATGATGATGAATATATAAGAACAAAAGATGGTTAAAAGAGTTCCATGTATTTTATTATGCGCATTTCAAAAACAAATATCATCATGCAATAATATTTGTGTTTTCATCAGATAAAACAGGAAGACATGATATGAAGGTTAAAAAACACTTGTGGATAGTGCAGTTTTAAATCATATGTTGATTTAAAACTGCACTATCCACAAGTGTTTTTTAACCTTCATATCATGTCTTCCTGTTTTATCTGATGAAAACACAAATATTATTGCATGATGATATTTGTTTTTGAAATGCGCATAATAAAATACATGGAACTCTTTTAACCATCTTTTGTTCTTATATATTATGTATACTCCAGTCCTACAAACTGTAGAGTGCTTCTTATTCGATATCTGCATTGCTTTATTGTACTACAATAAAACTCACCTCCTACATATATATATATATATATATGAAATATAAGAATCAAAGAACTGTTCAAAACATTATTGTGCTTACAGCTGTTTCCTCCAAACCGAGGTTTGGATTCTTCGGAGCAATTTATTAATGCATGGACAGTTATATGACCTCCTCTTGTTTACCTACCTAAGTGCCTCTACCACACATATCTCTCTGCCACACTATATAAACAAGACGCACATGCGTGCCACACATATAACATTTGCACTATATAACCGCTTATCTTCATGTTGTATTTTAACCTGTATTTTTGATTGTACCTCTTAATATAAATGTAATCTCGAAGTGTGTACTGCCACTCTAAATTCTGTAATGAATGTTGACCCACAATGTTTGAATATGTATCAATGTTTGAATATGTATCGGTATGTCTCTCGGCTGAAAAGGAGGTCATATAACTGTCCATGCATTAATAAATTGCTCCGAAGAATCCAAACCTCGGTTTGGAGGAAACAGCTGTAAGCATAATAATGTTTTGAACAGTTCTTTGATTCTTATATTTCATATAACTGCTCTGTAAATCATCTGATGTTTTTACATTGAGCTACTTAACTTACTGGTAATAAGGTAGTAATACATTACTGCCTACCACTATTTAGGGTGTGTGTAAAATACTTATAACTGCATAAGGTTTTGTATTTACATAACCATAAATAGTATAACTAATACTATATATATATATATATATATATATCATCATTTCATCATTTCATTTTACGTTCACTTTTCCCTGCTTGCAAGGGTGGGACGGGAATTGATGGTGGCTAGATTTCTACAGCTGGATGCCCTTCCTAACACCAACCTCATTTACAGTGAGTGCTGGGTGCTTTTTTGCCGTGGCGCCTCCACGACCACTTTGCAGTGGAATGATAGGGATCCCAGTCCCTATCATCACATTTCTACAGCTTAGTAAACTGAAGCAATGTGAAATAAAGTGTCTTGCTCAAGGAAACAACACATCACCCGGTCTGAGAATTGAACTCACAACCTTTTGTGTGTATATATATATATATATATATATATATATATATATATATATCATTCCACTGCAAAGTTGTCGTGGAGGTGCCATGGCAAAAAAGCACCCAGCCCACACTGTAAAGTGGATGTGTAGGCGCCACAGAAAAAAAGCACCCACCACTCACTATAAATGATGTTGGTGTTAGGAAGGGCATCCAGCTGTAGAAATCAAGCCAGAATCAGCTCTCGTCCCACCCTTGCAAGCTGGGAAAAGCGGATGTAAAATGATAATGATGATGATATATATATATAGAGTTAGGAAGATCATCCAACTGTAGAAACTAAGCCACAATCGACTCTGAGCAAGACACGGTAATCTGATCTGGTTTCTCTAACAATGGGAAAACTCATCTAACCTATGATAGCATGGAAAAATGGACATTAAATGCCAATGATGATAATATAGTGCACAAATGTACTGAAAAGAGGTAACTTCGGAACACAAATATATAGGAACTTCAAGACAACAAGAAACTCCCCGTTGATCCTTACTCCTGCAGAACCTTCCACAAGTCCATGAAACAAGCATGCATCTCTTGGCAATATTCCCATTATTTCTTTAAATTCTTGATTATTTTCAAAATTATTTTAAAATCATAAGCAGTGTCTTTCATTAGAAATATGACAATGAAAAGGTTAGTGTTTATATTCATCTAAAAACCTTCCATCATAATTTAAGAACCTTTGTTAAGTTGTGCTCCAAACACCAGTGAGAAAGTTATATTATTAAATCCCTAAGGGCAGTGGATTGTCAGAATCGGTAGAGCGTCGGTCAAAATGTTTTGCAGTTTTTAGTTATGTCCCTTTATGTTCTGAGTACAAATCCTGCCGAGGTTAGCTTTA
>OZ024743.1:326795004-326850004 GCA_964016885.1 Eledone cirrhosa | reverse complement strand
GTGTAAAAGGTGTGTGTATGTGTGTGTGTGTGGTCAATATACACAATACTGTGTAAAAGGTGTGTGTATGTATGTGTGTGTGTGGTCAATATACACAATACTGTGTAAAAGGTGTGTGTATGTATGTGTGTGTGTGGTCAATATATACAATACTGTGTAAAAGGTGTATGTATGTGTGTGTGTGTGGTCAATATATACAATACTGTGTAAAAGGTGTGTGTATGTATGTGTGTGTGTGGTCAATATATACAATACTGTGTAAAAGGTGTGTGTATGTGTGTGTGTGTGGTCAATATACACAATACTGTGTAAAAGGTGTGTGTATGTATGTGTGTGTGTGGTCAATATATACAATACTGTGTAAAAGGTGTGTGTATGTATGTGTGTGTGTGGTCAATATATACAATACTGTGTAAAAGGTGTGTGTATGTGTGTGTGGTCAATATATACAATAGTGTGTAAAAGGTGTGTGTATGTATGTGTGTGTGTGGTCAATATATACAATACTGTGTAAAAGCTGTGTGTATGTATGTAGGTGTGTGTGTGGTCAATATATACAATACTGTGTAAAAGGTGTGTGTATGTATGTGTGTGTGTGGTCAATATATACAATACTGTGTAAAAGGTGTGTGTATGTGTGTGTGGTCAATATATACAATACTGTGTAAAAGGTGTATGTATGTATGTGTGTGTGATCAATATATACAATACTGTGTAAAAGGTGTGTGTATGTATGTGTGTGTGGTCAATATATACAATACTGTGTAAAAGGTGTGTGTATGTATGTATGTGTGGTCAATATATACAATACTGTGTAAAAGGTGTGTGTATGTATGTGTGTGTGATCAATATATACAATACTGTGAAAAAGGTGTGTGTATGTATGTGTGTGTGTGTGGTCAATATATACAATACTGTGTAAAAGGTGTGTGTATGTATGTGTGTGGTCAATATATACAATACTGTGTAAAAGGTGTGTGTATGTGTGTGTGTGTGTGGTCAATATATACAATACTGTGTAAAAGGTGTGTGTATGTGTGTGTGTGTGTGGTCAATATATACATTACTGTGTAAAAGGTGTGTGTATGTATGTGTATGTGTGGTCAATATATACAATACTGTGTAAAAGGTGTGTATGTATGTGTGTGTGTGTGGTCAATATATACAATACTGTGTAAAAGGTGTGTGTATGTATGTGTGTGTGTGATCAATATATACAATACTGTGTAAAAGGTGTGTGTATGTATGTATGTGTGATCAATATATACAATACTGTGTAAAAGGTGTGTGTATGTATATGTGTGTGTGTGATAAATATATACAATACTGTGTAAATGGTGTGTGTATGTGTGTATGTGTGATCAATATATACAATACTGTGTTAAAGGTGTGTGTATGTATATGTGTGTGTGTGGTCAATATATACAATACTGTGTAAAAGGTGTGTGTATGTGTGTGTGTGTGGTCAATATACACAATACTGTGTAAAAGGTGTGTGTATGTATGTGTGTGTGTGGTCAATATATACAATACTGTGTAAAAGGTGTATGTATGTGTGTGTGTGTGGTCAATATATACAATACTGTGTAAAAGGTGTGTGTATGTATGTGTGTGTGTGTGGTCAATATATACAATACTGTGTAAAAGGTGTGTGTATGTATGTGTGTGTGTGTGGTCAATATATACAATACTGTGTAAAAGGTGTGTGTATGTGTGTGTGTGTGGTCAATATACACAATACTGTGTAAAAGGTGTGTGTATGTATGTGTGTGTGTGGTCAATATATACAATACTATGTAAAAGGTGTGTGTATGTATGTGTGTGTGTGGTCAATATATACAATACTGTGTAAAAGGTGTGTGTATGTATGTGTGTGTGATCAATATATACAATACTGTGTAAAAGGTGTGTGTATGTATATGTGTGTGTGTGGTCAATATATACAATACTGTGTAAAAGGTGTGTGTATGTGTGTGTGTGTGTGGTCAATATACACAATACTGTGTAAAAGGTGTGTGTATGTATGTGTGTGTGTGGTCAATATACACAATACTGTGTAAAAGGTGTGTGTATGTATGTGTGTGTGTAGTCAATATATACAATACTGTGTAAAAGGTGTGTGTATGTATGTGTGTGTGTGTGGTCAATATATACAATACTGTGTAAAAGGTGTGTGTATGTATGTGTGTGTGTGTGGTCAATATATACAATACTGTGTAAAAGGTGTGTGTATGTATGTGTGTGTGTGGTCAATATATACAATACTGTGTAAAAGGTGTGTGTATGTATGTGTGTGTGATCAATATATACAATACTGTGTAAAAGGTGTGTGTATGTATGTGTGTGTGTGGTCAATATATACAATACTGTGTAAAAGGTGTGTGTATGTATGTGTGTGTGTGGTCAATATATACAATACTGTGTAAAAGGTGTGTGTATGTATGTGTGTGTGTGGTCAATATATACAATACTGTGTAAAAGGTGTGTGTATGTATGTGTGTGTGATCAATATATACAATACTGTGTAAAAGGTGTGTGTATGTATGTATGTGTGGTCAATATATACAATACTGTGTAAAAGGTGTGTGTATGTATGTGTGTGTGTGTGATCAATATATACAATACTGTGTAAAAGGTGTGTGTATGTATGTGTGTGTGATCAATATATACAATACTGTGTAAAAGGTGTGTGTATGTATGTGTGTGTGTGTGGTCAATATACACAATACTGTGTAAAAGGTGTGTGTATGTATGTGTGTGTGTGGTTAATATATACAATACTGTGTAAAAGGTGTGTGTATGTATGTGTGTGTGTGGTCAATATATACAATACTGTGTAAAAGGTGTGTGTATGTATGTGTGTGTGTGTGGTCAATATATACAATACTGTGTAAAAGGTGTGTGTATGTGTGTGTGTGGTCAATATATACAATAGTGTGTAAAAGGTGTGTGTATGTATGTGTGTGTGTGGTCAATATATACAATACTGTGTAAAAGGTGTGTGTATGTATGTGTGTGTGTGTGGTCAATATATACAATACTGTGTAAAAGGTGTGTGTATGTGTGTGTGTGGTCAATATATACAATACTGTGTAAAAGGTGTGTGTATGTGTGTGTGTGGTCAATATATACAATACTGTGTAAAAGATGTGTGTATGTAGGTGTGTGTGTGATCAATATATACAATACTGTGTAAAAGGTGTGTGTATGTATGTTTGTGTGGTCAATATATACAATACTGTGTAAAAGGTGTGTGTATGTATATGTGTGTGTGGTCAATATATACAATACTGTGTAAAAGGTGTGTGTATGTATGTGTGTGTGTGGTCAATATATACAATACTGTGTAAAAGGTGTGTGTATGTATGTGTGTGTCATCAATATATACAATACTGTGTAAAAGGTGTGTGTATGTATGTGTGTGTGTGTGGTCAATATATAAAATACTGTGTAAAAGGTGTGTGTATGTATGTGTGTGTGTGTGGTCAATATATACAATACTGTGTAAAAGGTGTGTGTATGTGTGTGTGTGTGGTCAATGTATACAATACTGTGTAAAAGGTGTGTGTATGTATGTAGGTGTGTGTGTGGTCAATATATACAATACTGTGTAAAAGGTGTGTGTATGTATGTGTGTGTGATCAATATATACAATACTGTGTAAAAGGTGTGTGTATGTATGTGTGTGTGCGATCAATATATACAATACTGTGTAAAAGGTGTGTGTATGTATGTGTGTGTGGTCAATATATACAATACTGTGTAAAAGGTGTGTGTATGTATGTGTGTGTGTGATCAATATATACAATACTGTGTAAAAGGTGTGTGTATGTATGTGTGTGTGATCAATATATACAATACTGTGTAAAAGGTGTGTGTATGTATGTAGGTGTGTGTGTGGTCAATATATACAATACTGTGTAAAAGGTGTGTGTATGTATGTGTGTGTGATCAATATATACAATACTATGTAAAAGGTGTGTGTATGTATGTGTGTGTGTGGTCAATATACACAATACTGTGTAAAAGGTGTGTGTATGTATGTGTGTGTGTGTGGTCAATATATACAATACTGTGTAAAAGGTGTGTGTATGTATGTGTGTGTGTGGTCAATATATACAATACTGTGTAAAAGGTGTGTGTATGTATGTGTGTGTGTGGTCAATATATACAATACTGTGTAAAAGGTGTGTGTATGTATGTGTGTGTGATCAATATATACAATACTGTGTAAAAGGTGTGTGTATGTATATGTGTGTGTGTGGTCAATATATACAATACGGTGTAAAAGGTGTGTGTATGTGTCTGTGTGTGGTCAATATGCACAATACTGTGTAAAAGGTGTGTATGTATGTGTGTGTGTGGTCAATATACACAAAACTGTGTAAAAGGTGTGTGTATGTATGTGTGTGTGTGGTCAATATATACAATACTGTGTAAAAGGTGTGTGTATGTATGTGTGTGTGTGTGGTCAATATATACAATACTGTGTAAAAGGTGTGTGTATGTGTGTGTGGTCAATATACACAATACTGTGTAAAAGGTGTGTGTATGTATGTGTGTGTGTGGTCAATATATACAATACTGTGTAAAAGGTGTGTGTATGTATGTGTGTGGTCAATATATACAATACTGTGTAAAAGGTGTGTATGTATGTATGTGTGTGTGGTCAATATATACAATACTGTGTAAAAGGTGTGTGTATGTATGTGTGTGTGGTCAATATATACAATACTGTGTAAAAGGTGTGTGTATGTATGTGTGTGTGGTCAATATATACAATACTGTGTAAAAAGTGTGTGTATGTATGTGTGTGTGTGTGGTCAATATATACAATACTGTGTAAAAGGTGTGTGTATGTATGTGTGTGTGTGGTCAATATATACAATACTGTGTAAAAGGTGTGTGTATGTATGTGTGTGTGATCAATATATACAATACTGTGTAAAAAGTGTGTGTATGTATGTGTGTGTGGTCAATATATACAATACTGTGTAAAAAGTGTGTGTATGTATGTGTGTGTGAGTGGTCAATATATACAATACTGTGTAAAAGGTGTGTGTATGTATGTGTGTGGTCAATATATACAATAGTGTGTAAAAGGTGTGTGTATGTATGTGTGTGTGTGGTCAATATATACAATACTGTGTAAAAGGTGTGTGTATGTATGTGTGTGTGTGTGGTCAATATATACAATACTGTGTAAAAGGTGTGTGTATGTATGTGTGTGTGTGTGGTCAATATATACAATACTGTGTAAAAGGTGTGTGTATGTGTGTGTGTGGTCAATATATACAATACTGTGTAAAAGGTGTGTGTATGTATGTGTGTGTGATCAATATATACAATACTGTGTAAAAGATGTGTGTATGTAGGTGTGTGTGTGATCAATATATACAATACTGTGTAAAAGGTGTGTGTATGTATGTGTGTGTGTGTGGTCAATATATAAAATACTGTGAAAAAGGTGTGTGTATGTATGTGTGTGTGTGTGGTCAATATATACAATACTGTGTAAAAGCTGTGTGTATGTATGTGTGTGTGGTCAATATATACAATACTGTGTAAAAGGTGTGTGTATGTATATGTGTGTGTGGTCAATATATACAATACTGTGTAAAAGGTGTGTGTATGTATGTGTGTGTGTGTGGTCAATATATACAATACTGTGTAAAAGGTGTGTGTATGTGTGTGTGTGGTCAATATATACAATACTGTGTAAAAGGTGTGTGTATGTATGTGTGTGTGTGTGATAAATATATACAATACTGTGTAAAAGATGTGTGTATGTAGGTGTGTGTGTGATCAATATATACAATACTGTGTAAAAGGTGTGTGTATGTATGTGTGTGTGGTCAATATATACAATACTGTGTAAAAGGTGTGTGTATGTATATGTGTGTGTGGTCAATATATACAATACTGTGTAAAAGGTGTGTGTATGTATGTGTGTGTGTGGTCAATATATACAATACTGTGTAAAAGGTGTGTGTATGTATGTGTGTGTGATCAATATATACAATACTGTGTAAAAGGTGTGTGTATGTATGTGTGTGTGTGTGGTCAATATATAAAATACTGTGAAAAAGGTGTGTGTATGTATGTGTGTGTGTGTGGTCAATATATACAATACTGTGTAAAAGGTGTGTGTATGTGTGTGTGTGTGGTCAATGTATACAATACTGTGTAAAAGGTGTGTGTATGTATGTAGGTGTGTGTGTGGTCAATATATACAATACTGTGTAAAAGGTGTGTGTATGTATGTGTGTATGTGTGGTCAATATATACAATACTGTGTAAAAGGTGTGTGTATGTATGTGTGTGTGATCAATATATACAATACTGTGTAAAAGGTGTGTGTATGTATGTGTGTGTGCGATCAATATATACAATACTGTGTAAAAGGTGTGTGTATGTATGTGTGTGTGGTCAATATATACAATACTGTGTAAAAGGTGTGTGTATGTATGTGTGTGTGCGATCAATATATACAATACTGTGTAAAAGGTGTGTGTATGTATGTGTGTGTGGTCAATATATACAATACTGTGTAAAAGGTGTGTGTATGTATGTGTGTGTGTGTGGTCAATATATACAATACTGTGTAAAAGGTGTGTGTATGTATGTGTGTGTGATCAATATATACAATACTATGTAAAAGGTGTGTGTATGTATGTGTGTGTGTGGTCAATATACACAATACTGTGTAAAAGGTGTGTGTATGTATGTGTGTGTGTGTGGTCAATATATACAATACTGTGTAAAAGGTGTGTGTATGTATGTGTGTGTGTGGTCAATATATACAATACTGTGTAAAAGGTGTGTGTATGTATGTGTGTGTGTGGTCAATATATACAATACTGTGTAAAAGGTGTGTGTATGTATGTGTGTGTGATCAATATATACAATACTGTGTAAAAGGTGTGTGTATGTATATGTGTGTGTGTGGTCAATATATACAATACTGTGTAAAAGGTGTGTGTATGTGTCTGTGTGTGGTCAATATGCACAATACTGTGTAAAAGGTGTGTATGTATGTGTGTGTGTGGTCAATATACACAAAACTGTGTAAAAGGTGTGTGTATGTATGTGTGTGTGTGGTCAATATATACAATACTGTGTAAAAGGTGTGTGTATGTATGTGTGTGTGTGTGGTCAATATATACAATACTGTGTAAAAGGTGTGTGTATGTGTGTGTGGTCAATATACACAATACTGTGTAAAAGGTGTGTGTATGTATGTGTGTGTGTGGTCAATATATACAATACTGTGTAAAAGGTGTGTGTATGTATGTGTGTGTGTGGTCAATATATACAATACTGTGTAAAAGGTGTGTGTATGTATGTGTGTGTGATCAATATATACAATACTGTGTAAAAAGTGTGTGTATGTATGTGTGTGTGTGTGGTCAATATATACAATAGTGTGTAAAAGGTGTGTGTATGTATGTGTGTGTGTGGTCAATATATACAATACTGTGTAAAAGGTGTGTGTATGTATGTGTGTGTGTGTGGTCAATATATACAATACTGTGTAAAAGGTGTGTGTATGTGTGTGTGTGGTCAATATATACAATACTGTGTAAAAGGTGTGTGTATGTATGTGTGAGTGTGTGATCAATATATACAATACTGTGTAAAAGATGTGTGTATGTAGGTGTGTGTGTGATCAATATATACAATACTGTGTAAAAGGTGTGTGTATGTATGTGTGTGTGGTCAATATATACAATACTGTGTAAAAGGTGTGTGTATGTATGTGTGTGTGTGTGATCAATATATACAATACTGTGTAAAAGGTGTGTGTATGTATGTGTGTGTGTGGTCAATATATACAATACTGTGTAAAAGGTGTGTGTATGTATGTGTGTGTGTGTGATCAATATATACAATACTGTGTAAAAGGTGTGTGTATGTATATGTGTGTGTGGTCAATATATACAATACTGTGTAAAAGGTGTGTGTATGTATGTGTGTGTGTGGTCAATATATACAATACTGTGTAAAAGGTGTGTGTATGTATGTGTGATCAATATATACAATACTGTGTAAAAGGTGTGTGTATGTATGTGTGTGTGATCAATATATACAATACTGTGTAAAAGGTGTGTGTATGTATGTGTGTGTGTGTGGTCAATATATAAAATACTGTGTAAAAGGTGTGTGTATGTATGTGTGTGTGTGTGGTCAATATATACAATACTGTGTAAAAGGTGTGTGTATGTATGTGTGTGTGTGTGGTCAATGTATACAATACTGTGTAAAAGGTGTGTGTATGTATGTAGGTGTGTGTGTGGTCAATATATACAATACTGTGTAAAAGGAGTGTGTATGTATGTGTGTGTGATCAATATATACAATACTGTGTAAAAGGTGTGTGTATGTATGTGTGTGTGCGATTAATATATACAATACTGTGTAAAAGGTGTGTGTATGTATGTGTGTGTGTGATCAATATATACAATACTGTGTAAAAGGTGTGTGTATGTATGTGTGTGTGATCAATATATACAATACTGTGTAAAAGGTGTGTGTATGTATGTAGGTGTGTGTGTGGTCAATATATACAATACTGTGTAAAAGGTGTGTGTATGTATGTGTGTGTGATCAATATATACAATACTGTGTAAAAGGTGTGTGTATGTATGTGTGTGTGGTCAATATATACAATACTGTGTAAAAGGTGTGTGTATGTATGTGTGTGTGGTCAATATATACAATACTGTGTAAAAGGCGTGTGTATGTATGTGTGTGTGTGGTCAATATATACAATACTGTAAAAGGTGTGTGTATGTATGTGTGTGTGTGGTCAATATATACAATACTGTGTAAAAGGTGTGTGTATGTAGGTGTGTGTGTGATCAATATATACAATACTGTGTAAAAGGTGTGTGTATGTATGTGTGTGTGTGGTCAATATATACAATACTGTAAAAGGTGTGTGTATGTATGTGTGTGTGTGGTCAATATATACAATACTGTGTAAAAGGTGTATGTATGTGTGTGTGTGGTCAATATATACAATACTGTGTAAAAGGTGTGTGTATGTGTGTGTGGTCAATATATACAATACTGTGTAAAAGGTGTGTGTATGTATGTGTGTGTGATCAATATATACAATAGTGTGTAAAAGGTGTGTGTATGTATGTGTGTGTGTGGTCAATATATACAATACTGTGTAAAAGGTGTGTGTATGTAAGTGTGTATGGTCAATATATACAATAGTGTGTAAAAGGTGTGTGTATGTATGTGTGTGTGTGGTCAATATATACAATACTGTGTAAAAGGTGTGTGTATGTGTGTGTGGTCAATATATACAATACTGTGTAAAAGGTGTATGTATGTGTGTGTGTGGTCAATATATACAATACTGTGTAAAAGCTGTGTGTATGTATGTGTGTGTGGTCAATATATACAATACTGTGTAAAAGGTGTGTGTATGTATGTGTGTGTGATCAATATATACAATACTGTGTAAAAGGTGTGTGTATGTATGTGTGTGTGGTCAATATATACAATACTGTGTAAAAGGTGTGTGTATGTATGTATGTGTGGTCAATATATACAATACTGTGTAAAAGGTGTGTGTATGTATGTGTGTGTGATCAATATATACAATACTGTGAAAAAGGTGTGTGTATGTATGTGTGTGTGTGTGGTCAATATATACAATACTGTGTAAAAGGTGTGTGTATGTATGTGTGTGGTCAATATATACAATACTGTGTAAAAGGTGTGTGTATGTGTGTGTGTGTGTGGTCAATATATACAATACTGTGTAAAAGGTGTGTGTATGTGTGTGTGTGTGTGGTCAATATATACAATACTGTGTAAAAGGTGTGTGTATGTATGTGTATGTGTGGTCAATATATACAATACTGTGTAAAAGGTGTGTATGTATGTGTGTGTGTGTGGTCAATATATACAATACTGTGTAAAAGGTGTGTGTATGTATGTGTGTGTGTGTGGTAAATATATACAATACTGTGTAAAAGGTGTGTGTATGTATGTGTGTGTGTGTGGTCAATATATACAATACTGTGTAAAAGGTGTGTGTATGTATGTGCGTGTGTGGTCAATATATACAATAGTGTGTAAAAGGTGTGTGTATGTATGTGTGTGTGTGATCAATATATATAATACTGTGTAAAAGATGTGTGTATGTAGGTGTGTGTGTGTGATCAATATATACAATACTGTGTAAAAGGTGTGTGTATGTATGTGTGTGTGATCAATATATACAATACTGTGTAAAAGGTGTGTGTATGTATGTATGTGTGTGTGTGATCAATATATACAATACTGTGTAAAACGTGTGTGTATGTATGTGTGTGTGATCAATATATACAATACTGTGTAAAAGGTGTGTGTATGTATGTATGTGTGTGTGTGATCAATATATACAATACTGTGTAAAAGGTGTGTGTATGTATGTATGTGTGTGGTCAATATATACAATACTGTGTAAAAGATGTGTGTATGTATATGTGTGTGTGGTCAATATATACAATACTGTGTAAAAGGTGTGTATGTATGTGTGTGTGATCAATATATACAATACTGTGTAAAAGGTGTGTGTATGTATGTGTGTGGTCAATATATACAATACTGTGTAAAAGGTGTGTGTATGTATGTGTGTCTGTGATCAATATATACAATACTGTGTAAAAGGTGTGTGTATGTATGTGTGTGTGTGGTCAATATATACAATACTGTGTAAAAGGTGTGTGTATGTATGTGTGTGTGATCAATATATACAATACTGTGTAAAAGGTGTGTGTATGTATGTGTGTGTGTGGTCAATATATACAATACTGTGTAAAAGGTGTGTGTATGTATGTGTGTGTGTGGTCAATATATACAATACTGTGTAAAAGGTGTGTGTATGTATGTGTGTGTGATCAATATATACAATACTGTGTAAAAGGTGTGTGTATGTATGTATGTGTGTGTGATCAATATATACAATACTGTGTAAAAGGTGTGTGTATGTATGTGTGTGTGGTCAATATATACAATACTGTGTAAAAGGTGTGTGTATGTATGTGTGTGTGTGATCAATATATACAATACCGTGTAAAAGGTGTGTGTATGTGTGTATGTGTGTGGTCAATATATACAATACTGTGTAAAAGGTGTGTGTATGTATGTGTGTGTGTGGTCAATATATACAATACTGTGTAAAAGGTGTGTGTATGTATGTGTGTGTGTGGTCAATATACACAATACTGTGTAAAAGGTGTGTGTATGTATGTGTGTGTGATCAATATATACAATACTGTGTAAAAGGTGTGTGTATGTGTGTATGTGTGTGGTCAATATATACAATACTGTGTAAAAGGTGTGTGTATGTATGTATGTGTGTGAGATCAATATATACAATACTGTGTAAAAGGTGTGTGTATGTATATGTGTGTGTGATCAATATATACAATTCTGTGTAAAAGGTGTGTGTATGTGTGTATGTGTGTGGTCAATATATACAATACTGTGTAAAAGGTGTGTGTATGTATGTATGTGTGTGTGATCAATATATACAATACTGTGTAAAAGGTGTGTGTATGTATGTGTGTGTGTGTGGTCAATATATACAATAGTGTGTAAAAGGTGTGTGTATGTGTCTGTGTGTGATCAATATATACAATACTGTGTAAAAGGTGTGTGTATGTATGTGTGTGTGATCAATATATACAATACTGTGTAAAAAGTGTGTGTATGTATGTGTGTGTGTGTGGTCAATATATACAATAGTGTGTAAAAGGTGTGTGTATGTATGTGTGTGTGTGGTCAATATATACAATACTGTGTAAAAGGTGTGTGTATGTATGTGTGTGTGTGTGGTCAATATATACAATACTGTGTAAAAGGTGTGTGTATGTATGGGTGTGTGTGATCAATATATACAATACTGTGTAAAAGGTGTGTGTATGTATGTGTGTGTGTGGTCAATATATACAATAGTGTGTAAAAGGTGTGTGTATGTGTGTGTGTGTGGTCAATATATACAATACTGTGTAAAAGGTGTGTGTATGTATGTGTGTGTGTGATCAATATATACAATACTGTGTAAAATGTGTGTGTATGTATGTGTGTGTGTGATCAATATATACAATACTGTGTAAAAGGTGTGTGTATGTATGTGTGTGTGGTCAATATATACAATACTGTGTAAAAGGTGTGTGTATATATGTGTGTGTGGTCAATATATACAATACTGTGTAAAAGGTGTGTGTATGTATATGCGTGTGTGGTCAATATATACAATACTGTGTAAAAGGTGTGTGTATGTATGTGTGTGTGTGGTCAATATATACAATACTGTGTAAAAGGTGTGTGTATGTATGTGTGTGTGGTCAATATACACAATACTGTGTAAAAGGTGTGTGTATGTATGTGTGTGTGTGATCAATATATACAATACTGTGTAAAAGGTGTGTGTATGTAAGTGTGTGTGTGGTCAATATATACAATACTGTGTAAAAGGTGTGTGTATGTGTGTGTGATCAATATATACAATACTGTGTAAAAGGTGTGTGTATGTATGTGTGTGTGTGGTCAATATATACAATACTGTGTAAAAGGTGTGTGTATGTATGTGTGTGTGTGGTCAATATATACAATACTGTGTAAAAGGTGTGTGTATGTATCTGTGTGTGTGTGATCAATATATACAATACTGTGTATAAGGTGTGTATATGTATGCGTGTGTCTGGTCAATATATACAATACTGTGAAAAAGGTGTGTGTATGTATGTGTGTGTGTGATCAATATATACAATACTGTGTAAAAGGTGTGTGTATGTATGTGTGTGTGTGTGTGTTCAATATATACAATACTGTGTAAAAGGTGTGTGTATGTATGTGTGTGTGTGATCAATATATACGATACTGTGTAAAAGGTGTGTGTATGTATGTGTGTGTGTGATCAATATATACAATACTGTGTAAAAGGTGTGTGTATGTATGTGTGTGTTCAATATATACAATACTGTGTAAAAGGTGTGTGTATGTATGTGTGTGTGTGGTCAATATATACAATACTGTGTAAAAGGTGTGTGTATGTATGTGTGTGTGTGATCAATATATACAATACTGTGTAAAAGGTGTATGTATGTGTGTGTGTGTGATCAATATATACAATACTGTGTAAAAGGTGTGTGTATGTATGTGTGTGTGTGATCAATATATACAATACTGTGTAAAAGGTGTGTGTATGTATGTGTGTGTGTGGTCAATATATACAATACTGTGTAAAAGGTGTGTGTATGTATCTGTGTGTGTGTGTGTGTGTGATCAATATATACAATACTGTGTAAAAGGTGTGTGTATGTATGTGTGTGTGTGATCAATATATACAATACTGTGTAAAAGGTGTGTGTATGTATGTGTGTGTGTGTGTGATCAATATATACAATACTGTGTAAAAGGTGTATGTATGTGTGTGTGTGTGATCAATATATACAATATTGTGTAAAAGGTGTGTGTATGTAGGTGTGTGTGTGTGATCAATATATACAATACTGTGTAAAAGGTGTGTGTATGTATGTGTGTGTGGTCAATATATACAATACTGTGTAAAAGGTGTTTGTATGTATGTGTGTGTGGTCAATATATACAATACTGTGTAAAAGGTGTGTGTATGTATATGTGTGTGTGATCAATATATACAATACTGTGTAAAAGGTGTGTGTATGTATGTGTGTGTATGATCAATATATACAATACTGTGTAAAAGGTGTGTGTATGTATGTGTGTGTGGTCAATATATACAATACTGTGTAAAAGGTGTGTGTATGTATGTGTGTGTGGTCAATATATACAATACTGTGTAAAAGATGTGTGTATGTATGTGTGTGTGATCAATATATACAATACTTTGTAAAAGATGTGTGTATGTATATGTGTGTGTGGTCAATATATACAATACTGTGTAAAAGGTGTGTGTATGTATGTGTGTGGTCAATATATACAATACTGTGTAAAAGGTGTGTGTATGTATGTGTGTGTGTGGTCAATATATACAATACTGTGTAAAAGGTGTGTGTATGTATGTGTGTGTGTGATCAATATATACAATACTGTGTAAAAGGTGTGTGTATGTATGTATGTGTGTGGTCAATATATACAATACTGTGTAAAAGGTGTGTGTATGTATATGTGTGTGTGGTCAATATATACAATACTGTGTAAAAGGTGTGTGTATGTATGTATGTGTGTGGTCAATATATACAATACTGTGTAAAAGGTGTGTGTATGTGTGTGTGTGGTCAATATATACAATACTGTGTAAAAAGTGTGTGTGTGTATGTATGTGTGTGTGGTCAATATATACAATACTGTGTAAAAGGTGTGTGTATGTGTGTGTGTGTGGTCAATATATACAATACTGTGTAAAAAGTGTGTGTGTGTATGTATGTGTGTGTGGTCAATATATACAATACTGTGTAAAAGGTGTATGTATGTGTGTGTGTGTGGTCAATATATACAATACTGTGTAAAAGGTGTGTGTATGTATCTGTGTGTGGTCAATATATACAATACTGTGTAAAAGGTGTGCGTATGTATGTGTGTGTGGTCAATATATACAATACTGTGTAAAAGGTGTGTGTATGTATATGTGTGTGTGGTCAATATATACAATACTGTGTAAAAAGTGTGTGTATGTATGTGTGTGTGTGGTCAATATATAGAATACTGTGTAAAAGGTGTGTGTATGTATGTGTGTGTGTGGTCAATATATACAATACTGTGTAAAAGGTGTGTGTATGTATGTGTGTGTGTGATCAATATATACAATACTGTGTAAAAGGTGTGTGTATGTATGTGTGTGTGTGGTCAATATATACAATACTGTGTAAAAGGTGTGTGTATGTATGTGTGTGTGTATGATCAATATATACAATACTGTGTAAAAGGTGTGTGTATGTATGTGTGTATGATCAATATATACAATACTGTGTAAAAGGTGTGTGTATGTATGTGTGTGGTCAATATATACAATACTGTGTAAAAGGTGTGTGTATGTATGTGTGTGTGATCAATATATACAATACTTTGTAAAAGATGTGTGTATGTATATGTGTGTATGATCAATATATACAATACTGTGTAAAAGGTGTGTGTATGTATGTGTGTGTGTGGTCAATATATACAATACTGTGTAAAAGGTGTGTGTATGTATGTGTGTGTGTGATCAATATATACAATACTGTGTAAAAGGTGTGTGTATGTATGTGTGTGGTCAATATATACAATACTGTGTAAAAGGTGTGTGTATGTATCTGTGTGTGGTCAATATATACAATACTGTGTAAAAGGTGTGTGTATGTATGTATGTGTGGTCAATATATACAATACTGTGTAAAAGGTGTGTGTATGTATGTGTGTGTATGATCAATATATACAATACTGTGTAAAAGGTGTGTGTATGTATGTATGTGTGTGTGATCAATATATACAATACTGTGTAAAAGATGTGTGTATGTATATGTGTGTATGATCAATATATACAATACTGTGTAAAAGGTGTGTGTATGTATGTATGTGTGTGTGATCAATATATACAATACTTTGTAAAAGATGTGTGTATGTATATGTGTGTATGATCAATATATACAATACTGTGTAAAAGGTGTGTGTATGTATGTGTGTGTGTGATCAATATATACAATACTGTGTAAAAGGTGTGTGTATGTATGTGTGTGTGTGGTCAATATATACAATACTGTGTAAAAGGTGTGTGTATGTATGTGTGTGTGTGGTCAATATATACAATACTGTGTAAAAGGTGTGTGTATGTATGTGTGTGTGTGGTCAATATATACAATACTGTGTAAAAGGTGTGTGTATGTATCTGTGTGTGGTCAATATATACAATACTGTGTAAAAGGTGTGTGTATGTATGTGTGTGTGGTCAATATATACAATACTGTGTAAAAGGTGTGTGTATGTATGTGTGTGTGTGATCAATATATACAATACTGTGTAAAAGGTGTGTGTATGTATGTGTGTGTATGATCAATATATACAATACTGTGTAAAAGGTGTGTGTATGTATGTGTGTGTGTGATCAATATATACAATACTGTGTAAAAGGTGTGTGTATGTATGTGTGTGTGATCAATATATACAATACTGTGTAAAAGGTGTGTGTATGTATGTGTGTGTGTGATCAATATATACAATACTGTGTAAAAGCTGTGTGTATGTATGTGTGTGTGGTCAATATATACAATACTGTGTAAAAGGTGTGTGTATGTATGTGTGTGTGTGGTCAATATATACAATACTGTGTAAAAGCTGTGTGTATGTATGTGTGTGTGGTCAATATATACAATACTGTGTAAAAGCTGTGTGTATGTATGTGTGGTCAATATATACAATACTGTGTAAAAGGTGTGTGTATGTATGTGTGTGTGTGGTCAATATATACAATACTATGTAAAAGGTGTGTGTATGTATGTGTGTGTGTGGTCAATATATACAATACTGTGTAAAAGCTGTGTGTATGTATATGTGTGTGGTCAATATATACAATACTGTGTAAAAGGTGCGTGTATGTATGTGTGTGTGTGGTCAATATATACAATACTGTGTAAAAGGTGTGTGTATGTATGTGTGTGTGTGATCAATATATACAATACTATGTAAAAGGTGTGTGTATGTATGTGTGTGTGTGGTCAATATATACAATACTGTGTAAAAGGTGTGTGTATGTAAGTGTGTATGGTCAATATATACAATACTGTGTAAAAGGTGTGTGTATGTATGTGTGTGTGATCAATATATACAATACTGTGTAAAAGGTGTGTGTATGTATGTGTGTGTGTGATCAATATATACAATACTGTGTAAAAGGTGTGTGTATGTAGGTGTGTGTGTGGTCAATATATACAATAGTGTGTAAAAGGTGTGTGTATGTATGTGTGTGTGTGGTCAATATATACAATACTGTGTAAAAGGTGTGTGTATGTATGTGTGTGTGGTCAATATATACAATAGTGTGTAAAAGGTGTGTGTATATATGTGTGTGTGGTCAATATATACAATACTGTGTAAAAGGTGTGTGTATGTATGTGTGTGTGTGATCAATATATACAATAATGTGTAAAAGGTGTGTGTATGTATGTGTGTGTGTGATCAATATATACAATACTGTGTAAAAGGTGTGTGTATGTATGTGTGTGTGGTCAATATATACAATACTGTGTAAAAGGTGTGTGTATGTATGTGTGTGTGGTCAATATATACAATACTGTGTAAAAGGTGTGTGTATGTATGTGTGTGTATGATCAATATATACAATACTGTGTAAAAGGTGTGTGTATGTATGTGTGTGTGTGTGGTCAATATATACAATACTGTGTAAAAGGTGTGTGTATGTATGTGTGTGTGTGTGTGTGTGATCAATATATACAATACTGTGTAAAAGGTGTGTGTATGTATGTGTGTGTGTGGTCAATATATACAATACTGTGTAAAAGGTGTGTGTATGTATGTGTGTGTGTGGTCAATATATACAATACTGTGTACAAGGTGTGTGTATGTGTGTGTGTGTGTTCAAAATATACAATACTGTGTAAAAGGTGTGTGTATGTGTAAAAGGTGTATGTGTGTGTGTGATCAATATATACAATACTGTGTAAAAGGTGTGTGTATGCCTGTGTGTGTGATCAATATACACAATACTGTGTAAAAGGTGTGTGTATGTATGTGTGTGTGTGATCAATATATACAATACTGTGTAAAAGATGTGTGTATGTATGTGTGTGTGTGATCAATATACACAATGCTGTGTAAAAGTTGTGTGTATGTGTAAAAGGTGTGTGTGATCAATATATACAATACTGTGTAAAAGATGTGTGTATGTATGTGTGTGTGTGGTCAATATATACAATACTGTGTAAAAGATGTGTGTATGTATGTGTGTGTGTGGTCAATATACACAATGATGTGTAAAAGGTGTGTGTATGTGTAAAAGGTGTGTGTGATCAATATATACAATACTGTGTAAAAGATGTGTGTATGTATGTGTGTGTGTGGTCAATATATACAATACTGTGTAAAAGATGTGTGTATGTATGTGTGTGTGTGGTCAATATATACAATACTGTGTAAAAGATGTGTGTATGTATGTGTGTGTGTGATCAATATATACAATACTGTGTAAAAGATGTGTGTATGTATGTGTGTGTGTGGTCAATATACACAATGATGTGTAAAAGGTGTGTGTATGTGTAAAAGGTGTGTGTATGTATGTGTGTGTGTTCAATTTATACAATACCGTGTAAAAGGTGTATGTACGTATGTTTGTGTGTTCAATTTATACAATGCTGTGTAAAAGGTGTGTGTATGTATGTGTGTGTGTGGTCAATATATACAATACTGTGTAAAAGATGTGTGTATGTATGTGTGTGTGTGGTCAATATATACAATACTGTGTAAAAGATGTGTGTATGTATGTGTGTGTGTGGTCAATATATACAATACTGTGTAAAAGATGTGTGTATGTATGTGTGTGTGTGGTCAATATATACAATACTTTGTAAAAGGTGTATGTACGTATGTATGTGTGTTCAATTTATACAATACTGTGTAAAAAGTGTGTGTATGTGTAAAAGGTGTGTGTATGTATGTGTGTGTGTTCAATTTATACAATACCGTGTAAAAGGTGTATGTACGTATGTATGTGTGTTCAATTTATACAATGCTGTGTAAAAGATGTGTGTATGTATGTGTGTGTGTGGTCAATATATACAATACTGTGTAAAAGATGTGTGTATGTATGTGTGTGTGTGGTCAATATATACAATACTGTGTAAAAGATGTGTGTATGTATGTGTGTGTGTGGTCAATATATACAATACTGTGTAAAAGATGTGTGTATGTATGTGTGTGTGTGGTCAATATATACAATACTTTGTAAAAGGTGTATGTACGTATGTATGTGTGTTCAATTTATACAATACTGTGTAAAAAGTGTGTGTATGTGTAAAAGGTGTGTGTATGTATGTGTGTGTGTTCAATTTATACAATACCGTGTAAAAGGTGTATGTACGTATGTATGTGTGTTCAATTTATACAATGCTGTGTAAAAGGTGTGTGTATGTGTAAAAGGTGTGTGTACGTATGTATGTGTGTTCAATTTATTCAATACTGTGTAAAAAGTGTGTGTATGTGTAAAAGGTGTGTGTATGTATGTGTGTGTGATCAATATATACAATACTGTGTAAAAGGTGTGTGTATGTATGTGTGTGTGTGATCAATATATACAATACTGTGTAAAAGCTGTGTGTATGTATGTGTATGTGGTCAATATATACAATACTGTGTAAAAGGTGTGTGTATGTATGTGTGTGTGTGGTCAATATATACAATACTGTGTAAAAGCTGTGTGTATGTATGTGTGTGTGGTCAATATATACAATACTGTGTAAAAGCTGTGTGTATGTATGTGTGGTCAATATATACAATACTGTGTAAAAGGTGTGTGTATGTATGTGTGTGTGTGGTCAATATATACAATACTATGTAAAAGGTGTGTGTATGTATGTGTGTGTGTGGTCAATATATACAATACTGTGTAAAAGCTGTGTGTATGTATATGTGTGTGGTCAATATATACAATACTGTGTAAAAGGTGTGTGTATGTATGTGTGTGTGTGGTCAATATATACAATACTGTGTAAAAGGTGTGTGTATGTATGTGTGTGTGTGATCAATATATACAATACTATGTAAAAGGTGTGTGTATGTATGTGTGTGTGTGGTCAATATATACAATACTGTGTAAAAGGTGTGTGTATGTAAGTGTGTATGGTCAATATATACAATACTGTGTAAAAGGTGTGTGTATGTATGTGTGTGTGATCAATATATACAATACTGTGTAAAAGGTGTGTGTATGTATGTGTGTGTGTGATCAATATATACAATACTGTGTAAAAGGTGTGTGTATGTAGGTGTGTGTGTGGTCAATATATACAATAGTGTGTAAAAGGTGTGTGTATGTATGTGTGTGTGTGGTCAATATATACAATACTGTGTAAAAGGTGTGTGTATGTATGTGTGTGTGGTCAATATATACAATAGTGTGTAAAAGGTGTGTGTATATATGTGTGTGTGGTCAATATATACAATACTGTGTAAAAGGTGTGTGTATGTATGTGTGTGTGTGATCAATATATACAATAATGTGTAAAAGGTGTGTGTATGTATGTGTGTGTGTGATCAATATATACAATACTGTGTAAAAGGTGTGTGTATGTATGTGTGTGTGGTCAATATATACAATACTGTGTAAAAGGTGTGTGTATGTATGTGTGTGTGGTCAATATATACAATACTGTGTAAAAGGTGTGTGTATGTATGTGTGTGTATGATCAATATATACAATACTGTGTAAAAGGTGTGTGTATGTATGTGTGTGTGTGTGGTCAATATATACAATACTGTGTAAAAGGTGTGTGTATGTATGTGTGTGTGTGTGTGTGTGATCAATATATACAATACTGTGTAAAAGGTGTGTGTATGTATGTGTGTGTGTGGTCAATATATACAATACTGTGTAAAAGGTGTGTGTATGTATGTGTGTGTGTGGTCAATATATACAATACTGTGTACAAGGTGTGTGTATGTGTGTGTGTGTGTTCAAAATATACAATACTGTGTAAAAGGTGTGTGTATGTGTAAAAGGTGTATGTGTGTGTGTGATCAATATATACAATACTGTGTAAAAGGTGTGTGTATGCCTGTGTGTGTGATCAATATACACAATACTGTGTAAAAGGTGTGTGTATGTATGTGTGTGTGTGATCAATATATACAATACTGTGTAAAAGATGTGTGTATGTATGTGTGTGTGTGATCAATATACACAATGCTGTGTAAAAGTTGTGTGTATGTGTAAAAGGTGTGTGTGATCAATATATACAATACTATGTAAAAGATGTGTGTATGTATGTGTGTGTGTGGTCAATATATACAATACTGTGTAAAAGATGTGTGTATGTATGTGTGTGTGTGGTCAATATACACAATGATGTGTAAAAGGTGTGTGTATGTGTAAAAGGTGTGTGTGATCAATATATACAATACTGTGTAAAAGATGTGTGTATGTATGTGTGTGTGTGGTCAATATATACAATACTGTGTAAAAGATGTGTGTATGTATGTGTGTGTGTGGTCAATATATACAATACTGTGTAAAAGATGTGTGTATGTATGTGTGTGTGTGATCAATATATACAATACTGTGTAAAAGATGTGTGTATGTATGTGTGTGTGTGGTCAATATACACAATGATGTGTAAAAGGTGTGTGTATGTGTAAAAGGTGTGTGTATGTATGTGTGTGTGTTCAATTTATACAATACCGTGTAAAAGGTGTATGTACGTATGTATGTGTGTTCAATTTATACAATGCTGTGTAAAAGGTGTGTGTATGTATGTGTGTGTGTGGTCAATATATACAATACTGTGTAAAAGATGTGTGTATGTATGTGTGTGTGTGGTCAATATATACAATACTGTGTAAAAGATGTGTGTATGTATGTGTGTGTGTGGTCAATATATACAATACTGTGTAAAAGATGTGTGTATGTATGTGTGTGTGTGGTCAATATATACAATACTTTGTAAAAGGTGTATGTACGTATGTATGTGTGTTCAATTTATACAATACTGTGTAAAAAGTGTGTGTATGTGTAAAAGGTGTGTGTATGTATGTGTGTGTGTTCAATTTATACAATACCGTGTAAAAGGTGTATGTACGTATGTATGTGTGTTCAATTTATACAATGCTGTGTAAAAGATGTGTGTATGTATGTGTGTGTGTGGTCAATATATACAATACTGTGTAAAAGATGTGTGTATGTATGTGTGTGTGTGGTCAATATATACAATACTGTGTAAAAGATGTGTGTATGTATGTGTGTGTGTGGTCAATATATACAATACTGTGTAAAAGATGTGTGTATGTATGTGTGTGTGTGGTCAATATATACAATACTTTGTAAAAGGTGTATGTACGTATGTATGTGTGTTCAATTTATACAATACTGTGTAAAAAGTGTGTGTATGTGTAAAAGGTGTGTGTATGTATGTGTGTGTGTTCAATTTATACAATACCGTGTAAAAGGTGTATGTACGTATGTATGTGTGTTCAATTTATACAATGCTGTGTAAAAGGTGTGTGTATGTGTAAAAGGTGTGTGTACGTATGTATGTGTGTTCAATTTATTCAATACTGTGTAAAAAGTGTGTGTATGTGTAAAAGGTGTGTGTATGTATGTGTGTGTGTTCAATTTATACAATACCGTGTAAAAGGTGTATGTACGTATGTATGTGTGTTCAATTTATACAATGCTGTGTAAAAGGTGTGTGTATGTGTAAAAGGTGTATGTACGTATGTATGTGTGTTCAATATATACAATTGCCAGGATCTTACCTAACCAGGCCATTGAAATATATTTAGTGTTTTTGCAGCAATAAAACTTTAAACAAACATCGCCAGTCTGGCTTCCTGTTATTTTACTCAAACTAATATATATATATATAATAATAATTGTTTCTACTTTAGGCACAGGGCCAGCAAATTATCCAGTACATTATTTTATTGACCCCTTAAGGATGAAAGGCAAAGTTAACCTCAGCGGGATTTGAACTCAGACTGTAAAGGGACGTAACTATGCTAGAAAACATGGCATCCAACCCTCTACCGATACTGCCAATTCACATAATAATGAAATTATTGTGTACAGTGCTCAGCTGCACTACAACTCATCAAAGGTGCATGTATAGTACATAGAATAATGTACAAATGTCAGGAAAATGAACATTGTACGAGTCATGAAATACATGTGTGTGTGTGTATGGAGGGGGAATATCAGGTGTTGTGTTGGCGAATCTCAGGAAACATGGAGGTTTTATAAGATGCAGTCTCTCGACAGCTGACAACTAATGCAAGTAGTTTGTTCCATGCTGCAGCAACTCTGAGTGTGAAAAAATGTTTCCGGAAGTCATGGGAGTCGTGCTGTTTTCTGACTTTGTTGACATGCCCACGTCTGTTAGAGATATGGAAATCAAAAAGGTGCTCAGGGTTGTTGTTGGCAAGATGGTTAATAATTTTGTGGGTGTTTACCAAGTCAGACTGGTGGTGCAAATTCTAAGTGTGGCTGCACCATAGCTATATATATGTATATCAGCCACTTCTAACAAATACAAGGGAAAGTAAAAAATTATCCGCACTCTTGTTTTTGCAATTTATTTACACAACAGTAGGGGTTAAACAAGTACATCATTTTTTCTACGTAATCTCCTTCCTTTTCGATGCATTCTCTATATCCACAATCTTCTATATTCCCTCCAAGAAGAGGGTTATTGGTTGGTCACACAACCATTTATGCACTGCTTCCTGCACTTCTTTATCCTTAGGAAATCAATGACCTCATAAAGCATCTTTGAGAATATGCTACCTCATCGATTATAACTCACCGGTTTACCATTACCATCTCTCAAGCTTGCTGAATCTTCTCATCAGTGGTGGAGATTGATGGGCATCCTGCTCCTTCTTCATGTATCACGCTTGTCTGGTCACTTTTAAACTTCTCAATCCACTTATACACACTTCTATGTGGTAGTGCACTGTCGCCATATTGTGTTAAACGCTTTTGGTAAATTTCAGCCCCTGACACACTTTCCGACCAGAGAAATCAGATCACTGGTCTTTGTTCCTCCTTGGTGCACGCTGCTAGCGGAACGGTCTGCGCTGTAACAGCAGCAAGATAACTGGCGTGATCAAGCTCAAACTTTGATCATGTTACCACAATAGTACCAACTATAAGCACGCATGAGCAGAAGGCTGTGTGCCAAACCTAAAGATATGTTATGGCGAAAGTGTGGATAATTTTTGACTTACCCTCACATGTAATAAATGAATAAAAAAACAACATAAGCACCCATAAAAATTCATTGAAAATAAAAAAATGTCATTTTAAAACTAGTGAATTCTTGCCCTCAATAATTATAAATTAGCATTGAATATATTTTCTTAAAATCCGGAATTGGTATACCATACACAGGAGGGTTACCTTGTATATATAAACAATTGTACAAACTGGGAAATTTATGTTTTGTAAACTAATTGTTTGCATAAGAGATACCCTATAGTTTTCATTAATTACTGAAACATGAAAGTTATTAAAAATAAAAATGATATTTTAATATTTTATTTCTAGGATATAATTACATAAATGTTCAGCCTATATGTACAAATGACATACAGGACTAAATGTTTGAGTAACTTTGGAGAAAAAAAAAAATATTTATAGGGTCAAATGTAAAGATAGAACCCAGGACCTTGCAAACTTCTTATTGTAACATTACTGTTTTGTCCTTGTAAGTAGTTTGTTAATTGTACACACACACACACACAAACATATATTTGTATGCAAAAAATAAACATAAATAACAAAGCAAATGACACAGTACATTGAAGAAATATATTAGTTTAACGCTTGAAATAATAGGAAAGAATCTTAACGTTTCAGACACTAGTCCTTCATCAGAATATAGAATCAGAAATAAAAGATAAAATAGAAAGATAAAGATTGAGAAGAGGAATATGAGCAAAAACAACAAAACACAGACGTGCATATAAATAAATATACAAACACTCATGGCATATTACTATGGTTGATTATTAGGTATCATTGTTTTAAGATTTATCTTAAAGTACAGCATAATGTGACTTTGAAAAGGAAGCTTTACAACTGTATGGCAGATAATTAGTAAAAGGGAAATTGCCAGTCTCTTTGACGCAAATTTAAGTCCTGGCGGCAGAATTAATAGGTTTCCACAATAATTGTAAAATAATGAGAAAAACATCATTGTCATCACCATCATCATCATCATTGCCATCACAATTAGTATCACCATCATCATTGCCACTACAATCCTCATCATCATCATTGCCACTACAATCATCATCGTCATCATTACCACAGCAATCATCATCACCATTAACTCCATTACTGCCATTATTACCTCACTACTACTGCCATCATGACTATGATCAATCATCATCATTGTCATCACTTTTGTTTCTGGTCAAAATATCCCTATCATTAATTTGGAAGTTATTTACAAATAATGTTTTCTGATTTAGGCGCAAGTCCAACAATTTTAGGGGAGAGGAAGTCAATTAAATCGACACCAGTACATTACTGGTACTTTATTTTATCAACCGTAAGGATGAAAAGCAAAGCTAACCAAGAATTTTAAGAAATAATGGAAATATTGCCAAGAGATGCATGCTTAAAGGTACTCTGTGCTGCAAAGCATGGTTTCTGATGCTCTACCGATTCTGCCAATCCACTACCCTAAGTCATTTACAAATAACAAAAGTGCAATAAAGACAGCAAATTCTCAGTTGTTAGAACGTCAGATAAAATATATTTCAAATCCTATTAAGGTCAACTGTATCTTTCATCCTTTCAAGGTTGATATATAAAATACCAGTCTAATACTGGGGTCGATTTTTCCTCTGTATTTATTTTATACTATCTCTCTATACATGTAGTATTTCTCTTTTAGATCCTGCAAAACATGTTTGCGTTTATTGGATATTTTTTAATGCTATTTTAATGATATTTATATTAATTTAAGAGGGAGGAGGGAAATTGTCATCATTTTGAAACATATTTGATAGGGGGTAGGGGAACCACAAAAACATTTTCAGTATCTAACACTTTTCTTATTCCTTTCTCTATTCCTATAGAGGGTTCACCCAAAATATCATACCCTTTTCTTTCAGTGTTAATAGTTTCATTCTAGATCAGCGGTTCCCAACCTTTTATAATACATTCCACCTTAATGATATAGCAAAACAGTATGGCGGCCCAAAAAATTAAAATTTTTGATATAATTTTTTTTATGTAGAAATAATTTGGGTATGTCTTTTTATTTGTGAAGTAAAATCATAATTAGAAAAGGTAGAAAGTTGATAAAAAGTTGAATATAAAAATTTGAAGCAAGAAAAAGAACAAATTATGTTAGGAAACTACTCTTCTTTTTTATGTATAACATTTTGTGATTTTTAGTTAATTCCCGTGGCTCCCCCAATAACTTGCTATGGCCCACTGGTGGGCCATGGCCCCGTGGTTGGGAACCAATGTTCTAGATACATTTTTACGTTTTTGTGCATATTTTTTTAACAATTGTTTACATATATTTTGTTCTCTATTTGTTATCTTTTTTTTTTTCCACTTTTTCTTCACCTTGTTTTAAACTCCCACACTGTTCAATAATCTTATTTGTCATTACCCATACCACATATATAAACTACAGCCAACACTTGCAGTTGAATATGAACTTTGAACTCAGAACACAATTCCAAAGTTCTACTAATTCCATATATATTTATATTAGGGGTCATCCGGCCTTTACCCTGGCTTGTACTGAGCTCAAATCTATTCATAAGGTACCTATTGGCATCTATCGCAATGCCCATTTTCCTTAAAATGAAATTTGTTAAAAGGTAATTAAATATTGCATAACATAATTTTAAAAATTCATTTAGAATATCTAAATACAGAAAGTAATAAAGGAAATAATAGAAAAATGTTTTCTACGAAAATTATAAAACATTTACAGAACTTCACTATATACAATGTTTTTAACTTTTTCTTTGGTGCATATATGAAAAGTTTGTGGAGGCTTCCTACTCTGGAACAGCCTTCATACAACTGGCCATATGAGAAAAATCCCTCTTCTAGATGGAGAGCGACAATCTGCAGTGTTTGACCATCAGACTTGTTAATGGTCATTGCATAAATGACTCTCACTGAGAATTGCATTATCCTGCTTTTTGATCATCTAGTAGTTTGGGCTCATTTTCGTTAACATAGGAGATGAGGTCTTCTACGTTGTATGAAACTTCTCGCACAATTTCACTCATTAGGCCATAAAAATTAGTTCTATCAGTGCAAGGATGGCATAATAAATGCAGAGCAGGTCAATCTATTTCTGGTAGTTTGTCTTCAATCTCAATCAAAGCTGTGTTACAATGTGCATCTGAAATAGTTAGTTCTATGTCAGAGTTTCCCTATTGTGCTTCCTCAGACATGTCGCCCCTCTACTTAAGCCAACATGCTAATGGATTAACTATGTTAGAATTTATTAATATAATTGCGAACAAATTTTGAATACTTTTGGCGGTCTCTGCAAGTGTTGCCTCCTATTGTTGTCTTCCAATAGACCTCTTTGCATGCGGGACTCTTGATAGGTGTTACAAACAGCACTATTCCCTTTAAGAGGGCCTCTAGCTTCATTAAGCAAGCATCCCCAAGTAGAAACATTCGCACTGTCCTGGCTGTATTGTGAAAATCTTACCTACTGTTGCTGTTTTATGAATTTCAGGATGGTTTTCTACTGCTCTTCCTTGTTTTTTCAGTGAAAAAATAGGTTCCGAGCATGTCGGAAGTCAGATTAGTTGAAAACACACATACAACTTTAGTTATTACCAATTTTATTTAGTGTTATTAGCGGTCAACAACCAATAAACAAACTTCCTTATGTGTGCGTGCATCTAGTGTGTATACATACCCCCCCCCCCCATATATATATATATATATATATATAGAGAGAGAGAGAGAGAGACAGACAGAGAGAAAAAAGATAGTGAGAGAGAGACATATATACAGACAGAGACAGAGGGAGATAATGAGAGACATAGAGGGAGGTAAAGAGATAGAGAGACATTAAGTGAGATAGAGAAATCATATGAATGTATAAACCAGCAAAAGTACCTACCACAGAGTCACTGTGCTAGAAAGAGCAGTAAACACCACACCTCAATTCCGTTTTCAGAGAAAAAGTCGATGGTGAGCATGTCGGAGGTTATATTAGTTGAAAATACATGAAAAACCTTAATTATTACCAACTTTATTTAGTGTTATTAGCGGTGAACGTACAAACAAACAAACTTCCTTTTTTCTTCCTGGAGAGTTTTATCAAGTGGTGTCTGGGGTAGCTATAGGTACCAGCATGGGCCCTAACTATTCCAACCTGTTCGTTGGCTACGTTGAGGCCTTGATCTTCTTCCAGTACAGTGGTCTGGCCCCTGAGCTATACGGTTGTTACATCAACGATTGTATCAGCACCACATCTCTCTTCCATGAACAGTGCGACTCCTTTCTTTCTTTGTCCAGCCTTTTCATCTAACCCTCACCTTCACTTCCTCTGTCGCCAACTCTTCAGTCCAATTACTTGACATCTGTCTATCAATCACTCACTTTCTACCTCCATCTTTTATAAGCCCACTGATTCCCACTCTTACCTCGACTTCACTCCTCCCATCCAACCGACACCAAACTCTCCATACCTTATTCCCAATTTCTGTGTCTTCGTTGGCTCTGTAGCCAGGACCACGATTTCGAGACCCAGTCACAACACATGGCTTGCATTTCATCCGGCGAAGATATCCCCCGACCCTGAGCCAAGCTACCCTCACCCACGCCGGTGAAATCGATCGTACCACAGCCCTCTCATCCCAATACCTTCATTTCCCCTTCACCTACCATCCCATCTCTCCGGCGACACATCCTTTTTGCTTCTGTTCCCTCTCTTTTGACACCGTCACATCTCGCTTCTTTCCAAACCCACCCATCATCGTCTTTAAGCGCACCCGCAAACCACGCGCCGTCGAAACGGCAAGAACTCAGCCGTCGGGTAGTAACTCTTTACACTAACTAAATTCTACTTCCCTAAGTATCGAGTACTTAGTTGAATAATGGTCTTACTAGTCTAAACTCCCAATCTATACATGTATATATAACCGATTATTATACATATACAAACAAAGAACGTTTGTGAGTTTATATGTATCTATGTATGTGTGTATATGTGATGTATATGTATAATTGTTTCTACTTGTGGCACAAGGCCAGCAATTACCTAGTACATTACCGGTACTTTATTTTATCGACCTCGTAAGGACGAAAGGCAAAGTTAATCTCGTCGAGGTTAACTTTACCTTTCATCCTTACGGGGTCGATAAAATAAAGTACCGGTAATTGCTGGCCTTGCGCCAAAAGTAGAAACAATTACACACATACATCACATATACACACATACATATATACTCACAAACGTTCTTTTTTTATTCATCAGTTAATGCCATGCTAGGGCATCTCTTTCACACACACATACATACATACACACACACAGACAAACAGGCCAATGTTTTACTGGGGACACAGGAAGTACGAATGGAGATCCTGCAAAGCCGCTTATTTCTCCAACTCTTCAACTGACTATTACAGTGTAGCCCATACATCATATATTTACATACACACACAAATATATATATATATATATATATATATATATATATATATAACGAAGGAATTGTGGTAAGGAACCAGATGGACCATAACGCCCCAAAGTACTCAATACTTAGTGTAGTAGAGTGGGGGTAATAGGAACAAGTATGACCCCGACGGTAGAGCTCAAGCCGTTTCAACGGCTATTTCTGGACTGAAATAGCATTTTGGGGACACCCTGTCCAGAAATAGCCGTCGAAACGGCTTGAGCTCTGCCGTCGGGGTCATACTTATTCCTATATATATATATATAGGGTGTCCCCAAAAATGTATACACACTTCACCAGCATTCTAATAAATATGTGTGTACATTTTTTTGGGACACCCTGTATATATATTATACACATAATCCCCTCCGTCTACCTTGCCTTGTTGGTTTCGTTCGTCCCTATATCGGACGCAGCAGTCCGTAATGGTCGGTACATCAATTATCAGTTTGCTTTGTGACTCATTTACGCCGAGCAGTTCCCACTTAAGTTGAGTGCCTATTTGTGATCGCATTTATGTATGTTGTGTATATGTAATATCCACTCCAACACTATGCCCTATCCTGTGTGTGATTGTATATGGTTTCTCATGTATGTGTGTGTACGTGTGTAATACCGTCTCCAACACTATATCCTATCCGGGCTTATTTGTGATTGTATATGTGAATGTGTTCGCATGTACGTGTGCGTGAGTAATATCGTCTCCAACATAATATCCTATCCGGCCTGTTTGTGATTGTATATGTGAATATGTTCGCATGTATGTATGTGTGCGTGTGTAATATCGACGCCAACACAACACCCTATCCGGGTGTCACTCCGTCTCATCGTTTTGCCAGAGAAAGGAATCAGCAAATTGGAATGGGGGAAAAAGGAGCAAGTAATAAGTGAGAAATAGAAAGAGTGACACTTCTCCTCTCTTTCTTATTCATCATCTACACCTGGTTAATTATTTTAACAATTATAATTGATTATTCAATTAACATTGTTAACATGATGTTAATGTTTTATTCTTTTGCAGATCGTAGTGGAGGATGGGTGGAAAGATGGGAGAGGGGAAGAGATTGCTCTTTTAGTACTGTTGTTGTTGTTAATTATCTTTTTTTCGCGTTATTTCGTTTCCTCTTCTGTAGTTTACAGGAATTAAAATACGTTTCCCTATTTACAAGATAATTGTATGAAACTTTAGATAGATAGATGTATAAATGAAGAATATATTTGTTAGTAATGCCTATATATATATATATGTGTATCGGTCGATATATATATAATTGTTCAACACACACATATATATTATATGTTATATATACATATATATATATGTCCGTTCTTGTCGTGTGCGGTCAGATTTTGACATACACACACATATACAGGGTGTCCCAAAAAATGTATACACACTTTGATTAGAATGTTGTTGAAGTATGTATGTATTTGGGGGGAGGGGGGGGGGGCATCCTGTGTGTGAATATATATATATATATATGATTATAATGGAGTATTCAATTAATTACTTTTGGTAAGGTGAGAGAAGCTCTAAACACACTAAAATCCTCAGCTTGTAAGGAGTTTAAAACAGACGAAATATTTTTCGAAAGTTAAAGTTCTTGTTGTCGAGGACAGTTCATGTAGCAAGGCATTACTATTTAACAAGATGAAAGACCGAGGTCAACCACTTAATGCAGTTTTATGTATTATTATTGTGTTAATAATTGCTAATTAATTATTTCCGATTGTTTTCATATGCATGTGCTATCGTCACCTGAAACGGACGTAAAGATTAAAGAATTGTTTTAAGGGGTTAACCTTGATCTTTCTTAATTATATATATAAATAGAAGTCATATATCATAAATACAGAAGATATATATATATATATATGTGTGTGTGTGTATGTATATATATATATGTGTATCTATGTATATATATGTGTGTGTGTATATATGTGTGTTTATATATATATATGTGTGTGTGTGTATGAATGTATGTGTGTCTACAGTATGTCTGTATTATTTGCAATGCATCATTCAGTACCAAATGATGCATTACTAACCATTTCCGCACACACCCGCCCCGACATCATACACACACTTTTGTAGAAATGTATGCACCTACATTCCAATTGTTTTTATATGGTGAATATAAAATCGGGATAAATCAAGAATTTGGGAAAACATCGTACATTTGAAATGTCTAGTAGAAATCAAAGGAGAACTAGATGGACTATTTTCACTCTCCAAACATCACTGCTCTAATCTGGACTGTCAGAATATACATTTATCCCTAAAAATGCGTACCTACTGACTCCTTCAATGCAAGCATAAGTTATATATATAATATATATATATATATATATTGAAATGAGCGCGGACACAAACCGATGCGGAAAAACACACATACACGCAACACTGCATAAATCACTTAAAAAGCGCTTTAACAAGCGGCGAAGAAACCACACATATATATATACACACACACGAAAACGCGCACTACAGCACATAGAAATACAGGCTACACGACAGTCGGCCCATTGCGAACTTGTTTTCCTTAGTTTCATGTCTTAGTTCATTCATCTGTTTAAACACGACTATTTCGGTAGTTAACAGTAGAAATTATCTGAACCTGGAGAAGAAAATAATGGAAGATAAAGCAATGGGTGAGTGAGTGAGAAATTAAAATATAAAAAAAAAAAAGGGAAACTAAGATATGTATATATATATATATATAGAGAGAGAGAGAGGGGGGGGGGAGAAAGAAATATTCGATAAGGATTTGAAGTGTAGTAAGGAAGGCAGAGTAAATTAAAAAGAAAGTAAGAGTGAAGTGTGATAGGGAACTTTAGATATACAGGCAGCCAGATGAAGCGACGAAGCTGAAACTTCGAAATCACTACCACTTCCATACTCAGAAAATAAATTTTACACTCATCTATACGTATTGAGTGCTTATTTAGTTTGACTATTTTAAGTACTATATATCTAATATATATATATATACATAATAGATATGTACACACATAATATAAGTATATATGCACACACATACGTATATATATATATATATATATATGATAGATAGGGAAAGAGAAAGAAGTTAATATTCATTATTGGTGAGAAGTGTAATGAGAAAGGCAGAGGGCAGAGTGAATTAAAAGGAAAGTAAGGAAGAGTGAAGTATGTGATAGGGAATATTAAATTAAACGATGGAAGGGGAAAAATAAAAAAGGGAGAGAAAAATAGAGAGTGTACGAGTAAATAAGCTAACTGTATGATAGAAAGCAGTAAAGCAAGGGAATGAAAGAGTTGGGTGGGGAATAAAGAGGGGAAAGAAGGAGATTGTCTCTTGACCTGTTCCCCAGAACCACATCGCTCTCTCTCTTCGTATGTAGCTAGCAGCTTCTTCGCCGTCCGTCCGACTGCCAGACAACCAACCCATCGTCCGTCCAACACATTTGAAGAATCAGAAACCCATGTCAGATTTATTATATACTACAGGTAAATAAGAATATTCTTCTATTTTTATACACAGGCTTTATATACGCAATTCCCCTCCAGGTTATATATGGGAAACGAAATGAGTCGATGTAGCATTCATGCCTTTTCCAATGGGGGTTATTTTTGATATTAAATGCCACTGCCGTTGCACTACCAACCACTTTCAGGCTTGTATTATACTACCGATAAATAATTTTTAACATAGACACAAAAGTAGAATTTATTTTTTAGGAGTGGTGGGGGAAATCAATTATATCGATCCCAATACAATACTTAATTGGTACTTTATTTTATCGACAACGGAGGGATGAAAAGCAAAGTTGACGTCGGTGAGATTTGAAACACTACTGACAAACACTAAATTGTTAGAAGGAAACTCCAGCGCACTTTGTTATGACGTGTGAGTCGGTGTGTGTCTTCTCTCACTTAAAAAAAATAATAAATTGTCTTTTGTATACATGGTTAATTATACATTCAACTGCATGAACAAAATTCTAAAAGCAGCAGTCAAATATAATCATAACCACTATTTAATTTCTCGCAGTGGGAAAAACATTAGGATTCAAATTTATTTAAATCAATAGAAATGAGTTATTGTGAGATGCATGTTTTCCTGAAAGTGGTTACTGGCGATGATAAATAAACGAAGGATAGTGAAAAGAAATGCCTTATAACAAGGATCAAAGCCACACACTTATGAAGAAGCAGTAAAAGTAGAAAAGATAGAAGAAAGAAATTGTAAAAATATCCACGCCTCATACAATAAAGCATGGTTTTATAGGAATAGTTTCCTTTACTTTTTTTTTTGCTATCGGATTGTCCCGGTTTAGTATTTTTCTTCTTTGTTTTTGTATTCTCCTATCCATTCTTCCAAGTCATGTCTTTCGTTTTTTAAGACGATTAGTGCTTTCCCTATTGATATTTTAAATATGTCGTTTCAAAAAAACGCTCAAGTCATTCATTTTCTATGTAAAAAGAAAAGCAAAACAAGAGATTTCTTACTTTGGGCAATGTATCATATTTCCTCCTTATTTGACAAATTAGAAAGTAAAACCATTTTCTATATTTTGATTGCCTAATTTCATTTCTATCTTATTCCGTGCAAATATATTTGATTCTTTTTCGACCCCGATCTAAATATATTTGATTATCGTATGCAAATGTACACATACATACATATACAAGGAGAGAGAGAGAGAGAGAGAGAAAGCACACATGTATGCATGTTTACGAAGGCGCGTGGTTTTGTGGTTAGGGTATTCTGCTCATAATCTTAAGGTCATGAGTTCGATTCCCAGCGCCTTGAGCAAGACACTATTTCACTTTGCGCCAGTCCACTCAGCTGTCAAAAATGAGTTGTACCATGTCACATTCTTTATTACGCTGAATCTCTCTCAGAATTACGTTAAGAGTACGCGTGTCTGTGGAACGCTCAGCTGCACGTTAATTTCACGAGCCGGCTGTTCCGTTGATCGGTTTAACTGGAACACTCCTCGTCGTAATCGACGCAGTGTCAGTTATATATACATTTGTACTTCCATCTCTCTCACTGTATCGATGTATGTGTGTTCATTTGCATACGATGATTATACCAGCCTTCCCTCTCTGTGCCACCGATGTTGTCCAAGAGAAAGGCAACCTGTATAGGCCTTTGCCTTTTTCTTGGATAATATCGGTAGCACAGAGAGGAAAGACTGGAATGCATGGGCAACTGCTTTTTCACAAAAATACTTTGCCTGGTTTGTGCCTTGGAGGGGAACTTTCTTGGGGCAGAACCTATGGTCATTCGTGACCAAAAGGGCTCTTTACCTTTTTACTCTCTCACTCTCTCTCTCACATATATATATACATACATATATATATGTATATCATCATCATCATGTATGCAAAAGGCAAACAGAAATAACAAAGCAAACAACACAGTTCAATGAAGAAATATATTATTAGTTTTACGCTTGATATTGTAGGAAAAGTGTCTTAAGGTTTCGGACTCTAGTCTGTCATCAGAAGATAGAATGAGAAATTAAAGAAGAAATAGAAAGATTGAGGAGACGGACAGGGTAGAAAAGTAACAGATCCATTCATGTTGCTATCTCTTGGAAAACTGTTGATGATATACATTTTTTGAAAAGGTGATGATGGAGCGTGTCTATATGAAAAGAAAAAATAAACGTTTTGTATAAAGAGCTGTACGTGTGTATGTTATTTTACGTCCGTATGAAGCTAAGAGGATATGTGTGTGTGCATGTGTAAGTAAAAGAGTGTGTCTGTGTGTGCTTGTAAGCACGAAGCTGTGAGCAAAAGTATATAAGGGTGTGTACAGAGCTGTGAAGGTAAATGTAGGTGTGTGTCTGCATTTTTTGTTGGTCTGTATAAGCTGTAAGAGTGTATGTTTCTGACCGTAACAGAGTCACAGGAACCTAAGGGGTGAAAGTATGCGCACGTGTGTGATAATGGACGAAGTAAAAGTGATATTGGCAAGGGGTGAAGAAGTAAGCATGAACATATGTGTGTAAGATTAAAGAAATTGGGGAGGGGAGTTGAGTCCATTGGGGAAACTGGACCCAAGGCGGAAAATCAAACACTTCTCTGTCCTGGTGCGCGAAACCTGTGTTCCATGATGTAAAAGAACACCTAGGACTGAGACATGTAGGTTAGACTGGTCTGGGGAGCGGAAAGGACGAGCAATGGGAGTAACCATACTGAGTCGTATGTCCCTCGAATGTTCAGCAAAATGATCCGCCAAATGGCGTCCTGTTTGTCCGATGGATAAGGACCTGCAAAGAGAACATTGGACGACATAGACTACAGGGGTGGATGAGCAGGTGAAGGATTGGCATATGCGGAATGAGCCATTGGTGCCTGTGAGAGCGGTGATGTTAAAAATGAATGGACAGGTGTTACAGCGGGGGATGAAAACAGGGATAAGAGCCAGGTGAAGTCCTAGGAGAGGAAGGGATGGAACTACATACCAGAAGGTTGCGGAGAATACGGGCTATGATACTGTTGGTTTCACGGGCACGGGTGGGGGGATATCCATGCTGGATGAAGTGGGAGGGACTGGATCTTGTAATCGTGGTCCTGGCTACAGAGCTGACGGAGGAATATATATAAGGTAGATTAGATGAGTTGATAATACAATCAAAGAATATTTCAAAGTTCAAATGTGATTTTATAGTCCACAGTAAGATTGATAAAAGACAGTTCAGAGTTTAATCCTATTAGTAAATTTACAGTCACAGAGTATATATAAAATGAATATAATAACCAGGGTTTAAATTATATTATTTAATAGATTTATGTTTCTTTCAAATACATTAGGAAGTACCATTTTATTCCTCTGTACTGAATTCCTCAGAATCATTAAACAATATATATATATATACAATAATACTATTTATAGTTATGTATATAGTATAAACAACTATAAACAGGAGGGTCAGTAATTTCTTAATTACCTTATTACCAGTAAGAGGAATAGCTCAATGTACGAACATCAGTTGTTTTTCAGAGCAGTTAAATAAATAAATAAATAAATATATATATATATATATATATATATATATATGGTGGCTGCCAACTCGTTTTCGAGTACGGCCACTACTTTATATCCATGTAGGAGAACCCTACCGATGCGTTGAACAAGTGTGACTTTTTATTCCAGCCAGCGACTTGAAAACTCTGGTACAAACACTACACTTGTGACAATTATTGACACATAGTGCTGGGCCCATGGTACCATGTGACGACAAGTGCAGAGAGATCTTCAGATACAAAGCAATGCCTGTGCCATGAAGCTTTTATAGTGAGCAAAGGCACTGCACAAAGCCAGTCCCACTCTCTTAACCAAGATGATATTTACCAAAAAGAAGAACAAGTCAACATCATTGGATATCATCAGGGTTGCAGGTGTTATATCAGAGTTTTCCTTCTCCTAGAATTCTGCCTTGACAAAGGCTAAGGGGTCATCTCTCCCAGTGATTTTGGATGACCATTGACTCTTAAGAGCTTCTTTGCCCTTTGATATATATACATACATATAATATATATACATGGTGGCTGCCAACTCGTTTTCGAGTACGGCCACTACTTTATATCCATGTAGGAGAAGCCCTACCGATGCGCTGAACGAGTGTGACTTTTTAGTCCAGCCAGCGACTTGAAAACTCTGGTACAATCACTACACCTGTGACAATTATTGACACATAGTGCTGGGCCCATGGTACCATGTGATGATACATACATACACATATATATATATATATATATATATATATATATATATATATATATATAATTGAATATACAAGAGAGATAAACACAAATATAAACATACATGTGTTCGAATTGTAAAGGACCAAGTTCACTAGGGTGAAAAAAATACAAACTATAACAATATGGTTTGCCAGACTCAATTTAAAGTAATAAATCAAGAAAAAGAAAAAGGAAGGGCATCCAGCTGTAGAAATCAAGCCAGAATCAGTTCCCGTCCCACCCTTGCAAGCAGGGAAAAGCTGACGTAAAATGATGATGATGATGATACATACACACATGTATGTATATATATATGTGTGTCTATATATATATATATATACACACATATATATGCATATATATGTGTGTATATATATATGTGGAGCTGGAAGTGCAGGGGAGGTCATGCTGGAAGTGAGGGGCCAGTGATGTCACATCGGAAGTGCCACAGCAGAGTATGGACATTCTGAGATGACTAGTACAAATGAGTGTGAATTTTGCTATGTTCTCTGGCCAGACATGAAACAGCTGAGCATCACACAGGGAGATTCAGTTCAAGTTATTTTAGCAGCGTTTTTTTTTAATTTACTTTCTCTTACTCGCAGAAGATATGGCAACAAAGATAAGAATTAGTAGTGATGCAATTAAAGCCTTCAGTGGTGAGGGGGGTGTTATTGCCTAGATTGGGAAGATAAAATTGGTTGCTATGTTAAAAGAGATTGAAAATGTGGCATGCCTCATGGCACTGTATCTTGAGGGTAATGCACTGGCTTTATACCTCAAAATGGACCACGTAGACCAACTGAATGCAGAGAAGATTGAGCAGTGCCTCAAGGAGGCATTCACTGAGGGATCATATGCGGCTTTTGCCAAACTAGGAAAAGGGAATTGGACATTTTTGATGTACAGACTCAATGTATATTGTATATTTATTGGGGTTCACTCCAACACTCTTTCTGCACAATGCCCATGGCCATATTCCTGTTCTTTCCATCTTAACAAATGCTTTACCACTTGCCATCGCCTTTGTCTTTCCAATATTCACCTATATACCTTTTACCTCCATATATTCCTTCCACCTATTCACCTTCTCCCTTAGTCCATTCATACATTATTAACATCAAGTCATCTGCACACGGCAATTCCCATAGTAAACAATTTTACATCCATTTTTCTATGCTTGCATGGGTTTGATGGGGCATTCTCAGCACAGCATCTCTCCACTTGTCACAATTTTCGTCATCTTCTCTGTGAGTCTCAGCGATTTGAAGTCGGCTCTCACCACCTTTGTTCAGGTCTTTCTTGGTCTACCTCTACTGCAGCTTCCATCCACCGGCATTTCTTGGCACCTCTTCATCCATCGATCATCATCCATGTGTATCATATGTCTGTACCAATGCAGTCTTCAACTAAAAATAGTAGTAGGCTTAATACTGATCCCTGAAGCACTGGGACCTTCACTTAAAGCTTGCCACTGTTCTCATCCTTCATCCTTACAATTGTATACACTTTCTCATACATTGTCATCACTACTCTAACCAATCATTCATGTCACTACTTCACATGGATCTTATTGAAAGCTTTCTCCAGATCAACAAACCCCTAAAGCACATTCTTCCTCTTGTCTCTACTTCTGTAACTACCTCACAATAAAAATTGCATCAATCATTCCTTTTCCCAGCACAAATCCAAACTGCATTTCATCAATCTTCTCTTTATTCCTTATCTTCTTCTCTAACACTCTTTCTAATACCTTCATTCCATGTTCCAATAACTTAATTGCTCAATATGAGCCACAGTTTAGAGGGTCGCCTTTCCCCTTATACCAATCGATGAGAGAACTCAACTCCCAATCCGTTGGCATACGGTCTTCTTTCACTACTATTTACCCTCTTGGCCATGTTAACTTCAATGAACAGAGACAATGCTATAACAAGTAGTGTTATCATCAACATTTTTTTACACCTACTTTCCATGTTAGCATGGATTGGGTAGGTTGTTACTGTCCAAATCAATTCTTATTCGGAGTTACTACTTTCTAAGACATTCCATTTGGGGCATTATTTCTACCGTTAGATGCCATCCCTGAGTGTACTGGGTGTATTTTATCATGGTACCAATAATAGGGAGGGTGTCTTGAATCATGCAAGACTAAGATGTAGTGGTATTAATGGTGGATGTAGTGTGGTTATTGGTTGATGTAATGGTGTTAATGGTGGTTGTAGTGGTGTTAATGTGGTGGTGTTAATGGTGGATGTAGTGGTGTTAATGGTGGTTGTAGTGGTGTTAATGGTGGTTGTAATGGTGTTAATGGTGGTTGTAGTGGTGTTAATGGTGGTTGTAGTGGTGTTAATATGGTGGTGTTAATGGTGGTTGTAGTGGTGTTGTGGTTGTAATGGTGGTGTTAATGGTGTTAATGTGGTGGTGTTAATGGTGGTTGTAGTGGTGTTAATTGTGGTTGTAGTGGTGTTAATGGTGGTTGTAATGGTGTTAATGGTGGATGTAGTGGTGTTAATGGTGGTTGTAGTGGTTTTAATGGTGGTTGTAGTGGTGTTAATGGTGGATGTAGTGGTGTTAATGGTGGATGTAGTGGTGTTAGTGGCGGGTGTAGTGGTGTTAATGGTGGATGTAGTGGTGTTAATGGTGGTTGTAGTGGTGTTAATGGTGGATGTAGTGGTGTTAATGGTGGATGTAGTGGTGTTAATGGTGGTTGTAGTGGTGTTAATGTAGTGGTGTTAATGGTGGTTGTAGTGGTGTTAATGGTGGATGTAGTGGTGTTAATGGTGGTTGTAATGGTGTTAATGGTTTATGTAGTGGTTTAATGGTGGTTGTAGTGGTGTTAATGGTGGATGTAGTGGTGTTTGTTGATGGTGGATGTAGTGGTGTTAGTGGCGGGTGTAGTGGTGTTAATGGTGGATGTAGTGGTGTTAATGGTGGATGTAGTGGTGTTAATGGTGGATGTAGTGGTGTTAATGGTGGATGTAGTGGTGTTAATGTGGTGGTGTTAATGGTGGATGTAGTGGTGTTAGTGGCAGGTGTAGTGGCGTTAATGGTGGATGTAGTGGTGTTAATGGTGGATGTAGTGGTGTTAATGGTGGACGTAGTGGTGTTAATGGTGGATGTAGTGGTGTTAGTGGCAGGTGTAGTGGCGTTAATGGTGGATGTAGTGGTGTTAATGGTGGACGTAGTGGTGTTAATTAGGGATGAACTAATAAATATAATGACCAATTACCAATAAATTGACTTTGTTTTATCAGCTGATACTGATTAATTGGGTATAATGCAATTATGTATTGTGATATGAAAATGCATATAATTAATTGTAATATTTCATTATCAATCACATTGGCACTAGGGCCACCCCCCCTGCTCACCACCATCAACATAGTTGGTTACTTGCAAGTGTGAGCCTTTTGAACTAGAATGGCTCTTCCAGCGTGTCTCCCTCACCATCCTCCATGGAAATGCCTTCTCTATTCTGTCAGCCAGGGCTGCGGGGCAGTCATTCCGCCAGGGCTGCACGGTGGCCGCCATTTGCACATAATAGTGAGAGATAGGGAGGGACAGAGGCAGTGACAGTGGGAGTTTGGTTCTTATGTGTTTGGACCTGGTGTGTGTATATATGTGTCATGGACAACTCGCCCATCAGTTAATTATAATTTTATAACATTATTGAGCTGCTATTTGAAAGTACATGATGACAAAATTAGACTGATTTTACTATAGGTGGTAGCATATTTGACTAAGTTAAGGTAACAGGAATCATTATTAATGTAAACGGTGGTGGATTGGCAGTATCGGTAGAGGGTCGGACACCATGCTAGGGTGGTGGATTGGCAGTATCGGCAGAGGGTCGGACACCATGCTTTCTAGCATAGTTACGTCCCTTTACCATCTGAGTTCAAATCCCGCCGAGGTTGACTTTGCCTTTCATCCTTACGGAGTCGATAAAATAAAGTACCAGTAATACACTGGGATAATTGCTGGCCTTGTGCCTAAAGTAGAAACAATTATTAATGTAAACATTTTCTATACCTTTAAATATATCGGAATCTTAAATATTAAAAAGTTTATTCTTTTTTTGGGCCACATCACGCTCAAAACACCGGTTCTTGTCTGATCACCGAAGTTAAGCAATATCAAGCCTAGTTAGTACTTAGATGGGTGACCGCTTGGGAAATCTAGGTGCTGTAAGCATTTTTTTTTACTATGGTGGTGTCCCAGATGGCCTCAGCCTATCAGCTGGAATATGTAATACAATAATAGAGTTTTTAAAAGATCAAATAAAATTATGTCTTCTCAGGTGGGTCTCTCTTCTATGTTGATACCCTTTACTTTACAGAGAGTTAAGGACAGTCATAAGTAAATTCCAGTTGTGTAGATCAGTTTGTTTGAGTATCAGGAACAGAGTTATATTTCACTGGAGGGTTTAAATTATGTTCTGTTCCCTAGGAAATATGATTCTTATGTATTTCTATATGTTGAATCCAATGTTTTCCAAATTTCTCTGTCATCCATGGTTTTCTTGCTCCAAAACAATAATGGTCAATTATCAAAACTGATTGCCTGATAAGTTGATACCAATTAATCGGCAAAATGGCTGATACCAATTATCTGCTGATTAATTGGTACAGCCCTAGTAACAATCAATAATGATGTTGATAATTATTCTGACTTCAACAATGGCAGCATTCAAGGGCACTGATGACTTATTGATGATGATCATGCTGGTTGTAATAATTGTTTCTACTTTAGGCACAAGGCCATCAATTACCCAGTGCATTACTGGTACTTTATTTTATAGACCCCGTAAGGATGAAAGACAAAGTCAACCTCGGCGGGATTTGAACTCAGATCGTAAAGAGACGTAACTATGCTGGAAAGCATGGCGTCCGACCCTCTACTGATACTGCCAGGTTGTAATAATGATGTTGACAATGATGTTGATGGTGATAATGATGTTGATGATGATGTTGGTAATGATGTTGATGATGATGATGATGATGACAATGATGATGATGATGATGTTGGTAATGATGATCTTGATGATGACGATGTTGATAATAATGATGATGATGATGAAAAGTACCCTATAGATCTTGCTTTTTAGCCAAAATTGTTTGTAGTATTTATTCTGACACTTCATGTTCTGAATTCAAATTCTTCTGAGGTCAATTTTGCCTTTCATCCTTCCAAAGTTGATAAAATACATTCCCCCACCCCAAATTGCTGGCCTTGTACCTAAATTAGACATTATTTTATTTTATTTTTATTTCTTCCTTTATCCATTCCATACCAGTTATCAGTTCTGGCTTTTTATCTATTTATTTATTTTTCCGACAACCCAGTTTTGTCACCAAAGTGAATGAGTGCTTTCGTAGAGAGAGAGAGAGAGAGAGAGAGAGTTCAATGTCCTTCCTTCTTCTTCCTCCTCTACTAGCCACCATCATCACTGCCATTACAACCAACTGCCACCACCACCACCACCACTATCAACCCACACAATGGGAGGTTTCATGGTTGCCTAAGCCTGCCCATCATCTTCTCCTTAAACATTGTGCCAATCCAGTACAGGGGAACCAGCAACCTTACACACACACACACACTCCTTCTCGCACTACATACATATATAATGCACCTTACTATATGCTTCATTAGTTTTCCCCATTCACATTATTTCCCTTTCAACTTTTTCTTTCTTTCTTTTCTTCTTTTCACCCTTCCAACCCTACTTAGGGACTTTTTTTTTTACTGCTGATATTTCATCAAAGAGAATGAAGAGAAAGACAAAAGTGGAAGAGGGGAGAAGTGGAAGGAAAACAACAACATAATAATAATAATAATGATTTGTTTATTTATTATAAATAGTAATAATTGTTTCTACATTTGGCACAAGGCCAGCAATTTGAAGGGAAGGGAAAAGTCAATTAAATCGACCCCAGTGCATTACTGGTGCTTTATTTTATTGACCCCCGTAAGGATGAAAGGCAAAGCTAACCTCGGCAAGATTTGAACTCAGACCGTAAAGGGCTGTAACTCTGTGCTGCAAAGCACGGTGTCCGACCCTCCACCGATACTGCCAATCCACCGCCCTAATTTTTTCTGATATTGGCACAAGGCCAGCAATTTGGTAATAATGATAATAATGTTTTCTTTATTAACCACAAGGGTTGACACAAAGCATAACATTAAGGACAGCACAGGACGGCAGAAATGGGTGTTTCTGTGTGTATAATAATAACGGACTGGACCTATGCTGGTTTTGCTGAGATTGTTCTAAATATTCAATGAATGGAACAGTCTGCTCATAAAATTAACATGTAAGTGGATGAGTATTCCACAGACATGTGGACTACTTAATTCTCAGAGAGATTCAGCATGACACAGTGAGTGACAAGGCTCACCTTTTGAATTAGAGTTACAGTCTATTTAATGGGCTTCCACATAGTTTACATCTACCCATTTTCAGTCTCACAAGGCTTAGGTTGACCTGAGGTTATGGTAAATGACACTTGCCCAAGATATTACACAGTGGGATCAGACCCAGGACCTAATGATTGCAAAGTGAACTTCTTAACCATTCAGACACTCTGTGGCCACAATAACAACAGCAACAATAATAATGTATAACAAAACAAAATAATTAATAATGTATAACAAAACAAAATAATTAATGCTTCCTAAAAGAAAGCTAAAAAAAAATGAAATAAATTAGTAAAAATAATAACAACAATAATAACTATCAATACTGTAAATAAAAAACAATAATATTTACAAAATATTTACAAAACTGAAAAGAAAAATGATAATGCAAATGGAAAATATAGAAAAAGACAAATAACACAAAAAAATGACTTTCTCCATGGAAGATCAAAGCATACAGGGTTCATTTGGGTATGTTTAGGGTGCAGTTGAATAAGCTAAGCTTAGCTTAGAATAATAAATTATCTCCTTGTTCAATATTTGGTTGTTTGATAGAAGAAAGAATATTTGCTTTGTTCATCTTGTTCCCCCCCTCCCACCCCATTGTGGTTAGTTTTATAGAGGTTTTTGTGCATTCATCTTTATTATATTTTATTATATTTTTCTTCTCCTTCCTTTACCTAAAAGAAAAACACATTTACATGAACTGAACTAAACTGAATGGACTGTTGTCTTGCCAGGAAGAGAATTAATAAATTATATCATTCTTCTCATGAAACACAAGGGCTCCTTTCCATGGAGGTGCTAAATGCAATTTATGCAATGTGAAGCAGATGCAAAGATATATCTACCTACCCCTCTCCCCATTCACCAGCTGGGGTGCTTGCTAACTTATTCAGTGCAAGTAACTTTTCACTTAAAAGATAGTGGGTTTTTTTCTTCTTTTTTCCTTCTAGCTTCTCTATGTGAACTGATGCTTGTCCTGTAAAAGTTGAGTTATATAATAATGATTATTGTTGTTGTTTAATCTCAGGTCAGCTCTGATAATGATCATCACTATTTTACATCCCCTTTCACTCAGGCCTGCGTTGGATAGGTTGTCATGGTCTGAAACTAAACAGATTAGAGTAACCAATCTTGTTTATTACATTCCATATCTGGTATCGTTTCTACAGCTGGATGCCCTTCCTAATGCCAACCATATTATAGGGTGAGCTGGTGCATTTGTCATGACATCAGCACTACTACTTTTCAGAGTGAAGTGGGTGCATTTTATCATGTTACAACACTAGAGAAGTTGTCACATGCTAGGCCAGATGGAAGAGTCCTCTCAGTAGAGCTATAATCAAAGACTTTCCAGCCATGACCATCCTATCATTTTTCTTGGCACAGTGTAGTACAGAGCATCTATTGAATTATTCTATGTGTCCTTTTCTATGATGAAAAGGGAGGCATTTCAAGGAAAATTTGGCTGTTATTTTTAGCAGTTTGAGCAATCCATAGCTGTTCTCTCATTGGCTTATATAATAATTGTTTCTACTTTTGGCACAAGGCCAGGAATTACCCAGTACATTACTGGTACTTTATTTTATCGACCCTGTAAGGATAAAAGGCAAAGTTAACTTCGGCGGGATTTGAACTCAGACCATAAAGGGCCGTAACACTTTGCTGCAAAGCATGGCGTCCGATCCTCTCCCGATACTGCCAATCCACCGAATAATAATTTATCTCATTGATACAAGCTTGCAAATACATAGCAGAAGTGCATAGTTGATTGCATCAACCCCAATAGATACCTCAAACTTGATTTTTTTTTATTTGACAGCAGAGAGTAGAAAAGTAAAATTGATGATGATAATAATAATAAGCGTTTCTAACATAGGCACAGGGCCTGCAATCTTACGGGGAAGAAAAAGTTGGTTAAATCAACTCCAGTACCAGACTAGTACTTTATATTATCGACCCTGGATGAATGAAAGGTAAAGTTGACTTTGGTGGCATTTGAACTTAGGACTTAACCCCTTAGCATTGAAACCGGCTGTATTCGGCCAAAATTCTCTCGTCTCTTTCTGTTCAAACCAGCTGTAACCGGCCACTGAAGAAAATTGAAAAAAATAAAGAAGAAACAACAGAAATGGGGGAGAAAAAATAAAATCTAAATTAAAAACAGATCTCTAAAATGGTAAAACAATGGCAAGAAAACCTCTACATTGCCATACCCATAAAAGATGAGTAGGGAAGAAGTGGACAAGGAAAATTAACAAAATGGCTAAGAAGCAAATAACTAAAAAGCTGAGACTGAAGGATTCCTTATTGCCTCCCCACCAGAAACCACACCAAAAATACATAATGAAGCAGAACATAGTAACTGAAGAATATGTAGAGATGGGGGGTAAAACAGTTAACTACATTGTCTCTGGCTGCCCTTGGAGTATATCTACAGACATGGTAGAGTTGGGATTTACATATATTGGAAGTTATGCCAAATCTATGAAATAGCTCAGAAAAGAGGTGCTACAGACATACATTAGAAAAGGTGTCAGAGCATAACAAAGTAACCATATTCCGGGATATGCTAATACATACAGACACTGAGATCAAAGACAGCCAACCTGATAATGTAGTTAAAGATCTTAAAGAACTTTCTAACTGATGTATCATTCCCCCAGAGTGGAGTTGGTTGCTCGCAGGTGCAAGCCCCGCGAGGTGGAGTGGCTGTTCCAACGCGTCTCCCTTGCTGTCCTCTGGGACAATGCATTCTCCATCCTGTCTGCTGGGACCCAGAGGTGGAGGGTAAGTTAGTTGGTAGTGGAGGATACTCGTTCAGACGTCACTTTCACACATGTATTGAGTGCCTTTTAAAATGTTATATAAATAACATTATAAATCAAACCAAAAACATATAATCTATCAAGGAAATGGAAAAATGATCCAAATATAAAAATCTGGAGATAGAAATAACCTAAATGTGGACGATGAAAACAAACAATCATCATCATCATCATCGTTTTTATGTCCGTCTTTTTCCATTCTTGCATGGGTTCCCTATAATAATAGGTGATCTGGTAATGATAAAAAACACAATAACAGATACCTAATCAAAGCCCCAGGACTTACAAATATATACGACACAGAAAATAACACTACTAGGCACTGCACACATATTGTAAAGAGTACTCTCAATACAATAAATATAACAATACCATAAGAAACACTGCACATACCCAAGGTACATGGAGCTGTGTTTGGTAATGCAGTGACTATAATAATTGTTTCTACTTTTGGCACAGCAATTATCCCAGTGTATTACTGGTACTTTATTTTTATCGACCCCGTAAGGATGAAAGGCAAAGTTAACCTCGGCCGGATTTGAACTCAGATCATAAAGGGAGGTAGCTATATGCTTTAAAGCATGGCATCCGACCCTCTACCGATACTGCCCAGTAACTGTAATAATTGTTTCTACTTTAGGCACAAGGCCAGCAATTACCCAGTGCATTACTGGTACTTTATTTTATCGACCCCGTAAGGATGAAAGGCAAAGTCAACCTCGGCGGGATTTGAACTCAGATCGTAAAGGGACGTAACTATGCTGGAAAGCATGGCATCCGACCCTCTACTGATACTGCCAATCCAACTGTAATAATGGTTGCTAATTTAGGCACAAAGCCAGCAATTTTGAGGGGGGGGAGTTGATTAAATTGATTCCAGTACATTACTGGTTCTTTATTTTATCGACCTTGAAAGGTCATATGTTCTGCTTCAATGTTAACTTCAACCGGAATTTGAATTTAGAAAGCAAAGGCCGTAACTGTAGGCTGCAAAGCATCTTTCTGATGCTCCACCGATACTGCCAATCCACTGTCCTTATAATAATAATAATAGTTGTTTCTACTTTTGGTACAAGGTATTTTATTGACCCCGTAAGGATGAAAGGCAAAGTTAACCTCGACAGGATATAATGATGGTTTCTGATTCAGGTACAAGGCCAGCAATTTCGAGGGAGAGGAAAGTTGTTTACATCGAACTCAGTATGTGACTGGTACTTTATTTTGTCAATCGTAGAAGGATGAAAGGCAAAGTTCACCTTGGCAGGATTTAACACACAATCTAAATTCAAGGTATTTTGTCTTGGACACTATTGATTCTTTATCTACCAACTTAATTCTGAATATCCTGTACCACATGAAACCACATTAGCAAAACATTCTTGAAAAGTACAAAACAGAACTTATGACTGCATCGCATTAAAAATTCAAGTCTTTACTTAAGTCTACTACAAATTTCCTCGAAGACCTGCCCACTAGCAAAGATACTGCAAACATGAATTAACAAATCCGTTTTAAGTATTTTCTGCTAAATCATTACAGGATGTTAAGAGTTAATAATTGTTTCTACTTTTGGCACAGCAATTATCCCAGTGTATTACTGGTACTTTATTTTTATCGACCCCGTAAGGATGAAAGGCAAAGTAAACCTCGGCGGGATTTGAACTCAGACCGTAAAGGGACGTAACTATGCTGGAAAGCATGGCGTTCGACTCTCTACCGATACTGCCAATCCACCGCCCTATTATAAATAATAATTCTTTATTATTATCAACTTTGTCTTTCATACTTTCAAGGTTAATAAAACTAATAAAATACTAGGGTTGGCATACTTGATTTTCTCCTCTTCATAAATTGCAGGCCTTGTGCCTAAATTAGAAACCATTAGCATTATTATCTATTTATTACTTTATACATACATATATATATATATATATATATATATATATATATATATATATAATTATAAATAAAATAACAGGAAGCTGGACTGGTGTAAATCCTTGAAAAGTTTATTATACTATGATCATTTCAATGACCGGGTTCCGTATGAATCCGGTGATATCATCAGGTATTCGAAATATATCGAAGGAATATATAAAAATCCATGGAGAGGTGGTAGTACATTATAAGCCTTCGCCCCTTCACCAGATGGTCATTAGTAGACCGAATAGCCATCACTTGAGGGTGACTGACCGAGGTGAAAACAGCTAGTTGGTCAGTCGTCCTCTCTGTCTCTGATTTTCGGACCCATGGATTTTTATATATTCCTTTGTTATATTTCGAATACCTGATGATATCACCGGATTCATACGGAACCCGGTCATTGAAATGATCATAGTATAATAAACTTTTCAAGGATTTACACCAGTCCAGCTTCCTGTTATTTTATTCATTATATATATATATATATATATATGTTTATATATACATATATATATATATATATATATATATATATATATATATATATATATATATATATATATGTTTATATATACATATATATATGTTTATATATACATATATATATATACATATACACATGTATATATATATATATATATATGTTTATATATACATGCATGTATATTTATATATATATATTTATATACACACAGACACAGACACACACACACACATATGTGTGTGTGTATTTATTTATAATAATAATAATAATGATTTTACCAGTTTTGTTAATAGATAAGGGAAATGGTGTAGTTATCTTCACTGAGCCAAAATGGTTTTGTTCTAGAACCATTAGTGTTAGTGAGGAAGCTTTGATATCAACAAAAGAACTGATTACAATGCTGACATGTTTTATGGTGTGTGCCACCTCTAAGTGTATTTCATTTTGTATGTACTACAGTAATATCAGTGCAGTACTAGCTTTGGATTCAGTAGAAATCTTATTCAAAACCTCTTAAGTCTTCCTGACTTTGAAGAACCTTATTATTTCCATAATGAGTCACATTCACCAAATAGCTTACTAAAAATAATGGTTTTTCAAGGGCTGAATAAAGCTATTAAGATAACCAAGTACTATGTTCTTCATATTATCAGAAATCAAAGGATACTTATTTTTGTAAGGAATCACTTGCTTGAAAAAATGCTAATGCTATGATGTTTTCATTAGCTCTGTTCTGGAAAGCCTCTAGCTGAAGTGAGAGACAAGAATATCTTTTTATTTATTTATTTAAAAATATATTATTTTTCTATTTATATATATATTTTTTTATCTGACAAGACACTGTCTATAATTTTGAAATCAATCAAAAATTTTTGAGAGATTTAGTATAACCAACTTTTTCATTACTAAGCTGGTGTTTGAAACAACTTAACAGAGGTTCTTAAATAAAATTATGAAAGAATATTTTTAGATAAATATAAACACATTAAAATAAACAGTTTTGTATCACAGCATGTGGGGCAGTTTGATATCAAAAGGTCTAAGTTGCCCTGAAAGAAATTAAAGGAATCAGCTTGTGCAAAGGTCACTAAACAAGGAAATAATTAAACAAAGTGGAAAATTTGAAATTTCAAATGTGTGCATCCCAGCACAAATGACCATAATAATAGGAGCCTCTGGCCACTTTACCCAATTTTCTCAACTATTATTGATTAATGTTTTTATTAAATCCATCCATGTGAAGGCACATGGCTTAGTGGTTAGAGCATTGGCCTTGCAATCAAAAGGTTGTGAGTTCAATTCTCAGACCGGGTGATGTGTTGTTTCCTTGAGCAAGACACTTTATTTCACATTGCTCCAGTTCACTCAGCTGTAGAAATGAGATGATAGGGACCCTATCATTCCACTGCAAAGTGGTCGTGGAGGTGCCATGGCATAAAAGCACCCAGCCCACACTGTAAAGTGGATGTATAGGCGCCATGGAAAAAAAAGCACCCAGCACTCACTGTAAATGAGGTTGGTGTTAGGAAGGGCATTCAGCTGTAGAAATCAAGCCAGAATCAGTTCCCGGGAAAAGTGGACGTAAAATGAAATGAAAAATCCAAATTCTTCATTAATTAATCATATTGTCGTGGATTTCATCAGAACTACGGTCATGGAAGGGTTAAACCATAAACAGCACAGTTCAACGTGTTAAGCAAGGAGTAGTCTATCAAACCACCAGGGGGAGCCTCTATGTGGTTGCCTGATCTATTAGAAATAGTTGCTAAATCTCCCTCAAATACCTTAGAAAACATTTCTAAATCCTCTGAAATCGCTCCGAGTTCTACGATAATAACTTTGCATCATAACTTTATGTACGAGCCTTTGTTAAGTTACATTCCAAACACCAAATTTATAATGAGAAACTTATTTATATTACTAAATCTCACCAAATTCTTGATTATGTTATAAGTTTATATGAAAATCATTGGCAGTTTCTTCCATTAGAAATATGGTAACAAAAGGTTAAAAAGATGGTATGTATATCACTGGAATGTCTTTGATCATAGGTCTGCTTAATTAAGGTTAGTGCTGGGATGAACATCAAATAAACCAATAGCAACAGGGACTCTATTTAAGAAGTCTGTCAGCAAATAATATTGCTATTGACTTAAGCAACAGTAAAATCATGCTATTTTTATTCTTTTATTTTCTTTACTGGTCTCAGTCATTAGACTGTGGCCATGCTGGGGCACCACCTTGATTTAGTCAATCATATCAACCCCACTACATATTTTTTTATTTTTTCAAATATGGTACTTATTTTATCAATATCTTTTTTTGAGGCATAAATAAATACAACAGACACAAATGTAAAAACATAAATACACGGCTCGGAAAAGCTTTTTTCTTAGAGCTATTTAATTGTAAGAGACTACTCTGAGTTCTTAACTCAATATATATTTGTCAGCTCCATCATGTAGAGCTAATTTTTATTGTCCTGTCAGCCAGGCTGCTATTTTTAGCGGCAGGGAATTTCGAGACAAGCTGGGTTCCGAATGACACGTGCGATAATTCATATCGTACACAATTCATTCTCTAATATTTTTAGAAGTGAAAGGATCACTAATTTCTCAAAAATTACTGAGGAGCAGAGAAACGTGAAAACTTCACTTAATAAGTCATTGCAAAACAGTCTCCAATATAGGTCTGTTATTTTTCTTAATTTTTCTTCATTTAATATTTAAAAGTTAAGGATAACAAACTATATTGCTGTAGTTAGTATTTTTTCACCCTAGCAAATTTTGGTCCTTACGATTCGAACACATGTATGTTTATATTAGTGTTCATCTCTCTTGTTTATTCAATTATATATATATATGTATGTAAAAGGTAAACAGAAATAACAATACAATCGATACAGTATATGGAAGGGATATATTAGGTTAACGCTTGATATAGCAGGAAGAGGGTCTTAACGTTTCAGACGCTAGTCCTTCATCAGAAGAAAGAATGAGAAATAAGATAGATTGAGGGGACGGGCGGGTTGGAATTGGAAAAAAAATGTCCTTAGATAAAAATAACAGGTCCATTCATGTTGACATCTCTTGCAAAACTGTTGGTGCTGGCATTTTGTGTATGATTTATTTTTTAGAAAGTGGATGATGGAGTGCGTCTACCTGAAATGGAAAAAAAAAACGTCTTGTAAAAAGAGCTATACTTGTGCACGTGCGTAAGCATGTGTGTGTGTGTTATTATACGTTTGTGCGAAGCTAAGAAGATATGTGTGTGTATATGTGAGTAAAAGAGTGTGTGTGCATGTAAGTATGAAGCTATGAGCAAAAGTATTTTAATATAAAAGTGTGTATGTGAAGGGAAAAGTGGAGTGAGCATATATAGTCGGCCTGTATTAGTTGTAAGAGAAGATGTTAATGATCAAGAGAAAGTGATAGGAATCTAGGGGTGTGATAATGGACAGGGTATTAGAGAAATTGGGGAGGTGAGTTGAGTCCAAGAGAGGAATAGGACCCAAGGCTATGAATCAGACTTTGTTCAATCCTTGTGTGCGAGGCCTGTGATCCATGATGTAAAAGGACACCAAGGACTGAAACATGTAGGGAAGAATAACAGAAATGACGGGGAGCAGTGATTAATCTCTCAGCGGCTGAGGTCACAAGAGCAGTTAAAGAGCTCAAATGTGGCCAGAGATGTTAAAAACCTTAAATAGAGAACGTATTCTCTGCCTGATTTGTGTGTGCCGGGTGGCCTGGACCTTTGGAAAAGCACCTAAGCAATGGCAATCAGGAGTGATAATCCCAATTTCCAAAAAGGGAGACAAAAGAGATTGTTCCAATTACAGAGGGATCTCTTTGTTAAGCCTCCCCGGTAAAGTCAATGTTAAGTGTTTGGCAAAGAGACGTAGGGAAATTATCGAATCCAAGCTAACTGATGGTCAATGTGGCTTTCGCCCCAGACGCAGCACAGCTGACCAAATATTCACATTGTGGCAGGTCTTTGAGAAATCGTGGGAATATTGTGAAGAGGTATATTCTTGTTTTGTTAAACTTGAAAAGGCATATATCCATGTTCCACGGGACCTGCTGTGGAAGGTTCTGCAGGAGTATGGGGTCAAGGGTCAGCTTCCTGCTGCCTTGATGTCTCTATATGAAAGCCTGAGTATTTGTGTTCAGATAAATGGTGCTAAATTGAAACCATTCAATATGGGGATCAAACTCTGCCAAGGGTGTGTACTGTCACCTCTCTTGTTCATTATTCACATGAACAGGATTGACATGTGCAACCAGGTTAGAAGTTGTGTAATGACTGGCGGATGTAAAATCAGTCGGCTGGAATTTACAGATGACATGGTATTACCTAACTCGACAGAAGGTGATTTCCAACTTGCACTCGATAAGTTTGATGCTGAGAGCTGCATGGCTGGAATGAAAATCAGTGCGGCAAAAACTGAGACACTCATCCTCTCAAGCAAGCCTGCGCAGTACACTCTCCATGTTAATGGAGTTCCACTGAAGCAGGTGGAGAAGTTCAAGTATCTCAGGGCAGTGTTCATAAGTGATAGAAGGCAGGAAGCTGAATTAAGTACAAGAATGCAGGAGCTGGTGCAGTAATGCGCCAGCTTCAGCATTCAGTAATCAGAAGAGAGGTAGGCGTAAAAGCCAAACTTGCTATCTACAATTCAGTATCCGTGCCAACCCTTACCTATGGTCACGAATCTTGGGTAATCACCTAAACAATGTGATCGCAAATACAATCAGCTGAAATGGAGATCCTCCAAAGGGTATTGTTGTTTTTGATGATGAGTGTTCCTATTTAATCAATGGAATAGACTTATGAAATTAACATGTAAGTGGCTGAGCATTCCACAGACAATGTACCCATAACATAATTCTCAAGGAGATTCAACATGACACAGAGTGTTACAAGGCTGGCTTTTTGAATCACATGTACAGTCTATTTGACAGGCTTTGAAACCGTTTTTGTTTCCCCAATTTCCAACACAAGGCAAAGGTTGACCTGGGGCTATGGTAAATGACACAAACCCAAGATATCACACTGTACTCGCAGGTCTTGAGACCTGAGAGTACAGGAGTAGGTAAGATAGCAGGCCCTAATAATTGCTAAGTGAACTTCTTAATTATTCAGCCATGCTGCATCCAAAGAAAATTCCTACTACAATGATAAAAGCATATCTAATAAACATATCAGCATTTTGTTTTCATAATAACAAGGATTTGGCTTGTGGATAGATATGAAATGAGAATGGCACAAATATTATTTACCGTAAAAACACAGGAAAGATATCATCATCATCATCATCAGCATCATTTTACATCCTTTTTTTCCATGCTTGCATGGAAGCAGCTGTAAAAACAGGGAGCCACTATGTGGTCACCCAACCTGCTAGAAATAGCTGTAAAATCTCCTTTAAACAACACCCTACACACTTAAGAAAAGGACACAGTGGATAGTGTAATTCAGAGTACACTATACCTAAAAACAAAAAAAATGGCAGGTTGGTCGCAGTTGGAATGCATTTTCCCTGCTTGCAAGGGTGGGATGGGAACTGATTCTGGCTTGATTTCTACAGCTGGATGCCCTTCCTAACACCAACCTCATTTACAGTGAGTGCTGGGTGCTTTTTTGCAGTGGAATGATATGGACCCCAGTCCCTATCATCTCATTTCTACAGCTGAGTAAATGTGAAATAAAGTGTCTTGTTCAAGGAAACAACACATCACCCGGTCTGAGAATTGAACTCACAACCTTTCGATTGCAAGGCCAATGCTCTAACCACTAAGCCATGTGCCTCCATATATATATATATGTATATATATATATGTATATATATATATATATATCAGCCCGCTCTTGTTCATTATAGTCCTCCAAGCCATAACAGAGGAGTTTAAGACTGGCTGTCCATGGGAACTTCTCTATGCTGACGATCTGGCTCTTATGGCAGAATCAGTAGAGGAGCTAGAGAATAAATTCCGGCTATGGAAACAGCAGTTGGAAGCAAGAGGACTGAGAGTAAATCTAGCTAAGACAAAAGTGTTGATGAGTAGAAAAGAGGACAAAACCCTGATTCCGTCAGGGAAATGGCCATGTTCGATATGCAGAAAAGGAACTGGCATAAATTCTATAAAATGCACACAATGTAGGTCCTGGGTACACAAGAGATGTAGCGGGATAGCAGGCAAACTAACAGGTAGGGAGAAATATGTA
>OZ024743.1:326720004-326792504 GCA_964016885.1 Eledone cirrhosa | reverse complement strand
GGCTGCCCATGGGAACTCCTATATGCAGATGATCTAACGCTCATAGCTGAATCAATGGCTGAACTAGAGAAGAAATTCCAAACATGGAAGCATGGCCTAGAATCAAAAGGCCTTAAAGTTAACTTGTCTAAGACTAAAGTTCTAGTTTGTAGAAAGGAAAATAGGGCACCGGTCCCATCTGGGAAATGGCCATGCTCAGTGTGTAAGAAAGGAGTAGGCAGAACCTCCATTTTATGTTCCAAATGCAAAGTATGGGTGCATAAAAGATGTAGTGGGATCACAGGTAAGCTAACTATATGTGGCCGGTGCTCTGGTGCAATAAGTAGCAGCAAGTGCCCACAGAATACTAGCTCATTCCATTGCACAGATGGTTCTATAGAAATAGTGGACACTTTCCGTTACCTGGGTGACAAAATCAGCAGTGGGGGAGGGTGTTCTGAAAGTACAGTAGCTAGAGTCATAATGGGATGGAAAAAGTTCAGAGAGCTTATACCACTCTGGGTGATGTGTTTCCTTGAGCAAGACACTTTATTTCACATTGCTCCAGTTTACTCAGCTGTAGAAATGAGATGACAGGACTAGGGTCCCTATTATTCCACTGCAATGTGGTCGTGGAGGTGCCACGGCAAAAAAGCACCCAGCCCACACTGTAAATGAGGTTGGTGTTAGGAAGGGCATCCAGCTGTAGAAATCAAATCAGAATCAGTTCCCGTCCCACTCTTGCAAGCAGGGAAAAGCAGACGTAAAATGATGATGAAATATATATATATCATCGTTTAACGTCCATCTTCCATGCTAGCATGGGTTATATATATATAGTTTAAAAGTATGTTAACTTAAATGTAAGCTGCTTCAATGTAGGTTTTGTGTATGAAAATAGTAAAACAAGTTGGGTATATACATATGCCCTTAGAGACGGAAAAAGGGGTGAGTTCAATTCCCACAGGTAATACTGTCTACATTGTCTGTCTCTTGAGGCATAGGCTAAAACCTACGTTGAAGTAGCTTACATTTAGAGCTAACAATCTTTCAAAATTCAAAATGCTTCTTGAATACGATTCTATATATATACGTGTGTGTGTGTATATATATATATATATATATATATATATATATATATATATATATATATATATATACATATATATATATATATACACACACATATACATACACAGACACTTGGAAGGAAGCCCTGGGCAGAGGTGGTGAATGCTGATCTCAAATTGCTGAAACTTACAGTAGAGATGACGAAGGATCGCGACATGTGGAGAGATGTTGAGCTGAAAAGGACCCATCCAACCCATACAAGTATGGAAAAATGAATGTAAAAACAGTGATGATGATGATCACAATATATAGGTTTTGTTAGGTAACTACTCGAATATATGGAGTGCTCACATATATATATTATCATCATCATCATATGACATCTATTTTCCTTGGAAGCAAGGATTGGTCACATACATAAATTTGAAATGTACTCGTCCCAACGTAAATGAGTTTAATTAGAGTCAATCACTAAGGATAATACTTGAGAAAATTGGCTAAAATACTACTGGAGATGGAAAAAAGTGCCTCTGCCCACTTTTTTCCTCCTTCAGGGGTATGTTACCTGATTTTTTCAACTATTGTATACTGTGATCGACTATTATTATAGTCATTTGCTTTAGGACAACTACATTTCATATATGTATATATATATGTATATATGTGTATATGTATATATATATGTATATATATGTATAAATATATATGTATATATATATATATACATATATATACATATATATATACATATACACATATATATATGTATATATATATACATATATGTATATATATATGTATATATATATGTGTATATCTATATATATATATGTATATATATGTATATATATATATATACATATATATTTATACATATATATACATATATATATACATATACACATATATATATACATATATACATATATGAAATGTAGTTGTCCTAAAGCAAATGACTATAATAATAGTCGATCACAGTATACAATAGTTGAAAAAATCAGGTAACATACCCCTGAAGGAGGAAAAAAGTGGGCAGAGGCACTTTTTTCCATCTCCAGTAGTATTTTAGCCAATTTTCTCAAGTATTATCCTTAGTGATTGACTCTAATTAAACTCATTTACGTTGGGACGAGTACATTTCAAATTTATGTATGTGACCAATCCTTGCTTCCAGGGAAAATAGATGTCATATGATGATGATGATAATATATATATGTGAGCACTCCATATATTCGAGTAGTTACCTAACAAAACCTATATATATATAAAGGGGATGCTTTGGAGAGGAGCAATTATAGGGGTATAAAACTGATAGATCAGGTTATGAAAGTGGCAGAAAGGATTTTAGCACAACTAATTAGAGAAAGGGTCAAACTAGATGAGATGCAGTTTGGTTTTGTGCCTGGGAAGAGTACAACAGATGCCCTCTTCTTGGTGAGACAAATGCAAGAGAGGTTCTTAGAGAAGAATAAGCCACTATACTTAGCCTTTGTTGACCTAGAGAAGGCCTTTGATAGGGTACCCCGATCTGTCATCTGGTGGTCCCTAAGGAAGCTGGGTGTTGAGGAATGGCTTGTAAGGACAGTGCAAACTTTGTACAGAGGTACTCTCAGTAAAGTCAGGGTAGGAATGGAGTTTAGTGAGGAATTCCAGATACAAGTAGGAGTACATCAGGGTTCGGTCCTCAGCCCGCTCTTGTTCATTATAGTCCTCCAAGCCATAACAGAGGAGTTTAAGACTGGCTGTCCATGGGAACTTCTCTATGCTGACGATCTGGCTCTTATGGCAGAATCAGTAGAGGAGCTAGAGAATAAATTCTGGCTATGGAAACAGCAGTTGGAAGCAAGAGGACTGAGAGTAAATCTAGCTAAGACAAAAGTGTTGATGAGTAGAAAAGAGGACAAAACCCTGATTCCGTCAGGGAAATGGCCATGTTCGATATGCAGAAAAGGAACTGGCATAAATTCTATAAAATGCACACAATGTAGGTCCTGGGTACACAAGAGATGTAGCGGGATAGCAGGCAAACTAACAGGTAGGGAGAAATATGTATGCAGTAGATGTACAGGGAAATTAGACAGTAGAAGTCGCACTGATAGACACATTTTTCAAATGCGAGAGGGCGCTATAGAAGTGGTGGATAGCTTCCGGTACCTAGGAGATCAGATTAGCATGGGAGGAGGGTGTTCCGAGGCCATAGTATCTAGAATAAGGACGGGTTGGAAGAAGTTTAGGGAGCTGCTTCCTCTGTTGACGAAGAAGGGTTTCTCCCTGCGTACGAAAGGCCGGTTGTATGATGCCTGTGTGAGGAGCGCGATGCTGCATGGTAGTGAGACATGGGCAGCTACCGCAGAAGATATGCGACGGCTGGAGAGAAATGAGGCAAGCATGCTCCGTTGGATGTGCAGTGTAAATGTGCGTGAACGACCCAGCATAAATGTGTTGAGAGAGAAAGTGTGTCTGAGAGGGATAGAATGTAGTGTACGGGAGAGGAGACTGAGGTGGTATGGACATGTGATGCGCATGGAGGATGACCGATGGGTGAAGAAGTGCCAGGAAATGCCAGTTGAAGGAAGACGTGGTAGAGGTAGACCACGAAAAACATGGGCGGAGGTGGTGAGAACAGACCTCAGATCATTGAAGCTCACGGTGGAGATGACGAGGGACCGTGACGAGTGGAGAGATGCTGTGCTGAATAAGACCCGTCCCACCCTTGCAAGCAGGGAAAAGCGGACGTAAAATGATGATGATGATGATGATATATATATATATATATATATATATATATATATATATATATATATATATATATATATATATATACATATATATATATATACATATATATATATATATATACATATATATATATATATATACATATATATATATATATATACATATATATATATATCTATACATATATATATATATCTATACATATATATATATATATATACATATATATATATATATATACATATATATATATATATATACATATATATATATATATATACATATATATATACATATATATATACATATATATATACATATATATATATATATATACATATATATATATATATATATATATATATATATATATATATATATATATATATATATAATATACGTGAACGGCAAAGCATAAACGAACCAAGGGAGAAATTAGAAATAAGAGGGATCAGATGTTGTTTACTCGAGAGAAGACTACGTTGGTATGGTCACGTGATGCGCATGAAAGACGACAGCTGTATAAAAAAGTGCAGGGCAATAAAAATAGACGGTAGCCACGGAGTAGGCAGACCCAGAAAAACCTGGGACGACTTGATAAATTCCGACCTCACACACTTACACCTCTCCAAGACAATGTCACTGAACCGAGATCTTTGGCGCTACACAGTAATAGAGAAGACCCGCCTTACCTAAGTGCAAAGTGAAACCTACTACATCAGTAGGCACCTCTAACAAAATACACCCCCGTCCCACTACCCCCACCCAATCCACACCACCCCTTTCAATGTAAAGTTATGTTGGTACCATAACATCCAGCTCGAAACAAATGAGGTCGTGTAGGTGTCACGACAAAAAAACACACAGTCCACGCTGTAATGTGGCCGTGTAGGTAACACGGTAAAAACCTCCCAGTTCCACACTGTAAATGTGGTTGGTGTTAGGAAGGGCATCCAGCCGTAGAAAACCCACCAGGCAGTCCTATGCGAGCAGGACAACCACTCTTGCCTCAAGTGGGAAAACTCCCGTTCAAACCCATGCGAGCGTGGAATATGGACGTTAAACGATGATGATGATGCTATATATATACATATATATATATACATATATATATATATATATATATATATAAATATATATACATATATATATATATATATATATAAATATATATACATATATATATATATATATCATCATCATCGTTTAACGTCCATGTTCCACGCTTGCATGGGTTTGGACGGGAGTTTTCCCACTTGAGGCAAGAGTGGTTGTCATGCTCGCATAGGACTGTCTGGCGGGTTTTCTACAGCTGGATGCCCTTCCTAACACCAACCACATTTACAGTGTGGGACTGGGAGGTTTTTACCGTGTTGCCTACACGGCCACATTACAGCGTGGACTGTGTGTTTTTTTTGTCGTGACACCTACACGATCTCATTTGTTTCGGCCTGGATGTTGTGGCACCAACATAACTTTACATTGAAAGGGGCGGTGTGGATGGGGTGGGGGTGGTGGGAAGGGGGGGTATATTTTGTTAGAGATGCCTACTGACTGTAGTAGGTTTTACTTTGTATTTAGGTAGTGTATGTATATATATATATACACATATATATATATATATATATATACACATATATATATATATATATATATATATATATAAAGATAGACGGTAGCCACGGAATAGGCAGACCTAGAAAAACCTGGGACGAGCTGATAAACTCCGACCTCACACACTTACACCTCTCCAAGACAATGTCACTGGACTGAGACCTTTGGCGGTACTCAGTAACAGAGAAGACCCGCCTTGCCAGTAGGCATCTCTAACAAAATACACCCCGTCCCGCCACCACCCCCACCCCATCCACACCACCCCGTTCTATGTAAAGTTATGTTGGTGCCGCGCCATCCAGGCCGAAACAAATGAGATCGTGTAGGTGTCACGACAAAAAAACACACAGTCCACGCTGTAATGTGGCCGTGTAGGCAACACGGTAAAAACCTCCCAGACCCACACTATAAATGTGGTTGGTGTTAGGAAGGGCATCCAACTGTAGAAAACCTGCCAGACAGTCTATGCGAGCAAGACAATCACTGCTTGCAGGGGTGGGACGGGAACTGATTCTGGCTTGATTTCTACAGCTGGATGCTCTTCCTAACACCAACCTCATTTACAGTGAGTGCTGGGTGCTTTTTTGTCGTGGCGCCTCCACGACCACTTTAGAGTGGAATGATAGGGACCCCAGTCCCTATTATCTCATTTCTACAGCTAAGTAAACTGGAGCAATGTGAAATAAAGTGTCTTGCTCAAGGAAACAACACATCACCCGGTCTGAGAATTGAACTCACAACCTTTCGATTGCAAGACCAATGCTCTAACCACTAAGCCATGTGCCTCCATATATATATATATATATATATATACACACATATATATATATATATATATATACATATATATATATATACACATATATATACTATATATATATATATATATAGATATATATAGATATATATATATATATATATATACACATATATATATATATATCATAAAACATGCCTATAGAATCACCAGATAAAATATATACCGGTTCCTCTCCCAATTAGCATATATATGTAAACCTTTATATATATATATATATGTATATATATACACATATATATATATATATATACACATATATATATATATATATATACACATATATATATATGTGTATACATCAGTTCCCGTCCCACCCTTGCAAGCAGGGAAAAAGCGGACGTAAAATGAAATGATGATGAAAATGATATATATATATATACATATATATATATATATATATATATATATATATATATATATATATATATATATACATATATATATATATACATATATATATGCCTGTATATATATGCATATATACATTGATTTGTTGTGTTAACACCTCTCAGAAAGATGACACCAAGAAAATATCGGAATTAGTTTCTAGGAGAAACTATATATTTCACAACTAAATAGAGATAGATAGGTAGTAAGATTGATAGATAGATAGATAGATAGATAGAGGGGTGGAGCAGAGTGCGTGTGGATGGGGAACAGATAGGGTGGAGGTGAGGTATATATAGAGAGAGAGCATATGTGGGGGGAATGGGAATGTAGAGGTGGGGAGAGAGTGACTGGATACAGGAGAGGGAGATAAAAGAGTGGAGTCTGGAGGGGGAGATAGATAGATAGGGAAGGGGTTTGGAGAGTGAGAGGAGAGTCTTTTTATGTTGTGTTTTATCTTGTTTTGTCAAGTATTACAACTAAAAGAACTGTAAATTCTCTCTATTCTTTTTATCATTGAAGTCTCTTTTACTATATAATCTCACTGAAGTCTGTGGAATACATTTCAGGCTCCCAAAAGCAATTTTGGGGGAGGGGACGTGGAGTTGGTTTGGAAGGGTTTATTTTGGGGGGTTTTGTCAAAGTTTTTCTCCCCTTTTCTTTCAATTAAGTGTAAGTGCCTGCAGAAAAAAATACCCAAAATATAAAAGAAAAAAAACAACTAAACAAACAAAAAAATGTTAGAAAAGAATTAACTTGTGTGTAGCACTCTTAAAGAAGAGAAATTTGTGTTTAATATACTTATGGACAGAGTATCATCTTGTTTCTAAAATAACATAATTGTGTCAGGTGCAAATTGGTTTACTTGTAAGGAAATCTAAAGAAATAAATTAGGTAGAAGAAAGAAGTAAAGAAAAATTATTCAAGAGAAAAAGATGTGGAACATATGTGTATGCAAAAAGTAAATGGAAAGAAACAAAGCAAACAACACAATACAATGAAGAAATATATTAGTTTAACCCTTTAGCATTTAAACTGGTTCTATCCGACCAGAATTCTCTCACCTCTTCCTGTTCAAACCAGCCATAACCAGCCACTCATTCTGACATTAAGGTATTGTTCTCAAAATAAATAATATCAAAATCTCATAGATTCAATTATTATGTGAGATAATTATGTAAGGTAAAGCCTTTACCACAAAAATACAATAGTAAATATAGAATAATGTAAATGATAAAGGGTTAACGCTTGATATAGTAGGAAAAAAAGTCTTTACATTTCAGGCACTAGTCCTTCATTAGGAGATAGAATGAGAAATAAAAGATGAAATAGAAAGATAGAGTGAGAAGAGGAAGGAACAAAAAAAAAAAAAAAAAATGAGAAAAAGCACGTGTATATTTAGTCAGCCATTTTAGAGATAGAAAAAAAATGAAAGTCAATGTGTTTGATTTCAAGTTTTTAATGAAAAAGTTATGGCTGTACTAAACAAATGTAAATTCATATGCAGCTTTCCAGCACCACTTTGTTCAGAGCAAGCAATAAGACCAGAGATGATAGTGGACTTTAGTGCCTACTTCAATTGTCTACCACAGCTCTATTGGTCACAGCATAGTTGAATAGTTAAAAAGTTCTCTTCGCAATGATTTGGTCCTAGATTTGGTCTATTAACCTGCTGTTTGGAACATAACTTAACTAAGGTTTTTACATAAAATTATGGTGGAAGGTTTTTAGAGTTCCTCACTGTAAACGTGGTTGGTGTTAGGAAGGGCATCCAGCTGTAAAAAATCCAGTCAAAATCCAGTTCTGTTTGAGCAAGGTATGGTGCAGCTAACTAGCCAGACTTGTATCATAATGTAGATGACTCATCTAACTCATGCAAAGCTTGGAAAAATAAACATTAAACGAGGATGATGATGATGATGATGATAAACAGTTTGAAAGCAAATAGTTTTATATCATAAAACCAGTGGTGGTTTCAGGAAGGTTGGTATCAAAAGGGTTAAAGATACATATTTGTTAGGTATATTATATGGGGCAAGAAACTTATCTTTAGCTTTGCTCAATCTCAATGTTAATTTAACACTTTTGATACTAGCTCGGCTAAAACTGGGCTGCTTCTATGAAAGAGAACTACCCATTTTAAAGGGTTCCTACTTGAATGAAAATCTTCCAACATAATTGTTAAGTTGTTTAGAATGAAATAATTAATTATTTTAGTAAATCTTTTTAAATTTTTCATTAATTAATTGAAATGGAGTGTATATATCTTAAAAAAAAAAAAAAAAAAATACACCCATGAAAGGGTTAAGCAAGTTTAGATAAACATTTTTGTATCATGAAACCAGAGGTGGCTTCTGAGGGTTTGGTATGAAAAGGGTTAAAAATAAGTTGTAAATTCCAATATGACTGGTAGATTGAAGCAAACCCCTCATAACTCTTAGCATGAGTAGGCTGCACATTACTCAGTATAGCTGAGTCATCTGTATAATTAAAACTATCATATACCACTCCCATTTCACCAATGAATTATAAGTGTTAACCTGAGTGTGAAATCAATATTCCTAAGAATTATCATCAAATAAGCAGTTAAATATATACATATAAATATATGTATACACACATTTATATAAATACATACATACATATATATATATGTATATGTGTGTGTGTGTGTATCTATCTATCTATCTACACAGACATATATATATACATATATAAAACACAATATCTCCTGTAGAGAATAAATATTGTTGAGTTAAATTAAATAAACTGAAAAATCAAATATGTCAATATGAGTTTGTTTGCACATGAAAAATGTAGTTTTGCTTTTTCATACATTTGTATAATTTGATGATACATTATGAAGTATCCACTCACACTCACACATTATATATATTACTGGCATTGAGTGAAACCCAGGTCATCATCATCATCATCATCATCATCATTTATCGTCTATTTTCCATACTTATATTGGTTACTAAGTGGATGGCTTAGTGGTTAGAGATTTGGATTCACAGTGTGAGGTTGTGAATCCAATTTCCTGACTGGGTCATGCATTATGTCCTGAAGCAAGACACTTTATTTCATTTTGCTCTTTTTGCCAGGAGTTGCAACTGGTAGATAGTATCAGCAATGGAAAGACCAATGGAAACATTGTTTCTTTGGTCCGATTTGATGAGTTCCACTCCACTCAGAAAGCGAATGATATTTGAGATCTTCTCGAGTGTTTTTAAAAAAGAAAATTGGTTTGCCATGTCATGTACTGACGCTAGATTACTCAGGTGACTACATTGTTCTCAATTTTGGCCTGGTTTATACAACTGGATATCCTTCCTAATGCCAACCACTTTACAACATGTACTGGGAGCATTTTATCGTAACTTTGACACTACCATTTACATGGTTGAATGGGTACTTTTTGTCATGACACTAGCATTACTGCCTTATAGTGTGGACTGGGTGCTTTTCATTGTGACACCACAAGCACAAGTACATTACAAGGTGGACTGGGGGCATTTTATAATGGCACCAGCACTACCTCTTTACAGAATAGGCTGGATGCATTTTTATTGTGGCACCGATACTGGGAAGGCATTGATAGGAGTGAGGGGGTGACCACCATAAGAGGAGGCATCAGGTCATGGAGGTACCCTTGAAGAGAGTGAGTTGTATCTGGTGGTATATTGTGAGGTGTGCCTGACTTCAAATACTCAATTATTTTACAGTATATATATAACTTCAAGGCAATATATTTTTTTTTCTAGTAGAATGACTGAATAAATATATAAAAGCTTTGTTTTATGTCAGAGTAGCACTCTGAACTATCTGCTTACTGGTACAAAAAAGGCTTGACTGATTTTGTAAGCACTTTGATTTAGTCTGAGTTTGTGTTGGTGTTGTTTAGCCCTAGATAGATATGCTTAACCCTTTAACATTTACACTCTATATTTACTATTATATTTTCACGGTAAAGGCTTTACCTCACATAATTACCTCACAATATCAAATCTATGAGATTTTGATATTATTTATTTTGAGAACAATACCGTAACATCAGTATGAGTGGCCAGTTATAGCCAGTTTGAAAAAAAAGAGGTGAGAGAATTCTGGCTGGTTTAAATACTAAAGGGTTAAAGGGATACCAACCACAACCAATCCATTCTTCTCTCAAATGTTGCACATCTTGGACAATATTGTCCAATCTGTTCCTTCCTTTTCAAAATGCTAAGATATAATTTGAGGGAGATTTGACTACTATTTGTGGCAGGTTGAGCGACCACATTGATGCTCCTTCATTTACTCATTTGTTTATGCAAAATCCTTCTGGAATAGAATCTCAAATATCCTGTTTGATATATGTATCTATAAACAACTTGCTTTATGTTTTGTTAGATTCCATTTACAGATAGCAATCAACTGCAGCAGTGTCGGATCTCATAAATAAGCTTTCGCCATGTATGGAACAGAAATTATGTATAAAGGGTATTCATTTGCGTTTATATGTATGCATGTGTAGGTGTATATTGTATGTGTTTATATATTCATGTATGTGTGTATGCACATATGTGTTTGTTCATGTATGCATATATATATATGATGATGATGATGATGATGATATCATACATACATATATAAAACTAAGACCATCCTTTGCAACTAGAATGTAAATCTAAACCAAACTCAAGCATACACAAATCATAATCCTACCTACCATACTCATACTGTGTTAGTCATAAATTAAATTAAAATATGTCCTTCAAAATCACACCCTATCTCTTTCAGTCAAACAACAACGGACCTGCTTCAATTACTGGTATGGGGGTAACAGATGTCATCAATCTACAGCTGTCATATTCTGTAGTTTCTATGTTACTCTGCAGCGACTACTACTCCATTACACAAAATATTTATGCTAGGATACAGCATATGTTTGAAGATTTAGGGTAAACTTAATATATATATCATCATCATCATCATACGTCCGCTTTTCCCTGCTTGCATATGTAAAAAGTGAACAGAAATAACAAAGCAAATGACACAGTACAATGAAAAAATATATTAGTTTAACGCTTGAAATAATAGGAAAAGAGTTTTAACGTTTCATACTCTAGTCCTTCATTAGAAGATAGAATGAGAAATAAAAGATGAAATAGAAAGATGAGTGAGAAGAGGAAGGTACGGAAAAAATTGAGAAAAAAACGAGAAAAAACAGCTACACATATATATACATATATATATATATATATATATATATATATGTATATATATATATATATATATATATATATATATATATAGAGAGAGAGAGAGAGAGAGAGAGAGAGAGAGAAGGAGGAATTGGAAATAGCACGGAAAATATATTTAAGGATCTGTTTTTTTTTTTTTGTTCTTTGATTCGTCAAAGTGACATTATTGAAAGAAATGAGAGGAACAATTCTTTAAAAAAAAAAGGAGTTTTATAATGTATATATAAAATATAACTGGTTTCGATGTATCAGTGGTTCACAATCCCTTTTTTTTAAAAGAATTGTTCCTCTCATTTTTTCAATAATATCACTTTGACGAATCAAAGACGAAAAAAAGAAAAATAGATCCTTAAATATATTTTCCGTGTTATTTCCAATTGCTGCTTTTCTCTATAACCCCTGTTTTGTATAGAACCTTACTCCCTTTTAAAAAATATATATATATTTATATATTTCATCACCACCATCGTTTAACGTCCATCTTTCATGCTAGCATGGGTTAGTTGGTATTTATATATATATATACATATATAGGTATATATAAATATGCAAGCGTGGAAGATGGACGTTAAACGATGATGATGATGATGTATCCTTGCTAGCAGTGAAAACGGACATTAAATGATGATAATACACACACACAGACATACACTCACACATACATATACAGGATGTAAGTATTTTCCTTGGCTATTCAGTTTCAGCCCTGATACCTCCTACTGGGTGTTCACGCTAACCTGGTTTCTCAATTTAGAATATTAATTATATTTTCCCTCTTCTCCTCTCCTTTGCAATGACTTATCTTTCCTCTCCAGTTCCATTTAATCAGTGTTTTGTTAAACCTATTTTTTTTTCACCGTTTTTTTACGTCTGTTCTTCCACGCTAGCATGGGTTAGACGGGTTGTCCTGTTGTGGGCAGTGTCCAGTTGGCTGACTTTGTCTTGCTCATACGGGAACTGATTCTGGCTTGATTTCTACCAGTTGGCTGACTTTGTCTTGCTCATACGGGAACTGATTCAGGCTTGATTTCTACAGCTGGATGCCCTTCCTAACACCAACTTCATTTACAGTGAGTGCTGGGTGCTTTTTTTTTCTGTGGCCTACATGTCCACTTTGCAGTGGAATGATAGGGATCCCAGTCCCTATCATCTCATTTCTACAGCTGAGTAAACTGGAGCAATGTGAAATAGAGTGTCTTACTCAAGGAAACAACACATCACCCGGTCCGAGAATTGAACTCACAACCTTTCGATTGCAAGCCCAATGCTCTAACCACTAAGCCATGTGCCTTCACTATCTTCCTGTTAATCCATATCTTCTTAATCTCCTTGGCCAACTCCTTGCTAATCCTCTTGTTAATCTATTTCTTGATAATTTCCTTTTTGTTAAACTCATTAAACTTCTTTTATGTTATAACTGTGGTTCAGAATAAAAGCATATATGGACCCATATTCAGTAAGCTGTGATTATATCACACCTACATCAATATTGGAGTAAGAACATAGGATGTCCCCCTAAAAATGTATACACATTTATTAGAATGCTGTTGAAGTATGTATATATTATTTTGGGACAGTGTAGATTTCTGAAGTTTTATCAACCATCAGAATTGCTCACTTATTCTGAGATACTGAGATATTGGAGATTTCCAAGTCTGATAGATTTGGTAAACAAAACTATTTTTGTTGAAGTCTTCTTTACATACACACACACACACATATACACAATCACACACACACACATATATACACATGCACACACATATATATAGTGAAGGCACGTGACTGAGAATTGGATTCACAATCGTGAAGTTGTGAGTTTGATTCCTGGACCGCACAATGTGTTATGTCCTTGAGCAAGACACTTTATTTCATGTTGCTCCTTCTACCTGGAGTTGCGACCGGTAGATAGTATTAGTAATTGGGTAGACCATACAGGTGTTCCCATGGGCATCCGGTGTTAAACTCCTCCGTTATTGCCAGCAATCCATGGTGGAACTAGAGAAGAAATTCCAAACTTGGAAGCAGGGACTAGAAAGAAAGGGTCTCAAAATCAACCTGACGAAGACTAAGGTTCTTGTAAGTAGATGAGAAAACAGAACCCAGATTCCCTCAGGGAAATGGCCTTGCTCAGTATGTAGGAAAGGTGTAGGTAGGAACTCCATCCTCTGTCCCAAAGGCAAACAATGGGTACACAAGAGATGTAGTGGGATCTCAGGAAGTTTATCTAAGAATATAGGCTTCACATGTAGCAGCTGTGCTGGGACAGCAAGCAACAAACGACCACAGGAAACAAGCACCACCAAACTCTGTAGAAACAGTAGACAGCTTCTGTTACCTAGGTGACCGAATTAGCAGCGGAGGTGGGTGTTCGGAAAGTACAATAACTAGAGTAAGAACGGGATGGAAGAAGTTCAGGGAGCTACTGCCACTGCTAGTTGCAAAAGGCTTTTCCCTCAAAATGAAAGACAGACTGTATGATGCGTGTATACGAACAGCAATGTTACATGGAAGTGAAACCTGGGCGCTGTGTGTAGAAGACTTGCGTAGATTAGAAAGAAATGAAGCTTGTATTCTCCGATGGATGTGTAATAGTAATATACGCAAACGGCAAAGTATAAACGAAATGAGAGACTGAGCATAAGAGGAATCAAATGGTGTGTGCAGGAGAGGCGTATGAAGGATGACAGCTGCATAAGAAGGTGCAGAACACTAGAAGTCGCCGGAAGTTGCTGAGTGGGGAGACCCAAGAAGACTTGGGATGAGGTGATAAAGGCCGACCTTTCCCAATTGCACCTCTCAAGGGCAATGACACACAACCAACCATGACCTCTGGCGTCACGCAGTAATACAGAAGACCCGACACCTCCACAAGAACAAGCTGAAGCATATAGACAATATTCCCCCCCCCCCTCCCACTGCAAAGTGGTTGTGGAGGCGCCACGACAAAAAAGCACCCAGCCCACACTGTAAAGTGGACGTGTAGGCGCCACGGAAAAAAAGCACCCAGCCCACACTGTAAAGTGGATGTGTAGGCGCCACGGAAAAAAAGCACCCAGCACTCACTGTAAACGAGGTTGGTGTTAGGAAGGGCATCCAGCTGTAGAAATCAAGCCAGAATCAGTTCCTGTATGAGCAAGACAAGGTCAGCCAACCGGACACTGCCTACAACAGGACAACCCGTCTAACCCATGCTAGCGTGGAAGAACGGATGTAAAACGGTGATGATGATGATGATATATATATATCATCATCATTTTACGTCCACTTTTCCCTGCTTGCAAGGGTGGGACGGGAACTGATTCTGGCTTGATTTCTACAGCTGGATGCCCTTCCTAACACCAACCTCGTTTACAGTGAGTGCTGGGTGCTTTTTTGCCGTGGCACCTCCATGTCCACTTTGCTGTGGAATGATAGGGACCCCAGTCCCTATCATCTCATTTCTACAGCTGAATAAACTGGAGCAATGTGAAATAAAGTGTCTTGCTCAAGGAAACAACACATCACCCAGTCTGAGAATTGAACTTACAACTTTCGATTGCAAGGCCAATGCTCTAACCACTAACCCATATATATATATATATATATCTATATCTAGGGAGTGTAGTATGTCCTTTAGGACCTAGAGCTGATCAGTGGCGAAACACGCGTCACCAACCAATAAACGTAATGAAGGAGTAACCACTCATCCTTGTTTTATTTTATATATATATATATATACATAAATCTCTCTCTCTAGTATTTTACTACAATCTTCCCTTTGGTCAATTTTGAGCCTTATTTGAGATAGTTCTATATTTGTATTCATAAATATACATTTATCTCTATTTCTATATTTGAAAATTAAATTAGAAAGGTTTGCCGTAACTTTGACTAAATACAATCGTCTAAAAATAACAGGGTATATGAACTTACTGAATGGAATAAGGTCTTTTTATGTATTTATTTATGTCCTAGTCCAGTTATTGGAATGTTTTCTTTTAGTCAGTCATGTGAACATTTTCATTTTTTAAAATAATTTTGTTTTTTTGTAGTGTCACATATATTCATATTTTGTGTTCTTTCTGAGGTTAGTTGTCACTATTTTAAAGCTCCATTTTGTGATGCTATTTACTTCAAACACTAGTCACCAAAGTAGTAGTGTTTTGGATGATAACTAATTTAACTGTGTCAGTAATGTAATTAAATTAAGTGAATTGACATCAAATATGTAATGAATGACAAAGACAGAATTGTCTTTAACAGTGGAATACAAGGAATCTCATGTGAATGAATATTATGAGAACATCAGAAAATATGTAGAAAATAGAATGATTTATTAACAGTATTACATTAATGCTATAGAGTTCATAGTCAATAAGTTCATTTTTTTCATTTATGTAATAGTAGAGAGGTAGCTTATATTCATGTACATAATGTCATGGCAAAAAGCACCCAGCTCACACTGTAAAGTTGTGTAGGTATCATGACAAAAAGCACCCAGCTCACACTGTAAAGTGGTCGTGTAGGTGTCATGACAAAAAGCATCCAGCCCACACTGTAAAGTTGTTGTGTAGGTGTCATGACAAAAAGCACCCAGTACACACTGTAAATGGGGTTGGCGTTAGGAAGGGCATCCAGCTATAGAAACCAAGCCAGAAACAGTTCTGTGTGAGCAAGACATGGTCACCTGACCCAACTTGCCTCTAATGGAACAACCCGCCTAACTCCTGCTAGCGTGGAAAAATGGATGTTAAACGGTGATGATGATAATGTGAAGATGATATGTAACTCATCCTTAATTTAGCAAGGATAAAAAATAATGTGGAAGCATTCTGCTGGGAGTTGCGACTGGTAGATGGTATTAGCAACTGAAAACAGACACATACCATCTGACAAGTTTCCTCACAATGTCCCTCTACTCAATTTCAATCACAAATGTGAGGTATCCATGCTGTTTCTGTAGGATTGGAACTAAAACCATGTGATTATGAGGCACACAACCTGGCTGTTTTGGTGCTCATGCTTTTCTGAAGATTATAAGAGAAGTGAACTAAGTATGACTTGTAATACTTTTACTTTCTTCATTCCATATTTCTAATGAAAGGCACTGCTTATTATTTTTAAATCATTTTGAAAATAACCAATTTGGAGAGGTTTAATAATATAACTTTTTCCTTATTTAGCATAACTTAACAAAGACCCTTCCATAAGATTCTGATGGAACAGTATAATATAAACACTTTAAAATAAACAGTTATGTCTCATCATAGAACGAGGGATGGTTTCAGGCAGTTTGGTATCAAAAGGATTAAATTATTACTTTTAAATAGTCATTTTATTATTTGCAGTTTTGAATTTAATTTATCAAACATGGATATAAGCACTGCAATACTAAAAGGGTGACAGTGTTTGGCAATTGAAGGGAGACATTGTAGAAGTCAGAGGACCTTCAGTCTGGCCTGGCATGTGATAAACTCTCTAGTACTGGTGCCATGATAAAATGCAAGTACATCCTGTAAAATGTTAGTGTCACGATAAAATGTACCCACTCCCCTGTAAAGCGGCAGTGTCATGAAAAATGTACCTAGCACACACTGTAAGGTGGTTATCCAGCCATAGAAACTGTGTCAAATATGGAATGTAATGAGCAAGATGTGTTGCTCCGACCCATCTGATCTCAGACCATAGAAACCCATACAACCCATGGCAGCATTGAAGAAAATGATGAATTTAATTTATCAATAAATGTAGCATTTACCTAAATGTATTGCCAGACAGAAACTAAACTCCTGCATGAAGAACAAATTAACTCTTTAGCATATAAACCGGCCAGAATTATCTCACCTCCTTCTGTTCAAACTGGCTGTAACTGGTTGCTCATACTTATGTTAAGGTATTGTTCTCAAAATAAATAATATCAAAATCTCATAGATTTGATATTATGTGAGATAAAGTGTTTACCGTGAAAATATAATAGTAAATATAGAGTAATGTAAATAAATAGAGAATGTTAATGTATTGGACAGAATATTTTTGGTCAGTGTACTGACTACTGACAACAGCACTTCTCCTTCGTGATCAGATTTTCTCTTGAATTCTCTAAGTCTTCAACATTGTTGGACAAATTAATTTGGAAATGTATATTATAGGATAGAATGCTTGACGGTCAAGCATAAGCTGTTTCAATGACAAAATGGGGAAACTATTTCACATTTCCCATCGGGCACGAATTGTACCTTGAGCAGATTGATCGCGAAACGCCCGCCACACATAAATAAACATATTTTGACACCCCGTTCCTACTCCTTATTATTGTTGTTATTATTATTAACACTCTGCTTATGAAGGATACCGACCAAAGGGTAACACCAAACGTGCAATACCACTTATGCATCGAATGCTCAAACTAGTTCAATAATATATATATGTATAGATATATAGATATAGGCGAAAAGAGAGGAAGCTTCTGTGAGAGAACAGCTGTAATTTCTCTCACAGTACCAGTTCTCTGTTATGGAGAATGGCAAAACGGGAAAATTATTTCGCATTTCCCATCGAAACGGTTTAAGCTTGACCGTCGGGCATTCTATCTTAAATATCTACATTCTATTTTCCTTAATTATCGAGTACTAAGTTGAATAATACGCTTACTAGTCTTAACTAGAAATATCTCATACACACACACACATATATGCGAAAAAAATGAGGAAGCTTCTATAAGAGATAGATAGATAGATAGAGAAATAGATAGATAGAGAGAGAAGAAGGATAAAAGCCGTAGTTTCTCACAGCATCAGTTCTCTCTATTATGGAAGCAGCACTCCCGTCCCACTTTATCATGTAAGTACTCAGTAAACCTACTCTCAAACTGATGTCTATTTTTTTCTCTTAATAGTTCTGTATCATTTAAAATATATTCCTTATTTTTTAAGTTTTCCCTAAACTTCTTAGTTTCAATCACTATTGAAATTCTTCTGTTGTGATTGATAGTGAAGAAATAAGAAAAAGCAAAACTTTTCATCTTTACGTCTTTTTCACGCACCGAAAGTTTCTCAATGCTTCCCGGTGTTGATGTTATGTGATGGAATTACAGTCGAAATAGACACATGTTTACTATCTTTTAAACCAACATATATATGTTTATCAATAATCAACATAAGAATAATTTCGTTTCACTTCATTAAGGTCGCTAATTCATTTAATTAAAGGCATAAGCGTTACGCTTATCTTGAATATTTCGTCCCCTGTAATTCTTACTGCTAGATAAGATGCCTTATTGATGTTTGTTAAAAGATACCAATAGTTGAGTTAATCCTATTCAAGCGCAAAATAAGTTCTTATTCGAAGTTAGTTGGCTTATTTTACAAATTATGCTTAGTTTAAATGCTATAACAAAAAACCAATACAGTATTTTGTCATGTTATAACTTCGTTTCTTCTCTCATCCTTTCCAAAATGGCAGCGGGCACTTTTTTCTTTTATTAAACTTTCCCTTTGATATATTTATTCAGTGCTTAAAACAATTCCACTTCCCATAAAATACTGAAGAGAAATTAAAGACTAGATTCACTGGATATTTAAAAAAAATGTATTTATTATTCATTAGTATTTATCGATTTTTACTTTGTTTACACCGTGATGCGATCTCATTTCTGCTTATATTTACTCATTTCGCCTACAGTACTTTAGATAGATATACATCACGATTTAGAGACGTATAAAATACACACACACACTTCGTGAAAGTTTGTCTCTTCCACCAAGCTTCCTATTGATTTAATTATTCATTCATTTGTGAATAGATATTGATCTTATAGCTAACTGCTTGTCAGTCAAGATAATCATTTATTTATTTTTTAAATGTTTGATTGTAAAAATAAAATAAATAGAAGCAAGCCAGTATGTCAGTTTGGACGTGTGACGCAGTAGGTCTTAACGTTACTGCAGTCATTAGGTTCCTAGTTCAATCCCACTGCGTGGCATATTTTAGCAAACGTTATTTACCATAGTCTCGGGTCGACTCATACTTTGTGAATAAAATTGGGTAGACGGAAAATTTGGAAGCCCGTCGGATGGGCTGTATCGGTAATTTAAAGGACCAGCCAAGTACACCGTGTTAGGCTGAATCTTTCTGAAAATTATGTTATGGGTACACTTGTCTGTGGAATGATCAGCCACTTGCACATTAATGAGCAGACTCTTTCGTTGATTGAATAACTAGAACATTCATCGTCGAAACCGACAGAGGCCTATTGATTTACAGTCTTCAAAATAAACATTAAATAACCCAAAGCTGATATTTTATACTCTGTATTGGAAACTCTAGATTCTTCAATTTTTTTTATTTTATTATTTTTTTATTTCTGTATCACTTATTCCATTCTAATGGAAATAAAAGTATAGTTAAGTAAAACAAGTTATTCTTTTAGCATTTTCAAAAGTCTCTATCATGCCAGAAAGAATTTGGCACAAATAGCAGTAGTAATCGATGATTGTGAAGCGAAATTCTTATTAAGATGCGCATATAGACAATTATGAAACTGGTGTTTATCTTCAAGGCAGCCTTGATCCAGTAGGGCAGTAATCGAAAACTTTCCAGCCATGATCATCTCACTTTATTTAGGCATAGCACAATAGGAATTATATTATCCAATGTGCTTTCTTTCTTTTTTTTAAAAAAGATAAGTAGTTTACAATTTGAATAGATTTGGCTGATATATTCAGCAGGTTGAACGACCGTATAGAAGCACCAGTGTTGACCTGAAATCCCCTGGTCAAGACTTCTCAATCTAATATATTATCGATTTATTTTCAATTGTATTCAATTATTAATAAGTATCAAGATCCTATTTTTTGTAAAGCAATGAGAACTTTTTAAAGAATTCAAAAGATAACTCCATAGGGAATAAGATTGAGAAATACTTCTCAATCATACTAAGGAAAAAACCCTGAGTTAACTAGGAATGGTCTGCACAAGTCTGTGACATTTGAGATGTTTGGGGGAGCTGGGCTGCTGACAAGTTTCTTGTAATTGTTAGCTTGCCTTACTAACATAGCAGGTGATGCCCGTGAAGGTGCCTGACTATTCCAGTGTCATAGTCTTGTAATCACCCCCAGCAATCTCTTTTATTATTATTATAGTGTTTATTTGCTTGCACAGTTATATAAACATTTTTGACAGAGTAAAGTATTTTCTTGTATTCTTTTATTTATTTCAGTCATTGACTGAGGCCATAGTGGGGATTTGTCAATCATAGTGACTTCAGCACCTATTTTTTTCATGTCTGGTATTTATTTTATCAACCTCTTGTCGTTGTTAGGACATGGGACACAAACAAACAGTAAATGTAAACTCTATCACACACACATATAAATATGATGGGCTTCTACACAGTTTCCATCTACCAAATTTCATTCAGAAGATATTGGTCAATCCAAGGCTATAGTTGGAGACACTTCCCAAGATACCATGATAGACTGCACCTAGTACACTCTGTAAAGTGGTTGATGATAGGAAGGGCATCCCACTGTCGAAACCATGCCAAACAAGGGTTTGGAAGACTCTTCAGTTGTGTCAAGGACGCAACAGCTTCCTTAATGCTAGTGCCATGAAAGAATACATTTGGTACACTTTGTAAATTGGTTGGTGATAGAAAGGGCTTCCAGCTATAGAAAACATGCTTACACTGGAACATATGTGTGATGTGGTTTGCGGTTTGTTTTGGAAGACAGTAGCTCTGATTAAATACTGGCATAGTTTGTGATGACCTGTCCTGTTCATGCTAGCATGGAAAAATGTATGTTAAATGATAGTAATATAGACTTATTGTGTGTATCCCGTTTAGAATAGGTACACTGTATCCCTGCATGACGTGAGAAGCAACTAAAAGGGTTGGCGTCAGGAAGGGCATCTGACTGTAAAACATTGCCTCAAAATGTCTCATCCAACTCATGCCAGCATGGAAAAGTCAGTGTAAAAATGAAGTTGATGATGATGATAATACATGCACTAATCCTAGTTACTCTTAATATCCTGTGTCACATTAGTAAGACATTTTTTAAAAGAATAAAAACACTATGACTGCATCACATTAAAACTCAAGGACTTTATTAATACTATTATTGTACATTTTTTCGAAGACCTGTCCACTAGCAAATATACTATAAACATTTGTATTAACAAACCTAATTTTAGATATTTTCTGCTAAAACATTATGTGTTAAGATTTAATTATTAAACAGATTTTTGAAAATTTGAAAATGATTGAACTATTTCTTTTCGGGAATTAAAAACTAACAAATAATATTCCATTAAATAATAATTAAAATTGTTTTTGTTTTATTTCCTAGGTTCCCTGTAGATATTCCATTGCAACTTGTGGAAGTTGCTGCGTGATCGATCGTTGAGAAAAAGTCAGTGTGTGATACCAGCTCTATTTAGTTGCTGGTCACACAACAACACAGCCTTTGTCACAATGTACAGGCTGTATTTGCTTCTGTTTCTATTGGTTTTCCTCCTCATATTGGCAGTTGCAAGATTGAAAGCTGAATGCTTGCACGATGAAGTGCAGACCACAGATTTCGTGCAACAATATTTGCAGTATGAGCAGAACCCAGCTGAAAGTAGACTACGAAGATCTGCTTCAGATTTTCTGCCAATCCGTATATCACCTTTCTTTGTGGACTTCAAAGATGTTGTAATATCATCACTTCTGAAAAAGGTTGTCAACAGAGCTATTTCTAAAATCAGCCAGCTACTATCAGGTTTGTATGATTCTGTTTTTCTCTCTTCTTTCTCACGTTTCTTTTCTTTTTTTTTTACTGTTTCGTTAGGGATGGAAGGGTAAGAACAATTATTTTTTCAAAGTCTCTGAGATTGGTAGTTTAAAGAAAGATAGTTATCAAGTGCTCGGAATACAAAATGACAGAACAAATTCTGCAAGTCATGCTCTAACAATTCTGTCCTCAAAACCAGTACTTTATTTTATCAGCCCTGGTATGATGAAAAGTAACAGACGAAAAAACGATGATGATGATCATGGTTGTCATCATTATCATTTAATGTCTGTTGATTTTATGTAAGAACTTTTATGTTCCCAACACCAGCTTAATAATGAGAAAGTTAGCTATATTACTAAATCCCTCCAAATGTTTGATTATTTTCAAAATGATTTGAAAATCATAGGCAGTGAAATAAGCTAATGAAAGAGTTAATCATATAGTGCTTATTCCATAACTCAATTATCACTAGGTGTCAGATCATTGTGAAAAATTATAGTATTAGAGTAAAGACTTCAATTTTTAATGTGATGCAGTCAGTGTTGTTTTGTACTTGTTGTGAATAGCTTGCTAATGTGGTTTCATGTTAAGAGTTAATTTGTCTAATTTTTGTTTTTTTTCTCAATACAGTTGTTCCTGCTCTGAATTCTCTGTTACTGGCTCGTTCTGCTTGCCACACTAAGTGGAGTGATGGACCAAACAAACACAAGTAAGGATTCTTCATTTAACATGGTTTACTAAATTGCTAATCCCATGCTGTAATAGGATTATGGGAGTAGAACAAAAAAATGATGAATGTTGTGAAGAGAAATGGAATGAGACAGTTGGGTCATGTGTTGAGGAAGGATGAAAGTGACTGGGTGAGAAAAGTAATGGAGATGAAAGTGGAAGGAGAAGACCAGGAAAAACATGGCTAAAAATGTGAGAGGAGGAAATGAAAGCCAGTGAGGTGGTGAGGTGGGATGCAGACAATAGGGAAGAATAGAGATGTTAGTCATGCACCACTGGGAATCAAATTCATGGCTTTACAATTGTGAGCTGAACACTTTAACTACTAAGCCACACACTTTTACATCCTTTATCTATTTAAATAATAATAAATAATAATAATAATAATAATAACAATTATTGTGTACAGTGCTCAGGTGCACTACAACTCATCAAAGGTGCATGTATAGTAGATAGAATAATATGCAAATGTCAGGAAAGTGAACAGTGTATGAGTCATGATATACACACAGATACATGCATGTGTGTGTATGAAGGGGAATATCAGGTGTAGTGTTGGCGAATTTCAGGACCCCCACTGTGTAATATTTACCCTATAGTCAACCTATCTTATATGTCAGTTCATATGTATATCATTTACCTTATTGTTTCAGATGTAGTGGCCTGGAACGGCGCTATGATGGGGAGTATTGCATGGAGATAGTAAAGGTAACAAAAATATTTTGTTTATTACATTTATAGTTTTTTGTTGAGATTTTGTTTAGCCTTGTGGATGCTGCATGGCCAAATAGTTAAAAAGTGATCTTCACAATCATTAGGTCCTGGGTTCAATTCCACTACATAGCAGCTTGGGAAAGTGTCATTTACCATATCTTCAGATTAACCCATGGCTGGTAAGTGAAAGAGGGTAGATGGAAATTGTTTGGAAGCCCATCAGAAAGACTGTATCTGTAATTCAAAAGGGCAGTCCTGTCACACACTGTTATGCTGAATTTCCCTGAAAATTATGTGAAGGGTATACATGTCTATGAAATGCTCAGTCACTTATATGTTAATTTAATCAGCAGGCAGTTCTGTTGATCAAACAACTGGATACTCAGTCAAAAGTGACAGAGGTCCATTCTATAGCATTGCTATAACAATATTCTTCCAAACATAGAACCACGGGGGGTAGTTATTCTGTGATGAGGATGCAATAACCTCTGATATGCAGGCATAAGAATAATCACTTATGTTTTTCTGTGTATGAGGGTCAGCTGAAATGTCCATAGGCTAACCAAGATACTCTCATGAAATGATCAAATGAGATTTATTTTTCAACATAGTCTCTGGAAAGAAACAATATCATCACTGACTGGTCTGTACTCAAGTATAGCCACTGAGCACCAGGTGGGCTGGGGGCGCTGACAAACGATATCACATTCTGCTGAGTGCATTTTATCGTGGCACCAACACTAGGGAAGTTATCATGTCCTTGACACAACTGTTTGGCAAGTTCTCTCTCTCTCTCTCTCTCTCTCTCTCTCTCTCTGTCTCTCTCGCTCTCTTATATACATATATATATATATATATACAGGGTGCGGCAAAATGATCTGACACATTTGTACGGTTAATAAAAGCAAAATAGAATAAAGAATGAACAAAGTATTTTTATTTTCTAAATATACATATAATTGTTTCTACTTTTGGCACATATAATGCCATTTTGTTTTATTTTGTTTTAAATATTACATCAACCAAATGACCGCCGTTATTGTCCACACACTGTCGAAGGCGTTCGCGAAAGTCAGATCATTTTGCTGCACCCTGTATATATATATGGAGGCACATGGCTTAGTGGTTAGAGCATTGGCCTTGCAATCGAAAGGTTGTGAGTTCAATTCACAGACCGGGTAATGTGTTGTTTCCTTGGGCAAGACACTTTATTTCACATTGCTCCAGTTTACTCAGCTGTAGAAATGAGATGATAGGGACTGGAGTCCCTATCATTCCACCGCAAAGTGGTCGTGGAGGTGCCACGGCAAAAAAGCACCCAGCACTCACTGTAAATGAGGTTGGTGTTAGGAAGGGCATCCAGCTGTAGAAATCAAGCCAGAATCAGTTCCCGTCCCACCCTTGTAAGCAGGGAAAAACGGACGTAAAATGAAAAAAATATAAGTATGTATGTATACATGTATACGTACATACATATATGTATACAGACGTACAGTAGTATGTATATATATACATACATGCACACATATATACATGCACGTATCGGTTTACCGAACATTTATTATAATGCTCGGTTTGTTTGTTTGTAAACAAACAAACAGCCCGAATTACGCCGTACACTGTTTAGGCAACCACCTCACCTTTTTGTTCAACACTGACACAGGAACAATGTACTAGTTTCAAGCTTATTAGCTATCGTCAGCATCGTATACCTTCCTGCCAGATGGTTGAACGTCTGAAAGTATATACTTTCCTTATGCATATTAACGGCTGAGCAGCCTAATTTGCATATCGAGTGAGTTTAGTCGGCCGGGCACACCGAAAACGATAAATGGAATAGAATGAAACGAAATTCCATTTCTCACTCTTAATACGGCACTTACTTAAATGTAAGTATGTATGTATACATTGTTTACAATGTATGTATGTATTACAATGTATGTATGTATATGTTTGTTTACAAACAAACAAACCGAGCATTATAATAAATGTTTGGTAAACCGATACGTGCATGTATATATGTGTGCATTTATGTATATATATATACATACTACTGTACGTCTGTATACATATATGTATGTACGTATACATACATACTTACATTTAAGTAAGTGCCATACTAAGAGTGAGAAATGAAATTTCGTTTCATTCTATTCCATTTATCGTTTTCGGTGCGCCCGGCCGACTGAACTCACTCGATATGCAAATTAGGCTGCTCAGCCGTTAATATGCATAAGGAAAGTATATACTTTCAGACGTTTAACCATCTGGCAGGAAGGTATACGATGCTGACGATAGCTAATAAGCTTGAAATTAGTACAGCGTTCCTGTGTCAGTGTTGAACAAAAAGGTGACGTGGTTGCCTAAACACTGTACGGCGTAATTCGGGCTGTTTGTTTGTTTACAAACAAACAAACCGAGCATTATAATAAATGTTCGGTAAACCGATATGTACATGTATATATGTGTGCATGTATGTATATATATACATACTACTGTACGTCTGTATACATATATGTATGTACGTTTACATACATACTTACATTTAAGTAAGAGCCGTACTAAGAGTGAGAAGTGAAATTTCGTTTTATTCTATTCCATTTATATATATATATAAATCCTGGAAATGGAAAAAATTTGTTCTAAAAGTAGTTTGTATATATATAATCAGCTTCATCACCAACATCTATTTTCCGTGATTATATATATATAGGCCTTATAACTGGAGTCAATTCCATGAACTGCATCTCTTTCTTGAATGAAAGGTATATTTTCTGTTTAAAATCTGATCTCTTTACTCCTTTATTTCAGATTCCTGATGACCATCTAGAAGGGTTTTCAGTTTGGAATCGTACAGGGAAGGAACCTGTGAAAACGTACTTCACTCCTGGTTCTGGTGTCAACAATACTGACTATTTGTTGTACGTCTCTGTTAAAGAATCCAGCAATTGTTGGTTAAAGGTAGGATAATAATTGTTTAGAACTCCTCCTCCTCCTCCAACATGAGGCTGCAAACAATCACACATGCCTTCTAAACCTCAAGATCCACAAAAATCTATTTTAATAAGATCTCATACACATGTGGAGGCACATGGCTTAGTGGTTAGAGCATTGGCCTTGCAATCGAAAGGTTGTGAGTTCAATTCTCAGCAGACCTGGTGATGTGTTGTTTCCTTGAGCAAGACACTTTATTTGACATAGCTCCAGTTTACTCAGCTGTAGAAATGAGATGATAGGGACTGGGGTCTCTATCATTCCACTGCAGAGTGGATGTGGAGGTGCCATGGAAAAAAAAAGCACCCAGCCCACACTGTAAAGTGGACGTATAGGTGCCACGGAAAAAAAGCACCCAGCACTCACTGTAAATGAGGTTGGTGTTAGGAAGGGCATCCAGCTGTAGAAATCAAGCCAGAATCAGTTCCCATCCCACCCTTGCAAGCAGGGAAAAGCGGACGTAAAATGAAATGATGATGATGATGTCATATTGAGACATGAGGGTCATATAGAATTTTAAGATATAGTAAGTTTGAGAGGAATCGTCAGTCTGGCTTAGCATGTGACAACCTCTCTGGAGCTGGTGGCACAATAAAAATGCTCCTAGCCTGCTCTGAGTAGTGCTGGTGCCACGACAAATAGCACATAGTCCATCCTGTAAGATGGTAGTGCTAGAGACATGATAAAATGCTTCCAATACATGCAGTAAAATAGTGGGCATTAGGAGGGCATCCAGCCATAGAAACCAAGCTAAAAACAGAGCATATGAGCAAGATATGGTCATCTGATCAGTCTAGGCTCAGTACATAACAACCCATCTAATTCATGCAAGCATGAAAAATAAGCGTTAAATTGTGATGATGAAAATATAGGAAAACCATTCATTGTTTTGACTTTCTCTGGTTGGAGTTATCCATCCATGATCCATGGGTTACTAATCCCACTGACTACATTGTGTGAAAGATTTATGAAAGGTTGTCATATCTTTAACAGGTGGAGAGTCCTCCTGACTTTTTGCTTGGCATGGTTTCTATGACTGAGTGCCTACACAGTGTACTGGTGCATTTAGTGTAGAGATCACAATTCTTTATAGAGTGAGGTATTTAATGGCATAAAAACAAAACCGAAATTCACACACACACACACACACACACACACGTACAGATGCGCACACACACACACACACACAGACACACACACACATGCATACCAAAGAATTTATTGTTGAACAAAAATACACAATGACGAAAATATAGGAAAAATGATTAAAATAATAAACAGGAAGACAGGAAGAAAGAAAAAATAAGGAAAAAGGGGATGAAGAAAATTATATAATAAAAAAAGGGGGCATGGGGTAATGTATCTTAGCTGTGCTTGTGGTCAAGGTGATGAAAGTATTGTCACAGAGAACAGTCAGTGTCACTTCCTGTATCAGCTATTTCACTTCACTGGTCTCCTTTCTCTGGTAAGATACACTCCTTCCTATTTTGCAGAGTAAAACAGAAGTATGGGGAGCGAGGATGGTGGTCCCAATGGCTACCAACACGAAAATGAAATAATCAATCAAGTCCTAGTATTTGAATATCTAGAAGAGTTATCCCCCCTAGACTTGCTCTAGGTTCTTTTTCTGTTTACAAATACTTGATAGAATAGTAGTGGTACTCCGTCGGTTACGGAACAGCCTGCTCGTGAAATTAACGTGAAGTGGCTGAGCATTCCACAAACACGCGTACCTATAACGCCGTTCTCGGAGAGATTCAGTGTGACACAGAATGTGACAAGGCTGGCCCTTCGAATTACAGGTACAACTCATTTTTGCCAGCTGAGTGGACTGGAGCAACGTGAAATAAAGTGTCTTGTTCAAGGACACTGGGAATCGAACTCACGACCTTATGATCTTGAGCCGAATACCCTAACCATAAAGCCATGCGCATTCACGATAGATCAGATCCATGATCAAATTACATTCATCATCATCATCATCATCACCGTTTTACGTCCGTTCTTCCACGCTAGCATGGGTTAGACGGGTTGTCCTGTTGTGGGCAGTGTCCGGTCGGCTGACCTATCTTGCTCATACAGGAACTGATTCTGGCTTGATTTCTACAGCTGGATGCCCTTCCTAACACCAACCTCATTTACAGTGAGTGCTGGGTGCTTTTTGCCGTGGCACCTACTCATCCACTTTACAGTGTGGGCTGGGTGCTTTTTTGTCGTGGCACCTCCACGACCACTTTGCAGTGGAATGATAGGGATCTCAGTTCTATCATCTCATTTCTACAGTTGAGTAAACTGGAGCAATGGGAAATAAAGTGTCTTGCTCAAGGAAAGAACACATCACCCTTGACATTCCATCTGTAAATAAGCTGTGGTTTTTTCCCTAGACATTGTGTATCATTAACTACATAGTAAAATGTGTTGTTTTTGTAATTAGTTATTTGACAGGGACTGTTGTTTCTAGCAGGTCATCTAACCTCATAGAAACTCTTTGGTTGGCTTGATATTTAATAATGATGTTTTATTATTTATTAATTGCAGGATAAGCATGTAATAGCTTTTGCTGGTTATTGCCAAACTGATCAGAGTGGACGTCCAATTTCTGGTATGATCAACTTCTGTCCAAACCAACTTGATGTAGATGAAGACAGCATGTATGTGGTAAGTAGATGATGGTAATGATGATAGTGGTCATGGTGATGATAGTGGTGGTGGTGTTGATGCTGATGGTAGTGGTGGTGGTGGTGGTGGTGTTGATGCTGCTGCTAGTGATAGTGATGGTGGTGGTGGTGGTAGGAGTGATGAAGATGAAAAACATATACAATATATTTATGTATAATAAATAAGTTGTACTATGTGTATTTTAAGCTGTGATCATGTCACAGTTCATCAGTAGCCACGTGAGAACAATAAATGCTAGTGTTTCAGAATTTTTATACACCAATAGCTGAGTAAAAATATATGTATCTATATCCAGTACCGGGCCCCAAAACTATGGTTACATTGTTAGATGGGTTCAGCGCGGCCAACTAGCCTGTCCCTCTTCATAGCAGTGCCATCTAGTACCGGGCCCCAAAACTGTGACTACGCTGTGAGATGGGTCCGGCGCGGCCAACTGACTTGTCCCTCCCCATAACGGTGCCATCCAGCTGTAAAATACCCGGCCAAATTTACAGTTTTATCAGAGCAAGGTATGGTGGGGTCAATCCTGTCCAGACTTGTCTCTCGACGCAGATAACCCATCTGACCTATGCAAGCATGGAAAAATGGGCAATAAATGATGATGATGATGATGATACCTAGATAAATGTTAGAAAGTACACTGCAAGTTATATTACTGTTATATTGTAACATTGCAGGAGTATTCAACATGGCTTGGAGTTTGATGTAACAGCTTGGTTATTGAGTTGAGTAAAGACTTTATTCGGAGACTTGGAGCTTGGTTATTCAGTTGAGTGAAACTGGGCATTTGGGTATTCAGTTGAGTGAGACTTGGAGTTTGATTATTCAGTTAAGAGAGACTTGGAGCTTGATTATTCAGTTGAGTGAGACTTAGAGCTTGGTTATTTTTGTTGAGTGAGACTTAAAGTTTGTTTATTCAGTTGAGTGAAACTTGAACAAATACCAGTCTCATTTATACACTTGTTTTTTAGGTTGCTATGCACGAGCTGTTCCATGCTGTAGGATTTTCTAAAAGTTTACTGAAAAAATTTGAAACCTGTAAACCTGGTAAGTTTTATTTAATTTATTCTTTTATTCTTTCAGTCATTAGACTGTGACCCTGCTGGAGCACAACCTTGATTTGGTGATGGTATTGACTCCCGTACTTATTTTTATTTTTCATATCTGGTAGTTATTTCATTGATCTTTTTTGTTGAATTGCTAAATTATGGGACATAAACATAGACAGATACATAGAGACTCACACACACACAGTCAGTCACACACATACACACACATAAATTCAACACGTCCTTTTTAAATGGTAGGGTTTGATTTGAGTAAGAAATGGCTGCTATTTCTAGCAGGTTGAGTGATTGCATAGAGGCTTTAAGTTCTTCGATTCTCTCCATTGAGACACACAATGGAGTATATAAGGTACTAGAATATCAGCCGAAGAAGAGTCACCAGTGTATTTTGTGTGATACTACATATCCCTTTAACTTTCAGCTCTCTTTCACTATCCTATTATTAAATTGACTCTTAACTTGGTTGTTTAACTTTTATTTTACCATATTTCTACTGAAAGATACTGCCTATGATATGAGTTTTAAATAATTTTGAAAATAATCAGGGTTTTGATGGGATTTAGTAATATAACTAACTTTCTCATTATTTGGAGCGTAATTTAACAAAGGTTTTTACATAAGATTATGATGGAAGGTTTTGAAATAATTATAAACAGTTTTGAGGCAGTTTCAGGTGGTAAATCCATTTATGAATCACAGTAATTTGTAGCCTGGTGTTCCACTTCAGTTCCCTTAGCATTAGATAAGTGCAGATACACACACACACACTCTTTCAATGCAGTTGAGTCTTGCTTGTTTCAAGCAATCTTGTTAGAGAAATTTTATTTACCATTCCACTTCTGATATTATTATTGTATGTTATAAAATATATGGAAATCTGAATGTATTATGTGTGTGTGTGTGTATATATATATATATATATATATATATACACATGCACAATTATATGTGTGTGTATATATGCACACCCACAATGTATATATGTGTGTGTATATATGCACACCCACATGTCTTTGTTTTTCACTTTTTGTTTACTGTTTCAAACTGTCACATTTTATCTGTTTGTTCTTTGTTCCATCTTCACCTATATATATATATATATATATATATATATATACAGCAAATGTAAAACTATATATAGAAGGCTCAAAGGAAAGTAGAGAATTATATATGATAGTATATAATTGGCATTTTTTTTCAGAATTAGCTCAATCATCATCATCATTTTATGTCCGCTTTTCCCTGCTTGCAAGGGTTGGATGGGTCCTATTCAGCATAGCATCTCTCCACTTATCATGGTCCTTCGTCATCTCCTCTGTGAGTTTCAGCGATCTGAGGTCTGCTCTCACCACCTCTGCCCATGTTTTTTGTAGTCTACCTCTACTGCGTCTTCCTTCTACTGGGATTTCTTGGCACTTCTTTACCCAGCGGTCATCCTCCATGCGCATCACATGTCCATACCATCTCAGTCTTCTCTCCTGCACACTACAACTTATCCCTCTTATACACAGTTTCTTTCTCAACTCATCTATGCTTGGTCGTTCACACACATTGACATTGCACATCCAACGGAGCATGCTTGCTTCATTTCTCTCCAGCCGTCGCATATCCTCTGCAGTTGCCACCCATGTCTCACTACCATGCAGCATCGCGCATCTCACACAGGCATATAACCGTCCTTTCATATGCAGGGAGAAACCCTTCTTTGTCAACAAAGGAAGCAGCTTCCTAAACTTCTTCTAACCTGTCCTTATTCTAGATACAATGGCCTCGGAACCCCCCCCCCCATGCTAATCTGATCACCTAGGTACCGGAAGCTATCAACCACTTTTATAGAACCCACCTGCATTGGAAAAATGTGTCAATCACTGAGATTACTACTGCCAACATTCCCTGTATGTCTACTGCATACGTAGTTTTCCCTACCTGTTAGTTTGCCTGCTATCCCACTACATCTCTTGTGTACCCAGGATCTGCACTGCGTACATTTTATGGAATTTATGCCAGTTCCTTTCCTACATATCAAACATGGCCATTTCCCTGACAGAATCAGAGTATTGTCCTCTTTTCTACTTATCAACACTTTTGTCTTAGCTATGTTCACTCTCAGTCCTCTTGATTCCAACTGCTGTTTCCATAGCCAGAATTTATTCTCTAGCTCCTCTACTGATTCTACTATAAGAACCAGATCATCAGCATAGAGAAGTTCCCATGGGCATCCAGTCTTAAACTCCTCTGTTATGGCTTGGAGGACTATAATGAACAAGAGCGGGCTGAGGACCGAACTCCGATGTACACTTACTTATATCTGGAATTCCTCACTAAACTCCATTCCTACTCTCATTTTACTGACAGCACCCCTGTACATAGATTGCACTGTCCTCACAAGCCATTCCTCTACACCTAGTTTCCTTAGGGACCACCAGATGACAGACTGGGGTACCCTATCAAAGGCCTTCTCTGGGTCAACAAAAGCTAAGTATAGTGGCTTATTCTTCTCTAAGAACCTCTTTTGTAGTTGCCTCACTAATTTGACCCTTTCTCTAATCAGTTATGCTAATATTCTCTCTGCCACTTTCATAACCTGATCCATCAGCTTTATGCCCCTATAATTGCTCCTCTCCAGAGCATCCCCTTTACCTTTGTAACAATTTATGAGAATACTGCTGCACCAGTCTTTGGGTATGACACCACCATATATAGTTTGATTGATGATGCGTGCAACCAGTTTAGTGCCTTCGTCCCCAGAAGCCTTCAGTATCTCAGCAACTATCCCCGACGGTCCAGCAGCCTTACCATTCTTCATTTCCTTAATTGCCTCTTGTACCCTATATTCGTCAATCTCAATAGTTGGTCCCTCTGTCGGGTCTACTGGAGATAATTTCTCTCTCTCTCATTTGTTCTCCACATTCATCAGTCTCTCATAATGACATTTCCAGGCCTCCTTTTTTTTGATCATTCATGACACTAAGTACACCGGCATCATTCCGGACACACTTATCTCCAACAACATCCTGATTTGCACTGACACACTGCCTTGCAATGTGGAACACCGCACGTTTCTGATCTTCCCATCACAGAACATTGGCAAACCTCCTACTCTCCGCCTCCCTGCGTGCTAAGTACACCTGACATCTAGCTTCTCTCTTAGCGGCTGTGTATCCTCTACTACCACCATTTTTCCAAGCCTTCCATGCCAGTCTCTAATGGCCCTATCTACCGTGCTGTTCCACCACCAGGTCACTCTCTGTCTGGTTGAAGTTCTGCTCTAACCACAAGTTTCTTCAGTAGCCTGCAGTAAGTTGTCACGCAAGAAATTCCAGTTATCATCTATGTCATACAACTCTAAATCGTCTTCTTTTTCGTCATACACATCTTGAAGGGCTTTACTAAATTTATATTTTAATGAAAGGTATTTTAGCTTCCAGACCTATCTTTTCCACACCTTCCTGTATGTCTCATTCTTTCTCTTGCTTACTGAGATCACACTAACGACTAACCTATGCTGTGGGGTACATTCTTCCACGGGGTATGCCTTAGTATTTGACACCATCTGTCTGTCTCGCTGTCTAACTAGCAGGAAGTCAATCGGGCTTATGTGCTCGCCTGATTTGTAGGTTATTAGGTGGTTGGTAGGCTTCTGGGAGTTAGTGTTGCAAATGGTTAGTGCATCACAAAATTCAAGAAGCCTCACTCCTTCATTTTTTGAACCATAACCGTGCCCTCCATGTACCCCAGTGGAGCTGTCCAACATGACCATTGAAGTTCCCTGCTAGCATAAAGATGTCTCTGTCCTCTGTCATTAAGGCTGTTTGTAAAAGTTGCGCGTAAAAGCAGTCTTTCTCTTCTTCACCTAGGCCTGCCTGGGGAGCATAGGCCGAGATGATTGTCAGTAGTCTCCTGCCTACAACTAATCTAAGCTTAATTATTCTATTACTAACTCTAACTACCTCTATTGTCTTATTGATCCACCTCTCACCCAGTAATATGCCTACCCCACCTAACCCATCATCATTACCCACCCAGAAAAGCTTATAACTACGATGTTTGCCTGTGATTCGTCTTGCAGAGGCACCTCTCCATCTCACCTCGCAGCACACAGCACACATCCACATGCCTTCTCTCCAGCATCTCCACTATCTCACCAGATCTACCTATTAGAGTGCCAACATTAAGTGTGGCAACTCTGAGATGCAACGTCTCGTTCTTTTTCCTGTTGTGCGATTGCTTGATGACAGTCGTGGGGTTCTCACATATGGCCTCACTAGCCACCCCACTACCGTGTGCAGCCCTAACATTGTTAATGTTATTGCTGTTTACGCAGTTGTTGCAAATTTCATTTGTTGTGCTCATAGTTTTTGGCAGTAGTATATATACTGGTTGGATGCCCTTCCTAACACCAGCACCACTTTACAGCATGGACTGGGTGCTTTTATTCGTGCCACCAGCACTAGAGAGGTCGTCTTACTGGACTCAGGGGCCCTATCCACCCCTCCATTTTACAGCATGGACTGGGTGTTTTTATTCGTGCCACCAGCACTAGGGAAGTTGTCTTACTGGACTTAGGGGACTTCTCTACCCCGCACCAATTTATTCGGAGTGGTAGCTCTCCTAGACAGGTTGCTTACACTATGGCTTACGGAGCCTTCATCCACCCCTTGTCTGCTCGATAATATATTCACGAGCATGTATATATATATACATATTTATATACAAACGTATTTATGTATATAATTATGTATATATATAAGCGTAAAACTAATAATATATTTCTTCATTGTACTGTATCATTTGCTTTGTTATTTCTGTTTGTCTTTTGCATACACATATACATATGTGTGTGTGTGTGTATGTAAAAGGTAAACAGAAATAACAACACAATCGGTACAATATATGGAAGGAATATATTAGTTTAACGCTTGAAATAGCTGGAAGAGGGTCTTAACGTTTCGGACGGGCAGGGTGGAATCGAAAGAAAAAAAATATTTTTAGAGAAAAATAACATCCATTCATGTCGCCATCTCTTGGATGTACATGTATTAAATGAGACATAATAGAAGCAGTCAGTGGTGTTAAAAGGTTAAATCTAGTAAAGAAGACCAGCAGTCACCCATGTATACCAGGCTCTCCGATCCTTGAGACCAATGTTGTCCAAGGCAAAGACAATGTGTTTAAAAGGGTTAAATCTAGTAAAGTTACATCGAAGGAATGGTATAGAACGTCTACCCATTGTTCTTCATCTCTCTTCCTCTGGTAATAATCATAAGATGCCATACATCTGGCTTTTGCTTCCACAGTTTCATGCCTGGCAAACTTCAAATGCACTGGTTTAGCTTCTTCTTCTTCCTCTTCTTGAGAAGATTCTCCTCCTTCGCTCTGCTGTGTTTATATATTATATTGGTTTGAATAGAAAGAAGTTTTATATATATATTTATGTTATGTAATAAACAACACAATATAATTATTCCATTAACCAAGGTTTGACAATTGTGATATCGCTCATCAGATAGAAATCTTTATAGAAATCTTTATAATAAAAATTTCTATTTCTTTATAATAAAGATTCCTATCTGATGAGCAATATCAGACGTTTCTGTTAGAATCGTCTAACTTCGCGAAACCTTGAGTAATGGACTAATTATATTGTGTTGTTTATTATGTAATTAAATAGCTCTCTACTATACATAGAGCACTCTTCTTTCCTTTACCTTTACTACAGAAATACGTAACATATATATATGTGTATATATATATACATATAAAAATGTGAAAACTCATTACTAGAACAGCTGTTAAAACAGCTAAATGCTGTCTGCTGGTATCTGTCCTCTGAGACATTTTTGCCCATCACTGTCTAATGCAGTCATAGGCAACCTGTGGCCTGCGAAGCTTTCTGAATGGCTTGCCTAAGTCACCTAAGTGAAATCTTTTTTTTACCCCAACTTTTCAGTCGTAATTTATCTTTATCATTTTTACGATCGAGGAAAACGTGTACAAATTCTGAAGAAACAAATCAAAACAACCTGAGTTACAGCCCTTTTTTCTAATGGGGCACGAATGTAAATTGGTGCTTGTGACCTGCCTGATGATGAACCATATCTCATGTGGCCCGCTTTTCAAAAAAGGTTGCCCATGCCTGGTCTAATGGTTGTTCTAGCGATGAGTTTTCACATTTTTATATGTATTTAAATACACTCACTTCATCTCGATCAGAGACAACTTTCTTTTTTTATTATATATATGTCTGCTTTTCCCTGCTTATTCATCCCTTCATGTTTTCTAAAGCCTTTGAAGACAGTGAATTGCCCTGTATCTCATCTGTGGACAGCAGTCTTGATGCTCCTGGTCGCCAAAAATTAACACTGCCATCAGTGGTGAGGAAAGCTCGTCAACATTTTGGATGTAGTACTGACGCTAACTATGGTGTCCTTATGGAAACTAAGGTAGGAGAGATATAGTTTATCTCATTATTCATCATCATCACTTCCCTGACATTTGAGTATTATTCTATGTACCATACATGCACCTTTGATGAGTTGTAGTGCACCTGAGCACTATACACAATAATTTTCACCAAAATCAGGGTGAAGAGGCAAGTGCTGCCTTCTAGCAAGTTTGTTGAAAGGTGGGTGAATGTAGCGAGAATGGTCCGAGTGAACGGGACCGCTCTGAATATACGCCTGTAGTTTGAGAGAGGGCGCTTGCCCTGGTGGTCAGGGTGGCCGTGGTCTTTTGTGTGGTTTTCGCCACGAGTAACCCTCGGAGGTTTCCCCCCTATTGGGGAATTTTCATTGTTTCAATTTTCATTTTTATTGTTTATATATATATATATGTTTCTATGTCTTTTTCTTTTTCTTTTCTTATATAAATAATAAAAATCTTTACACGAACAAAACCCACATCGTACCGTCCTGTGCTGTCTGTAATATTTTTCTTGATGTCAGCCCTTGTGGCCAATAAAGAAATCATTATTATTATTATTATTATATCATCATCATCATCAGTTTTCCCTCCTACTATGAGTTGGATGGGTTGTCACAGATCCAGTCAGTACTCAGAGACACTGATTTCACACTCCACACAGTCCACTGTGTGTTTTATCATAGCACCAGTACTATGGATGTTGTCATATCTTGGATACAACTGAAGAGTCCTCTCTATGCTCTGTTTGGCAAGTTAACTGTGGCTAGATGCCCTTCCTATCACTTTACAGAGTATATTGTGGTATCAGTACTCGAGAGGTTGGCTGTCAGTGACTCAACTGAAGATTTCTCACTACTCTATGAGGGTAGAAGGATATGATGGGTGAGGTATGGAAGATGATAGGTATGTAATAGGTCAGTGACATTTATCTATTCTACACACTTGCCTGGTATTCATTTCTGCTATTTATCTCCATTATCTGTCATTTTCACAGTATCCTTGTATGTCGTAATAAGCAGGACTAAAAAGGTTGATGTCAGGAAGGGCATCCGTGTGTCAAACATTGCATCAAAAAGTCCTGTCCAACCCATGCCAGCATGGAAAAGTCAACGTAAAAATGATGATGCTGATTTACACTAGTTTCTGCAGGAATCAGCTATCATTTTACATTGTTGCCATAACCCTTTAGCATTTACATTGCTCTATATGTACTATTATATTTACTAATCCAGGGCGGTGGATTGGCAGTATCGGTAGAGGGTCAGACGCCATGCTTTGTAGCACAGTTATGTCCTTTTACGAACTGAGTTCAAATCCCGCCGAGGTTAACTTTGCCTTTCATCCTTACGGGGTCGATAAAATAAAGTACCAGTAATACACTGGGATAATTGCTGGCCTTGTGCCAAAAAGTAGAAACAATTATATTTACTAATATATTTTCATGGTAAAAGCTTTACTTCACATAATTATCTCACATAATATCGAATCTATAAGATTTTGATATTCATTTTGAGAACAATAACATAACATCATTATGAACGGCCAGTTACAGCTGGTTTGAACAGAATGAGGTGAGAGAATTCTGGCTAGATACAGCCAGTTTAAATGCTAAATGGTTAACTTGAGTTCTTTAGTAAAGCATTGATATAATTTTGTCAAGTTTGTATTTCTGTTATCTTTTTTTCAGGTTTAACTCTTAACATCCTGTACCACATGAAACCTGCAAGAAATGTGGGCACAGTGGTTGAATGGCTAAAAAGTTTGCTTCACAATTATTAGGTTCCTGGTTCAATCTCACTGTGAGGCATCTTGGGCAAATGACCCAACCTTTGTGAGGAAAATTGGGTAGAGAAATTGTTTAGATGCCCATCAGATAGACTGTATCTGTAATTCAAAAGGACCAGCCTTGACACACTGTGTTTTGCTGGATCTTCCTGAGAACTACCCTTTAGTTACCAACCCGGTTCTCGTTCTATGAAATAAAACCACCCATTTTAAAGGTTTCCAATTTAACCCTTTAATGTTCAAACTGGCCAAAACCGGCCAGAATTCTCTACCTTTTTCTGTTGAAACTGGCTGTAACTGGTCACTCAAACTGATGTTAAGGTATTGTTCTCAAAATAAATACTTTCAAAATCTCATAGATTTGATATTATGTCAGATAATTATGTGAGATAAAGCATTTACCATGGAAATATAATAGTATATATACAGTAATATGAATGCTAAAGGGTTAAATTAAAATCTTCCAACATAATTTTATATAAGAACCTTACATTAAGTTACTATCTTAATAATGAAATAATAATTTTAATAAATCCCTCAAAATTCTTCATTAATAAATTAAAAAGAGTGTATGTCATTAAAAATATGGTCCTGAAAAGGTTAAAGTTACATGTATCTGTGGAATGCTCAGCCACTTGCACATAAACTTCACGTGCAGGCTGTTTTATTGATTGAACAACTGGAATACTTATCGTCGAAACTGATGGTGGTCCATTCCCATCCCAAATTACTAATTCTTTGTTTTCACATCACTATACTAGTTATTGTTCATTGTTCACTTCAATCTAATTTAGAACTCTTTGTATATACTTTCAGGATGGTCAGCTTCTTTCTCACTGGGACCAACGGATGATGGAAAGTTCCATAATGGTACCAACAGCTGGATTGGTAAGTATTTTGTATCACAATTTTAGACAGAGGTTAATAATAATAATAATCACCACTTCACTGAGGAGGTCTAATGAAACCCAAACATACATACTTGCCAAATTGATTAAAATATTTATTAATCATTAAGCCATTCTTGTTATTTTCCTAACTACATAAATATTTCTATTTAGATTTTTGATACTTGCTACATTAACTATTGTTTTTCATGTGATAACATCTGAGTAATTGTCTTCATGATGTTATTATTCAATAATATTCGATAAAATAAAGTACCAGTAATGCACTGGGTAATTGCTGGCCTTGTGCCTAAAGTAGAAACAATTATTCAATAACAAAAGAAGGGTTATTCTGAACTAAGATGTATTTGTTGACATACTAAATTTTTCATCTTGAAATATTTGTATTATTCTTTCATTTTGAAATATTTATATTTGATTTGGAATTCCATTTTTATTAACTTGTAGCATCCGGTACTGCGTGAAACCACTTTATCAAGACATTCTTGAAAAGTACAGTACACCACTATGACTCCATTACATTTTAAATTAAAGTCTTTACTGTATTTCATAGCAATTTTTTAAAAACAATCTGTCCACTAGTAAAGTTATTAAACACATTTGAATTAACAAGCTTGTTTTTAGATATTTTCTGCTATTATTATAAGATTTTAGTAGTTAAATCTTACGGAGTTTTGGAATAAATGTTTGATCTTCTCAAGGGAAATAACTCTCTCTTTTTTTAATTGGTGGTTTAGGATCTTACAGGATGTACTGTCTGATTATTTGAGAGATAGGAGGTTTCTTGAAATGCAGATTCTCTCTCCTCCTGCAATATTACAGCAACTTCCTATTTCACTAGATACGCTATGTAATGTGGCAAGATTCACTTTCCCAGTAATATAACAAAATTGTCTGAGTGCACTTGAAGGAAGCACATCTATGATCATTAGCAAGGCATTTTGTCTTTTTTTCCAGACATTTTATATCTAGGATTACATTATCCAGCATGTCCTTTCTTTTTTAAAACAGTAGGATGTGAATTCATGGATATTTAATTGCTATGGTAATGGTTTTGATAATATTGTTGCTCTTTAGACTCAGTTAAACTCTGATATTCCAGTTGTGATCATCCTGTCTTATTTTTAACAGTAATGTAAGCACGATTACGTTACCCAACGCTTTTTTTTTGTAAGATGTTTGGGTGTTAAGGGAGATAAGTGAAGTGAAATTGAGGTTTTATGAGAGATAAGTTAAGGTCACAGGCTTTGCAATTTACCTCAACTTAATGGCTTTCACACAAGTAAGGAAAAAAACATGTAAACATATTAAAACAAACAAAGAAAAAAAAAACAATTATAATTTGAATTTAGATTCCACTTGACCACATCAATATTTGCTAATCAATCTTTTGAAAACTTTAAAGATTAATATTCCATTTGAGTAAGATTTGGCATGGCCAACTGGCCAGACTTGCCTCATAACGTGGACGACCTATCTGACGCAAGCATGGAAAATAAGATGTTAAATCGTGATGATGATGATTTATATATAGCTCTGTTTATATTTTGTAAACTTCACAAATATTTAAACATATATATACAGTGATAAAAAAGAAAAAAAAGGGGGTGGAATAAATTTTCATATTTATGTTTTATAAATATTTATATTAATATTAATGTTTATAATTGTTTTATTTCTTTGCAGTCTCATCAGACTGTCATAGATCCAATCACTTTAGCTGTTTTTGAATCCAGTGGATGGTACAAGGTTAATTATGCTGCCTCAGATAAATTTCTTTGGGGTAAAGGTAAATAATTTGAATTTTATTTTAAATCTCTGTTTTTATGTGGATGATAATTTCATTTTTATGCCTTCCCTTCCTATTTGTATTTCTCCATTAAACATCAGTGAGAAATGGGTGGTAAATGTAGAGGATATACAGAGTTTGGAGAGAAATGAAATGTGCATGCTACATTGGATGTATAATGTTAGTGTGCATGAATGATAGGGCATGGATGAACTGAGAGAAAAACTGGGCATAAGTAGTTAGAGCTGATCTCAAAATGCTGAACCTCACTGAGATGATGACAAAATAATGCTATGAATGGAGGGAGGCTGTACTAGAAAGGATCCATATAACCTACGCAAGCTTTGATAATATTGTTAAAAAAGGAGATGGATGAGTTTAAAAGTAAGTTGAACTATCAGCTCATAAATTATGACTTCATATTTGCATGAGGCATAGCATTGTACCAAAAGCAATACAAAATATGTCATCATTATGTAAAGATTCAGGAACTGTGTGTCTTATGATAGAAGAAGAATAAACAGTTCAGATCAATAAGTAATCAGTTGAACTGATCAATAAGTAATCAGTTGAACCTATCAATAAGTAATCAGTTGAACCTATCAATAAGTAATCAGTTGAACCTATCGATAGATAAAGTTTAATTTTGACTTGTATTTTATATTTCAGGTGCTGGTTGTAAATTTGGTCTTTCTGAAACATGTATAAATAATACAGAGTTCTTTTGTTCTGGCAGGTAAATGTTTTCATATTCTCTAAGTTATTCTTTTAAGACATTCTATGTGATACAGTGTGTGACAAAGCTTTCCCTTTCAATTACATTTACTGTCCATCTGATGGGCTTCCAAACAGTTTCTGTCTACCTTTTACTCACAAGCATGGGTTGACCCAAATGACATTTGCACATTTGCACAGGGTGCTAAACAGTAGAATCAAACATTCTATGTAGCTAATAGTTCATTACTTTTATATATTGTTACTGTTCTGCCAATTCTATAGATAGATTTCATTATGGAAAGTGTTTTTCATTCTTCATTCTTTATAATACCATGGAGACAGTATGGCTAAAAGGTTAAAAACTTCACTTTGCAATCATTAAGTCCTGAGTTTGATCCTACTGCATGGCATCTTGGGCAAGTGTCATTTGCCAAAGCCTTGGGTCAACCCATGCCTTATGAGTGAAATTAGGTAGCGAGAAACTGTTTAGAATTCTGTCAGAATGACTGTATTTGTAATTTATTGTGGCAAGTTGAATGATGATGATCATCATCATTTTACAATGTCTTTCCACGCTAGCATAGAATTATATTATATCATTTGAAGGCTAAGACCTTCGATACTTACATCCTACCAGTTGTGTTATATGGTCTTGACTGTGTTAATTGGATGACAAAGTCACTTCAGAAGCTCTCTACATTTCAGAACCACATCATGTGACTTATGACTGGCAAGCAGCTCAACAACAGTATCCGTATCAGTGAGCTGCTCAACATCACCAGGCTTAGACCAATCACAGGTCATGAGTGCTCAAACTGTATGGTCATATCAAAAGATCAACTTGTGATGTGAGTAGGTTATGCCTAAAAAAAAGTTGGCTGGTAAGAGAAGCAGAGGTTGGTAGCCAAAATGATGGCTTGACAATGTCAACTTATGGACTGGACTTGACCTTAGTTCTTTAAACTCTGCTGTTGGTGATCAAACTTTGTGGAGAAAAATATCTTATGTTGATGCGCAATCTGCAATTGGCGGAGTTTAGCGATAAAAAGAAACTCATGCCTAAGCACATCAATTTCAAGAGCAGGCTGTATCATTGATTGAACTACTGGAACACTCTTTGTTGAAATCAATGGAGGTCTATTCTTCATAATGCCACTGTTTTTGAGTCAATAAATGAGCCTTAACATAGTCACATGGCATGCTAGATATAGCAGCCAAATATTCTTAAAATCAGATCATGCTATCTCAAAAATCACAGGATGGGCTCATCTGGATAACTTTGATTAATAGCTTGATGTTTTTGGAAGTTTAGTTGTTAGAGGGGAAGACATAGAGAAGAATGGGGTTTCAGGGAGATGAACAGTATTTTTCTTTTAAACAGTTATATATCCTTCTCAGTGCTACCCATACCACTGTTTCTGATTAGCCTTGGTTATCTCAAGCCATGAAAAACCAATTATTTTTCTGTTAAGTTGACTGATGCACTGTGTGTAATATATCTTGCTTAGCAGAATACTATGTAGAAGACACTGCAAGATGTGAACAAACAATATTAAAGTATATTGCCTTGTGTGAATTTGTTGAGAGAACTCTTCACTTATGTTAAGGGCATGATAACTTCTCTAGTGTTAACGACAGGATAAAATGCACTCAGTATACCCATACTGATAGGAAGAGAATCCAGCTATAGAAAGTATGCCAAACAAAGGGTTGAGAGGACTCTTCAGTTGTGTCAAGGGCATAGCAACCTTTCTAGTGTTGGTGACATGATAAATGCACTTATTGCACTTTGTATAGGTGTTGGTGATAGGAAGGGCATCCAGCCATAGAGAATTTGCCAAATAGAGGGGAAAGAGGACTTTTCACTTGTGTCAAAAATGACAATCTCCCTTGTGCTGGTGCCACAATTGAATACACCCAGTACACTCTGTAGAATGCAGGAACATATGTGAGATGTGGACCCCACTGGATCATCTGAGAGGTCAGTAGCCCTGATTAAGTGTTGACTTTGGTTTGTGACACCCTGTCCAAAACAGACATTAAATGATTATGATGATGTTAATAATGATGACTTAGCAATGTATATATAGAGCTATATATTAGACAGAAATTATAAACCATGGTCAGAAGAAAATGGTTGTAGCTTGCATCAGCAAGATTCAGTTAAAGTGTTTTCTCCAAACAAGGGGGATGCTTGAAACAGAACTCATATCGCTCCATGGTATACACATCTGAACAGTTTACTAAACATCTACATATGTAATGATATTTAAGTAGCTTTTTTTTTTATTGTTCTAGTGAAGAAGGCTGTCATTTCCTGCATAAAGACAAAGCTACATGCCAAAGTGGAATCTTTTTGGAACCATGTGGAATATTCCAAAGTAAAGCAGAGGTATGATCTTTTGTCACTCACTAAAAATTTTGCCTTTTTGAATTCTTTTTATTGCTTCATACATTTATATTATAATACTGCTTGTGTTTGTTTGTTTGAGTGTTATGCTTTAGTTAGTTAGAGAGAAGGGGAGGTGGAGTGAGTGAAAGAGAGAGAGAGTGGGGGAGGTGGAGTGAGAGAGATGCTCACCCTTTAACTCTCCCCCTTTCTTTATATATACGTGTGTGTGTGCATGAATGTGTGCATGTGCATGAATGAGTGCGTGTGCACGTGTGTCTGCATTCTTTAACTCTTTCTCTCTCTCATGTTAAATAAAGCAGACAATGTGTATTTTATTACAGTTGGTTCTACAAGAGTTAGAAACGCTGATCGTTTCTTCATTACACTGGCAAAATGAAATATATATATATATATATATATATACAATCTATATTATAATTCTACTTTTTTGCAAATATGTATTATGTTTTGAAGTGTTTAGAATAATATTTCTTTCCACATATGGTGTTTCAAGGGCATTTTAAAGCTGGCGAAGCCCATCTCTTTTCCAGGTTTGAATACAACGGATTTCTTCCAGAGAAGGATAAAGAGTGGGAGAAAGGAAGTGAGAAAGAGATATAGAGGAAGAATTGACCTCAGTACTAAACTGGTACAAAAATATGTCCATTAGTAAAGATACTATAAACACTTGAATTAACAAACCTATTTTTTTTCTTTAGTTATTCTCTGCTAAAACATTACAGAATATTAAGAGTTAATAGTTCCAATCTTTGCTAAACTATTAAAATCTGTTTCAGAAATAACTATTATATGTAACTGTGTATTTTTTTTAAAAACAGAATCGCTGTTCCATACCAGATAAAACTTCACTGAAAGCCCATGGAGAAATATTTTCACACCGAAGTCGATGTTTTTACTCAAATCTCACTGCTGATGTATGTAAAGACTAAGTTTCTATATTCATTTTTCAGTATAGGTAGCTAGTTGATTTGAAGGAGTTTGAGACTACCAGCTAAGTGGTTAACATTTGGTATGTGTTCTCTCATTGCTATTGCATTATAATCATAGTGAATATTGGCTGCCATCAGTTTCAATATGACTGTTTCAGTTATTTGATCAACAGAACAATCTGCTCATGAAATTAATCTGTAAATGTCTAAGAATTCCACAGACAAGTGTATCATAATCTGAGGGAGATTCAATGAGACATAGTGCATGACAAGGTTGACCCTTTGAATTACATGTAGAGTCTATCCGATAGGCTTCCAAACTGATTCCATCTACTTAATTTCACTCACAAGGGATGGGGCAATCTGAGGCTATGGTTAATGACACTTGCTCAAGTTATTATGCAGTGGGATTGAATTTGGGACCTAATGATTGTGAAGTGAATTCCTTAACCATTTAGCCATGCTGCTTCTGAAATGTCATAGTCTGTCTTGCTATAAATAAGGTATGAGAAGTTAGGAACAACACATTCTTGTAAGCAATAGTAGCACTAAAAAATTGATGAGTAATTTGTCAGCTTAACCCTTTCATGACCATATTTCTAATAAAATACACTCTATTTCATTTAATTAATGAAGAATTTTGATGGCTTTACTAAAATTATTAATTATTTTATATATATCAATAAGTGTTCTGTTGAGAGATGTTAGAGCATACAACAGGATGTCTTGCAGTATTTGTTCCTGCCCTCTGTGATTGGAGTTCAAATCTCACTGAGTCCCACATTATCTTTCATCCTTCTATATGTTCAGGGAAGTATCAGTCTAGGGTGGAAGATTTAGCAGAGTTGTTAGAGTATCAAATTAAGTACCTTGCAGCATTTGTTTCAGCACTTTGTCTTTTGAGTTCAAATCCCTCTGCTATCTAGGTGATATAATTAGCAGTGGAGGAGGGTGCTTAGAGAGCATAGCTAGAATAAGGACAGGATGGAAGAAGTTTAGGGAACTACTAGATAAGACATAGATTAAAATATTAAGAAGTTGATACTTAAAGTGTATTGACACTTAAAGTATCAATTTCTGAAACATCTGTATTAAAATATTCATGGCTGTGAGGTTAAGTAGTTAAGAAGTTATACTTAAAGTGTGTATATTGAACAATGAAAATAAAACAAAAGTTGAAGATAGGTTAGAACTAATTATATATATTAATGTGTGTGTCTGTGAAACATACATATACACCAGCTCCGAACACAAAGAAACCAAACTCCCACTGTCACTGCCTCCGTCTCTCCCACTCTCCCCATCTCTCACTATTATGAGCAAATGAGGGCCCATGTGCTGACTGCCCTGCGGCTCCGGCTGACTGGTCACGCTGTGGTCCCAGCTGACTGGTCGCCCTGCGGCCCCGGCAGACAGAATAGAGAAGGCGTTTCCCCGGAGAATGGTGAGAGAGATATGCTCGAAGAACCATTCCAGCTCACGAGGCTTATACCTGCGGGTAGCCAACTCTGTGCTGATGGTGGTGAGTAAGGAGGTGGCCCTAGGGTAAGGACACCAGAAATCTCCACTGCTACGGGCTCGACTGCAAACCTGTTGGAGAGTGACTGATATTTGGAGAGTTTACCCTCTTCAGCTCGAAGTGCAGCAGAGCCTGGGTTTGTCGCAGACTGTACCAGGCTGCCGCTGGAGAATGTGTCATTGCATGTAGCATCCCAGATGAGGGGTTTATCACTGCAGAGTGCAAAGATGGTTATGCTGTCTAGCCTTTTGCAAGCCCTGCTGGCTCAAGCTGGGAGGGGAAACCTGCAGCATCCAAACCATGCTTTATGACCGTGTTGAGAACTGCATGGCATGAAAGGCAGCCAGCGCTGTAGCGGCAGGACAACAGGTGGAGGCCGAAAGAGTTTATGCTGGATCCGCAGCAACATTTGTGTGGCTCACAGATCCGGAGGCAGAGCCTCAGGAAAGCCCCAATTCTCAGGCTATCATTAACTAGCTGCATGCCAGTTGAAAAGGAGGGTAAGGCATTGAGCCAGGCACCGCTGTGGGTTTGTGAGGCCAAGCAAAAGCATGCGAAGTGGTGTTGGTTGAACTGAGGCGCTAGCCTTTCCAAGGCCCTGTTGCACTGGATGGCATCCCATATGCTCTGGGGGGATTTAATGTCAACAAGGGAAAGCGGAGAAGGGACGTCTACTAGACGGAGTCCGAGCCGGTTCCAAGTCTTGTAGGCGGCTTCATGTTCCTTGATCACAGTGGGTTCCATTGTGTTGTGGAGAACCCTGTTGATAAAGATGTGGCAAGAGGTTAACAACAAAAGAAACGCCGGCAAATTCAGCGAGACTGGAGACCAAGTCCACCATTTCTAACGGGTAAGGTGGCTTGTTGCTGTCCAAAGTTGTCAAACCTGACGTTGCATATCTCCTCAGCTGCTGCTTGGATACATGTGTCGAGGTCAGCGAGGAGAGATGTGTGACTATAGCAAGGAATGCTATGAAGTGTGTAGAGGAGCTTTGGCATGGCGAAGCAGTTCCTGAACAGGAAGAGGGCTGGATGGTAATCAATCATGCCCAGTCTGCCTGTGAGGGTCATGAACTGCTGGAGCCTGACCTGATGATGGAGCAGATGGCCGGCAACAGGATCAGTAACCCGAGGCTGACGACATCCACTTTCAGGGTCACCTGCACCTGGCGGAGAATGGATCGCACGTCTTAGATGGTGGCTGAAAGGCCCTCTGTCGAGGTTGACAATCACCACCTCCAACTTGGATAAGTTGATCTTGAGGCCGATTCTCACCAGAGCAGGAACCACCTATCACAGGTCATGGCAGACAGTCTCTACGGGCCCACCCAACATGGCATCATCCACGTAAAGGGGCCATGATACTTAAAGTGCTTCCAAACATGTTAACCCTTTTGATACCAAGCTGTTGGAAACCGTTCATATTTCTACAATACATAACTTTGTTTAAAAGTGTTTATGATCATCATTATGAGGCAAGTGTGGTCAGTTGGCCACACCGTACCTTGCTGAAAGAAAACTGTATTTTGGCTGTTTTTTTTTAATAGCTGGATGCCCTTCTTAACACCAACTACATTTACAATGTGGAACTGAGTGGTTTCTTTATGAGGAGAGTCTGGCCAGTTGACAGCACTGTACCTTGTTCATAGCAGGACCTGTGTTTTGGCTGGAGTTATACTGCTGCTGGATGCCCTCCCTAACACCAACCACGTTTACAATGTGGGATTGGATGGTCCCACTTATGAGAAAGTCTGGCCAGTGGGACCATGTTTTGGCTGGGTATTTATGGTTGCTAGATGCCTTTCCTAACACCAACCACGTTTACTGTGTTGGCCCTGCTGTACCTTGCTTATGGTACAACTGTGTTTTGGCTGGGTTATATGGTGACTAGATGCCCTTCCTAATCACAAATTATGCTTACAGAGTAGGCTGGACTGGTTTGTTGGCTTGGGTTTTCTGTTGTACGTAGTAGCACCAGATGTCTCAGTCCTGTGTCATCTCCATTAAGAGGTTCAGCTGTGCCAGGTCAACCTTTATCATTTCATCCCACATCTTCCTAGGTCTTCCTCTTCTGAGGCATCCTACAGCTGCAAGTGCTCTGCACCTTTTTATACAGCTGTCATCCTTCATGTGCATCACATGTCCATACCACTGCAGTCTTCTCTCCTGCACACAGCATTTGATTCCTCTTATGCTCAGTTTCATTCTCAATTCATTTACATTTTGCCGTTCATGCACACTACTATTACACATCCATTGGAACATGCAAGTTTCATTTCTTCCCAATTTACATAGATCCTTAGCTCACTGTGCCCAGGTTTCACTTCCATGTAGCATTGCTGTTCGTACACAGGCATCATACAACTTGCCTTTTATCTTAAGGGAGAAACTTTTTGTAGTTAATTTATCTTAAATGTAAAAAATCTTAGTTAAATTATGTTCCAAACACCAATATAATAATGAAAAAGTTAGTTGTATTACTAAATCCTGCCAAAAATTTAGAATTTTCAAAATTAATTGACAATTGTAGGCAGTGTTTTTCATTAGAATTATGGTAATGAAAATGTTTGTTATTAGATGTTGTGAGAGAAAGAGTACCAACTAATAAAAAAAATACAAACTTTGTTGACAAAAAAGAAATATCTATTTTGTTGAGAATTTGTTAGCGTGGAAAATGGACGTTAAACGATGATGAAGATGATTTATTTTATTTATTCTTTTATTTCTTAGATTTCATCTGAATATGAAATGAAAGGTATGTGTTATGAATATCGATGTCGAGGAAGGCACAAAATTGACATTCGTGTTAGAGACACCAAATGGAAATCATGCCCTGCTGGCAAAACTATCACTGTAAGTTATATTGATTTAAATAGTCTTATTATGATGATGATGATAATGATAATAATCATCATCACTATCTAATATCTACAGTATATACCTATGTACAAGTCGATCCAGCGCATAGGTCGACCCCTAAAATTCTGAGGTGTAATTCAGGTTTAGGCCTATATTTGCTAGATAAGACGACCCCCAAAAAGTAAGGCATCTCCCCAACCCTAGATGCACTTGTTGTTCTTTATTTGCACAAAATATATAATATGGAAATAAATACTAAATAGTTGTAAAATAAGTATGGTTGACTGCAAAAATCATAGCGAATGTTAAGGCGCACCAACAGATGTGAATGGCAGGTTTACATTGCGATACATTTTTACTTTCGGCTAGTTTTGTTTTGTGGTGAAATTACCATTGTTTTTCTGATAGCTTAGACAATTCTAAGACACTTCTTCTAAAACACTTTGGTCGCAAGTTAGTTCTAACTTACTGAGTAAACCAGCCTAGCCTAACCTTAACGAACCTATGGTAACCTACCCTATGGTAACCTACCCTATGAGCTACGACAAGTCATTGATATTATTATAATCTCTATGTTAAATAGACTTAACAAATATGAGATTCAGTACGAAATAATTGTGGTGGGCTGCTAGAGTTATGGTAAGTGGTGTACAATGAGTGTTAGGCAGGCAGTTTCACTGTTTACCCCTCAGTGGTAAAGGTTCACATTTTATATTCGGCGGACAAGTTGCCCCTGGTTTTGGAGAGATATTTTTAGGCTCCAAATGTCAACTTGTATGCTGGCATATACAATATTTTCCATGCTTGCATAGTTTAGATGGGTTGTTTTGTTCTGAGGTTAGACAGGTGACTGCATCTTTAAAGCCTCCTTGCTTCCCGAGATCCGCCAACACTACAGCTAACACATACACACATGTACTTCCCTGATATTTGTGTATTATTCTATGTACTATATTGACGAGTTGTGGTGTACCTGAGCACTTTACACAATAATTTCATTATTATTATTATCTTGCTTATGTTTCATTTTTGACTTAGTTTCTCTTGCTGGATGCCCTTCCTAACACCAACTACTTGACAATGTGAACTCGGAATATTTTATTGTGACTCCTGCAGAAATATCTACCCTTACAGGGTAGCGGGTACATTTTATCGTGGCACCAGAACTAATGGTGATAATAATAGGATTATTGTTGTTGTCATCATTTAACAGCTTTATTAACTCAAGTGTACTCAACCATAATATTTTTGATCTAATGATTAGTCTGGAAAGAGGGGCTGTGCCATCAGAGACTGAGGAAATTGATGCCTCCTATGTTCTTTTCTTTAACAACTGGAGGAAAATCATAGTCAGACAGGGGATTCCAGAAGGATTACATTCTGGAGAAATGGATTTGGTATTTGTGTGGGGCTTGTGTTGTGTGGGGCCTGTGTTGTGTGAGGCCTGGGTTGTGTGGGGCCTAGGTTGGTTGGAGGTTGGGTTGGATAGATACAATATGGGTGATGAGAGAAGAATATGTCTAAGTAGAAATGGCAGAAGACTAACCAATTCTAAGAAGCAGGGGCTACAGTATTAGTAGCAAACTGAGGAGACAGCACATCTGGGGGCCAGAGGTTAGAGTGTGTTGGTGAGTGACTAAACACGTGTACCCTTGATGAAATTCTCAGGGAGATTCAGTGTGTGACAAGGCTGGCCCTTTGAATTACATATATGGTCCATTTGATGGGCTTCAAAACAGTTTCCATCTACCTGATTTCACTCAAAAGGTATGAGTGAACTTGAGACTATAGTAAATAACTCTTGTCCAAGATGCCACGCAGTGGGATTGAACTTGGAACTTTATGAAGCAAACTCCTTAACCATTAGGTCATACACAGAAACAATCAATTTTTGTAGTTTTATTTTGAGAAAGCCATCATTAATGAGATTCCATCTAAAATCCCACTTAATATATTTTTACTTTTCTTTCTTTCAGCTTCATGGCTATAAAGGTGTGGTAGTCTGCCCCAAGATTCTCAGTGTTTTGTGTACTAAAGCTAACCGTGAAACGGTCACTAAACCACCAAGACGTACAAAAAAGGTTTTTAGTGAACCACCTGGTAAGTCAGTTGTTACTTTTTCTCCCTACTCAAATCAATATTTTTGCTATTTTGTATTTTGGCAGTGAGACATGGGTGGTAAATGTAGAGGATATATGGCAGCTGGAGAGAAATGAAGTGGCTGTAGCTAGGTTTGACCAACATTATAAGCCATCAAACCTGTAACTAACATGTCTCTTACATATCCATGCCTATCCTTGCTTATATATTTGGTGCCATGATAAAATACATCCAGTACACTCTGTAAAGTGGTAGTGCTGATGCCACGATAAAACACACCCAGTCCATCCTGTAAAGTGGAAACGATGGTACCACAATAAAATACACCTAGTGCACTCTATAAAGGAGTAGTGCTGGTGCCACAATAAAATACACTTAGTACAATGGAAGTGAGGTGGTAGTGCTGGTATCACGATAAAATACACTCAGTTCACTCTGTAACATTGTAGTGCTGGTGTCACAATAAAATCTATCCAACCCACATGGTAAAGTAGTAGTGCTGTTTCACAGTAAAATGTACCTTGTTCACACCATGAAGTGGCTGGCGTTGTTTCTGAAGAAAAAAATATTCTAAAATTTAGGTTGATGTTTTGTTAATTCAAAATACTCACACTATTAAATTATATTACTGGTATCAAACTGGTATCAAACTCTTTGATATCTCTCTACTAATAATCTTCCTCAAATCCTTATGGAAATTAAATAAATGTCTTATCCTCATCCTTCAAATGTTTTGATTGTTATTTTTGTCATTATTTACAGATTCAACATATTCTTCACCATATCTATTTAATGTCATATTTGAGGATATGGATTACCACGAGCTTTTGAAGGCAGATCAAATCCCAAATTTACCAAAAATAATTATTAACAAAATAATAGAGATTCAGCCCCTTGATAGACGGCGGCTTGTCAATTTTCTTGTTCGTCGTGGTTCTATCATTGTTACATTCCAACTACTCCCTCCAAGTGCTAACATGAGTGGTAAGTGAAACTCTTCTACATAGAACTGGGGAAATATCAATATTAACAATTATTATAAAAATTTCTCCAATTCAGCAACATGGAATTAACCCTTTTGATACTAAACCACATGAAACCATCCCTGGTTTTACAATATACAGCTGTTAGTCTTAAAGTATTTATATTTATCTACCAACCTTCCACCATAATTTCATGTAAAATATGGTATGTTATGTTCTAGACATCAGCTTAATAATGAGAAAGTTATTTTACTAAATTCCTTCAAATTCCTGATTATTTTCAAAATGATTTGAAAATCATAGGCAGTGTCATTCATGAAAAATATGGAAAGTATATATATTTATCTAAAGATGTGCCGAACAAAGTGTTGGGAAGGCTCTTCAGTTGTGCCATAGACATGATAACCTCCCTAGTGTTGATCATCTACATGATAAATGCACCCAGTACACTGTGTAAATTTGTTGGTGAAAGGAAGAGTATGCAGCCATAGAAAACCTGTCAAAGAGTCGGGAGGACTCTTCAGCTGTGTCAAAGACACGACAACCCCCTTAATATTGGTGCTATGATAAAATGCACTGGGTAGAGCAAGAGGTCATATGTCAGGCACCCGGTGTATTGGAGCAATTGATAGCGAATGAGATGCATGCCGCTGGCTCACCTGGAGGTCAGTGGCTTTGCTGGTATACTGATTGGTCTACGACAACACATCCACCCTTGCTAGCAGGAAAACAGACATTAAACAATCACGATGATGATTAGTTCTCACAGCAGTTTTCTCCTTTCCTGTTTATAACAGAATAAGAATTTACTACTTACAATAGTACAAGTTTTCTGGCATGTTTTATTTTTTTGTTTGTTTCAGGTCCTGACAGTAAATATGTTTATACTGTCCTCCATGAAGCTGTTTTTGCAGGTAACTTCTCCATTGTCCTACCTCACTCAGGTAGACGACATACAGCCACATACATCAGGTAAGTCTAACATTCTTATATCAATAAGTTATATTGAAGTTTGGCTAATCCCTATAAATCAAGTAACTGTGACAAGATCTTTAATATTTAGATTAACTGTTCTGTATTATGTTCTTTAACCCTAGAGTTACGGCCCTTGCCATTCTGAGTTCCAATCCCGCCGAGGTTAACTTTGCCTTTCATCCTTACGGGGTTGATAAAATAAAGTACCAGTAATACACTGGGTAATTGCTGGCCTTGTGCCAAAAGTAGAAGCAATTATGTTCTTTAACCCTGCCTGAAACCACCCCTGGTTCTACTATATAAACTGTTTGAATTTATTAATTGAGTTTCAAGGCAGTTTTGAAAGCATTATGACTATATTATAAAAATGTTTAACCCTTTAGCATTTACATTACTCTATTTTTACTATTGAATTTTCACGGTAAAGGCTTTATCTCACATAATATTGAATCTATGAGATTTTGATATTATATATTTTGAAAACAATACCTTAACATCAGTATGAGTGACCAGTTACGACCAGTTTGAACAGAAAGAGGTGAGAGAATTCTGGCTGGATACAGCCAGTTTAAATGCTAAAGAGTTAAACAATGTGTATAAACAGATTAAAGCTAGTGTTTTATTCAAAACTTTAAGTCTTAAAAGACTTTTGTCAGTGTATCGGAATGCCAGAAAGTTTTTAGCATTAGTTAATGGTCAGACAAACCATTTTAAAAAACTTTTTAGAGAAGTTGAAGGCACAGACTATAAAGTATATTTTTCTTTTCTATGACATTAACTGAAGCCTTTGTTTTTTGAAACTCTAGTTTGTCCGACCGTTAACCAATGCTAAAAACTTTCTGGCATAACAATTCATTGAAAATTTTAAACTTGTTTCTGTCTCTTTTGGTTTTTTTCCACCTCAATGTCTGATGCATTCTATCTCTGATTTTTTTTCCCTTTCTAGCAACACTCCAATGTTTGATAATGACAAAATCCATCAACCTGGTCAAAATGGTCTGTCAATGGGAGAAATGTTTGCTACTGGAACTGTGCTGGCTGTTGCTTTCATTCTTATCATCATAGCTGCTATTTGCTTCCAAAACAGATGTTGTTCCTGTAATAGCTAGATATTTACTGGTTAATATCATTTTTCTTTCCTGAGATCACAAAAAACAAAAACATTGGTGGATTATTTGAAATATTTCAAGGAAAGAGAAAAACAAACTTTCAAAGAGGAGTAAAAAAAAGAAGAGGATAAAAATAATGTGTTCATTATGCTGTAATAAATAAATAAAACTGGAGGTATCTTAAAAGAATAAATTCTCAACTAGATCACAAACCTTCCTATTTGGTTGGTTGGAAGTTGTTTGGACTGAAATTGTCAACAGTAATAACACTTGTAAGTGTAATGAAATACTTCTTAACTCTGAAAATTAGAAAGCAAAGGACTATTTTTCTTGTTTATTAACACCCATGGAGTGGTGTGATCTATACACTAGGGTTGCATTGATTAATTGGCAGATAATCAGTGTTGGTCATTTTGCTGATTAATTGGTGTCAGCTCTTTTAGCAGATTAATTGGTTTTGGTAATTGACCATTATTATGCTTGGAAGCAAGAAAACCATGGATGACAGAGAAATTTGGAAAACATTGGATTCAACATATAGAAATACATAAGAATCATGTTTCCTAGGAACACAATCTAAACCCTCCAGTGAAATATAACTCTGTTCCTGATACTCAAACGAACTGATCTACACAACTGGAAATTACTTATGACTGCCCAGAGGCCCTAACTCCCTGTAAAGTAAAGGGTGTCCACATAGAAGAGAGACCCTCAACCCACCTGAGAGGACATATGTTTATTTGATCTTTTAAAAAGGAATTAATTTTAAAATTATAAAGATTCTGATTACATGTATATTTAAAAGTATTCCAAAAATTTTTCAGTAATTATGATTTGTGTTATCTTAAAATACTCAAACAAAAAATAAAATATAATGATCAAATTTAAAAATCCATGAATTATAAATGTAAAACATCAAACTTTCTCCATTTTCAGAGCCTAATTGTTTTCTTGCAGTTCATGTTACTTCCTATAGTAAAACACGTTGTGATGATGTTACTTAACAAATATACATACATACATACATACATCTTTATGTATGAATGTAAAATCAATCAAATATTGTCTTCATGTGTTCTCAAATTCTAACTATAATTGTAATTAAATATGAAATAGTATAATAGATCAACCCATGCAAGCGTGGAAAGCGGATGTAAAAATGATGATGATGATGATTACTTACATATAAAAATGAGAAAACTCATCACTAGAACAGCTGTTAAAACAGTTAAATGTTTTCAAAGACAGCGATGGGCAAAAATGCCTGAGAGGATAGAGACCAGTGGCCAGTGGTCAACAGAGACAATCCACAAGGTGGGTGACAGGCAGATGAAATATAATGCCTGAGAGGATAGAGACCAGTGGCCAGTGGTCAACAGAGACAATCCACAAGGTGGGTGACAGGCAGATGAAATATAATGCCTGAGAGGATAGAGACCAGTGGCCAGTGGTCAACAGAGACAATCCACAAGGTGGGTGACAGGCAGATGAAATATAATGCCTGAGAGGATAGAGACCAGTGGCCAGTGGTCAACAGAGACAATCCACAAGGTGGGTGACAGGCAGATGAAATATAATGCCTGAGAGGATAGAGACCAGTGGCCAGTGGTCAACAGAGACAATCCACAAGGTGGGTGACAGGCAGATGAAATATAATGCCTGAGAGGGCAGAGACCAGTGGCCAGTGGTCAACAGAGACAATCCACAAGGTGGGTGACAGGCAGATGAAATATAATGCCTGAGAGGGCAGAGACCAGTGGCCAGTGGTCAACAGAGACAATCCACAAGGTGGGTGACAGGCAGATGAAATATAATGCCTGAGAGGGCAGAGACCAGTGGCCAGTGGTCAACAGAGACAATCCACAAGGTGGGTGACAGGCAGATGAAATATAATGCCTGAGAGGACAGACCAGTGGCCAGTGGTCAACAGAGACAATCCACAAGGTGGGTGACAGGCAGATGAAATATAATGCCTGAGAGGATAGAGACCAGTGGCCAGTGGTCAACAGAGACAATCCACAAGGTGGGTGACAGGCAGATGAAATATAATGCCTGAGAGGGCAGAGACCAGTGGCCAGTGGTCAACAGAGACAATCCACAAGGTGGGTGACAGGCAGATGAAATATAATGCCTGAGAGGACAGACCAGTGGCCAGTGGTCAACAGAGACAATCCACAAGGTGGGTGACAGGCAGATGAAATATAATGCCTGAGAGGATAGAGACCAGTGGCCAGTGGTCAACAGAGACAATCCACAAGGTGGGTGACAGGCAGATGAAATATAATGCCTGAGAGGGCAGAGACCAGTGGCCAGTGGTCAACAGAGACAATCCACAAGGTGGGTGACAGGCAGATGAAATATAATGCCTGAGAGGATAGAGACCAGTGGCCAGTGGTCAACAGAGACAATCCACAAGGTGGGTGACAGGCAGATGAAATATAATGCCTGAGAGGATAGAGACCAGTGGCCAGTGGTCAACAGAGACAATCCACAAGGTGGGTGACAGGCAGATGAAATATAATGCCTGAGAGGATAGAGACCAGTGGCCAGTGGTCAACAGAGACAATCCACAAGGTGGGTGACAGGCAGATGAAATATAATGCCTGAGAGGATAGAGACCAGTGGCCAGTGGTCAACAGAGACAATCCACAAGGTGGGTGACAGGCAGATGAAATATAATGCCTGAGAGGGCAGAGACCAGTGGCCAGTGGTCAACAGAGACAATCCACAAGGTGGGTGACAGGCAGATGAAATATAATGCCTGAGAGGACAGACCAGTGGCCAGTGGTCAACAGAGACAATCCACAAGGTGGGTGACAGGCAGATGAAATATAATGCCTGAGAGGATAGAGACCAGTGGCCAGTGGTCAACAGAGACAATCCACAAGGTGGGTGACAGGCAGATGAAATATAATGCCTGAGAGGGCAGAGACCAGTGGCCAGTGGTCAACAGAGACAATCCACAAGGTGGGTGACAGGCAGATGAAATATAATGCCTGAGAGGATAGAGACCAGTGGCCAGTGGTCAACAGAGACAATCCACAAGGTGGGTGACAGGCAGATGAAATATAATGCCTGAGAGGACAGAGACCAGTGGCCAGTGGTCAACAGAGACAATCCACAAGGTGGGTGACAGGCAGATGAAATATAATGCCTGAGAGGGCAGAGACCAGTGGCCAGTGGTCAACAGAGACAATCCACAAGGTGGGTGACAGGCAGATGAAATATAATGCCTGAGAGGACAGACCAGTGGCCAGTGGTCAACAGAGACAATCCACAAGGTGGGTGACAGGCAGATGAAATATAATGCCTGAGAGGATAGAGACCAGTGGCCAGTGGTCAACAGAGACAATCCACAAGGTGGGTGACAGGCAGATGAAATATAATGCCTGAGAGGGCAGAGACCAGTGGCCAGTGGTCAACAGAGACAATCCACAAGGTGGGTGACAGGCAGATGAAATATAATGCCTGAGAGGATAGAGACCAGTGGCCAGTGGTCAACAGAGACAATCCACAAGGTGGGTGACAGGCAGATGAAATATAATGCCTGAGAGGATAGAGACCAGTGGCCAGTGGTCAACAGAGACAATCCACAAGGTGGGTGACAGGCAGATGAAATATAATGCCTGAGAGGACAGAGACCAGTGGCCAGTGGTCAACAGAGACAATCCACAAGGTGGGTGACAGGCAGATGAAATATAATGCCTGAGAGGGCAGAGACCAGTGGCCAGTGGTCAACAGAGACAATCCACAAGGTGGGTGACAGGCAGATGAAATATAATGCCTGAGAGGACAGACCAGTGGCCAGTGGTCAACAGAGACAATCCACAAGGTGGGTGACAGGCAGATGAAATATAATGCCTGAGAGGGCAGAGACCAGTGGCCAGTGGTCAACAGAGACAATCCACAAGGTGGGTGACAGGCAGATGAAATATAATGCCTGAGAGGGCAGAGACCAGTGGCCAGTGGTCAACAGAGACAATCCACAAGGTGGGTGACAGGCAGATGAAATATAATGCCTGAGAGGATAGAGACCAGTGGCCAGTGGTCAACAGAGACAATCCACAAGGTGGGTGACAGGCAGATGAAATATAATGCCTGAGAGGACAGACCAGTGGCCAGTGGTCAACAGAGACAATCCACAAGGTGGGTGACAGGCAGATGAAATATAATGCCTGAGAGGATAGAGACCAGTGGCCAGTGGTCAACAGAGACAATCCACAAGGTGGGTGACAGGCAGATGAAATATAATGCCTGAGAGGACAGAGACCAGTGGCCAGTGGTCAACAGAGACAATCCACAAGGTGGGTGACAGGCAGATGAAATATAATGCCTGAGAGGATAGAGACCAGTGGCCAGTGGTCAACAGAGACAATCCACAAGGTGGGTGACAGGCAGATGAAATATAATGCCTGAGAGGGCAGAGACCAGTGGCCAGTGGTCAACAGAGACAATCCACAAGGTGGGTGACAGGCAGATGAAATATAATGCCTGAGAGGACAGAGACCAGTGGCCAGTGGTCAACAGAGACAATCCACAAGGTGGGTGACAGGCAGATGAAATATAATGCCTGAGAGGGCAGAGACCAGTGGCCAGTGGTCAACAGAGACAATCCACAAGGTGGGTGACAGGCAGATGAAATATAATGCCTGAGAGGACAGACCAGTGGCCAGTGGTCAACAGAGACAATCCACAAGGTGGGTGACAGGCAGATGAAATATAATGCCTGAGAGGGCAGAGACCAGTGGCCAGTGGTCAACAGAGACAATCCACAAGGTGGGTGACAGGCAGATGAAATATAATGCCTGAGAGGATAGAGACCAGTGGCCAGTGGTCAACAGAGACAATCCACAAGGTGGGTGACAGGCAGATGAAATATAATGCCTGAGAGGGCAGAGACCAGTGGCCAGTGGTCAACAGAGACAATCCACAAGGTGGGTGACAGGCAGATGAAATATAATGCCTGAGAGGGCAGAGACCAGTGGCCAGTGGTCAACAGAGACAATCCACAAGGTGGGTGACATGAAATATAATGCCTGAGAGGGCAGAGACCAGTGGCCAGTGGTCAACAGAGACAATCCACAAGGTGGGTGACAGGCAGATGAAATATAATGCCTGAGAGGGCAGAGACCAGTGGCCAGTGGTCAACAGAGACAATCCACAAGGTGGGTGACAGGCAGATGAAATATAATGCCTGAGAGGATAGAGACCAGTGGCCAGTGGTCAACAGAGACAATCCACAAGGTGGGTGACAGGCAGATGAAATATAATGCCTGAGAGGGCAGAGACCAGTGGCCAGTGGTCAACAGAGACAATCCACAAGGTGGGTGACAGGCAGATGAAATATAATGCCTGAGAGGATAGAGACCAGTGGCCAGTGGTCAACAGAGACAATCCACAAGGTGGGTGACAGGCAGATGAAATATAATGCCTGAGAGGGCAGAGACCAGTGGCCAGTGGTCAACAGAGACAATCCACAAGGTGGGTGACATGAAATATAATGCCTGAGAGGGCAGAGACCAGTGGCCAGTGGTCAACAGAGACAATCCACAAGGTGGGTGACAGGCAGATGAAATATAATGCCTGAGAGGATAGAGACCAGTGGCCAGTGGTCAACAGAGACAATCCACAAGGTGGGTGACAGGCAGATGAAATATAATGCCTGAGAGGGCAGAGACCAGTGGCCAGTGGTCAACAGAGACAATCCACAAGGTGGGTGACAGGCAGATGAAATATAATGCCTGAGAGGGCAGAGACCAGTGGCCAGTGGTCAACAGAGACAATCCACAAGGTGGGTGACAGGCAGATGAAATATAATGCCTGAGAGGATAGAGACCAGTGGCCAGTGGTCAACAGAGACAATCCACAAGGTGGGTGACAGGCAGATGAAATATAATGCCTGAGAGGGCAGAGACCAGTGGCCAGTGGTCAACAGAGACAATCCACAAGGTGGGTGACAGGCAGATGAAATATAATGCCTGAGAGGATAGAGACCAGTGGCCAGTGGTCAACAGAGACAATCCACAAGGTGGGTGACAGGCAGATGAAATATAATGCCTGAGAGGGCAGAGACCAGTGGCCAGTGGTCAACAGAGACAATCCACAAGGTGGGTGACAGGCAGATGAAATATAATGCCTGAGAGGGCAGAGACCAGTGGCCAGTGGTCAACAGAGACAATCCACAAGGTGGGTGACAGGCAGATGAAATATAATGCCTGAGAGGATAGAGACCAGTGGCCAGTGGTCAACAGAGACAATCCACAAGGTGGGTGACAGGCAGATGAAATATAATGCCTGAGAGGGCAGAGACCAGTGGCCAGTGGTCAACAGAGACAATCCACAAGGTGGGTGACAGGCAGATGAAATATAATGCCTGAGAGGGCAGAGACCAGTGGCCAGTGGTCAACAGAGACAATCCACAAGGTGGGTGACATGAAATATAATGCCTGAGAGGGCAGAGACCAGTGGCCAGTGGTCAACAGAGACAATCCACAAGGTGGGTGACAGGCAGATGAAATATAATGCCTGAGAGGATAGAGACCAGTGGCCAGTGGTCAACAGAGACAATCCACAAGGTGGGTGACAGGCAGATGAAATATAATGCCTGAGAGGGCAGAGACCAGTGGCCAGTGGTCAACAGAGACAATCCACAAGGTGGGTGACAGGCAGATGAAATATAATGCCTGAGAGGGCAGAGACCAGTGGCCAGTGGTCAACAGAGACAATCCACAAGGTGGGTGACAGGCAGATGAAATATAATGCCTGAGAGGGCAGAGACCAGTGGCCAGTGGTCAACAGAGACAATCCACAAGGTGGGTGACAGGCAGATGAAATATAATGCCTGAGAGGATAGAGACCAGTGGCCAGTGGTCAACAGAGACAATCCACAAGGTGGGTGACAGGCAGATGAAATATAATGCCTGAGAGGGCAGAGACCAGTGGCCAGTGGTCAACAGAGACAATCCACAAGGTGGGTGACAGGCAGATGAAATATAATGCCTGAGAGGATAGAGACCAGTGGCCAGTGGTCAACAGAGACAATCCACAAGGTGGGTGACAGGCAGATGAAATATAATGCCTGAGAGGGCAGAGACCAGTGGCCAGTGGTCAACAGAGACAATCCACAAGGTGGGTGACATGAAATATAATGCCTGAGAGGGCAGAGACCAGTGGCCAGTGGTCAACAGAGACAATCCACAAGGTGGGTGACATGAAATATAATGCCTGAGAGGGCAGAGACCAGTGGCCAGTGGTCAACAGAGACAATCCACAAGGTGGGTGACAGGCAGATGAAATATAATGCCTGAGAGGATAGAGACCAGTGGCCAGTGGTCAACAGAGACAATCCACAAGGTGGGTGACAGGCAGATGAAATATAATGCCTGAGAGGGCAGAGACCAGTGGCCAGTGGTCAACAGAGACAATCCACAAGGTGGGTGACAGGCAGATGAAATATAATGCCTGAGAGGGCAGAGACCAGTGGCCAGTGGTCAACAGAGACAATCCACAAGGTGGGTGACAGGCAGATGAAATATAATGCCTGAGAGGGCAGAGACCAGTGGCCAGTGGTCAACAGAGACAATCCACAAGGTGGGTGACAGGCAGATGAAATATAATGCCTGAGAGGATAGAGACCAGTGGCCAGTGGTCAACAGAGACAATCCACAAGGTGGGTGACAGGCAGATGAAATATAATGCCTGAGAGGGCAGAGACCAGTGGCCAGTGGTCAACAGAGACAATCCACAAGGTGGGTGACAGGCAGATGAAATATAATGCCTGAGAGGATAGAGACCAGTGGCCAGTGGTCAACAGAGACAATCCACAAGGTGGGTGACAGGCAGATGAAATATAATGCCTGAGAGGACAGACCAGTGGCCAGTGGTCAACAGAGACAATCCACAAGGTGGGTGACAGGCAGATGAAATATAATGCCTGAGAGGGCAGAGACCAGTGGCCAGTGGTCAACAGAGACAATCCACAAGGTGGGTGACAGGCAGATGAAATATAATGCCTGAGAGGGCAGAGACCAGTGGCCAGTGGTCAACAGAGACAATCCACAAGGTGGGTGACAGGCAGATGAAATATAATGCCTGAGAGGGCAGAGACCAGTGGCCAGTGGTCAACAGAGACAATCCACAAGGTGGGTGACAGGCAGATGAAATATAATGCCTGAGAGGGCAGAGACCAGTGGCCAGTGGTCAACAGAGACAATCCACAAGGTGGGTGACAGGCAGATGAAATATAATGCCTGAGAGGATAGAGACCAGTGGCCAGTGGTCAACAGAGACAATCCACAAGGTGGGTGACAGGCAGATGAAATATAATGCCTGAGAGGGCAGAGACCAGTGGCCAGTGGTCAACAGAGACAATCCACAAGGTGGGTGACAGGCAGATGAAATATAATGCCTGAGAGGATAGAGACCAGTGGCCAGTGGTCAACAGAGACAATCCACAAGGTGGGTGACAGGCAGATGAAATATAATGCCTGAGAGGATAGAGACCAGTGGCCAGTGGTCAACAGAGACAATCCACAAGGTGGGTGACAGGCAGATGAAATATAATGCCTGAGAGGATAGAGACCAGTGGCCAGTGGTCAACAGAGACAATCCACAAGGTGGGTGACAGAGATGAAATATAATGCCTGAGAGGATAGAGACCAGTGGCCAGTGGTCAACAGAGACAATCCACAAGGTGGGTGACAGGCAGATGAAATATAATGCCTGAGAGGATAGAGACCAGTGGCCAGTGGTCAACAGAGACAATCCACAAGGTGGGTGACAGGCAGATGAAATATAATGCCTGAGAGGATAGAGACCAGTGGCCAGTGGTCAACAGAGACAATCCACAAGGTGGGTGACAGATGAAATATAATGCCTGAGAGGATAGAGACCAGTGGCCAGTGGTCAACAGAGACAATCCACAAGGTGGGTGACAGGCAGATGAAATATAATGCCTGAGAGGATAGAGACCAGTGGCCAGTGGTCAACAGAGACAATCCACAAGGTGGGTGACAGGCAGATGAAATATAATGCCTGAGAGGACAGAGACCAGTGGCCAGTGGTCAACAGAGACAATCCACAAGGTGGGTGACAGGCAGATGAAATATAATGCCTGAGAGGGCAGAGACCAGTGGCCAGTGGTCAACAGAGACAATCCACAAGGTGGGTGACAGGCAGATGAAATATAATGCCTGAGAGGGCAGAGACCAGTGGCCAGTGGTCAACAGAGACAATCCACAAGGTGGGTGACAGGCAGATGAAATATAATGCCTGAGAGGGCAGAGACCAGTGGCCAGTGGTCAACAGAGACAATCCACAAGGTGGGTGACAGGCAGATGAAATATAATGCCTGAGAGGGCAGAGACCAGTGGCCAGTGGTCAACAGAGACAATCCACAAGGTGGGTGACAGGCAGATGAAATATAATGCCTGAGAGGACAGACCAGTGGCCAGTGGTCAACAGAGACAATCCACAAGGTGGGTGACAGGCAGATGAAATATAATGCCTGAGAGGGCAGAGACCAGTGGCCAGTGGTCAACAGAGACAATCCACAAGGTGGGTGACAGGCAGATGAAATATAATGCCTGAGAGGATAGAGACCAGTGGCCAGTGGTCAACAGAGACAATCCACAAGGTGGGTGACAGGCAGATGAAATATAATGCCTGAGAGGGCAGAGACCAGTGGCCAGTGGTCAACAGAGACAATCCACAAGGTGGGTGACAGGCAGATGAAATATAATGCCTGAGAGGATAGAGACCAGTGGCCAGTGGTCAACAGAGACAATCCACAAGGTGGGTGACAGGCAGATGAAATATAATGCCTGAGAGGGCAGAGACCAGTGGCCAGTGGTCAACAGAGACAATCCACAAGGTGGGTGACAGGCAGATGAAATATAATGCCTGAGAGGATAGAGACCAGTGGCCAGTGGTCAACAGAGACAATCCACAAGGTGGGTGACAGGCAGATGAAATATAATGCCTGAGAGGATAGAGACCAGTGGCCAGTGGTCAACAGAGACAATCCACAAGGTGGGTGACAGGCAGATGAAATATAATGCCTGAGAGGACAGACCAGTGGCCAGTGGTCAACAGAGACAATCCACAAGGTGGGTGACAGGCAGATGAAATATAATGCCTGAGAGGATAGAGACCAGTGGCCAGTGGTCAACAGAGACAATCCACAAGGTGGGTGACAGGCAGATGAAATATAATGCCTGAGAGGATAGAGACCAGTGGCCAGTGGTCAACAGAGACAATCCACAAGGTGGGTGACAGGCAGATGAAATATAATGCCTGAGAGGACAGACCAGTGGCCAGTGGTCAACAGAGACAATCCACAAGGTGGGTGACAGGCAGATGAAATATAATGCCTGAGAGGGCAGAGACCAGTGGCCAGTGGTCAACAGAGACAATCCACAAGGTGGGTGACAGGCAGATGAAATATAATGCCTGAGAGGGCAGAGACCAGTGGCCAGTGGTCAACAGAGACAATCCACAAGGTGGGTGACAGGCAGATGAAATATAATGCCTGAGAGGACAGAGACCAGTGGCCAGTGGTCAACAGAGACAATCCACAAGGTGGGTGACAGGCAGATGAAATATAATGCCTGAGAGGATAGAGACCAGTGGCCAGTGGTCAACAGAGACAATCCACAAGGTGGGTGACAGGCAGATGAAATATAATGCCTGAGAGGATAGAGACCAGTGGCCAGTGGTCAACAGAGACAATCCACAAGGTGGGTGACAGGCAGATGAAATATAATGCCTGAGAGGATAGAGACCAGTGGCCAGTGGTCAACAGAGACAATCCACAAGGTGGGTGACAGGCAGATGAAATATAATGCCTGAGAGGATAGAGACCAGTGGCCAGTGGTCAACAGAGACAATCCACAAGGTGGGTGACAGGCAGATGAAATATAATGCCTGAGAGGACAGAGACCAGTGGCCAGTGGTCAACAGAGACAATCCACAAGGTGGGTGACAGGCAGATGAAATATAATGCCTGAGAGGGCAGAGACCAGTGGCCAGTGGTCAACAGAGACAATCCACAAGGTGGGTGACAGGCAGATGAAATATAATGCCTGAGAGGATAGAGACCAGTGGCCAGGTGGTCAACAGAGACAATCCACAAGGTGGGTGACAGGCAGATGAAATATAATGCCTGAGAGGATAGAGACCAGTGGCCAGTGGTCAACAGAGACAATCCACAAGGTGGGTGACAGGCAGATGAAATATAATGCCTGAGAGGATAGAGACCAGTGGCCAGTGGTCAACAGAGACAATCCACAAGGTGGGTGACAGGCAGATGAAATATAATGCCTGAGAGGATAGAGACCAGTGGCCAGTGGTCAACAGAGACAATCCACAAGGTGGGTGACAGGCAGATGAAATATAATGCCTGAGAGGACAGAGACCAGTGGCCAGTGGTCAACAGAGACAATCCACAAGGTGGGTGACAGGCAGATGAAATATAATGCCTGAGAGGACAGAGACCAGTGGCCAGTGGTCAACAGAGACAATCCACAAGGTGGGTGACAGGCAGATGAAATATAATGCCTGAGAGGACAGACCAGTGGCCAGTGGTCAACAGAGACAATCCACAAGGTGGGTGACAGGCAGATGAAATATAATGCCTGAGAGGATAGAGACCAGTGGCCAGTGGTCAACAGAGACAATCCACAAGGTGGGTGACAGGCAGATGAAATATAATGCCTGAGAGGATAGAGACCAGTGGCCAGTGGTCAACAGAGACAATCCACAAGGTGGGTGACAGGCAGATGAAATATAATGCCTGAGAGGATAGAGACCAGTGGCCAGTGGTCAACAGAGACAATCCACAAGGTGGGTGACAGGCAGATGAAATATAATGCCTGAGAGGATAGAGACCAGTGGCCAGTGGTCAACAGAGACAATCCACAAGGTGGGTGACAGGCAGATGAAATATAATGCCTGAGAGGATAGAGACCAGTGGCCAGTGGTCAACAGAGACAATCCACAAGGTGGGTGACAATGAAATATAATGCCTGAGAGGACAGGACCAGTGGCCAGTGGTCAACAGAGACAATCCACAAGGTGGGTGACAGGCAGATGAAATATAATGCCTGAGAGGATAGAGACCAGTGGCCAGTGGTCAACAGAGACAATCCACAAGGTGGGTGACATGAAATATAATGCCTGAGAGGGCAGAGACCAGTGGCCAGTGGTCAACAGAGACAATCCACAAGGTGGGTGACAGGCAGATGAAATATAATGCCTGAGAGGATAGAGACCAGTGGCCAGTGGTCAACAGAGACAATCCACAAGGTGGGTGACAGGCAGATGAAATATAATGCCTGAGAGGACAGAGACCAGTGGCCAGTGGTCAACAGAGACAATCCACAAGGTGGGTGACAGGCAGATGAAATATAATGCCTGAGAGGACAGACCAGTGGCCAGTGGTCAACAGAGACAATCCACAAGGTGGGTGACAGGCAGATGAAATATAATGCCTGAGAGGACAGACCAGTGGCCAGTGGTCAACAGAGACAATCCACAAGGTGGGTGACAGGCAGATGAAATATAATGCCTGAGAGGACAGAGACCAGTGGCCAGTGGTCAACAGAGACAATCCACAAGGTGGGTGACAGGCAGATGAAATATAATGCCTGAGAGGACAGACCAGTGGCCAGTGGTCAACAGAGACAATCCACAAGGTGGGTGACAGGCAGATGAAATATAATGCCTGAGAGGATAGAGACCAGTGGCCAGTGGTCAACAGAGACAATCCACAAGGTGGGTGACAGGCAGATGAAATATAATGCCTGAGAGGACAGACCAGTGGCCAGTGGTCAACAGAGACAATCCACAAGGTGGGTGACAGGCAGATGAAATATAATGCCTGAGAGGATAGAGACCAGTGGCCAGTGGTCAACAGAGACAATCCACAAGGTGGGTGACAGGCAGATGAAATATAATGCCTGAGAGGATAGAGACCAGTGGCCAGTGGTCAACAGAGACAATCCACAAGGTGGGTGACAGGCAGATGAAATATAATGCCTGAGAGGACAGACCAGTGGCCAGTGGTCAACAGAGACAATCCACAAGGTGGGTGACAGGCAGATGAAATATAATGCCTGAGAGGATAGAGACCAGTGGCCAGTGGTCAACAGAGACAATCCACAAGGTGGGTGACAGGCAGATGAAATATAATGCCTGAGAGGACAGACCAGTGGCCAGTGGTCAACAGAGACAATCCACAAGGTGGGTGACAGGCAGATGAAATATAATGCCTGAGAGGATAGAGACCAGTGGCCAGTGGTCAACAGAGACAATCCACAAGGTGGGTGACAGGCAGATGAAATATAATGCCTGAGAGGACAGACCAGTGGCCAGTGGTCAACAGAGACAATCCACAAGGTGGGTGACAGGCAGATGAAATATAATGCCTGAGAGGATAGAGACCAGTGGCCAGTGGTCAACAGAGACAATCCACAAGGTGGGTGACAGGCAGATGAAATATAATGCCTGAGAGGACAGACCAGTGGCCAGTGGTCAACAGAGACAATCCACAAGGTGGGTGACAGGCAGATGAAATATAATGCCTGAGAGGATAGAGACCAGTGGCCAGTGGTCAACAGAGACAATCCACAAGGTGGGTGACAGGCAGATGAAATATAATGCCTGAGAGGACAGACCAGTGGCCAGTGGTCAACAGAGACAATCCACAAGGTGGGTGACAGGCAGATGAAATATAATGCCTGAGAGGATAGAGACCAGTGGCCAGTGGTCAACAGAGACAATCCACAAGGTGGGTGACAGGCAGATGAAATATAATGCCTGAGAGGATAGAGACCAGTGGCCAGTGGTCAACAGAGACAATCCACAAGGTGGGTGACAGGCAGATGAAATATAATGCCTGAGAGGACAGACCAGTGGCCAGTGGTCAACAGAGACAATCCACAAGGTGGGTGACAGGCAGATGAAATATAATGCCTGAGAGGATAGAGACCAGTGGCCAGTGGTCAACAGAGACAATCCACAAGGTGGGTGACAGGCAGATGAAATATAATGCCTGAGAGGACAGACCAGTGGCCAGTGGTCAACAGAGACAATCCACAAGGTGGGTGACAGGCAGATGAAATATAATGCCTGAGAGGATAGAGACCAGTGGCCAGTGGTCAACAGAGACAATCCACAAGGTGGGTGACAGGCAGATGAAATATAATGCCTGAGAGGACAGACCAGTGGCCAGTGGTCAACAGAGACAATCCACAAGGTGGGTGACAGGCAGATGAAATATAATGCCTGAGAGGATAGAGACCAGTGGCCAGTGGTCAACAGAGACAATCCACAAGGTGGGTGACAGGCAGATGAAATATAATGCCTGAGAGGATAGAGACCAGTGGCCAGTGGTCAACAGAGACAATCCACAAGGTGGGTGACAGGCAGATGAAATATAATGCCTGAGAGGACAGACCAGTGGCCAGTGGTCAACAGAGACAATCCACAAGGTGGGTGACAGGCAGATGAAATATAATGCCTGAGAGGGCAGAGACCAGTGGCCAGTGGTCAACAGAGACAATCCACAAGGTGGGTGACAGGCAGATGAAATATAATGCCTGAGAGGATAGAGACCAGTGGCCAGTGGTCAACAGAGACAATCCACAAGGTGGGTGACAGGCAGATGAAATATAATGCCTGAGAGGATAGAGACCAGTGGCCAGTGGTCAACAGAGACAATCCACAAGGTGGGTGACAGGCAGATGAAATATAATGCCTGAGAGGATAGAGACCAGTGGCCAGTGGTCAACAGAGACAATCCACAAGGTGGGTGACAGGCAGATGAAATATAATGCCTGAGAGGGACAGACCAGTGGCCAGTGGTCAACAGAGACAATCCACAAGGTGGGTGACAGGCAGATGAAATATAATGCCTGAGAGGATAGAGACCAGTGGCCAGTGGTCAACAGAGACAATCCACAAGGTGGGTGACAGGCAGATGAAATATAATGCCTGAGAGGACAGACCAGTGGCCAGTGGTCAACAGAGACAATCCACAAGGTGGGTGACAGGCAGATGAAATATAATGCCTGAGAGGGCAGAGACCAGTGGCCAGTGGTCAACAGAGACAATCCACAAGGTGGGTGACAGGCAGATGAAATATAATGCCTGAGAGGATAGAGACCAGTGGCCAGTGGTCAACAGAGACAATCCACAAGGTGGGTGACAGGCAGATGAAATATAATGCCTGAGAGGATAGAGACCAGTGGCCAGTGGTCAACAGAGACAATCCACAAGGTGGGTGACAGGCAGATGAAATATAATGCCTGAGAGGATAGAGACCAGTGGCCAGTGGTCAACAGAGACAATCCACAAGGTGGGTGACAGGCAGATGAAATATAATGCCTGAGAGGGCTAGAGACCAGTGGCCAGTGGTCAACAGAGACAATCCACAAGGTGGGTGACAGGCAGATGAAATATAATGCCTGAGAGGATAGAGACCAGTGGCCAGTGGTCAACAGAGACAATCCACAAGGTGGGTGACAGGCAGATGAAATATAATGCCTGAGAGGATAGAGACCAGTGGCCAGTGGTCAACAGAGACAATCCACAAGGTGGGTGACAGGCAGATGAAATATAATGCCTGAGAGGATAGAGACCAGTGGCCAGTGGTCAACAGAGACAATCCACAAGGTGGGTGACAGGCAGATGAAATATAATGCCTGAGAGGATAGAGACCAGTGGCCAGTGGTCAACAGAGACAATCCACAAGGTGGGTGACAGGCAGATGAAATATAATGCCTGAGAGGATAGAGACCAGTGGCCAGTGGTCAACAGAGACAATCCACAAGGTGGGTGACAGGCAGATGAAATATAATGCCTGAGAGGATAGAGACCAGTGGCCAGTGGTCAACAGAGACAATCCACAAGGTGGGTGACAGGCAGATGAAATATAATGCCTGAGAGGGCAGAGACCAGTGGCCAGTGGTCAACAGAGACAATCCACAAGGTGGGTGACAGGCAGATGAAATATAATGCCTGAGAGGATAGAGACCAGTGGCCAGTGGTCAACAGAGACAATCCACAAGGTGGGTGACATGAAATATAATGCCTGAGAGGATAGTGGCCCGTGGTCAACAGAGACAATCCACAAGGTGGGTGACAGGCAGATGAAATATAATGCCTGAGAGGGCAGAGACCAGTGGCCAGTGGTCAACAGAGACAATCCACAAGGTGGGTGACAGGCAGATGAAATATAATGCCTGAGAGGATAGAGACCAGTGGCCAGTGGTCAACAGAGACAATCCACAAGGTGGGTGACAGGCAGATGAAATATAATGCCTGAGAGGGCAGAGACCAGTGGCCAGTGGTCAACAGAGACAATCCACAAGGTGGGTGACAGGCAGATGAAATATAATGCCTGAGAGGATAGAGACCAGTGGCCAGTGGTCAACAGAGACAATCCACAAGGTGGGTGACATGAAATATAATGCCTGAGAGGATCAGTGGCCCGTGGTCAACAGAGACAATCCACAAGGTGGGTGACAGGCAGATGAAATATAATGCCTGAGAGGGCAGAGACCAGTGGCCAGTGGTCAACAGAGACAATCCACAAGGTGGGTGACAGGCAGATGAAATATAATGCCTGAGAGGATAGAGACCAGTGGCCAGTGGTCAACAGAGACAATCCACAAGGTGGGTGACAGGCAGATGAAATATAATGCCTGAGAGGGCAGAGACCAGTGGCCAGTGGTCAACAGAGACAATCCACAAGGTGGGTGACAGGCAGATGAAATATAATGCCTGAGAGGGCAGAGACCAGTGGCCAGTGGTCAACAGAGACAATCCACAAGGTGGGTGACAGGCAGATGAAATATAATGCCTGAGAGGATAGAGACCAGTGGCCAGTGGTCAACAGAGACAATCCACAAGGTGGGTGACAGGCAGATGAAATATAATGCCTGAGAGGATAGAGACCAGTGGCCAGTGGTCAACAGAGACAATCCACAAGGTGGGTGACAGGCAGATGAAATATAATGCCTGAGAGGATAGAGACCAGTGGCCAGTGGTCAACAGAGACAATCCACAAGGTGGGTGACAGGCAGATGAAATATAATGCCTGAGAGGATAGAGACCAGTGGCCAGTGGTCAACAGAGACAATCCACAAGGTGGGTGACAGGCAGATGAAATATAATGCCTGAGAGGGCAGA
>OZ024743.1:326664342-326719804 GCA_964016885.1 Eledone cirrhosa | reverse complement strand
AGGTGGGTGACAGATGAAATATAGAAAAGATTGAAATAGGAGGAGGACAAGGAAACGTGCACCTGCACAGAAGTGACTACAATAGATAATTGGTTGCGGAACAATTGGTATCAGTCAATAAGGTAAGGCCAGATAATTGGTAATTAATGATTAGCCTATTTGTTTATCAGTACATCCCTACTTTACATATTTGGATTAAACAAGCAGTAGTTTACTTTTTAACTCCATCACTATGTATTGAATATAAAAGAGAGGCAGATATTTGGCAGAAATGGTTGAGGGTCAAACTAAATTCTTTACAGTAATCACTTTTTGTTATTCAGTTCTGAGCTCAAATCCCATGTGCGTTAAGTTTTTCTTTTATCCTTTTGGATGGGAAGAGAGGAAAGGAAAAAAATTGTTTAAAAATATACTAGATTTATTTCAATTATTCTCTCTCCTTGGACAGAAGCTAAAGAAATCCATACATAAAAGTCGTAGTGTAAGTCTAAAGTCTGTCTTAAGCCATTTAAAACTCGTTGGGCTGTCGTGAAGCAACTGAGTACAAGACTACCCCTGGACAGGACGCCAGGCCATCACAAGGTTAAATCTCCAGCTATTGGTGGTACTCATTTTAATCTGAGTATACTGGAGCAACGTGAAATGAAGGTGCTTTGCTGAAGAACAGAACATGCAATCCAGCCCAGGAATTGAACCCATGACATTAGGAATACATAAGAGCTCCTCCTTTCCTTTTTCTCTAAATAAAACTGCAATCCAATATTCGAGAGTGCTAGATGAAGAAGCCAATAGTAATGACTCCATCCCAGTGGAGAACTAGCCAGGATCTGGTTCTTGCTCGATAAATAGTTGAGAGGGAAATCGAAAGTTCAGACACATCATGACCTACACAATTGTGTTGTAAAAAGTACTTGCTTGTTATACCAATAGTTTCTTCTGTTCTCACGTGGCAACACGAGTGTCACCGAGAGTTGGCTTTATTTGCAGTGATGACTCAAAGATTTAATTATCATCATCACTAATAGCTGAGCTGGATGACGAACTTTCAAGAGCTCCTTCTCGGACGTCTTTTTGACTTCTTCATCCTGCTTTCTCTTTCTTACTTTCACATCATGAATCTTCTTTTCCTTCTTCTGAATGGCTCTCACATGTTCTGCATCAACACCAGCCAGGAATAAAGACATTTGATCTTCCTGCTGTGTCTCAAGGAAAGCTTTGTCTCCAGTTGGGACATCCTTTCATTTGAGAACGACCTGGCTTGCAATGTCAAAAATTTCCTCGAGATTACTGTTCCAAATCTGACGCTTTACAATTGCTTTGTCAGTCATCCTTGATTTTTCTTTTTCAGTCCTTGATACTCCTTAAACAATTTCTCGTTTTGGTAGTGATGTTAGATTTTATCCACACTTTCTGGATCTTCTGGCTAGTGTTTTTTACGGCAACTGAAATTGTCTCCCCGAGTTCGACGTGATGGTAGAGAAAACACAAGAGCACTTATTGTTTGGAGGGAAGTCGAATCCGAAGTAACTTCCCCTCGAGCTTTTTCTCATGCTACCAAATGGTCTTTCTGATTTCCTGTTTCTTATTTTTTGTAAAAGAGAGTCACTCCAAGTAGAGTTGCTACTTCCCTGAATTGAGAGATCACAGCTCCGATACTATGTGCATGTGGTTAGAATGTCTCAGGAAAGAATCGCTGGACAGATTTTACGGGCAAAACCAACCGGCCGGCGACCCAGGGTTACATCCAGAGTAAGATGGTTGGATAACATCCTTGTGTTTGGCTGGTCTCGCTTAGTTGGAGACGGTTGCTTCTGGCAGGAAGGAGTGTTTGAAGACTCTGCTCCCATGACCCTCTCAGGAATAAGTGGGCGAATAATATAAAGAGTGATGTGCTCATGTACGGAGATGGTATAAAATAGCATATCAATTAGGGTAAAGATCCATGACAGAAAAGGAAGTTGCCATCGGCCGCTACGAGGAATCGAACCTCGTATCTTCCAGATACCGTTAAACTCTATTTTGTAAGCAATTTTATAGCATCTCCGCGCATAAGCACACCAATCGTTATATTATCCTTATTTCCTTAGCGCTTCGTAAACGGATGGCAGCTTCGGTAGAGTGTCTGACAAACTGCTTTGCAGTATTTAATTACGTCCATTTCCGTTCTGATTTCAAATCCCGTTGAGGTTAGCTTTGCCTATCATCTTTTCGGCTTCGATAAAATAAAGTATCATTAACACACTGGGGTCGATTTAATCGACTTTTCCTTTCCCTTTTTATTGCTGGCCTTGTGCTAAAAGTAGAAACAATTATTAGTTGTGTTGTTAACATTTGAAACCAAAAGATTATATCATATTTTAAATGAATCTCTCTTGGTTGTATATTACTACGTTTCCTATAAACTATGATCTAGAAATCGAAAGTCTGTCTTAAGCTAGTAAGCTCGTTAAGCTGGTGCTTATCCCAGTTTCATGGCGTGAAGCGACAGAGTACAAGACACCCCCCTGGACAGTACACCAGTCCATCGCAGGGTTAAACCTCCAGCTATTACTGGTACTCATTTACAGCTGAGTATACTGGAACAACGTGAAATGAAGTGTTTTACTCAAGAATACAACATGCAACCCAGCCCAGGAATCGAACCCACGACATTATGATCGTAAGTCCAACACTAGGCCACGCTAGTTACATAAAAAAAAGACGTATTAGGTAATGTAGGCCTGATTAACTTTGAAAGTATGGGATGGAAACAGTTAGAATGACTTGATCTGAGCGATCAGAGCTGGAATGGATCTCCATAGGTTTCGACGATGAGTATGTCAGTTGTTCGATCAACAGAACAACCTGCTCATGAAATAAATTATTGAGCATTCCACAGACACGTGTAACATTTACGTAATTCTTAGAGATATTCAGCATGACACAGTGAATGTGTGAGAAGGTTGACCTTTTGATACAGATAGTGTCCAAACGAATTTTGCAAGTGGGAAGCGAACCCAGGTCCCAATGACTGCGAAGTGAACTTCTTAACTTTTCGACCATGCTGCATTCACCGATTAGAGCTAGTCTGGGGGCGAAATGCCATAACCCCCTCCACACTCCGCCACCACTATCGACACCGACGACGACGACAAAGCTGGCACCTTTTATATTTTATGGTGTTATATTCTAAAAAAAAAATCGTTTACACCATAACCTGACACAAGATTTTATATTTTCTTCGTGTGAGTAGAATGTCTACACAGTCGTTTGTCTTTGATTCTTCATGTTCGACAATGTCATTATCGTATCAAAGCGATTCCAAGAATTCTGTTGGAATTTTCTGGAATTTGGTAGATTGAGATTTGAAACAGTAATCACGTAACAAGCGAATCCCACTTTATTACTGTTCTCTTCCCCCCTTCTGCCTTTTTTCCATCTCTCTATCTCCCCTATTATTGCTGACAGGCTTAGGAATCAATCAGAGGAAACCAGTTTAACGGAGACATTGTCTCTGCTACGTAAGTATCTGCAGCTATCTGCAAATGTCTGAGAATACTATTATTCATGGCCGTTTCCTCTTAAAGTGTGTTGGACAATGCAGATAAGGGTATAAAAGCAAAAACAAAGAGCCGAGGGGAAACGTAGGGTAATTGTTGCAAGGACAGAGACAGTAGTTGTGTATATATATGTAGGCAAGGACAGAAGAGAGAGCAAAGAGGGTTCTAGACACACAAGCAGAGGAAGAGCGAGGAGAAGAGAGAGAGGGTCAGAGAAAGAGAGGCAGAGAGAAAAGGAGAGAGAGAGAGAGGAAGAGAGAAAATGAAGAAGTAGGAAGAAAGACTGAGAGATAGGGGAAACAGCGACAAAGAAGGAAAAAGAAAAAGAGAGTGAGAGAGAGTATGAGAGGAAGAGAGAGAGAGAGAGAGAGAGAGAGAGAGAGAGCAGGAAAGGAAGAGAGATAGGTAGAAAGATAGACTAAAAGGAGAAGAGAGGCAGGAAGCAGGAATGTATATATACACATACATATATGTTTTAAGTACAATGGGGTTTTAAACATCCACTCTAACACACACACACACACACATACGCACACACATACACATACACACACTTATACGCACACACATACTATATAAATTGTAATTAGTAAAATCCCAACGGAGGGCCCAATTCCTCACAGGCGCCTCTGTCCATTTTTTCCGTCTCCAGGGGTACTATACCTGATTTTATCAATTATTGTAGTGATTGACTATCATTTGGTCATTTCTGGGATGGACCCCCCCCCACACACACAAACACGGAGACACACACACACAGGTACACAGGCACACACACACACACAGAGGCACACACACATAGACAGACACACAGACACACACAGGCACAGACACACAAATACACACACAGAGGCACAAACACACGCACATACACATACACACTCACAGACACACATACACACGCATACACGCACCGACAAGCACACACGCATAAACACACACACACACACACGCACAGATATATGTAAGCTTAAACATTTATTTCAATAATGTTTTTTCTATTTCAGAGATTATGAGATAAAACAAAGCTTATAAGCGAATGACTGATACAGGATAGGAGAGCAACAGGAGAGGTAAAGCTTAAAAGTAATAGGGTGAAAGTAGGAACAGGATAGATTTGGGTCTGAGGTAGAGTTAAATTTGGAAGTGTGGCCGCCCAGATAACATCCCTACTCACTGGTATCGGAGCGGCGGAGTTGGTTACCCGCAAGTTCGAGTTCTGTGAGGTGGAGTGACTGTTCCGGCGTGTTTCCTTCGCCATCATTCGCTGGCAATGTTTTCTCCAGCCTGTCGGCTGTGACCATCCATGAGGCGGACTTACCCTTGAACAGTGAGTGGTATTTACAGATCACGCACACACACATACATACACACACACACACACCGACACACACATACACATACACACATACACACACAGACACATACACCCACACATACACACACACATACAGAGACACACACACACACAGACACACACACAGATAAGAGATCAATAACATTTTTGTTTTTTACCTGAAAAAAAGCTTATTAGTGAATTACTAATAGAGGATAGGGACAGGGGCGGGCTTTCACCTGCTTGAGGCCCTTAGCTAAACGCAATTTGAGGCCCTAATTATGATGATTTAGTGTTAAAGCATAAAAACCAACGATAAAATACTCATATTTTAAAAATGAGGTCCCATAGAATGTGTGGCCCTAAGCTATTTAATTTACAGGTAAGTCCAGCACAGGATAGGAATAATAATAATTGTTTCTACGTTAGGCACAAGGCCAGCAACTTTGGGGAGGGCAAAGTCGATTAATCGACCCCAGTGCGTAACTGATACTTTATTTTATCGACCCCGTAAGGATGAAAGGCAAAATTAACCTCGGCAGGATTTGAACCCAGAACGTATAGGGCCTTAACTCTATGCTGCAAAACACGTCGTTCGACCCTCTACCGATACTGCCAATCCAAATGTACAAATGTCAGGAGAGTAAACAAAAAGTAAGAAGAAAAGTAAAGCATAAAAATAATCAGGTGAAAGTACGAAAAGGATAGATTTCAGTTAGAGATAGAGCTAAATTTGAAAGTGTGACTGTTTAAGTCCATTTTGAGAAAAAAGTCTAACAGCTTAAGTTTCAGTTAAATATTTTTTAATACTGGTTTATAAATTATCTTTTTATTATATCGAAATAAACGATGAACATAATAACAAAATTCACATTTTTCCTCAAACAAATATGCTGACAATATAAGCTTGAAATTACAAACACAAATGTCATAACTATCAAAATTCAACACACACATATATCTATATTTCTTAATTACATAAATATTTCACATGATAATATAGAATCAAAACAAAAGAAAATATTAAGTCAACACTAAATGTACAGAAGCTTCCCTTTAATACTTTTTGAAGTAACCCAACACATTGACAGCTGGTTGTTCTTTTCAAAATATATTTTAATCTTTTTCATTTTTTTATCTTTTAACTTTCTATCTTTTTTACTTTTTAACTTTAATCTCTCTGTCTCTCTGTGCGTGTAGTGTACTTAGTGCGTGTATTGTACTCAAACAAAAGGTTATCTAGAGCCCCAGTAAAAGACCTGTAATGGGGGATCAGCTGCGAATATTGTAATAAGCCGTCTTAGACCTTTTGGGAAAGCCTAACACCCGTCAGCCACCCGAGCCAGGGTTACGGTGAAGCGGCAGGCAACAGTGGATGAGTTTCTTGAAGCCAACGGTTATGATCACGATACGTCAACCATATGGATAGCATTGTCAATGGTTAATACCACAAACTTCAAAATCTACTGTGATGAACGTAGACCTGGCAAATCACGTATAATATTTTTGCTATCGAAAAGATGACAAGGCCAAACTATAGCACCGCGTTTCAAGCCTGTTCAACACAATCTCAGGGTTTCTCAACAGAACTAAATGAAGGGTCAACTCTAAACTCAGTCGAGCAAGTTGATCTTGATGGTGAAAGTCTGGTGTCAATCCAGCGATTATTTTGAAGAATAAAAATTCCCACCCTCTCCAACTTGAACTCTGCAACCTTGTATTCGACACCCAAAATGCTCCTCCATTTTGACTCACCTCAGACATAATTCCACTCTCAAAGAAGGGAAATCTTGCCCTATTTAAAAATTATCGAGGTATCTCGCTTATAGCTATTGCCTCTAAGATTTACAAGTTGATTCTCAGCGGGATATTTTCTTTCCTGAATAACATTTTGAGGAGAAATCAAAACGGATTTCGTAGAGGACGTTCCAGAACTGCACAGATCCTGTCCTTGCGTAGAATCCTTGAAGAAATGAGCCATGGCAATACATAATTTTGCATATTTAAAAAAAACTTTATGAAAGCATTCGATTCAATCAACGGCGAGGTAATGTTTGACATAATGCCACTTTATGGCATTCCAGAGAAGTTAGTTAAAGCAATAAGAACATTATACACCGGCACGGAATCACGAGTCATAATCCCTGATGGAGAAACAGAATATTCCGATATAGTGGATGGGGTTCTTCGAGGAGACAATCTAGCCCCTTTTCTCTTTAAAATAGTTCTGGACTACACCCTACGTATTTCATTGGACGGTAATAAAACGAAAGGGTTAATACTTAAGCTTAGAAGAAGCAGTAGATATCTTGCTGAATGTGTCAATAATCGAAACATAGCTGAGGATTTGGTTCTTCCTTTAAACTCAGTAGCAAATGCCCAACCGCTCTTTCATGTTGAACTCTACTGCAATGACGCAAAAACTGAGTTTATCTCGACAGAATCTGATGTTAGCATAGTCATAGTAAACAGAAAAGCATTAAAGCAAGTAGAACACTTTAAGTACCTTCGTTATTTTACAATGGAGTCGGAAAAGGACTTCCAAATACGTAGAGCTCTGGCCTGGAATGCATTTCATAGGCCAAATAAAATTCGGAAATCCAATATACCGAACAAACTTAGAATCAGCTTGTTTAGAACAACAGTAGAGCCTATCCTTCTCTATGGTTCTGAGACTTGGACCTAAACCTCCTGTCTACAGAGCCGTTTAGATGGATGTTACACTACCCTTCTGAGAAAGGCTCAAAATATTCCTTGGCAGACCCGTCAAATGTTTAGTCAGATATACGGAAAGAATCCCCAAAGTATGTCCACGACTGATTGAACGTCATTCAAAGTTTGTTGGTCGCTGCTTCCGCGCAAAAGATGAGAGGATTTCAGACCTCTTGTTGTGGGAGACAACCTCTACCAGAAAGCTATCAGGATACCATAGCAAGAGACACTAGACTTTACAAGGATGACCTACAAACCTTGATGAGAAACAGAAACTGCTGGCGTGAAGTTGTATTTACTATCTCGCCTAAGGGCGATGGATAAGATAAGATAGTTATTCAAACGTCTTAGCCCCGTTATTAACCGTGATTATGCTGCAAGTATGTTGACTTGTTTAAAAAATTATTAGAGGGAAAACCCAGCAACCCTCGTGGCGTGTGATTGAACGTGCGTGTTTTCTCCAAATGTTTATCTCTTTATTTAAAAAAAAAATATAAATTAAATTTAGTTGTATGAATTCTATTGAAATAAACTTGTGAAGTATTTAAACTTTAAAAAAAAATATATATATATAGTTAATACCATATTTAAAAAGTCACCATTTACGGGATTCAGTGAGAAACTTAAGTTTAAACATTAGAGAATTTATGATGTCACCAGTTTTCTTTCACATAATTATGCGTGCAAATAAACACTTTATATATAAAATTTTAAACGTGGGAGAAGGTATGCATACTTAATAACACACCACAACATGGGGCGTTGAATTTTTAAGATACTGGTATAACCAAGAACCCTCGCGAGCATCCCCTGATGCATAGGTAAAGCGAGCCGCCATCAATGGCAAGAACATTGTTGTTAACGGCCCAGCTCCCTTAATCACTTCGAACGACACAGGATGAAAAATATTTTGCCGAAAATTCCTGGTATTTTAAAATTTTATTCCGTTCGACTATCGATGCAGTGACTCTCATCTTTATCGCAGCATCCAGGATGTGGGAAGGAGCAAAAGAGTAACTAAATGTGGTGTCCCAGATGGGACATCTACCTCTTACCAGGTGCCAAAGAGTAAGAGTATTTGGCCTCTTCCCATCAACCTATGCTCCAGAATTGAGGGGATATTGACTCGCTTGATAATTAGGTTTAGCTCGCTATAACGAGCGAAGCGGTCTGCATCCTGACGGCAAAACAATCCAAGCAGACCCGTGGAGAAAAGTGGTCAACCATCGACATTTAAACCCCACATAAATATTGGTTCTGACAATGGAAGGAACTAGTATCAAGATATCAAAAAGTCTTCGACTAAATTAATTTAGTAAACCAATTTATGGTCATGTGAAATAAGATATACAGCATTATGGAGATGTATATGTTATAAAAAGTGGACGCATCATAGCAGAATGGTTTAGAAGTTCGTCTTGCAATCATTAAGGTCCTGAGTTAGATCTCACTGCGTGGCATCTTGGGTAAGTGTCATTTACCAGAACCTCGTGTCCACCCATGCCTTGTGAGTGAAATTGTGTAGGCAGAAACTGTTTAGAAGCCCATCGAATGGGTTGTATCGGTAATTCGAAGGGCTAGCCTTGTCACACACAATGTGCTAAACTGAATAACTCGGAAAATTACGTTAGAGGTACACGTGTCTGTGGAATGCTCAACCACTTACACGTTAATTCCTTGAACAGGCTGTTCCGTTGATCGAACAACTGGAATACTCATCGTCGAAAGGAAACCGGCGGAGGTCCAGGCCATTTGTTATATGAAATAAGATATTATGGGAATTTTAAAATAATTGATACAAGGACTCAATGTTGATATAGGGGATTAAAAATCATTACGAAACCTTATTTTGGATAATTAAGAAATAATTTATGACACACAATGAAGAAAGTATTAAAAAAGGATAGAAATAAGTAACAGGAAAAGAGACCCCCCCCCCCCCCGAAAATGGGGTTGTGAGAAAAATTAAATAATGAAAAAAAAAAAGGGTAAAGTGAAAGGGCGGGAACAAACTCTACACTTTTGACTAGGCAGTATATCTCACCCCACGGACAAGATAGCGAAATTATTGCCACGGAGAACAGCCAGTGATACCCACTGCACCTTCCTAATTCAGACCTGCCATGGAGTACCATGAAAAAAAGTGGCCCCAAACGGGTAGAAATAAGGCAAAATGGGGATATTTTACATACTGAAAGCTATACCCATTTTCACAAGAGAAGACATCTCTCACCCACACCCCAAAGTAGGTGGGAGATCTCCCCGTCGGACGGGGAAAGTTGACAGGTTTGTCAATTATAGTCGTTCAACGAGAATTAATTAAAAATATTATGAGATGTTTAAAGATAAGCTCAATTGCTATCTTATATTTTGATTACGCAAACTAAAAGGTCTAAATGATCATGTGAAATGGTAACATTGTTGACAAGACTCAGACAAAATTGTGTCTTGCTAACAGCGCTGGCACCAACAATATCGTTCTTTATTTCCAGTGTATAATATAACATCAAGTAACTGGTCCAACCTGACACAACGTGTACACAGTATGAACGCAGATATACAAATATATACGAAACTAAATATGTATACACTCACATACATGCAGATATGTAAATGCATATGTACGCATACAAAAAAGTGCATACACATATATTCGTAGACACGTTAATACAGACATGGAATGAAATGGAGCTCCGTCGGTTTCGACGATGAGTGTTTCAGTTGTTCGATCAACGAAACAGCCTGCTCATAAAATTAAATGATCATGCAAATGGCTGAACACTCCACAGACGCATGTACACTTACATAGTTCTCAGGGAGATTCAGCGTGACGCTGTATGTGGGAATGCTGGCCTTTTGGATTACAGCTACAGTCCATTCGACGCGCATCCAAACAGTTTCTGTCTATCTGATTTCACTCATAGAGCATAGATGAATCCGAAGCTATGTTAAATGACATTTGCCCGAGATGCTCCGTAGTGGAATCGAATCTGGGATTTTGGCCATGCAGCGTCCACATAGCTTCCTTTTTATGGCTATTTTCAGAGTTATTGCATCAAGCATGATATTGTCTCATCCAGGGTGTACGGTCAGATGCATCAAGCATCCATGAGAAATCATTAGTATTCTATCAATTTATATGTATATTTGGAAGTCGACGATCCTGCATTCTTTGAATGTGGTCAATTAATCTTGGGGTGAAACACATCAGCTTAAATGTTGTTATGCATGGTTTGATAAACAATTTCCTTATTATTTATATGGTATTGAAGGCGGCGAATTGGCAGTCTCGCTAGAGCGTCGGCCAACATGTTTTACATCATATAGTTACGTCCCTTTACGTTCTGACTTCAAATCCCACCGGGGTTAGCTTTACCTTTCATCCTTACGTGGGCGATCAAATAAAGTATCAGTAACGCAATGGGGTCGATTTAATCGACTTTACCCTCCCCCCAAATTGTTGGCCTTATGCCTTAACCAGAAACCATTATTGATATGGTCTTGCCAACCCATGCACAAAATTGTTCGCAGTTTTGTTTGATGGAAGTCTCCTCGCTTTCTTATATCTTTTCGGTAACACGTTCAGGTTTGATGTTCATATAAGAGAGTGTGAGAACAACCACTTTGTAAACCATAAAAGTAACTGATTCTGTCGCAACTGAAGTTTTTCGCACAGTTTCCCTAAAGCATCATGCGTAGTGGCATCCTTATTGTGGATGCTTCTAAAGTAACAGATATGATCAATTAGGTCAATAGAGTGGTCATGAATTTGGATTTGAAAGGGGTATTTCTATTGTAGGTAGAAATTGTACTAAGACATTTGGATTTTTTAAAATATCAACTTATGACCAAAACGTTCATAATCATTCACAAATATATACGTAGCCCGTAGATCTTCTGGACTGTGTTATTCGACAGCATCATCAATATATTGAAGCTCAGAAGAATTATAGTCGTTTGATCTTCCAGTTGTTTTGAGTTTACGATGGAAATTCCAGCCAGTATTGATTGCAGTACTGCTGTTAGCTATAGATTAAACAACATAAGCTTGTTTAAATCCCGTTCCACGTAGAGCACCTGTCTTGTCATATTTTCATGAAGAAGCTTGATAATTCTTAAGAACCGAGTCGGACAATCGAAGGATTTAAGAGGCTTCCACATAGTGTCACCAGGCATTGAATCGAAATCCTTGAGAAGATCATAGAAAATAATCGTGACCATAGAACGATGTGGTTCTCGACAAGTTTCCCTGTATCTTTCGTAAGGAAAACGTTCATATCGACTGTTCCACTTTCGGATCCTTTGTAGCCTCTATTCAAAGAGGACATTTATGATAAATACATTTATCATCCTTATTGACGGTGAGGACGCACTAATATCTATCTATCTATCTATCTATCTATCTATCTATCTATCTATCTATCTATCTATCTATCTATCTATCTATCTATCTATCTATCTATATATCTATCTATCTATCTATCTATCTATCTATCTATCTATCTATCTATCTATCTATCTATCTATCTATCTATCTATCTATCTATCTATCTATCTACCAATCTAGCTGTCGTCTGTTCTACAGCGTAGATGTAATTCACTTCGCGCAGAAGTTTTGTTCAAATTTATTGCGGAAATTTTGTAAGTTCAATTTTAATTTTGATACTATTGTGTAGCTTCACCCTCCGTCTGAACTGTCAGGCGGTGGGTCAGCTCATCTTTACCCCTCCTAGGGGTGAAAAACCTGTTTTTAAAAATTTTGTGGCATAAAAAATTTCAATCGTCTGACAGAAATGTTAAACGAAGCGAACGAAAATAGTGGTGGGGGGACAGCGGTAAGAGTTGTAAGCTCGCACGCTTTAGTCCCCCCTTCCTTCCCAACTAACGTCATAGAGAAGGAAGGAAAAAATAAAATAAAAACAGACGAATCTGCGGAGAAAAATGACGAAAACACAAATCTGGACATGGATTCCAACAACGAAAAAAAAAAATTTGAAAAATTGCATGACAATATTAATACCACAAACAAAGACACAAACACAAAAATAACATTTGAAAACAACATCATAGCAGAAAGCAAAGCAGACGACAAAGTCAACACCAATAAGATTTCATTTGCACAAACAACAAAGAAATCTTTGACATATATACCTGAAAATATTTCAGATGTGGCACAAAGAATTGCAGACGCCAAACAATATATAACTGAAGGAGAGAATGGTATTTTATCGGTAAAAATGCCTCAAGAACTCACCAAAGACATTGAAAGTCGAACGGTCGTTTTCCGCACCATCAACAACACTTCTAAAAAACCTGAACAGCCAACTCAAAACAGTACTCACAGAAGTACTTAATGAAACCACTTTCATAAGAAAAGACAGACTGTATGGAAGCCTAGCGATTATTATGAAGAACGAATCGGCGGCAAAAAAATGTGCTTTGTCACCGATTCGTTCGAAAAATTTTACCTTTTATCCATCTTATATGGGTAAAAGAACTCAACGCATATGGCTGGATACAATGATGCCAGATGTGGACTACTGCTGGCTCATAGCTGGCTTCATCGATCCAGCGAATGACAACGTGATTTCCATTGGGAAAACCACAGGCAATGCGTTCAGTGGAACAGGTATAGAGCTTGTAGTGCAAATGAAGCCTGAACGCATCGCCCAAATACCCGACAGAATCCTATTAGAGGGCCACGGGTATATAAACATTAGCGTGGAGGGGAGAAGACCGTCCTGTCATATCTGTGCAGGCAGAGGGCACCTGAAGGCGGCTTGTCCCCAACTCAACAAAAAGAAAACCCTGCTACCAACACCAGCTCCACCACCACCACCACAACAGATAAACAATCAACAAAACTCAGTCCCACCCAACCCGTCCCTCAGTAAAACTACACCACCACCACAACACAAACAGTCACAACACATTACCCCAAAACAAAATACAGGCCCACCCAACCCCTCACTCAATAAAACAACACAACCACCGCAGCCACAACACACAACACAGTCTAACATAGTGACATCCATCTCCCCCACAAAGAAAACCAACACGGAAACATTACCAGCAAACATACCTCTTCCCTCCAACACTGAAGATAACCCAACGAATTCGGAGGAAGAAACGGAGTCCTTCAGACAGATTAAAAGGAAAAAAAGAAAACATGTGCAAAACACACAAGGCCAAACAACCCCCACCCAAATGTCAACACAATCCAACAAAACACAAAACACCCCTCCAGCAACAAACCAAACCAAACCTGCCCCTCCCCTCTTCGAAACACTCACACCATCCGAAAAAAGACATTACACTATACTTACATCAATAGAAACAATAATAAATTAAATGAACTCATAAACAATAATCCTTCGGTACAAACCGAAGGTGTAAACTTTGTTTCTTCAGAAAACTACCCACATTTAAAATTAATAAAGATCCCAATGAACCTCTACCAAAAACTAAAAAAGGATTTTAAGGAGGACGTAGGACCACCCTCTGTCAAACCCATAAACCGCGTCCTACTAAAAAGCTTTCCCCCTCCCCTTCCCCTCCCCAACACAACTCCAAACACCCCAACCCCACCACACACTGACGACCCCACACCACCACAAGACACCCCTTCACCCAACACCCCCGACCCCATGGAAGTCGTGCGACCCGAACCCCGGGAAGCAGAAAGGTAGGTCTCTACACTCTCCTTTGGCTCTGCCGCCCACATGGATGTGTTAAGAGTAGGATGTTTGAATGCACGTGGCCTGGGCTCAACTTGGAAGCAAGCAAAGCTTCTAAATGACCTCACGTCATGTGGTATAAATGTAATGGTTATCTGTGAGACCTGGATCAGCGTCGTGCGGCAGCTGGCCCCTACCTTCGATGACTTTGAGGTGCATGCATCTCTCTGTCAACCTGGAGGTGGGGGTGGGGTTGTCGTACTGCTGCAAAAACACCTGGGTCTTGTCGTACAGGTTGTTCACTCGGACCCGGAGGGTCGTTTGTTGGTGCTAGACGTTGGCAGTAGTGAAGGTGCGGCCTTGAGACTGGTCGCCGTCTACTCCCCTTTCGGAGCTGAACGGCCCGACTTCTTCCAGCGTTTGGAAACTTTTCTGGGAACGTCGCGTTCCCTGCTTCTAGCGGGGGATTGGAATGACATCCTAGATGCACATTGGGACTATGCAGGAGCATGTCCTAATAGAGGGGGGTGTAACAGCCTCAAGGGGTTACTCGACCGTTTTAACTTGGTTGATAGATATCGACTAGATTTTCCAACTGTGCCTACCTGGACTTGGAGAAACCACAGTGGTCAATCTAGATCGTACTTAGATAGATTCTTAGTTAGAAGTAAGGATAGGGACATATTAAGCTGTCCAGAAATGCGCACGGTTGGCTATACGGATCACAAATTAGTGACCTGCGTAGTCAATCTCGAGAAAACACATAAACAGGGTCCCGGTTACTGGAAACTTAATTTGTCTTTACCGGCAAAAGAGACTTACAGAAACCGGATTAGCAGATTAGTTAAGGAGAGGTTGACGGGTGCAATCGTCAACAACCGATGGTGGGCATCTCTCAAAAGAGAGATTAGAACAGAATCAATAAGTTATAGCAAGATGTTAGCTGCCGATAGGAATAGAAACGAGAAAGAATTAACAGGTAAATTAGAAGAGGCAATCAAGAGCGAAGATGTGGCCAGAGTGCTGGCATCGAGGACGGCCTTGAACCAGTTTTTTGATGCAAAGCACGAAGGCTGCGTCATTCGAAGTAAAATACGTGCTCTAGGTAATGAGGGGGCCAAAGCCGTTGGCTGGGCCCGCGTGACAGAAGCTAAGAGTGGAAATCGATCCACCATCCGGTCGTTGCAAGACGAGGATGGACGGGTGATCCAGGAGCCTAAGCAGATGTGCGAGGCCTTTCAAAGGCACTTTGCCCGATTATTCGGGGGAGGCGAGGGCCCGGGCGGGGACGTGGATTTCGGTCCATACCTCGACGGCCCGCCGCGTCTCTCGAGCGAAGAGGCAGAGTCCTGCGAGGGACCAATCTCGGCTGATGAGATCGGAGATGCGCTGAGCCAATGCAGCAGACGCAAATCTCCAGGTCTCGATGGTATACCTTACGAACTTTATTTAGCAATGCCGGTTTTCTTCTCCGAACTCCTCTAAGCGGTCTACTGCAATTGGCAGCAGAACGGGAGAATTCCTTGTTCTGTAGCCAAGGGCGTAGTCTCGCTGGTGAGGAAGGACGAGAACAAGGGGGATAGTATAAATAATTTTCGGCCCATAACCCTGCTAAACACAGAGTTAAAGATTTTGGCCAAGGTGTTAGCAAAGAGGTTGGCGGTTGTCGTGGGTAGCCTGGTGGGAGATGCGCAGACAAGTGCTATCCCATCCAGGTCCATTCACGATAACCTCCACCTCATGCGATACATCACAGAGAGGGTTGGCAACAAACCCGGCTTTGGTGGGGCCCTGATCAACTTGGATCAGTCTAAGGCCTTCGATAGGGTCGACCATGGTTACCTGGATGCGGTGCTAGCGGCGGCTGGGTTCGGTGCTGTTTTCAGAGGCTGGATCACTGCCTTACATAGCAACCACATCTGTTCTAGGATCAAGGTGAACGGCTACCTTTCGAAGCCGTTCGAAATCACACGATCCATTCGACAGGGGTACCCTCTCTCCTCCCTTCTGTACGTATTGACTCTTGAGCCTTTACTGAGGAAGTTAGAGTTGTTGCAGAGTATCCCCCTGGAACCAGGATTGAGCAAAGCGGTGTCGGCCTACGCCGATGACGTAACAGTAATGGTATCGACCGACTCGGAAATCGAGGCGATCGGTACCTTACTGGAGGATTACGAAAGGTTGTCAGGAGCGAAACTGAACCGGGAAAAATCCATCGGGCTGCAACTCGGAACGTGGAGAGGCAGACCGATGCCTCCCGACGGTGTCGTCGGACACTGGACGGAGGGCCCGGTAAAGTTGCTTGGGGTCTGGTTTGGACTGGACCTCCAGGTGGAAAAGAACTGGGACGAGGTTACGAACAAGGTGTTTGCACTAACCCAGAAATGGGCCAAGTGTAAGCTGTCCCTAAAAGGCCGGGCGGAGGTGGCGAACATTTACATAGCGTCCGTCACTTACTACCGCCTGACTGTCGTGCCTTGCCCTAAGGAAACACTCACCACCATGGAACGCATGCTCTTCCAATTTCTTTGGAAGAAGCGCCCTCCTATGGTGAGAAGATCCATCTGCTGCCAACAACCTTCGAAAGGATGGCTGGGGATGCCGTGGTTGATGATGCGTAGGCACGCATTAAGGCTACGGCACCTACAGGTATTCTTCACTGGTCAACCGGTGTGGGCTCCGTTCGTGAAACGAGCCTTTCCGAGACTCGTCTCGCTCACCGAGCTGCAGTCCTGGGTCAAGCAAAGATCCGGAAAACTGGGAGACTGGCACACTGAGTGTGCTCAGGCGCTCAGGGCTCTCTGGCAAGCGGGCCAGGCCATCGGTGGAGAATCCACCTCATCATTCTATAGAGGGATGGTGGCTAGCAGGGGCGATGACACCCTTGGAGAGTCGCTGGACATGGAAGAGGACGAACTGGCCAGCCTGTTCGGTAGGACATTCAGCCCGGGACCTATGGACAACTTCCAGAAGTCCCTGGCCTGGCAGTGCTACCGAGGGGCTTTACCCGTTCGAGAAAGGCTCTACAGACACGGGCGCCCGGGTAGGGACCCCGCCAAAAAGATCTGTCCCAGATGCGTGTGCGACGAGGAAACCGTTGCACACGCATTAGTACACTGCTCGGGCGTAGCCGATCTGTGGGGCTATGTCGAACAACTGCTGTCAAGGGTGAGACCGATCCGGTTGACCACCGAGTCTATTGTAATGATCAAGCCGCCTCCCCCCTTCAAAGATGAAGCAGAGGCGGTGTTTCTGTGCGTAATAGCCATGGCGAAAGAGGTTGTATGGTGGACGCGTCTGAAAGGACTGAGGTCGGGCACCTTTCTCTCTGGCCAACAACTGGTCCGTTTCTTCCGATATCATTTCGGAAGAAGGATCAGGATGGAGAGAGAGGTGCTGCACCCCAGCCGTTTCTATGAAAGATGGGTGAAAGTGGCGAGAATGGCCCGTGTGAATGGGCCTTCACTCTACATCAGACTATAGGTGAGGAAGATGAAAGACCAAGGGAGCACCCCTTCTCTGTGCTCCTGAGGAGAAGGGTTGCACACTTTTTTCGGGGGTGTGTGCGACCCCCCAAGGCGCCTCCTCTCTATTGAGGATTTTGTTAAAAATTTTATTTTTTGTTATATCTTATTTTATTTTTATATTTTGTTATTGCCTCCTCCTTATTGAGGACGCCTTTTTGTGTAAACTCCCCCCTTTGTACTTGTCCCACTTTTGATGCCCTAGTGGCAAATAAAAGAAATATATCTATCTATCTATCTATCTATCTATCTATCTATCTATCTATCTATCTACCAATCTAGCTGTCGTCTGTTCTACAGCGTAGATGTAATTCACTTCGCGCAGAAGTTTTGTTCAAATTTATTGCGGAAATTTTGTAAGTTCAATTTTAATTTTGATACTATTGTGTAGCTTCACCCTCCGTCTGAACTGTCAGGCGGTGGGTCAGCTCATCTTTACCCCTCCTAGGGGTGAAAAACCTGTTTTTAAAAATTTTGTGGCATAAAAAATTTCAATCGTCTGACAGAAATGTTAAACGAAGCGAACGAAAATAGTGGTGGGGGGACAGCGGTAAGAGTTGTAAGCTCGCACGCTTTAGTCCCCCCTTCCTTCCCAACTAACGTCATAGAGAAGGAAGGAAAAAATAAAATAAAAACAGACGAATCTGCGGAGAAAAATGACGAAAACACAAATCTGGACATGGATTCCAACAACGAAAAAAAAAAATTTGAAAAATTGCATGACAATATTAATACCACAAACAAAGACACAAACACAAAAATAACATTTGAAAACAACATCATAGCAGAAAGCAAAGCAGACGACAAAGTCAACACCAATAAGATTTCATTTGCACAAACAACAAAGAAATCTTTGACATATATACCTGAAAATATTTCAGATGTGGCACAAAGAATTGCAGACGCCAAACAATATATAACTGAAGGAGAGAATGGTATTTTATCGGTAAAAATGCCTCAAGAACTCACCAAAGACATTGAAAGTCGAACGGTCGTTTTCCGCACCATCAACAACACTTCTAAAAAACCTGAACAGCCAACTCAAAACAGTACTCACAGAAGTACTTAATGAAACCACTTTCATAAGAAAAGACAGACTGTATGGAAGCCTAGCGATTATTATGAAGAACGAATCGGCGGCAAAAAAATGTGCTTTGTCACCGATTCGTTCGAAAAATTTTACCTTTTATCCATCTTATATGGGTAAAAGAACTCAACGCATATGGCTGGATACAATGATGCCAGATGTGGACTACTGCTGGCTCATAGCTGGCTTCATCGATCCAGCGAATGACAACGTGATTTCCATTGGGAAAACCACAGGCAATGCGTTCAGTGGAACAGGTATAGAGCTTGTAGTGCAAATGAAGCCTGAACGCATCGCCCAAATACCCGACAGAATCCTATTAGAGGGCCACGGGTATATAAACATTAGCGTGGAGGGGAGAAGACCGTCCTGTCATATCTGTGCAGGCAGAGGGCACCTGAAGGCGGCTTGTCCCCAACTCAACAAAAAGAAAACCCTGCTACCAACACCAGCTCCACCACCACCACCACAACAGATAAACAATCAACAAAACTCAGTCCCACCCAACCCGTCCCTCAGTAAAACTACACCACCACCACAACACAAACAGTCACAACACATTACCCCAAAACAAAATACAGGCCCACCCAACCCCTCACTCAATAAAACAACACAACCACCGCAGCCACAACACACAACACAGTCTAACATAGTGACATCCATCTCCCCCACAAAGAAAACCAACACGGAAACATTACCAGCAAACATACCTCTTCCCTCCAACACTGAAGATAACCCAACGAATTCGGAGGAAGAAACGGAGTCCTTCAGACAGATTAAAAGGAAAAAAAGAAAACATGTGCAAAACACACAAGGCCAAACAACCCCCACCCAAATGTCAACACAATCCAACAAAACACAAAACACCCCTCCAGCAACAAACCAAACCAAACCTGCCCCTCCCCTCTTCGAAACACTCACACCATCCGAAAAAAGACATTACACTATACTTACATCAATAGAAACAATAATAAATTAAATGAACTCATAAACAATAATCCTTCGGTACAAACCGAAGGTGTAAACTTTGTTTCTTCAGAAAACTACCCACATTTAAAATTAATAAAGATCCCAATGAACCTCTACCAAAAACTAAAAAAGGATTTTAAGGAGGACGTAGGACCACCCTCTGTCAAACCCATAAACCGCGTCCTACTAAAAAGCTTTCCCCCTCCCCTTCCCCTCCCCAACACAACTCCAAACACCCCAACCCCACCACACACTGACGACCCCACACCACCACAAGACACCCCTTCACCCAACACCCCCGACCCCATGGAAGTCGTGCGACCCGAACCCCGGGAAGCAGAAAGGTAGGTCTCTACACTCTCCTTTGGCTCTGCCGCCCACATGGATGTGTTAAGAGTAGGATGTTTGAATGCACGTGGCCTGGGCTCAACTTGGAAGCAAGCAAAGCTTCTAAATGACCTCACGTCATGTGGTATAAATGTAATGGTTATCTGTGAGACCTGGATCAGCGTCGTGCGGCAGCTGGCCCCTACCTTCGATGACTTTGAGGTGCATGCATCTCTCTGTCAACCTGGAGGTGGGGGTGGGGTTGTCGTACTGCTGCAAAAACACCTGGGTCTTGTCGTACAGGTTGTTCACTCGGACCCGGAGGGTCGTTTGTTGGTGCTAGACGTTGGCAGTAGTGAAGGTGCGGCCTTGAGACTGGTCGCCGTCTACTCCCCTTTCGGAGCTGAACGGCCCGACTTCTTCCAGCGTTTGGAAACTTTTCTGGGAACGTCGCGTTCCCTGCTTCTAGCGGGGGATTGGAATGACATCCTAGATGCACATTGGGACTATGCAGGAGCATGTCCTAATAGAGGGGGGTGTAACAGCCTCAAGGGGTTACTCGACCGTTTTAACTTGGTTGATAGATATCGACTAGATTTTCCAACTGTGCCTACCTGGACTTGGAGAAACCACAGTGGTCAATCTAGATCGTACTTAGATAGATTCTTAGTTAGAAGTAAGGATAGGGACATATTAAGCTGTCCAGAAATGCGCACGGTTGGCTATACGGATCACAAATTAGTGACCTGCGTAGTCAATCTCGAGAAAACACATAAACAGGGTCCCGGTTACTGGAAACTTAATTTGTCTTTACCGGCAAAAGAGACTTACAGAAACCGGATTAGCAGATTAGTTAAGGAGAGGTTGACGGGTGCAATCGTCAACAACCGATGGTGGGCATCTCTCAAAAGAGAGATTAGAACAGAATCAATAAGTTATAGCAAGATGTTAGCTGCCGATAGGAATAGAAACGAGAAAGAATTAACAGGTAAATTAGAAGAGGCAATCAAGAGCGAAGATGTGGCCAGAGTGCTGGCATCGAGGACGGCCTTGAACCAGTTTTTTGATGCAAAGCACGAAGGCTGCGTCATTCGAAGTAAAATACGTGCTCTAGGTAATGAGGGGGCCAAAGCCGTTGGCTGGGCCCGCGTGACAGAAGCTAAGAGTGGAAATCGATCCACCATCCGGTCGTTGCAAGACGAGGATGGACGGGTGATCCAGGAGCCTAAGCAGATGTGCGAGGCCTTTCAAAGGCACTTTGCCCGATTATTCGGGGGAGGCGAGGGCCCGGGCGGGGACGTGGATTTCGGTCCATACCTCGACGGCCCGCCGCGTCTCTCGAGCGAAGAGGCAGAGTCCTGCGAGGGACCAATCTCGGCTGATGAGATCGGAGATGCGCTGAGCCAATGCAGCAGACGCAAATCTCCAGGTCTCGATGGTATACCTTACGAACTTTATTTAGCAATGCCGGTTTTCTTCTCCGAACTCCTCTAAGCGGTCTACTGCAATTGGCAGCAGAACGGGAGAATTCCTTGTTCTGTAGCCAAGGGCGTAGTCTCGCTGGTGAGGAAGGACGAGAACAAGGGGGATAGTATAAATAATTTTCGGCCCATAACCCTGCTAAACACAGAGTTAAAGATTTTGGCCAAGGTGTTAGCAAAGAGGTTGGCGGTTGTCGTGGGTAGCCTGGTGGGAGATGCGCAGACAAGTGCTATCCCATCCAGGTCCATTCACGATAACCTCCACCTCATGCGATACATCACAGAGAGGGTTGGCAACAAACCCGGCTTTGGTGGGGCCCTGATCAACTTGGATCAGTCTAAGGCCTTCGATAGGGTCGACCATGGTTACCTGGATGCGGTGCTAGCGGCGGCTGGGTTCGGTGCTGTTTTCAGAGGCTGGATCACTGCCTTACATAGCAACCACATCTGTTCTAGGATCAAGGTGAACGGCTACCTTTCGAAGCCGTTCGAAATCACACGATCCATTCGACAGGGGTACCCTCTCTCCTCCCTTCTGTACGTATTGACTCTTGAGCCTTTACTGAGGAAGTTAGAGTTGTTGCAGAGTATCCCCCTGGAACCAGGATTGAGCAAAGCGGTGTCGGCCTACGCCGATGACGTAACAGTAATGGTATCGACCGACTCGGAAATCGAGGCGATCGGTACCTTACTGGAGGATTACGAAAGGTTGTCAGGAGCGAAACTGAACCGGGAAAAATCCATCGGGCTGCAACTCGGAACGTGGAGAGGCAGACCGATGCCTCCCGACGGTGTCGTCGGACACTGGACGGAGGGCCCGGTAAAGTTGCTTGGGGTCTGGTTTGGACTGGACCTCCAGGTGGAAAAGAACTGGGACGAGGTTACGAACAAGGTGTTTGCACTAACCCAGAAATGGGCCAAGTGTAAGCTGTCCCTAAAAGGCCGGGCGGAGGTGGCGAACATTTACATAGCGTCCGTCACTTACTACCGCCTGACTGTCGTGCCTTGCCCTAAGGAAACACTCACCACCATGGAACGCATGCTCTTCCAATTTCTTTGGAAGAAGCGCCCTCCTATGGTGAGAAGATCCATCTGCTGCCAACAACCTTCGAAAGGATGGCTGGGGATGCCGTGGTTGATGATGCGTAGGCACGCATTAAGGCTACGGCACCTACAGGTATTCTTCACTGGTCAACCGGTGTGGGCTCCGTTCGTGAAACGAGCCTTTCCGAGACTCGTCTCGCTCACCGAGCTGCAGTCCTGGGTCAAGCAAAGATCCGGAAAACTGGGAGACTGGCACACTGAGTGTGCTCAGGCGCTCAGGGCTCTCTGGCAAGCGGGCCAGGCCATCGGTGGAGAATCCACCTCATCATTCTATAGAGGGATGGTGGCTAGCAGGGGCGATGACACCCTTGGAGAGTCGCTGGACATGGAAGAGGACGAACTGGCCAGCCTGTTCGGTAGGACTTTCGGCCCGGGACCAATGGACAACTTCCAGAAGTCACTAGCCTGGCAGTGCTACCGGGGGGCTCTACCCGTTCGAGAGAGGCTCTACAGACACGGGCGCCCGGGCAGGGATCCCTCAAAAAAGATTTGCCGTAGATGCGTGCGTCACGAAGAAACCGTTGTGCACGCATTGGTGCAATGTCCGGGCGTGGCTGATCTGTGGGGCTACACCGAACGACTGCTGTCGCGGATGGCGCCGATTCAATTGACCGCCGAGTCCGTGATGACAATCAAACCGCCTCCCCTCTTCACAAAGGAAGCAAAGGCGGTTTTTCTGTGCGTAATAGCCATGTTGAAAGAGGTTGTTTGGTGGACACGATTGAAAGGTCTGAGGTCAGGCAACTTCCTCTCTGGCCATAGTCTGGTCTACTTCTTCCGATATCACTTCGGAAGAAGGATAAGAATGGAGAGAGAGGTGCTTGGCCACAGGCAGTTTTATGAAAGGTGGGTGATAGTGGCGAGAATGGCTCGTGTAAATGGGCCTTCTCTCTATACCATCCTGTAGGTAAAGAAGTGAAGGAGAGGGGAGCACCTTCTCCATGTGCTCCCCGGGCAAAGGATTGCACACTTTTTCGGGGGCGTGTGCAACCCCCATCACGTCCCTTCCCTTTTGAGGTCATTTTCGATTATTTTCATTTTATACCCTTTTTACTCGATTGTATGTAAACTCCCCCTTTGTATTTGTCCCTTCTTTTTATACCTTTATGGTAAATAAAGAAATCTATCTATCTATCTATCTATCTATCTATCTATCTATCTATCTATCTATCTATCTATCTATCTATCTATCTATCTATCTATCTATCTATCTCTTTATCTGCCTGACGCGTGGAACATCGCCGGTAAGCTTTTTTATTAATTTCTACGCAAAAAACCGAACTAATTGTTTGAAAAAACATATCATTTTGTAGATTAACACCCAAGCTGAATTGTCAGTTGGGAGGTAATCCCATTTTTCGCCCCTTTAGGGGCGAAAATTTTATTTAAAAATTGTTTTAAAATATCAAATTTTGCCAACTATAAAACATGAATAGCTCGGAAAGAACGCTGGAGACCGTCGACAGAGACAAGAGAGGTAGAGAGGCAGATATTAACGTTATATCTGCTTCTGCTACTATGGACGTCGCCATAGATACGACTGTCAACAAAGAGAAAAAAATATTACCACTTGAAGATTAAACATTTTTTACCGTCAAAGCGGAGTAAACTAATAATAACACAGGAAAACACAGGAATTAAACCTATTAACATACATACACATGAAAAACAACAACAACAACAACAACTCCATAGATACATCTACACATAAAGTTTCACCTCGTCAAGAAATTGAGATTTCCAACACCGAGGCTAACAACGATAACAACAACAACAACAACAACAACAGCAACACCACACAAAAAAATGTCTTTCGCTGAAACAATGAGCAAAAAACAAGATTTTATAAATCTTGACATCTCCAATGCAAGAGATATGCTCCAGCAAGGGAGGAAATTTGTAACTTTCGAAGACAAGGGTGGGTTTAGAATTAACTCACCCCTCGAAATAAAAGAAGAAACAGTTCGAAGGACAGTGACCTTTAGGACTGTCTCCAACACCACGAGAAAGCCAATATTTGTTAGTCAAGGAGATAATATAGAAGCCACCTTCAAGGAGACTCTAGCAAATATTGACTTTCTCCAACGAGGAAAACAGTACGGAAGTATTTCCGTGCTGTTTAAAAGCGAGGTGTCAAAAGCATTCACCCTTTTCCCTACGTACATGGGAAGAAGGACAGAAAAAATAAAAATAAAAAATATACCACCAAACATTAACATCTGGTAGATCTTGGCTGGCTTCATGGATACCAGAAACTGATGCCATTCTTTCGATACGAAAGTCTATTAGACAAAGGTGGGCGGGTACTGATTTGGAGATTCTGATGCAAATGAGGCCGGAAAGAATCTCCAAAATACCCGAAAAAGTCATCATCGACGACAACACCAAAGTAAACATTTCGGTGGAGGGGCGTAAACTTCATTGCTTTCGCTGTGGTAGCACAACACACCTAAAGGCCTCCTGTCCTTCACAAACACACCACAACAACATCATTAAAAAACACTATTACCAACACCAACACCAAAACAACCACCACCACAAGTACAACAACAGACGGAACGAGCAAACACACCAAAACAAACAGCCACTCAACCAACAACAACAGAAAAAACACAGACAACACCCATGAAGAACACAGCCCCACCCTATCCCACTCATCAAACACTACCACAAACACACACACCGAAACACTACCACCACACAACATACCCCTACCCCACACTCCTGACGATGATTATTCATTGACAGATGAGGCTGCTTCTTCTTTAAGTGAAGAAGAAGGAGAGCCTCGGAAATCTAAAAAAACAAAAAAAGAGACACCACAAAACCCCCAAAACTCCAATCACCAACTACAGACACACAACTACAGACACAAACAACAACACAAACAACACCACAGTCAAACATCCCCCTACCAGCAAAACCAACACCAACACCACCCCAAACACAAGCACCCACCATAAAAAGAAAACTCCCGGACGAACAACAAACTAAAACAACACAACAAAAACGCAAACAACAATACGCACACATACATCAACACAAACAACAAGAGTTTGATCGAGGTCATTCCCAAAACCCCAAGGTGGAGACGGAGGGCAAAACTTTCGTCGAAGCAGAATCGTCTCTACACCTAAAACTAATAAGGGTTTCGATAGAAACCTATCAGAAATTGAAAAGACAGTTTTCGCAGAATGTTGGCAACCCCTGTCAAAAACCTATTAACCGTGTCTTATTAAAATGTTTCCCCACCCCACCTAACACCCCATCCTGCACCCAAATGGAGATTGAACAACCCGATCTCCAGGAAACGAAAAGGTAAGTGCACCTTTTCGTCCTTTTCGCCAACTCTTCTCCACCAACATGGCTAGTTTACGAGTTGGAAGCGTGAATGTGCGTGGCCTAGGGATGCCCTGGAAACAGGACCAACTTTTAAACGACCTTAGGTCACACGGTATGGATGTGATAGCCATCACCGAGTCCAGGATCCACAACAGGCAGCAACTAACCCCCATCTTCGACGACTTTGAGATCTACGCATCTCTCTGTCAGCCAGGAGGTGGAGGGGGAGTGGCTGTCATGTTTCGGAAGAACCTGGACGTCGAAGTACAGCAAGTACACTTGGACCCGGAGAGTAGACTGGTAGTCCTAGACGTGAACAGTATTGGAGGTGGAGCCTTCAGACTGGTGGCCGTTTATGCCCCGACCTGGCAATCGCAATCACGGCCAGACTTCTTTAAGCGTCTAGAGTATTTTCTGGGAACATCTCGCTCCTTACTTTTAGTGGAGGACTGGAATGGTATCCTAGATGCACGATGGGACTATGTGGGAGCATATCCCAGTAGAGGGGGGGGGTTGAACAGCCTCAAAACTTTAATCGGCCAATTCCAACTGGCCGATAGGTATCGACTGGATTTCCCGACTGCACCACAGTGGACGTGGGTAAACCGCAGTGGGACATCTAGATCGTATTTAGATAGGTTCTTCATTAGAGAAAGGGACAAGGATATGTTAAGCTGTCCACGAATGCACATGGTTGCCTATTCAGATCACAAATTAGTCGTCTGCTTAGTTAACCGTGATATGATACATAGACAGGGACCCGGATACTGGAAGCTGAACGTGTCGTTGCCGGCACGTAAAGCTTACAGTGAACGGATAAGTAGACTAGTCAAGCAACAGTTAACGGGAGCCATTGTCAACAATAGATGGTGGTACTCTCTCAAGAAAGCAATTAGAGTAGAATCGATAGAGTTTAGCAGAGAGTTAGCCTTAGAGAAAAACAAAATAGAAAGAGAACTAGTAGCCAAGGTAGAGGAGGCACTTAGAAGTGGAAACGCGGCTAGAGTGTTAGCGTCGAGAACGGCACTAGACCAGTTCTTCGACGCGAAACACGAAGGCTGCGTGGTCAGAAGCAACACAAGCTCTAGGAAACGAAGGAGCGAAAGCTGTCAGCTGGGCCCGAGTGGCGTAGGCAAAAAGCGGCAACAAGTCCACGATTCGGTCTTTGAAAGACCAAAACGGACGCGTGCTACTTGATCCCAAGCGAATGTGCGCGGCCTTTCAGCAGCACTTTGCGCGACTGTTTGAGCAGAACGACGGTGAGCCGAACGGGCAATGGACTTTAGTTCATACCTCGACGGCCTGTCGCGTCTCTCGAACACGAACGCCGAGTTCTGCGAAAGACCGATCACGGACACTGAGATACGGGACGCTCTGGGCCGCTGCGGGAAACGCAAGTCACCCGGTCTAGATGGTCTACCCTATGAGTTTTACATAGGCATGCCGGACTTGTTCTCTGGCGTCCCCGAGGCCGTCTACTGCAATTGGCAGCAGAACGGGAGAATTCCCAGTTCTGCAGGCAAGGGCGTAGTAACGCTGATCAGGAAAGACGAGAACAAGGGGGACGAACTAAGCAACTGTAGGCCCATAACTCTGCTCAACACAGAGTTAAAGATTTTGGCCAAGGTGTTGGCGTTTGTTGTCGAGAACCTGGTAGGGAAGACCTGGTAGGCAGTCCTGGGTCAAGCGAAGACCGAAGAAGATGGGCGTCTGGCACATTGAATGCGCTCAGGCGCTCACAGTCCTCTGTCAAGCGGGCACGGCAATCAGTGGAGACTCCACTTCGACATTCTATAGAGGGTTAGTACGTCACAGGGGCGACGACGTGCTCGGAGAGACTCTAGGCGTCGAAGACGACGAACTCCCCAGTCTGTTTGGTAGGATTTTCCGCCCGGGACCCATGGACAACTTCCAGTGGTCCCTGGCCTAGCAGTGCTACCGAGGAGCTCTACCAGTTCGTGACAAGATCTACAGGCACGGACGCCCCGGCAGGGATCCTTCCAAGAGGACGTGTCCAAGATGCGCGCAGGACATTGAAACCGTCCTGCACGCAATTGTACACTTCCCGGGTGTAACCGACCTGTGGAACTACTCGGAACAACTGCTGTCGCGTATGGTACAAATCCAGTTGACTGCCGAGTCCATAGTAAGGATCAAACCGCCACCTTCATTTAAAAATGAAAGAGAGGCGGTTTCCCTCTGTATAGTGGCTATGGTGAAAGAGGTTATATGGTGGACGAGATTGAGAGGACTGAGGACAGATGCCTTTCTCTCCGGACAACAACTCATTCCCTTCTTTAGGTACCACTTTAGAAGGAGAATCAGAGTGGAGAGAGAGGCACTGTACCCCAGTAAATTCACTGAAAGGTGGGCGAATGTGGCAAAAATGGCTCAAGTGATTGGGCCTTCTCTGTATATAAACCTGTAGGTTGAAGAAAAGCGCACAAGGAAGAAAGGAGCATTTGCACAACATGCTCCTGGAGTTGAGGGTTGTTCTATCTACAGGGTATAAAGCAACCCATTTGTAACGCCTCCCCCTATTGGGGATTTCGATTGTTGAATTTGCATGTTAAAATTTTTTTACACGAGTGTATGTAAAATCCTCGCCATACGTCTTTGTATTGTCCCCTTTTCTTGTGCGCCCTTGTGGCAAATAAAGGAATGTATCTATGTATGAAACGGGGAGCATAAAAATATAAGACAATTTAATGAAATGGGAGAGGTTCTAATGACTTGGCGGGAATGAGGGTGAGGCGATTATACACTAAAAAATATAAATTGGAAAATAAATGATATCAAAAACCTGAAGAATACGTATTACAAAAATAAAAAAAAACATATTCTTTCGTTTAGTCTTTTACTGGTTTCCGTAATTAGACTATTATATAGCAGTCATGCTGGGGTAGCACTTTCATATAGTCGAACATATCGACCCCAATACTTACTTTTTTTCGTGTCTGGTATTTATTTTATCGATCCTTTTCTGTCGAATCGCTGATTTACGGGATATTAAAGACAACCGAAAAAGGAATTCCTCTATTACGCCCATACTGGTGCACTATATAAATCGACGCTTCGCAATCATTAGGTCCCGGGTTATATCCCACGGTGTGATATTTTGGGAGCATGTCAATAACCATAGAGTCAACTGCCTTGCGAATGAAACTGGGTAGAAGGAAACTGAATCTTCTTGAAGTCACGCTGAATTTCCCTGTAAATTACGTTAAGGTTATGCATGTCTGGTATGCTCAGTCACTTACACTATGCCAGTAATTCAAAGAGCCATCTTTGTCACACACTGTGTCACATTGAATCTAACTGAGAATTACGTTGAAGGTACACGTGTCTGTGGAATGCTCAGTCACTGGCTCGTTAATTTTACGAGCTAGAAGTTAGGTTGATCAAACAACTAGAACACTATTCCTGGGAACCGACGGTTGTCTATTGATTCCTCTTTTCCTTCTCTCTTATTGGATTATAGATATTATATTTTTATCTTATTTAATCCGAATATAAAAAGCTGTTGTTTTTACAATGTGTTCAGATCAGAGATCGTCAACATGAGAATGTTGGCGGTAACTCCACCAAGAGTAAACTTGAATCAATGTCACGGTATGCAAACATCAACCGATTTTACTAATGACATGCCATGTACGGACGGAACAAATTTGCATATAGGACTACACCTCAACACTCCCGCCTCTTCCCATACGTTCAGATACACACTCAGACTTACAGAAACAAATATGTGTCTCCATACACATGCATACTCATCTAACCATTTATCTCGCTCGCTCTCTCTCTCTCTCTCTCTCTCTCTCTCTCTCTCTCTCTCTCTCTCTCTCTCTCTCTCTCTACCTATCTATCTATAAAAAGAAAATTATCTAGACATATACAGAGTATTATATCTGCATGTACATGTACATCAATACACACACACAAACACACATATATACTCACAGAATACACACATGCGCGTGTATACTCAAAATATAATTATAGAGGGTCGTAGGGGCAGAGTCCTAAAGCACGTCTTCCAGCGGGTCCTGTCAGGTGCAACTGTCTCCAATTTATCCGGCTGGATCCCCAAGCGAGACCAGCCGAGATCATGGATGTTATCTAACCATCATGCTCAGAGTTTACTTCCAAGTCTCTTGCTGGTTGGTTTTGCCTGTAAAATCTGTCCAGTGATGCTTTCCTGAGACATTCTAACCACATGCCCATAGTATTGGAGCTGTGATCTCTCAATTCGGAGAAGTTGCGGCTCTACCTGGAGTGACTCTCTGATCTCCGAGCTACACACTCTATCGAGTAACGTTACTCCAAAGACCCTTCAGAGGAAGCCCATTGTATTCGCGATCGTATTCTTTCAGTCATTACCCAAGATTCATGACCGTAGTTAAGGGTTGGCACGAATACCGAATTGAAGATAGCGAGTTTGGCTTTTTCACCCACCACCCTTCTTCTGATTACCGAATGCTGAAGCTGGTACATTACTCCACCAGCTCCTGAAATTCATGCACTTAATTCAGCCTCCTGCCTTCCATCACTCGTGAAAACGGGCCCAAGATACTTGAACTTCTCTACCTGCTTCAGTGGAACTCCATTTACATATAGAGTGCACTGTGCAGGCTTCCGTGGGAGGACGGGTGTCTCAGTTTTCACAGCACTGAATTTCATTCTTGTCATGCAGCATTCGACATCAAACCTATCAAGTGAAAATCGGAGATTACCTTCTGACGAGTTAAGTAGTACCATGCCGTCTGCGAATTCTAGCCGACTGATACTACACCTTCCAGTCTCAATATCACTACGCACCTGGCTGCACATGTCAATCCTGTCCATGAAGAATATGAACAGGGGAGGTGACAGAATGCACCCTCGGCAGAGTCCGACATTCGCATTAAATGGTTTCGACATTTATCCGAACACAAATACTAAGGAATTCACATAGAGACATCAGGGCTCACGATTTCTCAAAGTCCTGCCGCAGTGTGAATATTTGGTCGGCTGTATTGCGTCCAGGGAAAAAATCTCCCTACATCTCTTTGCCAGACACTTAGCATAGGCTATACCGAGGAGAATTAACAAAGAGATCCCTCTATAATTGGAGCAAACTCTCTTGGCTCCCCTTTTAAAAACTGGGATTATCACTCCCGATTGCCATTGCTTAGGTACCTTTCCAGAGATCCTGGCCATCTGGCACACACGAGTCAACCAGAGAATACCTTCTCTATTTAAGGCTTTTAACATCTTGGATCGAATTTCATCGATATTGATGTGCGTTCATAGAAATGTATATCTACACACACACACATACACACACACACACACGCGCGCGCACACATTACGTGTATATAGAAAAGTGTGTATTTTGTGGATCTCCGCCGGCTTCGACGACGAGTGCTCCAGTTGTTTGAGCAACAGAACATCGTGAAATTCACGTGCAAGGGGCTGAGCATTCTAAAGACAAGCGCACCCTTAATTTAGTTCCCAGATCCATTTAGCGTGAAAGAATGTGTGGCAGTGAGACAAGACTGGCTCTTTGAATTACAGGTACAACTCATTTTTGCTAACTGAGTAGACTGGAGCAACGGGAAGTAAAGTGTCCAGCTCAAATACACAACGCGCAGCCGAGAATCGAACTCCCGTGATCATGATCCGAACACCCATAACCACTAAGCCACGCGCCTACACCATAAATAGTTACAAATGAAAATATCATACATATAGGTGGAATTGTGACCTTGCAAGAGTGAATGCTGGAGGTGTTGGATTCACTGTATCTAGGAATCTCTTTCAACGACTCGTGTAAAAAAAATTGTTTGTAAATCAACCGTAGAGGAGGAACTTAGCGAGGAACTGCGCCACGTTCAATTCAGATGCAGGGCTTAAATACTGATATGAGGCAGGTGCTCACGCAGCTATATACCCCATTGAGCATGTTTATCCCCATCGTCATAACCTCCTTGTAAAGGTGGACATACGAAACGCCTTTAATAGCGCTAGGAGTGCATGTATGTTCCTGAGCTGTAGGACATATGAACACTTCAGTGTTGATAAAATTTGTGTAGGAGCACCACTAAATAGTTAGTTCCTATTTAGGGCTTGTTAGTCGCATTCATTTATATTAATGTTTTAGCTATGAAAGGATTACAACCTAACAGTACTAGTTAACGGAACACTTGGAAATGTTACACTACTTTACACTATTGTGTATGTATTCGGTAATTTGTCTATTTACACCAGTCATAAGCAAACTACGGCCCGCGAGCCGCATACGGCCTGTTTGCCGTTCTGAATTGCGTGCTTAATTTCAAAATTGCCTTGAATGTTTAAGTAGTGTGGCCCGCCTTATGATGAGCCTCATCCTATGTGCCCCACTGTTTGAAAAACGTTCCCCATGCCTGATTTATACTATTACACTATTGGTGTAAATGCTTGTTGTGTGCGTACATGCATGGCCAAATAGTCAAGAAGTTCGCTTCGCAATCATTAGGTCTCGAGTGATATCTTTTCCACAGCGTGATATCTTTTTCAATTTTCCATAGCATTGTTAATGAAATTGGGTAGACGGAAACTGTTTAGACGCCCGCCAAATGGAATGTATTGTCACACACTGTACTACACTGAATCTCCCTGAGAATTATGATAAGGGTAGTGCACGTGTCTGTGGAATGCTCAGTAAGTGTAAATACAGTTTAATAGAAAAAAAAAGAAAATTTAGATTGAAAAGAACGAATGGAATGTAAATTCGTAAAATATAAAGAAAACACGGAAAAAGGGAGGGAACGGCAAGGACTCTAGTGTTACAGAAGAATGTGGATGTGGAGGGTGATTGGGCTCTGGGTCTAGGGTGCAGCGGTAATAAGGATGCACCCCGTGGACAAGACCGCAAAAGCATTCTCGCTGACAAGAACCAGCGACACCCACTGCAACAGCCATCTCATTTCACGGGGCTCCTTCCTCAGACGGGCTGTCGACGTTCCGGTCTTACGGAAGAGCTCGACAGTACGGGGTCCAAGTACGCCTTAGGTCTCGACAGCGTTAATTTCACGAGGAAGCAATCCCGTTAATCAACAGCTGAAGCACTCTTCGTCGAAACTGACACAAGTCCATTCCAAATGTTTATTTGTAAGCTGACGAATTCCACAGCAAAGAATAGAATAGGTAAAGAGATTTTCAAAGCAAACTGATAGCTAAAGTAAATATTCGGAGATGTCTAAGATTTAATTCTAAATATTAAGTTATTTAACAAGGTGGTTTATTCATAAATTCACAGTTGTCAAGAAATCGCCTCTAAAGCTTATTCTAATCAGAATCCTATTATTGAAAACAGCCAACAAGCAGTAATCTATTTAACACTGCATACTACAGTAAATGTTTCTCTAACTTATTTTTAAATGATCTCAGAATAATAAGTTAATATTTCAACAGTTATAAAGAAGAGATTATTGTCATCTAGATTGAGCATTAAGTAAACTAAACGCCTAAATTTACTGTTGCATATATATCCATAATGGTTGCATATTTTTGACTAGAACTGAAATCGACCTCCGCCGATTTCGACGATGACTGTTCCAGGTATTCGATCAACCGAAGAGCTTGCTCATGAAATTAACGTGTAAGTGGCTGATCATCTAATTGGTTCTTTGAATTATAGATACAATTCATTCGGCGGCCTTCCAAACATTTTCTATCTACCCAACTTTACTCACAAAGCCTAAATCGACCTGACACGATGGTATTTGACACTTGCTCAAGGTCCCACGCAGCAAGATCGAATCCAGAGTCTAATGATTCTGAAACAAACCTCTTTTCATGCGCCCATTGACTAGAACTAATGTTGAGGAAATAAATATAGAATACCCACATGTATGATCAATGAAGTCCCTATGAAATAAGTTTAGCGGCATAATAAGTTGTTGGATGTCTGTCGGTTTTGACGGCGGGTGTTCCAGCTTTTAGACCAACTTTTAGACTCAATGATCGGCAGCTCGACGGACTCTTTCCGTCGAACTGCCGATCATTGAGTCGGGTAGGATCGATACAGATCGAACCTTGAGCTGATCAGTGGCGAAACGCGCGTCACCTACCAATAAATGTAATGAAGGAGTAACCAATCGTCCTTGTTATCCTTTCAATATATTACACTCTGTATAGCTCTACACCTCAACACAGAAGTGAACCTAAACATCGAGTGCTCCCCCGGGTGAACCTGCAGTAACTCCAAGTTACACCCCCCTGGATATATATATATATATATATATATATATATATATATAAATGTAATTTGAGTTTTTCGAATATTAATAATTGTTTCTACGTTTGGCACAAGGCCAGCAATTACCCAGTACATTACTGGTACTCTATTTTATCGACCCTGTAAGGATAAAAGTCAAAGTTATATATATATATATATATATATATATATATATATATATATATAATTGAATAAAATGACAGGAGGCCGGACCTGATGATGTCACCAGGATCCTACGGAAGTTGGTCATTGAAACGTACATAGTGTTTTCTATAATAAATCTTTGAAGGAATTTCAACAGTCCGGCCCCCTGTCATTTTACTCCATAATAATTAACTCCGTTCTCGCACTACCAATAACATTCAACATAAACAAAGATGGATGAATTGAATAACGTCGAGTGCTTTTCCTAATAATACATCATATATATGTATATATACATATATATACATATATATATATATTTATATATATATGTATATATACACATATATATATATACATATATATATATATATATACATATATATATATATATACATATATATACATATATATATACATACATACATACATACACATATATATATATATATATAATAGGAAAAGAGTCAGGACCCCAACGGTTGAGCTCCGGCCGTTGGGTCGGTCCTGACTCTTTTCCTATTACCCACTCTACTACCCCAAGTATCGATTACTCTGGTGCTCTATGGGACCATCCATTCATATCCACACACATACACACACACACACACACACACACACACACACACACACACACACACACACACACACACACACACACACACACATATATATATATATATATATATATATATATATATCTTACCAAAGAAGCAGTTCTAAATCTGACAGAACTCATCGCTCTCCAGGTCAACGCAATTCTTTCAGAGAGAGAAAGAAAGAAAGAGAGAGAGAGAGTGAGAGAGGGAGAGAGAGAGAGAGAGAGAGAGAGAGAGAGAGAGAGAGAGAGAGAGAGAGAGAAATGACCGTAGCTACCCGACTGACAAAACAACAATAACCACGTAAATAATAAATATATTGAGATATGTTCCTTTAACTCTACAACATGAATGGCAATAAGGAATCGAAAAGAAGAGAAAAGAAATTAAGCAACGAACCAAGCGAAAGTAGGGGAGCGCCAGCTTCTACACCCATGCCTGAGCGTTAGGTTTCAGTTGCATCTCGCGGAGAAATTGCCAAATAAAATAGAATCATTTTCAGCGACTGACAAAATTGACTTCACAGTAAGTTTACTTATCTCTTACAAACGACGCCATTTTGTTCAGATTTCTATGCCAGTGAAACCCACACAACTGTCATAATTTCCACCTTTCTTAAATTAGTTATTGCTCTTAACGTTCCTAATTACCTATTTGAAGAAATGTGAAGTAGAATCTTTCACATTATTTCTCTAGTGACTGGTCATCAATTTTTCTTTTTCTGTGAGTTTTTATTAATGTTTGCCTTTGTCTTGTTTTCTTTTTCTTCATTCGATATATGTCCATCTTTTTAAGTAGAATTTATTTCTAACATTTGCTATCTCTGATGGCTTCCTCTAATAAATAGCATACTGACGGCCGATCTTAATGATTTATTGCTATGTAGAACGAGTCGTTGAATGTAGTTTAGTCTCAAATAAGAGTATGTGTGTTTGGACCCCTAATTCCTGGTGGAGTCTGGGGCACTTTAAACTTAGTGGAGTCCAACCCCTCTCCAAGTCTGAGCACAGCCGATTTCTTCCAGAAGAGAAAGTGATAGAGAGAGTGAGAGTGAGAGAGAAAGAGAGAGAAGGAGAGAGAGAGAGAGAGAGAGAGAGAGAGAGAGAGAGAGAGAGAGAGAGAGAGAGAGAGAGAGATAGTAAGAGAGAATGATAGAGAGAAAGAGAGAGAGGCAAAGAGAGAGAGAGAGATAGCTAGATAGCTACATAGCTATATATATATATATATATATATATATAACCAAAGATTAATATGGTTCGTTGATTACTCAATGAATACAATTTTACAATAGATTAAAAGCACTCAACAAGTAGTTTTCCTGGAGTTTTTAATATTATTCAAAATATTAACAAATGAAAGATATTCACATAATCAAAATATATGCTTTATTATATATATTTCAAAGGTACGTCTTCATCAGATAAAATATATGATTTGATATATGACAGACGTACGGCTGATATGCAAATTAGGCTCCTTAGCCGTTAATATGCATACAAACAAACCGAGCATTATAATAAATGTTCGGTAAACCCATACGTACATATGTATATATATATATATGTGTGCATGTATGTATGTATATAATACTAATGTACGTCTGTATACATATACGTATGTACGTATACATACTTATATTTAAGTATCAGCCGTACTAAAAGTGAGAAATGAAATTTCATTTTTTCCATTTATCGTTTTCGGTGCGCCCGGCCGACTAACTCACTCGATATGCAAATTAGGCTGGCAGGAAGGTATACGGTGCTGATGAGAGCTAATAAGCTAGAAACTAGTTCATCATTCCTTTGTCAGTGTTGAACAAAATGGCAACGATGGTAGCCGAACACTGTACGGCTAATAATTCGGGCTGTTTGTTTACAAACAAACCGAGCATTATAATAAATGTCGGTAAACCCATACGTACATATATATATGTGTGCATGTATGTATGTATATACATACTACTGTACGTATGTATACATATATATATATATATATATATATATATATATATATATATATATATACATATATATATATATATATATATATATATATATATATAGAGAGAGAGAGAGAGAATCTATCATAGTACTTGAATGGTACTTTTTTTTATCGTCTCCACAAAGATGAGAGGCAAAATTGACCTCGGCGGGATGTAAACTCAGAGAGCAAAAAGAACCGGAAAGAATATTAGAAAACATTCCATACAAGACTTTAATTCGACGCCTGATTAATATGTCTGAATAATAGCACGACAACTGATTTCCATGATGTACTGAACCAAATATTTTACTAAAATAATTGTTTCTACTTTTGGTACAAGGCCAGCAATTACCAGTACATTACTGGTACTTTTTTTTATCGACCCCGTAAGGATGAAAGGCAAAGTTAACTTCGGCGGGATTTGAACTCAGAACGTAAAGCATGATGTCTAACGCTCTACCGATACTGCCAATCCAGGCTCAAAGAGTCATTGACAGCAGTTTAGCCTCAGAATACAGACGTCGTAATACATACTTTCTATTATATTTTGTGATGCTAGCAATAGTCGCATTGCTTCTCAGAGTCATATATTTATCATATATCATATATATGAGCTAAATAATTCATTCTGATCTTCAACGATCTATACATATTGAACACTTACCTTTCATGTATAATATTGAAACAGTTATCATTATAGTTCTTGATATGTGCTGAATTCGTGTCTTATTTCTTTAAAAAACTCTTTATATATATATATATATATATATATATATATATATATATATATATATATATGTATATATGTATGTGTGTGTAATAGTGAGACTAATAAGGTTTTGTATTTTTGCTTCTCTGTGTGTCTTGTCATTTCTTGAACTATCTGTATGTATGTATATGCGTGTGAGTATGTATGTATATATGTATGTGTGTATGTATGTATTATGTATCTGTGTGTGTGTGTGTGTATGTATGCGTGTGTGTGAGCGCGCCTGTGTATACCCTTTTATTCTCTCTCTAGTTTCAGCCAGTAGGTTGTAGTTATTCTGGGGATGCAGCCATCATGAAACATGAAGTGAAAAACAAATTTCCATTCCAAACTAGTTCGATACAGATTTTGAATGATATCACGATGATTGATATCCGTTGGTTTGGACAATAAGTATTCCAGTTGTTCGATTGACGGAACAGCCTGTTTATGAAATTAACCTGTAAATGATTGAGTAATCCACAGACACATGTACCCTTTACGTAATTCTCAGGGAGGCACAGCGTGACACAGTGTATAATAAGGTTGGCCCTTTGAATTATCTGTATAGTGAATCGATCGGGCTTCCAGGCAGTTTCTGTCTGCCTAATTTCACTCACAGGACGTGAGCTAGGGTTAAGGTTCCAGCGCTTCTCTCTCACCATTCTCCGGGGAAATGCCCTCTTTATTCTGTCTGCCGGGGCCGCGGGGCGACCACCAAGTGGGCCTCCATTTGCTCGTGAGAGATGGAGAGAGCGGCAGAGACGGAGGCAGTGACAGTGGGAGTTTGGTTCCTTTGTGTTCGGACTTTGTGTATGTGTTTGTTTCACGGACACACACTCGTGTTGTGACATAACTGATATCTTTTGTGTTTATATACTGAACAAATAAAACAAAATGTATGAATGGACAGACATGGATTGACAGGAGACTATGGTAAATGGTACAAGCCCGAGATGCCACACTGTGTAATCAAACCAGGACCTAATGATTGCGGAGCGAACCTGTTAAACATTCGGCCATACTTGCGTCCACAATATTACACCAATAAGAAAAAAAAAATCTGATAATACAAACATTTTTAAAAATAGAAAAAGAAAACAGAAAAAACCTGATTCCAGGAAAATTAATTTATTAAAAAAAAACAACAAAAACATGAAATGTTTAAAATGTAGATTGGTTTGAAGAGCCTTTAAATTCCATACTGTTAGATGCACGTAGTCTCACAGAAGAAACATTATGGCATTCGTTCTAACCAGCTCGTTATCATCCTTTCCATTTGTATGTAGTTAATATCCCAGAGGATCAGTTAGTCCGCATCTTATCATAATATACATGTTTCTATATATTTAATAATTATTATTTCTTACAGGTGGACTCCATAGTTTTCATTGAGGACTTTCTTAAGCATAGCTTCAGAGAAATCCTCCGTATCTTGTCGTTTATTCCAGCTACCTCGTTTGCTGTCCTCTTCATCCGAACGTTTGTTCCAGCTGCCACGTTTGGTTAGATCATCACTTTTCTTGTTCCAGCTTCCACGTTTGTCCCAGCTTCCTCGTTTGTACCAGCTACTACGTTTTCCAACATTGTCATTACATCTGGAATCAAAGAGAAAAGGAAAATTAAGCGCATGTTTGCGATACCCGCATAAATAAAAGGACTTAAATAATGAAAAAAAAGGGAGAGGGGGGAATTCTACACACACACATATATATATATATATAATAAGATGTTGACGGGACTAGCATAAAGTTTCCCTGCTAGTACCGGTTGCATCTCAGCCTACTCAATAGGTAAGGCTGTGTAAACATCCTAGAGTAGTCACACAGTTAATTGCCTCAATACATATTTCTTTGGGGACACCCTGTATATATATATATATATATATATATATATATATATATATATATATTCATATAAGTTCATATATTTATTTAATCTGTTACAACATAGCTATGATGTTTCAGCAAAGCAAGTTGATACCTCACTAAATTTCTTCAGTTTTGCTGAAACATCATAGCTATGCGTAAGAAATTGAATAAATGAACTTATATATATATACAAACACAGAGTGACACCCCCCCACCCACACACACATGTATTACATATGTATACATTTATAGATTCATATATGTATATAAATGTATATGTATATATATATATATATGCAAGCGAGATTATAGATGATAATCTAACTTAGGCAACATATATATATATATATATATACACACACACACACACACACACATATAATATAAACACACTCAGACACACACACACACACACATATATATATATATATATATTTATTAAAATAACAGATTAAAGTTTAAGCAAAGAATCGCTGCTTTCACCCTATATATATATATATATATATATATATATATATATATATATATATATATAATTCTAAACATAAATACAGACATACAGACACATACATAGACACGATAATTTCAAGCTGTAATTTGTAGTCAATAAAATAAACTGACGACGTACGTATTTAAAATTGCATTCATCAATCATCATGAAGTATATCACTATTGTTCAATTTATTTTTATCTGGGGAGAGAGAAACTAGCTGTCATACCTTATCGAATTATTCACGAGTCTGCAATAGTCGTCATTTAGACGATTACGAAATTGTTGAGTCTGAACAGACGACACATAGTGACTAAGGCAGAATCATTTAAGAAATGTTTGGAAAGGTCATGCAAAGGTGTTGGCAGACGATCAAAATGGTGGGCTTTTACAGCATTAACACGGAACGGTATTAAACTTTCGTGTACTTGCAAAGAATATATTTTAATAGAATTCTTTCTAACAAGGATTATGATTTAGGCACAAGGCAAGCAAATTTTGGGGAAGGGAAAAGTCGATGATATCAAATCTAGTACTTAACAGGTATTTTATTTTATCGACCTTAGAAGGGTGAAAGGCAAAGTCGACATTGGAGGAATCTGAATTCAGAATTTATAGAGCCAGAACAAACGACATTTTATCGGACGCTTTACAAATTCTACCAAAACACCAAGAAAAAGAGGGAGAGAGAAAAAGCGAGAGAGAGAGAGAGAGAGAGAAGGAGAGAGAAGAAGAGAGAGAGAAGAGGAGAGAGAGAGAGAAAAGAGAGAGAAGAAGAGAGAGAGAAGAGGAGAGAGAAAGAGAGAGAGAGAAGAGAGAGAGAGAAAAAGAGAGAGAGAAGAGGGGAGAGAGAGAGAAGAGGGGAGAGAGAGAGAAGAGAGAGAGAAGAGGAGAGAGCGAAAGATAGAAAGAGCGCGCGCGAGAGAGCGAAAAAGAGATGTATACACACTCATATGGGATGGAATGGAATGGATCTCCGTCAGTTTCGACGACGTGTGTTCCAGTTATTTGATCAATGGAACAGCCAGCGCATGATATTACCGTGCAAGTGGTTGAGCATTTCACACACACACGTGTACTCTTAATGGAATTCCCAGATAAATTCAACGTGAAAGTGGCCCTTTGAACAATAGGTACAGTACATCCGACAAGTTTTCAAACTGTTTCCATATATTTTCAGGATTACACTGTCTGTACTTTTTTCAAAGCATGTGATTTGGCCGCTAGTTATAAGGATTCGAGCGTTATAGGCCCAACGCTATAGGTTCAACAAGATGAACTACACTATTCAAAGTGGATACAGCTAGCTTGACTGAGCCGTTGAGAGAGCTAAGTATCTCCATTTCTGGTGTCAACCATTATACTCCTCTTACTCCAGTAACATTATTCGAAAAGGTGTGCGTCCTTTATCACAAAGAAGCGAAAGCTACAATACTTTGGCTATGTCACCAGAGCCCAGATCTTTTAAACCCATATCGCTGGAGGGACACATCGATGGCAGAAGATACAGAGGAAGATAAAGGAGAGTTGGGTGATGACACCAGGGATTGGACGAGAAGATCGCTAGTGGAGTGCTCGGTTATGGCGAGGAAGAGGTGCCAGTGAAGAGTATTGGTGTATGCTCGCTGGCCCTCAGTAATGAGGATAAGAAAAGAAGAAGAATGAGTCATTTGCTGTTAAATCTTAGGTGTTCTATAAATCTCTACGAGAATATTAATAGATCAAAGTGGGATATAAAGATAAATACCATGAAAGTGACGAAGTCGTACTTACGAAGGATTTGTAACATCACAGGCGTCTTTCATGCAAATTCTATAACCATTACAACATTCTCCTTCACTGCTTCTGACACACCGAAAGAAATTCAAAAGGCAAGGTCTGGCGCAGCCGGCTTCAGCCCAGGAGCTGAACAATACTCCCAATCCCAAAAGGAAGCAGAAACATATGGACGTAATTTTTACCTGAATATAAAAAAAAGAACAGAAACAAATAGATAAATACCAAAACAAAAATATAAAAACATTTACTATATTCTATAAATCTGATTCGTACTCACATCGAGTAATGAATAGTGAACCGGTAGACCACCAGGTTAATTGATTTGATTTTTTTCTCGATATTCTACTATATTCTTTTACGTTCTGAGTTCAAATCCCGTCAAGTTTCCCGTTGGCTTTCATCTTTTAGAAGATCGACAAAATGAATAAAGTACCAGTCCCCCCCCCCCCCCCCCCCTCCTTCATTCATACTTTGTCTGATAGTCCTTGCTCTTTCCTTCTTTTTCCTCTCAATTATGGCATTTATCGTCTTTCCATTACTGCTTTCTTTTTCTGTATCTTTAACTATTTAAGAGAGTCATTTTTTTCCTGACTATGAATAGAAAATTTGAAATGGATCTTCATTGGTTTCAACGATAGGTATTCCAGTTGTTCGATCAACGGAACAGTCTGCATGTAGTTAAGCATTCTACAGACACGTATACCGTTAATGTAGTTCTCAGAAAGATTCGTCGTGACATAGTGTGAGTGAGTGTGTGTGTGTGTATGTGCGTGTGTGTGTGTATGTGTGTGTATGTGTGTGTGTATGTATGTGTGTGTGTGACAAGTTTGGCCGTTTGAATTACAGGCAAGGTCCATGTGACGAGCTTCCAAACATTTCCCGTCTACTCAGTTTTCCCCCACAAGGCTTGCGTATACCCGAGGTTATAGTAAATGGTACTTGGACAAGATGCCATGCAGTGGGATTAAACATGGAACCAAATGTTTGCGAAGCGAACACTTTAAACACTGTGTCCACGAGTAGACTATATAATTCAACTGTATAAATGCCATATATCTAATTCATATGAAATAGGAACACAAGATTTAGCGAAAGGGAAAACCATTTTTTTTAATTCGAAACTATTATTGTATATAATATTATATACAAAGTTCTGCGGGCCAACGTACTTGTAGCCGCTGATTTCTATCCTTTGAGGTAAATTTTACCTGACGCTGTCATGACGGTATTTTGCGTTGAGTTCTTCCAATTATTCAACGAAATATAATATATAATTTTTCTTGAAATAATTTAATCTTTAAAATACTTTAAAATATAGTGGAAATCGGATTATCGGGAGGTAAACAACCGATAGAAATAAAATTATTCTCATAACATATGTTAATTAAAGAGACCGGAGCTAATCCCGCAACCAAATATTGGAACTGGCCTGAAGCAATGCTTGCAACAATAAAACTATATTAAGAACTGCGATGAATCTCAGCTTTAACTTTCGATGTGTAACCAGCATAGCTTTAGGAATTTTGAACACTGTCATGGCAGCTCCTCAGGATGTGCATTATATTTTATTATGTAAGGCTTGCAGCTCTTGAACATCCTACATAAAATTGGCCATGAGCAAAGCAGGATTTTTGATCATCTGTTTCTGCTATTGTCAGAGCTCGCTTGCATTTGGCAGTAAAGGACGTTGTAAGTGGGGAACATCTTTTCCACAGCATTATTGATGGAAAGGCGGTGGATTGGCAATATCAGTAGAATGTCAGACACCATGCTTTGCAGCATAGAGTTACGGTCCTCTACGGTCTGAGTTCAAATCCCGCCGAGGTTAGCTTTGCCTTTCATCCTTACGGGGTCGATAAAATAAAGCACCAGTAATGCACTGGGGTCGATTTAATCGACTTTCCTCTCTCCCCAAATTGCTGGCCTTGTGCCTATAGTAGAAATCATTATTGATGGAAACATTAATAAAAAGACAATTTTAAATTACAATGAAACAGAAAAAATGTAATTGCAAAGTAAAAGAACGACAGACATATAAGCACTGATTATCTAATTCGAGGTACAGATCGGAAGTTAAGGTTAATTGAAAGGATAGGAGGGTATAGAGTAGGAGTGACGGAGAGTGGGGAAGAAAGGATAAACAAAGTATGAAAGTGGGGGAAGCAGGAGAGTGAAGTAATAGTACGAGACCGAGAGATCAGTAAAAGAATTAAAAATGGCGCTGATGGTAAGCGGAAGTGATGACGGAGTGGACATTGTAATTGTGAAACAAAACATCGAGATTGATAATTAAATAGAAATTGAAAGAGTAAGAGAAAAAAGCTGAGAAAGGGAGAGGGAGAGAAAAAATGGAGAGAGAGAGAGAGAGAGAGAGAGAGAGAATCACTAAGAGGCAGATAATTAAAACATTGATTTATTACAGTGTTGGTAACGTAGAAATTAAATTCAGCTAAATGTATTCACCTGGATAATAAATAAATAAGAATAAATAAACAAAATTGAAACCTGGTTAGTATGAGGATCGAACTAATAGTGTTGGCGTTATTAGCACGAAGGGCGGTGGATTGGCAGTATCGGTAAAGTGTCGGACAATATTCTTAGCAGTATAGAATTACGGCCTTTTAGGTTCTGAAGTTAGCTTTGCCTTTCATCGGTAAAGGGTTGATAAAATAAAGTAGCAGTAATGCACTGGGGTCGATTTAATCGACTTTCCCCTTCCCTTCAAATTGCTGGCCTTATGCCTAAAGTAGCAACAATTAGCACGACGTGCTAATCAAGTGAGCTCATTGGCTTTCCTTTCCCTTGACCAGAGAAATTAAGGAATATATTGCCCCCTCCACATATCGACAACTATATTTAAAAATATATATTAAATTCAGAATATAGAGTATAGAGGTAATTTAATTTATTTCACTTGAAGACTGAAGAATGATATTATTTCTGTTGTGAATCTTAACAAATGAAGAAGCAAATTAGCTACTGCACCAGTAATTAACCTGCTGGAATCCTGTAACTAACAACACTCTTGTGTGTTGGACCTCGGTCGGTTTAGACGACGAGTATTCCAGTTGTTTGATCAATGGAACAGCTTATTCATGAAAATAACGTACAAATGGCTGAACAGACACGAGTACCGTTAATGTAGTTCTCGGAGAAATTCATTGTGACACAGTGTGGGACTTGGATAACGACACGTCTGTTATTGAAATAAAGTTTCTTCAAATCACAAATTCATGATATGAAAAAAGATAAACCTGATCAGTTCACAACCGTACTGTTCTATTTCTAATTATTTATGTGTTGTTATTCATGTTATTTGGTCTTGGATTAGCCATGACATTAAACAGACCTATGATCAAGTGCCTTCCAAATGTAGCTACCCTGTTTCCTTTTATTGCGGGCGGAATCTATCAAGGATTGCAGTATCTAATTGTATCCTTCCCTTTTAAAGATATTAGGGTAGGATATGAGGGAGATTTGGCTAATATTTCCTGCAAGTATTAGTTACGGCTTTTTACGATTTGAGATCAAACCCTGCTGAGGTCAACTTTGCTTTCCATCATTCTGGAGTCAATGAAATAAAGTACCAGTCATGTACTGGGTCGATGCATTCGTCTTTCCTCTTCCCTCAAATTGTTGGCCTTATGTCTAAATTAGAAATCAATATTTCTAGCAAGTATTGTGAGCTTGAGACTTCTGCCGTTGGCTCTTGTTAACAGTAGTGGTGAATTCAATTTCTCGTTTTGGAATAGCCTGAAGATGGTTTGGATGGATTCATTAGGTTGACTCTCTTCAGATATACTACAGGAAATAGATGATGTACAGTCCCAGGTTAACTTTTACTGAGCAGATATATGATTAAAAGGCTCCCACTCGTAACCATCCAGATTTCCATAAATGAGCTTTTTTTTTCCTTACTTAAGACCTGTGAATTAAGGAAGATTTTGCTGCTATTTCAAGCAGGTAGAGCGACCATGTAGTAGCTCCCAAATTCAGTAGGTTATGAGAACCACTACTAAATCAATGTGAATATTTAAGGGACAACTGGCTAAGATGAAGCAGCCATTGTTAATGGATTCATATGACGTCACCATCGCTGCTATATATCATTGGAAGGGGTGAACATAATCATTGCAGTGTTTGAAAATCTTTTTAGAACTACTTCAGCCTTGTCACACCCTGTATCACATTGACTCTCCCTGACAAATACACGAAGCGTACATGTGTCTGTGGGATGCTCAGTCACTTGCACTTTAATTTCACGAGCAGGCTGTTCGGTTGATCGAATCAACTGGAATATAAGTCGACAGAGAAGCTTCATAGAACAGTCATTTTAAAACATTCATTTTATACGAACGTTTTAGTATAATATATCGAAAGCGAAATTAAAAGAGATCTTTCTAAGATATCAACCAATACCAACCTATTAATAAAACAATATAAATCATGATGAGCCAAACATTTTCAGGGAGACCACAGAAATACTCAGTTAGATTATAGCATTGATGTTTGCTGAGCAATAAAAGGGGCACCCATTGAGTGTCTATGGTATCAACGAATACCACAGGAAACTTTGTTAGTTTATGCAACTGTAGCCACACATATTGTAGGAATATTCATTTAAGTTTTCGTATTATAAGTATTTGAAATCAAGGAGTGTTTTTGTGGTCACCCTGTACTATAAAGTACGATCAAAATATTTATAAGTGCTATACGTATTCTGTCTGCGCACCATAAACACATGCACATACATATGGTTAGACCTCCGTCGGTTACGACGATAAGTGTTTCAGTTGTTTGATCAACAAAACAACATGCTCATGAAATCAACGTGCAAGTGGATGAGTATTCCACAGACACGTGATCCCTTAACGCAATTCTCAGTGAGAATCGGCATGACATAGTGTGTGACAAGGCTAGTCCTTTGAATTACAGATACAACTCATTTTTGCCAGCCGATTGAACTACAATAATGTGAAATAACGTCTCTTGCTCAAGACACAACACACCGCCGGAAATTGAACTCACGACATTATGATCGTGAGCCTCACACATTGACACATATACATGCACGTACACACACACACACACACACTCACACTAAATATTTTGTTCCATCTTACAAAATCTTTATAAAGTGTTCCTTTTTACCATACATACACATATCCCACACACACATATTACAAATACGCACACTCAGACGTGTATTCACCCACCACCATTCGTTAGTTTTAACAATTCATTTCATCTTTGCTATAGAATGGATTGTCTGTGTGTGTATTTCAATTTTTCAGGCAATGTATTTAGGATTACATTATCTATAAGTTTTCTTTTTTAAGATGATAGGGTGTGATTTGAGGTAGATATGGCTGCTATTTCTAGGAAGTCGAACAACCGTACAGAGGCTTCTTCATTGGCTCATCTGTGTTTCCGGGGGACGCAGCATGGCCGGATGGTTAAGAAGTTCGTTTCGTAGACATTAGGTCCGGTGGTATCTTGGGCGAGTGTCACCATTGTCTTGAGGTGACCTATGTCTTGTGAGTGAAATTGTGTAGACGGAAACTGTGTGGAAGCCTGTCTGATGGACTACCGTATCTGTAATCCAAGGAAGCAGCCTTGACACGCACTGTGTCATGCTGAATCTTCCTGATAATTACACGTTAATTCCACAAGGCTGTTCCGTTTATTGAGCAACTGAAATACTCATCGTTGAAACAAATAGTGGCCCATTCCTATCAATAAGTGATCGATACTCAGAACACTTCATTGATCTACTATAATCTATCAATAAGTGATCGATACTCAGAATACTACACTGTCGTACTATAATCTACCAGCTCTTTTAAAGCTATTGATTATATATTTTTTCTTGTTTTGTTAAAGATGTTTCGTCCTGACCAGAATAAGGAATGATAAAGCCAGAGAAACCAATTCCCAGAGTCGTCTTTTCATACAGTTATCTTTTGTTTTCCACAATCTGTAGATCTTTCTTTTAATTCTCTTTGATGTGGATTATATTATATTGACAATATGAAAGACTGTGGTCTGGAAGACGTGAAACACTGTTTCACTAAATATCTTATGCTACTCCAAGACATTCTGGCACACATTTCTTCCTATTTATTCATTTCACATAATTATGCATACAAATAAACACAATTTATAAAAAAAAAAGAGAAAAACGTGTAAGAAGACACACATTCAACCAGACGCCACAGGTGGCGTTGGAATTTCCCCTCTAGTAATTTCATAAATATTCATAACCCAGTAGTCAGTGTAACATGGTGAGTTACTAAATTGACCATGAGATCAATTTAGTGTACGCCACCAGAAATGTGGAAGTGGTGGGGGCTGGGGGCTTGTCTTCTTTAGTACTCAATGCGTCTCTCTCTATTGTTCATATTATTTATGTTCTCGGACAAATGCTTAACAGTATTTGTTCCGGCTCTTTAAGTTCTGAGTTCAAACCCAACCGAGTTCAAATTTGCCTTTTATCATTTCGGGGACAATAATATAGAATAATAGTCAAGTACTGAGATCCCTTTAACCGACTTGCCCTCCCTCCCAATTAAAAATAATTATATTTTATATTATGATATTTCGTGTTCAATGCTTGAAATTAATCACTTATCCAATATAGTTGTATATTATTGATTTTTGGAGATAATTAGCAAAGTATTTAATTTAAGTATGTCATTACGTTAAAACCAAAACACAAATGATCCGGAATAGATCTCTGTCGGTTTCGGCGATGAGTGTTCTAGTTGTTGGATCAATGAACATCCTGTTCCTGAAATTAACACGTAAGTGGCTGAGTATTTCACAGACACGTGTATCGTTAACGTAATTCCCAGGAAAAGTCAGTGTACACAGCGAGCGACAGAGCTGGCCTTTTGAATCAGTTTCTGTCTACCCAATTTCATTCATATGGCTTGGGTCTATCCGAGGCTATGGTACAAAATAACTTTTACCCAAGATTTCACGCAGTAGGAACAAACCCGGGACCTAGCCATTGTGAAGCGAACTTCTTAACCATTTATCCACATTCTACCGACTAGTTACAATCTATGTAGTTATTCAAGTGTTGTAGTTTAGACATGGAGCGGGGTTGAATGATGTTTCGAATGAAGGACAGTACCCCAGAAAATGAAAGTACGATCTTCTGAGTCTGGTGCCTATATAATATCTTATTTTTATATTCTGAGTTTTTAATTTACCATATTCAATCTGTCAAAGATTGATTGAAAAAAAACAAAACCCAATAGATGTTGAGTAGCTGCAGGTCAATTCTGATCAAGCAGATATATTATTTTGAAGACGGTACAGTGTACTGTTATTTCTAGCATGTTATGTGTTCACGTACAAGCTCAATCGTTGGTTCGTAAAATAAAACCTCCAGTAAAACATTGATATAAATTCAAACAACTATTTATTCATTAATGTTCCTCAACTAATGGGATCGTAGGTGTGCAGTCATGGCATAAAGCGAGTCTTAGATATTTAAAATCTGGCTGAAACCATCATTCTCCAAGCCAGAACAGAGCCGATTTCTTCCAGAGGGAGGTAGAGAGATAAATAAATAAATAGATAGATAGATAGATAGTTAGATAGAGAGTGAACGAGAAAGAGAGGAAGAGAAAGAGATTTGGATATATTTAATTGCCAAAGCTCTTTCACCATACATTCTGAGACCTCAATGGTAATTCTTGCTCCTCTGTGTCTTCTCTTTCTTCTGATCTTGTTCTATTTACATCATCTTGTCTTTTTATGGGATGTAGGGGGTCAGCGCATGCGTATGTATGGATGTGTGTATAGAAATGCGCATGTATGTGTGTGTTTTTTCAAAGACTATACACACACACACACATACACACACACAACGGCGCATATATGTTATAATGATTCTTAGTATTACGGCTATACTTTTACCGTTTCGATAGCAAATGAGAAATAAATCTGATATAATTTGATTCGAATCTATCTCTTCGAGGGCGTGGCTATAATTTGATTGACAGTTGAGAGGTACACTAGCAGAGAGGAAATCTGTGATGAGACCAAATAAAAATTACAGAGAGAGAGAGAAAGAGAGAGAGAGAGAGAGAGAGAGAGAGAAAGAGAGAGAGAGAGAGAGAGAGAGAGAGAGAGAGAGAGAGAGAGAGAGAGAGAGAGAGTAAAGATCTGAATTGGATTTATTTGCCAGACCTGCCAAGCTCTAAAAACCCCAGCGGGGAGGACCATGAAAAAAAGTGCCCCAAAAGGAGAGAAATGAGGCAAAATTGGGAGATTTTACATAATTGTTTCTACTTTTGGCACAAGGCCAGCAATTTACCCAGTGCATTACTGGTACTTTATTTTATCGACCCCGTAAGGATGAAAGGCAAAGTCAACCTCGGTGGGATTTGAACTCAGATCGTAAAGGGACGTAACTATGCTGGAAAGCATGGCATCCGACACTCTACCGATACTGTCAATCCACCACATAATGAAAGCTATACCCATTTTCATAAAAGAAGACACCTCTAAAGTGAGTGGGAGATCTCCCCGTCGGCCAGGGAGAGTTGACAGGTCTGATTGCATTTAAGAAAATTATTCTAAAGGTGTTACTGTCGAACAGTTAACATATCGATGACTTGATAGTTCATTAAATGAAAACTATGGAAGATATCTTGGGCAAGACGATCAGTATTCCAGTTGTTCGATCAATGGAACAACATGCCCATGAAATGAACACGTAAGTGGCTGAGTATTCCACAGACACGTGTTCCCATAACGTAATTTGCAAGGAGTGTCAGCGTAATATAGTGTAACAAGGCTGGAACCTTTGGATCAGAGGTACAACGTATTTTTGCCAGCTGAGTAGACTGGAACGGTGTAAAAGAAAGTGTCTTGCTCAAGATCACAACACAGCCTGCACATAAAATTAACATGTAAGTGGCTGAACAGTTCACAGCCACGTGTGCCTTTAACGTAATTCCCAACGAGATTTAATGTGTTATAGTGCGTGACAGGCTGGCCCAAGCCGTTTCGACGGCTATTTCGAGTCCAGAAATAGCCGTCGAAACGGCTTGAGCTCTGCCGTCGGGGTCATACTTTTTCCTATTACCCACTCTACTACCCTAAGTATTGAGTACTCTGGTGCGTTATGGTCCATCTGGTTCCTTACCACAACTCCTTCGTTATATATATATATATATGTGTGTGAATGAAGTAATTCCGTCGGAAAGGTCCAGGAAAAAAGAGTGCTCTATGTAGGTTACAGAGCTTATTAGTTATGTAATAAACAACATAAGATAATTATTTCATTTACCAATGGTTTCTTGAAAGCAAACAAAATTTGCTTTCAGTCATCAGAATGAAAAAATCCTGATGCCAGGATTTTTTCATTGTGATGACTGAAAGCAAATATTGTTTGCTTTCAAGAAACCATTGATAAATGAAATAATTATCTTATGTTGTTTATTACATAACTATATATATATATATATATATATATATATATATATATCTGTCTGTAACTTTTTAAAATTTGCATACACAAGCGCACACAAATACATAATTTATTTTCTGTTTCAGTTATGTTGCTACAAAAAGAAGTTCGCTTTCTAATAACCCTATTCTTAAGCCTGTAAATAGTTATTTCTCCAAAGTTTCTCATACATTTAATCTTGTGTGTCATATATGTTGAATATTTCATTTCATGAGTATGGTGTTTTGTTGATCGAACGACTGGAACACTTAACCACGAAACCGACGGAGAACCATTAATTAACCACACGTTATTATCTACGACATAAAATAGGCACAGATGCTTCTGCTTAGATTGATTTTTTCCAGTTCTCCAATGTATCTTTTAATACTTTGATTTTTGCAATGATTAAATAACAAAAGTACTAACCCCCTTAATAAGAAGCAATGTTCTTTTATTGAATTCTACTCATTAAACAACTGATTCAAGTCACATTTTAAACTTGAGAAAGCATTTGTCTACTGTTATGTAATCAAGTATTGCGTACATCGATCTCTCTAATGTCCAAATATGAGCCTATAATGGTTTTTAATTTTAGCACAAGGCCAGCAACTTTTTGGGGTAAAGGAGAATCGATTTTATCGATCCCTGTGCTTAACAGTTACTTTATTCTACCGGCCTCGGAAGGATGAATGGCGAAGTTGACTATGGCAGTATTGAACTGAGAACGTAAAGAGCTGGAACAAATACTACTAAGGATTTGTTCGTCGTTCTAACGACTCTGCCAATTCATCTCCAAATAATGTTCTTTTGTTTTACGAATCAAAGAGAGGAAAGAAAAGAAAGAGATGGTGTTGTAGGGACGCCGTCATGGCACACAGTGTGATTAACATTTTACATCTGATGGAGTCCATTCCCCTCTCTGGGCGGAACACAGCCGATTTCTTCTTGAGAAACGTAGAGTGAAAAGGTGAAAGAGAATTGAGGAAGAGAAAATTGTGGAAAAATCAACCCCCAATATTGAACTGGTACTTAATTTATTGACCCCGAAAAGAACAGTTAACCTAGGCGGGATTTGAACTTAGAGCTCAGTGATCCGAAATAAATACCGAGGCATTTTTAATCCGACACTAACGACTTTGCTGATTTGTCGCCTATTCACCAAAGTTAATCTATATAACAACAGTTATAAAGAGCATCTGTTGAAATACGTTACAATAAAATGTTGAACTTATGTATTTTCTTTTTTACTGTATTGGCTTGTTTAGTCATTTTTATATGAACCCGGGTAGAATCGGCATTGATACTATGAAACAAAACCATTCATTTTAAAGGGTGCCTATTTAAATAAAAATCTTGCAAAATAATTTTATGTAAGTACGATATGTTAAATTACTATCTTAGTAATGAAAAAATTAATAATTTTACTAAATCCTTCAAAACTCTTCATTAAACAATTGAAATATAGTGTATTTCATAAGAAATATGACCACGAAAGGTTTAATGATATTGAAATAAAGAAGAGAAAACAAAATTAAATAGTTTTTCTTCTTTAACATATATAACTGTTTAAATGTATAACTGTTATATATGTTAAAGAAGAAAATATATAACTGTTCTTTAACATATATAACTGTTTAAATGTGAACACGGTAAGGTGACAAACATTTACCTTAAGTCTATATTAATATGTGTAAATAATAAAATTGTTCCACTTGGAGGATACAGTAATTATATACAAGCTAGCATAATTATCGTTTTTTTTTAATACAAATTTCTTTTAATATTTAATCCTGAATATATTGTGAATTACGTCGTAACTTACATTGTTATCATTATTAAAGAAATTGTATTTAGAAGAAAAAAATATTTTTAAAATCTCGATCTACCATACTTTTACTTATATTTGCTTCCTTTGCCTCCTTTTTGTTTCTGACTCTTGTCATAAAGGATATTAAATAAATCTCCTCGTCTATCATGCTTACCAGCCCTATAAGGACGTTTAAATTGATTAAATAAATAAATATGTTTACTTTATGGTGGAAATTATACGTAGTAATAAAGGTATAGACATGACGCGTAAGGAACAACACGTACAAAGATTTGCTGCAATTTCTATTTGTTTTGAAAAAGATAAATTAAAGGATAGGCGCTACAAAGAAAGCTTTAAGCGATACTCTGACCAACTCCAAGGAACTTCAAACATCACTGGTGACAACTCGCTATCTTATACTAAAAGAAGAGAAATAAACAAAGAAATATATAGAAATATATATTTTTGTAAATAAGACAATAGAACCGTGTGGAAATGGAAGCACCAATTGAAATATAAGTTTTAAATCTCCGAAGCCGTTTATGAAAGTATTGAAGAAGACAAGAAAACACACTTCGATCTTCCGACGTGGAAGAGGCTCCTATCAGAAGAAACCGTCACCGAATCGTCATTTTTCTTACCTGTTGTACAAACCTGGCTGGACACAGAACACTGCACAAACATTCTAATAGTTCTATAGAGTTATGAAATAATTGTTTCTACTTTTGGCACAAGGCCAGCAATTAACCAGTACATTACTGGTACTTTATTTTATCGACCCCGTAAGGATGAAAGGCAAAGTTAACCTCGGCGGGATTTGAACTCAGAATGATAAGGGCCATGAAATAATACATGTGAATAAGCCATAGATGACTAAACAATTGCTGAGAGCTGTTTAATATCTAACTAGATTGTATATATATATATATATATATATATATATATATATATATATGCTATCTATATGTATGTATGTATGTATGTATGTATGTATGTATGTATGTATGTATGTATGTATGTATGTATGTATGTATGCATGTATGTATGCGCGTGTGTATGTATGGAGGTATGGATGTCATTGCATGTGTGAATCTGTATGTTTTGAGTTATAGGTGCACTTATACGTATGTTTCTATATCTATACGTGTGTATATATACAGTTATATCATGCTAAACTTATAGAATGTTTTACATATTTCCAAAGTTCCACCAATGAACTGTATTAATAATTTTCTGGTTCTCTGAAGACCAGTTTCTCAAGATTGCTGCTGAAGAAGTTAGTAAAGTATCCAAGTGCCCCAATGGTTATTGGTACACATATGTATGCGTATATGTATACATGCATGTATGTATGTATGTATGTATGTATGGTGCTACTGGTAACATGTATCCCAGTACAACCTGTCTCATGGTCGGGTCGTTGGCGACTAAACTGGCAACCCCACCAAGGTTTCTTGGTGAGGAGGGTGACTTTGGACATCCTGCAGGACTAAAAACAAAACCTGTCAAAGGGCAAAGGAGCTCTTAAGAGTCAATGGCCATCCAAAATCACCGGGAGAGATGACCCCTTAGCCTTTGTCAAGGCAGAATTCTAGGAGAAGGAAAACTCTGATATAACACCTGCAACCCTGATGGTATCCAATGATGTTGACTTGTTCTTCTTTTTGGTAAATATCATCTTGGTTAAGAGAGTGGGACTGGCTTTGTGCAGTGCCTTTGCTCACTATAAAAGCTTCACGGCACAAGCATTGCTTTATATCTGGAGATCTCTCTGCACTTGTCGTCACATGGTACCATGGGCCCAGCACTATTTGTCAATAATTGTCACAGGTGTAGTGTTTGTACCAGAGGTTTCAAGTCGCTGGCTGGACTAAAAAGTCACACTCGTTCAGCGCATCGGTAGGGGTTCTTCTGCATGGATATAAAGTAGTGGCCGTACTCGAAAACGAGTTGGCAGCCACCATGTATGTATGTATTAAATAAATAACTTTGATAATTTTGCTAACTTTGATAGGTTTCGGCCAGTATTGGCCTAGGCCATGTCAAGAATAAATGCAGTTATGTTTGTATGTTCTGGGTAAAATGCAAAACCTGCATCTAAAACACACATGATCCTGTCTCACTTTCTCTGTATGGATGCATGTTATTACGCACACACACACACACACACATATATATATATATACATATATGAGTATAACGTATACA
>OZ024743.1:326634342-326659342 GCA_964016885.1 Eledone cirrhosa | reverse complement strand
GTAATAATAGGGGAGGGTAGGGAGGGAAGCGGAAAGCCGGAATATGGTAAAATCGATAGCTATCATGTGTTTAAGTAGTTGGTTTACTGATGGTCCAATTAAAATGTTTGCTGAATTTGTTGTTCGTTAGAGAAGGGCGTTAGGCCACGCCCCCACCGCATGCTGGTTGTGTATCTATTGTATATAGCATGGGTAGGGTGAGTGGGTGGGACGAGGGGAAAAAATGAATAAATAATTAGAAAATATGTGTTAGTGTACAAATGGTCGTGATTTTCATTGATGATTGGTGAACGCAGTCATATAAACGTACACACATACATAACCCCCCCCCCCCACACACACACATACACACATACTACTTGCAGCACTCACGCAAGCCAGCATACACAGAGTTTGAAGGCGTTTATGATATGCAAATATATAGAATTACATTACTCACGCTGATACACAGATTCAGATAGCTCGACACACACAGGTTAATACTGTCACCCACACAGACACATACATACATCTACCCACACACATACACATGTTTGTATACATATCTATATATATGCAAACAAATATATGCGCATGTTGTTACACCGACACTTTCACACATACATAAATACATATCCACACACGCACACACACACACATACACTAACACACACCCGAACACACATACACACATACGCGCCCACAAAAACACACAAGCACAAAGAGAAACACACATATACATACATACATACATACATACATACATACATACATACATACATACATACATACATACATACATACATACATACATACATACATACATACATACATAATAATGGCACAAGGCCAACAATTTTCGGAGGGTGGGGAGGGCACAGATTGATTAAATAGACTCCAGTGCGTGACTGGTACTTTATTGTGTCGACCCCGTAAAGATGAAAGGCAAAGCTAACCTTGGCGGAATTTGAACTCAGAAAGTAAAGGACCGTAACTCTATGCTACAAAGAATGTTGTCCGACGCTCTACCGATACTGATAATACACCGCCCTAATAATAATGATTTCTTCATTGCCACAAGGGCCCATACATACGATAGAGAGTGTCATAGAAATAGTTAATGTGTTGGGATATTACAGAAGGACTGGAATGGCGTTCACTGATCCAGTTGTTCGATCAACAGAACTGCCTGCTCGTGGAATTAACGTGTAAGTGATTGAGCATTCCATAGGCATGTGTACCCTTAATAAATTGCTTGGGAAAATTCAGCGTGACACACAGTGTGACAAGGCTGATCCTTTGAATTACAGGTACAATCTATCTGACGGGCTTCCAAACAGTTTCTGTCTACCCAATTTCTCTCACAAGGCATGGGTCGACACGACGTTATGGTAAATACCCAAGATGTTATGAAGTGGGATTGGACCCGGAATCTAAGGGTTACCACGTGTACTTCTTACACGTTCGTCCATGCTGCCCCCTTTTGGGATATTACATATATGCACATACACGCACATATGCGCACACACACAGATGCACACACATAATCGGAGTGCGATTGATAATACGCAATATGTTAATTCAGGTTAAAAATTTAGTACATAAACAACTAAAGGTGCCCCAAGAAACAGGCGAGAAGTCAACCCTTAGGTAGGATCAGGCCACCTCAATTATTTCCCTTCCCAATCACCTTCTGCAAACCGAGACCTCGAGGATTGTCCATAAGCATCTTCAAGTTTAGCCTGAGTGTGAACCCCGTCCCTTACATCCTTAGGGTGGTGCTCCTTTAGCTGTTGATAGGCTTTTAGTATAGTTTTGTCTTGGGTGTGCTCGTTCCCTATCTTCTTGATAGTAACGTATATCTCTTGCCTCTTAGTTTCCGCAGCAGATTCATTAGGTTCCAGTTTCATTTTGAACAACCGTAAAGCTTAGATTCTTCTAGCATCATACGTGCCTTAAGTCCGGGTTCTTTTTATTTGTTTGCTTCTTTTCTATGTTGCTGTTGTCTTCAATATTTTACTCACCTTTCTTCAGTCTTCATCTCTTTCCCATCGCCACAAGAGTAGAAACGCTGTTCGAGGTCGCTGACCGGCTCTATGGTGGAGGTAGAGACTGTTTTTCTTATTTCTTTACCCCGTCAGACTCTGTTAATAATTGTTTCTACTTTTGGCACAAGGCCAGCAATTACCCAGTGCATTACTGGTACTTTATTTTATCGACCCCGTAAGGATGAAAGGCAAAGTTAACCTCGGCGGGATTTGAACTCAGAATGGCAAGGCCCGTAACTCTATGCATCAAAGTATGGCGTCCGACCCTCTACCGATACTGCCAATCCACCTGTTAATAATTGTTTCTACGTTAGGCACAAGGCCAGCAATTACCCAGTGCATTACTGGTACTTTATTTTATCAACCCCGTAAGGATGAAAGGCAAAGTAAACCTTGGCGAGATTTGAACTCAGAATGGCAAGAGCCGTAACTCTATACGTCAAAACAGTGCGTCCGACCATCTACCAATACTGCCAATCCACCGCCATGTTAATAATGACACTGAGTAGGAGACGATTTCGTTAGCTTTCGATTTGACATCAGTGGTGCTGTGTTAGCAAAGAAAGCAACATCAGCAATGATCGTCAGATGATTTTTACAGCCACGATTTTTTATTTTCAATCTTCCCTATTTGGGCAATAGGTCCTGGTATGGTTAGGGCTCCCACACATATAGCAATTGAAATATTCCCTGAACCACAACTTCAATTGATCTCCACTCCACTCTACTCTAACTATGGGATATAATTTGTAGTTTTCTTGATTACACGAGTTAAAGACCTGCATCAACACCGATGTCTCTGACGTTTGTGTTTCTCCTGTCCATGTATTGTAGCACCATCCTGTAACTAGACACGAGCTCCACCTGTCTTGTCTAATCCTCAGTCTTAAATAACAGACATACACTTCTATATGTTTTGCTCCTGTCGAGGGACCATATATGCTGTCATACCCCGGCTAGAGTTCCCTTAAATTTCTTTTCCAATCGTAATGGAATCACTTTTTAAAAAATAAAGGTACGTCATTTTCCTGCTTGCCTTTTCTTGTGAAACTTCCCTGGACAAGTAGGCATTCTTTTCCTTTTATCTGGACTTAATCCTTGTCTACTATCTCTTTTTGGTTTACAACGATTGCAAAGGATGGAGTTGCTGTTGTTGATGCTTTTGTTATCTATAAAATTTGCCTTTTGATTACTTTGGTGAAATCATACACTGTCACCGTTATGCTTTGCTCCAAGTTTAGATTATTAAAACGAAATATCTGCACCTTCACTTTTTGTGGAAGGAATACACAACACTTACCAGGCCTTCCATCTCTTGCCAACTCTCTTTGCATGGAAGGTTCAGTATTCCAGAGCCGATGATGTGCAGGAATGTATGTGCTGTGGTCGCCACATCTGTAGCGATCTAGACGGCAAGCAAGTGCCATGTACATTTTTCCACAACTCGTCTCTTTCATGGAACCACAATACAGGGTCAAGCGAAGACCGATACTGGTTGGCTGATTTTACATATAAATGCGTGTGTTTTGCCTAATTTGTCATCTTATTCTGTTCCTGTCTTTTCTAAAAAACAAAACAAAACAAAAACAAATATTTATTCGATTGACGATTTCCAAATGAAAATATATAATTATGAAAGTTTAAAAAACGGATTCAAATGACAACGGATTCAAAAGAGAGAAAAAAAGAGAAAAAATAGGTAGGGGGAAGGGATAAGGCAAACTCTACATCCTTGACTGGGCAGTATATATCGACTGCATTGCATGAATAAAATGGCGAAAGTCTTCCTGCGGAGAACAGTCAAAGACACCCACTGCATTAGTTATTCCATCTCATGGGACTCCTTTCTCTGGCGGGATGCATCCTTCCAGATTTTGAGGAGTAAAACAGCTGTCAAAGAACCGATAACATTCCTCCTCATCACAGCATTCCTTTCTTGGTTCAGGTTGTTCAGGAAATCATTGGAGCTTCAGAGAATAGTGAAATCTCCGGCAGTCAAAGGAAATGGAACTTCCAGCCTCTTGCATTCAGTTCATATTATTTCTTTGTTTTATTTTACTGTTCCAAACAAATTTAATTTCTCTCTTGTTTCTATCTCCCCCTCCCCATACATCCGTTCTCTATGCTGTTGTTTAAAAGATGACAACGAGTCAACAGTGAACATCTGTTCGAATGTCTCTGGATGTGATCTTCGTATTCACAAGAGACGTGTTTTGTGTTACCAATCTATCGACTGACATATTTCGTCCCCTCGCTCTAACTCCCTCTTAGTCTTACAGACCAGACATACATTTTCATATGCTGTCGATGGAGCACGCATCCTGCCACATATCGTCCAAAGATTTCTCAAAATCCATTTTCTAGGGCATACCCACCCAAGACCCATAGAGCCTTTGCAGTGTAGTGAAAACACGAAATTATAATATGACTACTAAACAACAACAACAACAACAACGACAACAACAACAACAGTTTCTAATGATGGAAAAGGAAAGTCGATTATATCAGCTCTAGTACTTCACTAGTACTTTATTTTATCGGACCTGGAAGGATGAAAGGCAAAGTTGACCTTGGCGGGATTTGAACTCAGAACGTAAAAAACCGATTCTGCCAATCCACTGCCCTTACAATAATTGTTTCTAGATTTGGCATAAGGCAAGCAATTTGAAAAGAATAGGAAAGTCGATTAAAACAAAGCCAGTGTGTTACTGGTGCTTTATTTTATCAACCTCGTAAGGATGAAAGGCAAAGCTAACTCTGGTGGGTTAACCTTAGAACGTAAAGGGCCGTAACTATATGCTGCAAAGCATGTTGCCCGACGCCTTTAACGATTTTACCAATCTACCACAATAATAATGTTTCTACTTTTGGCACAAGGCCAGCAATTATCCCAGTGCATTACTGGTACTTTATTCTATCGACCCCGTAAGAATGAAAGGCAAAGCTAACCTAGGTGAGATTTCAACTCAGATCGTAAAGAGGCGTAACTTCTATGATGTAAAGCATATTGTCCGACGCTTTACCCATACTGCCAATCCACCGCCCTTACAATAAAAATAATAATAGTGATTTCTTAATTAACCACAAAGGGTTTACAAAAACCACACACACGCACGCGTGCGTTGGGTAAAGTGCTGTTTTATGGAAATGTGTAAAAATAAGAAATATCGAAAATAAAAAAAAAGAGGTAACAATAAAAATAAACAAAGAAAAATTTACCAATAAGGGGGAGACCTCCGAAAACCACTCGTGGAAAAACTCTATAAAAGGCCAAGGCCATCGTGACCACCGAGGCAAGTGCCTTCTCTCGGTTGTCCTTCTGTCTACAGGTGCATACTCGCTCGTAACATACTTGCCACTTTCATCCACCTTTTAACAATTTTGCTGGAAGGTAGCGCTTATACTACTACTACTACTACTACCACCACCACCCCACCACACCACTACCACCACCACCTATCAGCAAGATACCGAGTTTGACATTAAGTGGAAAATCCTAGAGCGATACAGATTATACATCAATGATGTAATCTGTGTAAAGCGAAGAAAAAAATACTCATATAACATCTAGAATTCAGTGAATTATCTAAATACAAGACCAGAATTTTCCCACTAAATACCCGCATTTCAATAATTATCTGCAAAAATGTACACCATTGTGGACTATTGACATCTTACACACAGATGTTATACTGGTATTTCAATACATCATAGCGTGGATTGGGTGTTCAGCTCACGAACGTATAGTCGTAAGTTCGATTCCCGGACCGGTCCGTGCGTTATGTTCTTGAGCAAGAAGCTTTAGTTCACATGGCTCCAGTCCACTCAGTCCACTGATATGAGTTGTACTTGTAATTCAAGCTTGTAATTCAGCCTTGTCTCAAGTTGTGTCATGCTGATTCTCTCTGAGAACCATGTTAAGGGTGTACGTATCTATGGAATGTTCAGCCACTTACACGTTGATTTAATGAACAAGCAGTTTCGTTGATTGAATCAACTGGAACACGTCACGTCGTAAACGACGAAGATCGAAGAACAACACTCCCAAACAATATTTACCTACTATTCGACAAATATTACTTCTCATATTTTCACTACTTTTATCACCAGTCCTTTCTTTTATTTTACCAGACTAAGAAATACTTCATAACTCCTCGATACCTTTTTCACTGATTCAGTCTTGGCACTGCTATATATTTCTCAGTTTTCTTTCATGATTTTTACATCATACATGTAAATTCTTATCTTGGTATGGTGTTGTCCCGTAACTCCTGATAGAGTCGTAGGGCGCCGTATTGACATACAGCGTTTCTTGAGCATTTTTTAAAGCCTGGCGGAGCCCATCCCTCTCCAGGCCTGAGTGTAGCAGATTTCTTCTAGAGAAAGATTGAAAGTGAGAGAGCGAGAAAATGAGAAAGAGATATAGAGGAAGAATCGACCCCAGTACTAGACTGGTACTCTTTTTATCGACCTCGAAAGGATGAAAGGTGAAGTTGATCTCGGCGGGATTTGAACTCAGAGAGCCGGAATGAATACCATAAAGAATTCTATCCGACGTTCTAACGTCTGCCAACGTTAATCCAAAGGAAACGAATCATTTCTAATTGCGCATGATCGGAAGTTTCGTATACGTCTGGTTACTTCATATACGTTCATATTTCTCTTCGTGGAAGGAGACAGTCATATATCATCTGAAGTCTGAGTTATTGTTACTCGGATGTGTTAATTTATACATTGAGTCGCCTATACTAAGCACTCTTGTTCATAAGATATTCTTGTTCATATAAATTCCTTTACACTATATACACATGCGCGTGTTCACGCGCACTCGTACTTTCTAAAATGTCTATACCAGCTAGTATCCACATATACAGGAGCGGTGGGACTGGGTTGTGTGTGTGTCCCCCCCTCCAATAATTATATTTTTCTCCCCAAACTACCAAAACACACATCTATTTGTATATGCGCTATAATTTATGTACATGTTATGTAAATATAGATGTGAGAGATAGATATAGAGAGGGGGAGAGTTTGGTGGTAATTGATATATATTTCTATTTATTTGCCACCAGGGCATCAAAGATTGGGACAAATACAAAGGGGGGAGTTTACATACATTTAAAAAGACGTGTAAAAAACATATAACAAATTAAATTTAACAATCGATGTCCTCAATAGGGAGGGGCGTTGACATGGGTCGCACACACCCCCGAAAAAATGTGCAACCTTCCTCTTCAGGAGCACAAAGAGCGGGTGCTTCCTTCCTCTTCTCATTCTTCTCCTCTCTCACCTACAGGCTGATATAGAGAGAAGGCCCATTCACTCGGGCCATTCTCGCTACTTTCACCCATCTTTCATAAAACTTGCTGGGGTAGAGCACCTCTCTCTCCATTCTGATCCTTCTTCTAAAGTGGTACTTGAAAAAAAAGACCAGTTGTTGGCCGGAGAGATAGGTGTCTGACCTCAGCCCTTTCAACCTTGTCCACCATACAACTTCTTTCGCCATGGCTATCACACAGAGGAAAACCGCCTCTCCTTCGTTTTTGAAAGGGGGAGGCGGTTTGATTGTGACAATGTTCTCGGTGGTCAACCGGATTGGTCCCACCCGCGACAGTAGTCGTTCTACATAGCCCCACAGGTCAGCAACGCCCGGGCAGTGTACGAATGCGTGTGCGACGGTTTCCTCGTCCCGCACGCATCTTGGACAGATCTTCTTCGAGGGGTCCCTACCCGGGCGCCCGTGTCTGTAGAGCTTGTCCCGAACGGGTAGAGCTCGTCGGTAACATTGCCAAGCCAGGGACTTTTGGAAGTTGTCCATCGGTCCCGGGCCAAACGTCCTACCGAACAGACTGGCCAGCTCGTCTTCCTCCATGCCCAGAGCCTCTCCGAGAGCGTCGTCGCACTTACTGCGCACCAACCCTCTATAGAATGTTGAGGTTGAGTCTCCACTGATTGCCGGATTCGCTTGCCAGAGGGCCATGAGCGCCAGGGCACATTCAATGTGCCAGTCGCCCACTTTACTCGGTCTTTGCTTGACCCAGGATTACAGCTCGGTGAGTGAGACGAGTCTCGGAAAGGCTCGCCTCACAAACAGGGCCCACACCGGCTGACCGGTGAGGAATACCTGGAGGTGCCGTAGCCTTAATGCGTGTCTACGCATCGTCAGCCACGGCAACCCCAGCCCTCCGTTCGAAGGGTGTTGACAGCAGATGGATCTTCTCACCAAAGGAGCCCGCTTCTTCCAAAGAAATCGGAAGAGCGCGCGCTCCATTTTGGCGAGTGTTTTCTCTGGGCAAGGCACGACGGTCAAGCGGTAGTAGATGACGGACGCTATATAAGCGTTCGCCACCTCCGCTCGACCTTTCAGGGCTAGTTTGCACTCGGCCCACTTCTGGGCGAGTACAAACACCTTGCCCGTTACCTCGTCCCAGTTTTTCTCCACCTGGAGGTCCGGTCCGAACCAGAGCCCGAGCAGCTTCACCGGTCCCTCCGTCCAGCGTCCGACGATGCCGTCGGAGGGCATCGTTTTGCCCCTCCACGTCCCGAGTTGCAAACCGACGGACTTGTCCCGGTTCAGCTTGGCTCCTGTGAACCTTTCATATTCCTCCAGTAAGGTGCCGATCTGCCCGATTTCCGAGGCGCACGACACCATTACTGTCACGTCATCGGCATAGGCCGACACCGCTTTCCGCAATCCCGGTTCCAAGGGGATGCCCTGCAACAGCTCCAGCTTCCTCAGTAGTGGCTCGAGAGTCAATACATACAGGAGGGAGGAGTGAGGGCATCCCTGTCGAATGGATCGCGTGATTTGGAACGGCTCCGAGAGGTAGCCGTTCACCTTGACCCTCGAGCAGGTGTTGCTGCTGTGCATTGCAGCAATCCAGCCCCTGAAAACGGGTCCGAAGCCTGCCGCCGCGAGCACCGCATCCAGGTACCGATGGTCAACCCTATCGAACGCTTTAGATTGATCCAAGTTGATCAGGGCCCCACCAAAGCCGGGTTCGTTCCCTGCCCTCTCTACGATGTATCGCATGAGGTGGAAGTTGTCATGTATGGACCTGGACGGGATTGCGCATGTCTGCGCTTCTCCTACCAGGTTCCCGACGACAAGCGCCAACCTCTTTGCTAACACCTTGGCCAAAATCTTTAACTCTGTGTTTAGCAGAGTTATGGGCCTGAAGTTATCTATGTCATCCCCCTTGTTCTCGTCCTTCCTCACCAGCGTGACTACGCCCTTGGTCACAGAACTGGGAATTCTCCCGTTCTGTTGCCAGTTGCAGTAGACCGCCTCGAGGAGACCGGAGAACAAGCCCGGCATCGCTACATAAAGTTCGTATGGTAGACCATCGAGACCCGGAGATTTGCGTTTGCCGCATTGGCTCAGCGCTTCCCCTATTTCAGCGGCTGAAATCGGCCTCTCGCAGGACTTCGCCTCCCCGTCCGAGAGCCGCGCCAGACCGTCGAGGTATGGACCGAATCCATGGCCCCACCCGGCCCGCCGCCCCTCCCGAACAGTCGTGCAAAGCGCCGTTGAAAAGCCACGCTCATCCGCTCACGTTCAAGGATCACGCGTCCATCCTGGTCCTTCAAAGACCGAATCGTGGACTTGTTTCCACTTTTTGCCTCTGTCACTCGGGCCCAGCTAACAGCTTTGGCTCCCTCGTTACCCAGAGCACGTATTTTACTCCTGACAACGCAGCCCTCGTGCTTCGCATCAAAGAACTGGTCTAGGGCCGTTCTTGACGCCAGCACGCCGGCCACGTTGCCACTCCTAATCGCCTCTTCTACTCTATTTGTTAATTCCCTTTCAGTTCTATTCCTATCTGATGCTAATTCCCGACTAAAACCTATCGATTCTATTCTAATTTTTCTCTTGAAAGAGCCCCACCACCTGTTGTTTACAATTTCCCCCGTCAAACGCTGCTTAACTAGTGTGCTAATCCGCTTACTGTAAGCTTTGTTTGTCGGTAAAGACAAGTTTAGCTTCCAGTAACCGGGTCCCTGTCTATGAGTTCTATCAAGGTTGACCACTCCGGTCAACAACTTGTGATCCGAATAGTCAACCATGAACATTCGTGGACAGCTTAATATGTCCCTATCCTTATTTCTAACTAGGAACCTATCTAGGTACGACCTGGATGTTCCGCTACGATTACTCCACGTCCACCGTGGCACAGTCGGAAAATCCAGTCGATATCTATCGGCCAGATCAAATCGGCCGATTAATCGTTTGAGGCTGTTACACCCCCCTCTATCGGGACATGCCCCTACATAGTCCCAACGTGCATCCAGGATACCATTCCAGTCCCCCACTAAAAGCAAGGAGCGAGACGTTCCCAGGAAATTCTCCAGGCGTCGGAAGAAGTCCGGTCGCGGTGTCCCAGATGGGGCATACGCTGCCACCAGCCTGAAAGCTCCACCTTCACCACTGCCGATGTCTAAAACCATCAGTCGACCCTCCGGGTCCAGGTGTACCTTCTGTGTGGCAAGACCCAGGTATTTTCGCAGCAGAACGACAACCCCACCCCCACCCCTCGGCTGACAGAGAGATGCGTAGATCTCAAAGTCGTCGAAGATGGGGCCAGTTGGCGCTCGCTGCTGATCCTGGACTCGCAAATAACCATTACATCCACTCTGTGCGACCTGAGGTCATTTAAGAGTTTGCCCTGTTTGCAGGACATCCCCAAGCCGCGTGCATTCACACATCCAACTCTTATATTGGCCATGTTGGTGCTGAAGAGGTAAAAAAGGAAGAGGAAAGGAAATTACTTACCTCTTCGTCTCCTGGGGGCCAGGCTGCACAATTTCCATGGGGGTGTTGGAAGGGTTATTTGGTGGGGTGGTGGTTTGTGGTGGGGTGAGGACATCAGTGTGTGGTGGGATTAGGGTGTTTGGTAGGGTGTGGGTGTCTGGTGTGGGGGTGGGGAAACATCTCAATAGGACGCTGTTATGTGGTTTGGTGCAGTTGGTCCCCACATGCAGTGGATGGTTCTTTTTCAAAGTTACATAGGTTTCCGTTGGGACCCTAATCATCATTAGGTGCGGTTTGTTCGCTGCGTAGGTGAAAGTGATCCCTTCGGTTTCCACCGAAGGGTTATTTTCTATCGCTTTCATCAACGTTTTATTGTTCTTGTTAATGTATGTTGTGTTGTGTTTGTTTTTGTTTATTGTTCTTGTGCGTGTTTGCGTTTTGTAGTACATGTTATGTTTTTGGGAGGGGTGGTTTTTTTTATTTGTGATGTTTGTTCTGTTTGTGCTGGTGGTTGTGTGTTTGTGGCATTTTTGTTAATGTGGTGCCTTTTTTTTCCTTTTCACCTTTTCAAAGGGTTCTCCTTCGTCGTCACTGAGTGACGTTGATACGGAGTCCTCTTCCGTGTTGTTGGGGAGGGGTATATTTTGGGGTCTTGTTGTGGTTGCTTTTGTATTTGTTTTAGGTGGGAGGGATTGGGTGAAACAGTGTTTTGTGTTGTTATTTTTCCGTGTTGTTGTGGTTGGTGTTGTTGTTGTTGTTGTGGTGGTGGTGGTGGTTGTGTTGTTGTGTTCGGGGTTGGCAGAAGAGCCTTTTTTTTTTACTCGTTAATTGAGGACAGGCAGCCCTCAGGTGACCCCTGCTTAAGCAGTGGTAACATGACGGCCACCTTCCCTCCACTGAAATGTTTATATAAGTTAGCCCGTCCAGAGGCACGCTTGTGGGATATTCGCTATTCGTTCTGGGCTCATTTGCACCAGAACTTCTACGGTGGTCCCACCAAATACACCTCCGGAGGACTTTCCTATTGAAATTATCTTGTCTTCGTCAAAGTTAATTATTCCACATAGTATCCCCCAAATATTTACATTTGGTGTGATACTCATTATTTTTATTCTTTGTGTCCTTTTCCCCCTGTATGTGGGGTAAAAGGTGAAGCGGGGGGACACAATGGGTGCTACCGAGTACTTTTGAGCTGTTGACTGATTGTTCATTAGCACCGAAATGCTACCAAACAGTTTACCTTTTTGTATGAATGTTAAGTCCTTCATTGCATCTTTTAGAACCAGCTCAATTTCATTTTGTGATAATTGAGATGGTTTTCTTGTTTCGTTCGATATTGTCCTGAAAACCACAGTTTTCAGGACAGCCTCTCTACGTAATTCCTGTGGAGAATTGATGCTAAAAGCACCGTTTTCGCCAAAAGTCACGAATTGTTTTGCGTCTTGTAATAGTTGTTTAGCATTTGTTATGTCTATTAGCGTGTATAGTTCGTTTTTTTTTACTGTCTGTGCGAATGTTGTTTTGGTGTTGTTGTCTTTTTTGTTACTGTCACTGTTGGTAATATTGGTGTTGCTATTGTTGCAGTTGTTGGTTGTGGTGTTATTGTCATTGTTCTTGTTGTTGGTGCTGGTATTATTTACCGGGTTTGGTTTCGTGGTTTCGATATTTTTCACGTTTTTCGATGATGCGAGGGGGGAAGGCTGCAAGCTCTGTACTCCTACCTTCCCTCCACCACTTTTCTTAGTGGGCGTGGCACTCACGATAGTGTGCGAGGTGGAAATGGCATCCATTGCCACCAAGTCTACAGTTTTTAGATGAAAATTGAAAATTTCGCCCCAGAAAGGGGCGAAAATTAGTTGTCTCAACGTCTGACGGCCCAGGCAAGGGGTTAAACTAAACAATGTTATTAAATTGAGCAATAAACTCACAGTTTTTTTGACAACAATCCGTAAAAATCCGGAGCAAAGTAAATTACGTCTATATCAAGTGGTAATTGATATAGAGAGGGAGATTGGAAGAGAGAGTTGTATGGTTGATGTAGAGAGGGGGAGGTTTGATGGTAAGGAATAGAGTGAGAGGATTGATAGAGATAGCTATTGATAGATATAGAGAGGGGAAGAGTTTGATAGTGATGAATAGAATGAAAGGGAATGAGAGAGTGTTGCATGGTAGATATATAGAGGGGGAGGTTTGGTGGTAATTGATATATAGAGGGGGATTGGGAGAAGAGTGTTGTGCAATAGATATAGATTGGTGTAGATTTCAATGCTTGTAGATATAATGAGGGGATTGGGAGAGATAGATATTGCTAAATATATAGAGAGAGAGGGATTGGGAGAGACAGTATCGTAAAAGATATAGAGCGAGGACTTTGTGATGGATAGAGAGAGAACAATTACTAGAGAGTGAGGTAGAGATGGCGAGGGGGGGGGGGGGGTTTGGAAATGATTGATATAAAGAGGGGGACTGGGAGAGTGTTTTGTATGTTACATTTACAGATTTAGAGAGGGGGAGAATTTGGTGGTTGTAGATGTAGAGGAAGTATAATGGGAGAGTGCCGTGTAATAGACAGAAAGGGTCCCAAATAATAAGAGGAGGTGGGGACTAGGGAGCTTGGGAAATCAGTAATTATATAATTTACGTTCGTAAATATGAGATTTCTTGTAATGTTATTTTTTTTGTCGTATATAATGTATTTTTTAATGTAAAACATAATAATTAGATTCGAGAGTGCATGAATTATTGACGGACGTAAGAATGAAAACTCAATATCGAAGTAGAGCTTAAATATTCATTTATTATGGCTAAACCTTGTTACTCTGGAGTTTCACCTGCGTACTCACAGGATCATCAGGCAGGACTGGTGATCCTGTGAGTGCGCAGGTGAAACTTTAGAGTATCACAGCTCACCAATAGCCATAATAAATTAGGTATATTACCAGTTTATTACTCTATACCAAAGGTTCTCAACGGGGGGGGGGGGGGGGGGGCATATGTCACCCTCCCCCCGGGGGCGTTTCGTAACTCCAGGGGGGCGTTATGCAATAAGGGGGCGTTTGAACTTTGGGTTTGAACTTTGAGTTTGGTAAGTTTTATAAGTCATATTTGTACGTCTCTTAGACAGCCAGTGACAATGGATTTGAATGAAGAAAACGAAGAAAATAAATAAAAGAAGCTTGTCAACGAATTCCCTAGGGAGATAAAAGAAAATCAAAAGAAATCAAAGGGAATGAGAATAAGGACTACTTCAACAGAAATGACAACAAAAAGAAGCAATGGTGGCGAACATACACACACATACATACATACACACACACACACATATATATATATATATACACACACAGGCTGGCGTTAGTGTTTGATGAGGTTGAGAACCCGATCATCTTTCAGCCAGAGGTGTGGTATTTAATCTCCTTAGGTAATAAAATCTGGCGACAAAATGTTTCTCCTTACTAAAGAAGTACACAGATCATATCAACAACCTTACACACTTAAATATAAATGCATGTATATATATAAATGTATAAATGCATAGCTATATACATACGTAAATGTATGTATATATGTACGTATGTATGTAGATTTATATATATATATATATATATATATATATATATATATATATATATATATGAACGTATATATAGTGCATTTTGCAATACACTTTATGCTTAATTAAAAGCATTTCGAAGACCTTATGCTATCGTTTTAGAGTAGTGACAGACTCACTTACTTTAATTTCAGCAAACAGGGGGAGATAAAGCTGACAAGGCCTTGTTTCTGCATTTATTGATGCTTATCAAAGCCAACTACTTCTCGCGTCTGCTGATATCATGGATGTTTGGTTCTTATAGAATTCTAGTAAATAATCAGGAACTGATTATACAGAGCGGTTGCCGGTCAAGCAGAAATTAAAAATTAGAATTGGTGCTCTGAAATAGCCATATATATATGAATGTATATATAGTGCATTTTGCAATACACTTTATGCTTAATTATATATATATATATATATATATATATATAACTTTGAATAACTTTGAAATGTTTTGGCGAGTATTGGCCCAGGCCATGTCTAACTTAATAGCACCACCTGGCGAAGTCTTTCAATTCAGGATTTGGGCACCATGGCCTATTCGAGAAGAGAATTACTGTTTGCGGAGACATATCCGGGTGTGGATGGTTTGTCCGGGATTACTTGGAGGAATTTGTCCAAAGACTTCTTGAATTTTGTGTGGTCAGTTTCTGTTTTGACGTGTCCTGGTGTGATGTTGAAGAAAGCAGGGCCGATTGAGGTGAAATAATTGTGCCGTATTGTTGTTATGAGTTGCGATTTAGATTTTTGTTTGGGACGGATAGCACGGGGCCCAAGCCTTGGGTGTATTTTGAAGGGGATGCCAGCATCATTTGGGCAGTGCTGATGAAACATTTTCCACATCATGCAGATAATATAACGCTCACGGCGACGTTGGAGTGAGTAAAGTTTCAGCTTTTCTATTCGACCGCAGTAGTCAAGGTCTGACATGCCATCTATCTTTTTCGTGATTGCCCTTTGGGGAGCTTCAAGTTTCATGATACTTTGTTTCGTGTGGGGAGACCACAGTGGACAACAGTATTCAAGGCGTGGTCGGGCAAAAGTGGAGAAGAGAAGGATAATGGTGTGAGAATCTCTCGACTGGAAGGTTCTGAGGATCCAGGAACACATTCTGCGGGCCATGTCAACTTTGCTGCTTATATGCGTGGCCCAGCTTATGTTGCTGTCCACGGTTACTCCCAAGTCTCTGATGTTGTTAGATGCCACGAGAGTTTCACCGGAGGGAAGGGAGTACGGGAGTTTCAGAGCATCCTCTTTTCCAAAGTGGATCAGTTCGAATTTGTCTTCGTTCAGTAACATGTTGTTCTTTTCCGCCCATTGGGTAACAGCCAGTAGGTCTGACTGAAGGCTTATCCGGTCATCCACGCCATTGATGACCTTTTGGAGCTTGGAATCATCAGCGAAAATTCTAATGTTGCTGTGTTTGATGATGTCAGTGATGTCATTAATATAGATGATGAAGAGAAGTGGGCCCAGCACAGTGCCTTGTGGGACCCCACTACTGACTTTGGCTGGGCTGGATTTGACTCCTTCGACTACAACATGTTGGGTTCTGTTTGACAGGAAGCTCTTGATCCACTGCAGCAGCTTTCCAGTGACACCAATATTGGACAGCTTTCTCAGTAGAATGTTGTGATCAACCCTGTCAAAGGCCTTGCTGAAATCAAGGTAGTTAACATCAGTGTTGGAACCCTCTCCCAAGGCTCTCAAAATGTCATCAAAGTGATGCAGCAGCTGCGTCAGGCAATCCCTTCCATTACGGAATCCATGCTGGTTGGAGTTCAGCATATTGTTACTCTCAAGGAAGTGAGTCATTCGCGATCTCACCACTCTCTCAAATACCTTAATGATATGAGAGGTGAGTGAGATTGGACGGTAATTCACGGCAAGGGATTTGTTTCCTTTTTTGAAAACTGGGACAACAGACTGGGATAGACGGTTTTCTGGCACATATCCAGCATCCAGTGAGTTCTGCCACAGATTGGCAAGAGGAGATGCAAGCAGGGAACCTATCGGGACCTACTGCTGAATTATGCTTGATTTCCTTTATTGCCGCTAAGACATCAGGGGCGCCAAACGTTATGTCCGATAAGGTGTAATGGGGAGTAACATCGCCGATACAGCCCATATCGGCCATATCAGGATTGCTGAAAACAGAGCAGTATTGTTTCTGCAGTATCTCACCCATGGTTTTAGCATTGTCTTGAAGAGTGCCATTTTCATCAATTAGAGGGCCAACAGTAGAGCCAGTGATTTTGTGTTTTTTTTGCAAATGAAAAGAACACTTTGGGATTGAGTTTGATCTTCTCAATTGCCCAGGCCTCTTCAGCTCTTCTCTGATTGTTGATGATAGATATCATATTGTTTTGGAGGTTATGATTTTTAATCTCTAGAGATTAAATGGCAGTCAAGTTGATGTGTTGCTGCTGACAGTATTTCAGCTTGTTGATTTTTTTGTTAGTTCTCTTAATTTTCCTGATGAGCGTTTTTCTATTTCTAGGGATTCTGCTCTTAGATTTGTTTATAGTTCTTAATGGGGTGTGTTTTGCACATATGTTTGTAACAGTGTCCACAAATGTCTGCCAGGACTTTTTGATGTTAGTGGGTGTGTGAGTGTGTGTGAAGGACCAGTCGACATGTGCAAGATCATGACTGATCGCTTCCCAGTTTGCATTGTGGAAATCCATAGCGTCAAACGGATGGACAGGAGAGATGACATTGGGTTTGTATATTGGACGGTGGAATCTCAGATCACAGAGAACCATGTCATGATCAGAGAGTAGAGTTTTCTCCACTGCAATATTGTGGATAGTGTCAGTGTGATTGCTGAAAATTAAGTCTAGGACGTTTTTGTGGCACCTCGTTGGTTCGAGCACCAGTTGGGACAGGAAGAAATCATCCATGAAGTCAAGAAGCGATTCCACTGCTTCCCTGTCAGAGGTTGAGGCAGAAGAACCTGGTGGCAGGCTGTTTGTGGACCAGTCAACTCCGGGGAGGTTGAAGTCCCCCATCATTAGGATGTTGTCAGGGTGACACTCTTGGATGAAACACTTTATGCTGTTGAAGCATTCCTTGAAGCATGGTTGAGGCGTTTGGGGTGGCCTATAGAGCCCAACTACTATTAGGTTGTTGGTTTGACTGAATACAGTGACTGCCTCACAGTATCCATTAGTGAATATGTTCATAGCCTCTGTTGAGAAAGAATTATGGACATAAATGGCAGTCCACCCTTTCTTCTGCCAGCGCGATCAGCACGGATGGCTTTGAAATTTTTCACTTTTACCTCGGCTTCCAAGTGGAGGTTACTGAGATGGGTTTCAGTGAGGACGAAGAAAGGGATGTGGTTTGGATGGACATCAACCCAGTCCTCCAGGAATTTGATCTTCCATTTTTTAGTATTGGTGGAAGGGCTGATGCCTTGGGCGTTAAGCAAAAATGTTGAGGCGACAGTGGATGGTTTTAATTGTTTTGGTGTGTTGTTAATTTGTTTGTTTGTTAATGGCAGCAATGGGAGTTTGTGCAGTGGGGTGATAGTGGAGGGTGGTGCTGGGTGATAGCTCGAATGTTTTTTTCCAGTTCTTTGTCAGATTCATTATGGCTAAAAAAGAGGAAAAAGTTTCCTGTTTAGGAGACTGTTGGTGACTGTGGTAGTGGTTATTTTTATGTAGGTTATGGTTTTTGTTTTTGCTTTTATTTTTATTTTTATTTTCATAATATATATATATTAAAATCTCTCTCTCTCTCTCTCTCTCTCTCTCTCTCTCTCTCTCTCTCTCTCTCTCTATATATATATATATATATATATATATATATATATATATATATATATATATATATGAAAATAACAGATTAAAGTTTAAGCAAAGAATCGCTGCTTTCACCCTTAACGGGATCGCCTGAAAGTCATATATATATATAAATCTACATACATATAATATATATATATATAAATCTATATATCTACATACATATATATATATATATAAATCTACATATATATATATATATATATAAATCTACATACATATATACATACATTTACGTATGTATATAGCTATGCATTTATACATTTGTATATATACATGCATTTATATTTAAGTGTGTAAGGTTATATATATATATATATATGTGTGTGTGTGTGTATAATATATATATTATACACACACACACACACACACACACATATATATATATATATATATATATACGCAGTGTGACAAGAAGCTTGCTTCCCAACCACATATTTCCGGGTTCAGTCCCACTGCCCGGGCCGACCAAAGCCCTGTGAGTGGATTTGATAGACCGAAACTAAAAGAAGCCCGTCGTATATATGTCTGTGTGTGTCTTTGCGTTTGTGTTTGCCCTCCCACCAATGCTTGTTGGATTGTTGACGTCACCATAATTTACCAAGGTGATGCTCCAGCATGGGCGTAGTCCAGAGACAGAAAAAAAGTAAAATATATATATGTGTGTGTGTGTGTGTGTGTGTGTGTGTGTGTAGAAGAGGGGTCTCAAACTCAAGGACACAAAAGGGCCATTACGTCCTGGAGGAAAGGCACAGTGGGCCAAACGTGGTGGTGGGTGAAGATAGATTTTCACCAGTTATAATCATTTCTACTATAGCAACAAGGCATGAAATTTGGGCTTTAGGGTTCAGTCGATTGCATCGATCCTAGTACACAACTGGTACTTAATTCCTCGACCCCAAAAGGATGAAAGGCAAAGTTGAGATCGGCGGAATTTGAACTCAGAACGTAAAAACAGAAGTACCGTTAAGCATTTCTCCAGATGTGCTAACGATTACACCAGCTCGCCGCCTTATTTTCACCAGTTATAATGCGATATGAAACATTGTTTCTACACGGGCCACAGAAAAGTAGTTGGCGGGCCGCATGTTTGAGCCCCCTGTTGGAGATAGATAGATAGATAGATGTGTACCAAACACACACACACATTTCTTACTCTCTCTGTCCCTCCCACTTTCTCGATTCATATATATATATATATATATATATATATATATATATATATATATATATATATATATATATATATATATATATATATATATATATATATATATATATAAATGGAATAGAATGAAACGAAATTTCATTTCTCACTCTTAGTACGGCACTTACTTAAATGTAAGTATGTATGTATGTATGTATACGTACATACATATATGTATACAGACGTACAGTAGCATGTATATATATATACATACAGGCACACATATATACATGCACGTATTATCAGTTTACCGGACATTTATTATAATGCCCGGTTTGTTCGTTTGTAAACAAACCAACAGCCTGAATTACGCCGTACAGTGTTTAGGCAACCACGTCACCTTTTTGTTCAACACTGACACAGGAACGATGTACTAGTTTCAAGCTTATTAGCTATCGTCAGCACCGTATACCTTTCTGCCAGATGGTTGAACGTCCGAAAGTATATACTTTCCTTATGAAAATTAACGGCTGAGCAGCCTAATTTGCATATCGAGTGAGTTCAGTCGGCCAGGCGCACCGAAAACGATAAATGGAATATATATATATATATATATATTTCGTTTCTGAATTTGTTTAGCAAGATTCTTTATCTGAAAACGTGTGTTGAAACCGATATTGTTATACTTTGGGAGGGTCATGTTGCCAATAAGAAACACACGCACCAGTTGCTTTCACTTCAATTTATTATAATAAATTTATAAATTTAGGAATTTATAAATTTCCGGTTGGTTGGCTGGTTCCACAACCAGATGGTTGTTTATATATTGTCAAAGTTCTTTCGTCACACAGTCTGTGACCTTTTCAGTGACTGGGGATTTTTTTGTTTGTTTTGTGCCTCTCCCTTGTTCAATTTATTATAAATTTTATAAATTTCCGGTTGGTTGGTTCCACAACCGGACAGTTATTCGTGTATTGTCGGGGTTCTTTCGTCACACGTTCTGTGGCCTCTTAGGTGACTGGGGATTCTTTGTTTTGTGCCTCTCCTTTGTTCTGTCCTGCGCCGTCTTGCTTTTGTGTGTGTTGTGTGCTTAGTTTGCGCACAACACACCCGGGGGCAAGATGGCGTGGGACAGAACAAGGGAGAGGCACAAAACAAACAAAAATATCCCCAGTCTCTGAAGAGGTCACAGACTATGTGACAAAAGAACTTTGACAATATATAAACAACCATCTGGTTGTGGAACCAACCAACCAACCGGAAATTTATAAATTCCTAAATTTATAAATTTATTATAATAAATTGAAGTGAAAGCAACTGGTGCGTGTGTTTCTTATTGGCAACATGACCCTCCCAAAGTATAACAATATATATATATATATATATATATATATATATATATATATATATATATATATATATATATATATATATATATATATGTGTGTGTGTGTGTGTGTGTGTGTGGCGTTGTTATTTGGCGTTGTTGAAAAGAGCAGTGGCCTTTGACCTGGCAATAAAAAACTGTAGACAAAATTCTTTCTGTACCCAAACCAAGGCATACACACACACACAAGTTTGTGTGTGTGTTTGTATATGTGTGTGTGTGTGTGTGTGTGCGTGCTCGACTATGTGTGTGTGTGTGTGTGTGTGTGTGTGTGTGTGTCTGTGTCTGTGTATCTATCTATGTATATATATATAAGGGATACAAATACTACTTTCTCACTGTCACCAAGTTTCTCAATTCATTCGTGGCTAAGTATTTTATTTTGCTACCTGGTATTTTATTTTGCAAGGTACTATTTTTCCCCTGAGTTTGTGATTTCAAAGAAAGGTAAGAAATTCTTCATATTTTACATCTTTTGTATTTTGACTTTACAGTTTGAATTGTAGAATTGTTTATTCAATCAAAATATTACAACAGCTAATAGTAAAATATAGAATTTAAAAAAAGCTTTTCCAACTGAAATCAAGTCTTTGAGAACATTCACGTCTATTTTTCAAAAATATATAATTTGAAATAGTTTGCTTTTGTTTTGGACTGAAATTTTTTTTGTATTTAATTCGTACGGGTATTTTTTAAAGATCTTTTTAAATATTCTAACATAACTTGATTTGGCCCATTACGTGCACTGCGGCATTCATATTTCTCAACTTATTATAGCTAAGTCTGTACAACAAGCTACACTTATCAAAAATGTTCTAGATTACGTGAATGAATTGCGGAAACTATATAGTACATCAGGGAAATTTAAGCACGCGTATTTATCACAACATGATGAAGAAAATGAAGTATCGTCACCACGCTCCTTAAAACCTGTGTGCCCTACTCGATGGCTAACACGACTTTCTGTAGTCAAAGCCCTTCTTGACAATTATTCAGAGGTCCCTATTTCTTTACAAGAGGCAACAAATGAGTTTGGCACCAACATTGCATCCAGAGCTAATGTTATTCTTACGTGTCACTCTCCGGGCCAATGTGTTCTTGGATTGCACGTTGTAGTTCCATTACTTCAATTCCTTGAAGGATTGAACAAATCTTTTCAAAGTACCACCTTCAATCTAGGTAGCATGTTGCATAGTGACAAACTGGTGCAGGAGGAGCTAAAAAAATCTATGCAGTGAAGACAAATTTTAGGAGTTGTTCAATACAGCAGAAAAAATGATTTATCAACTCGATATTTCTCCTTTGGAGCTACCCAAGCAACGAAAAGTTCCTAAAAGATACCAGGAAGGAAATGCGTTAAATATCAACACTGCACTGCTTTGGATCATTACAGAGTGCAGTATTTGCAGGTAGTGGATACTGCAATATCAAATTTGAAAGATTATTTTTTTTCACAGGATTTAGTAGATTATGAAAAACTGAGCAATATTTTACTCAATGGAAATTTTTGTGCTGAAGTGATCATGCACTATCCAGAGCTTGATAAATTTCCTTTAAGGAACGAAATACTTTTTTATAGAAATCATCATAGTGGATCATCTCTTGAGGATCATCGTAAAATATTCGGTGAAATGCAACCAGAAGTCCGTCGCATGTTTCTAAATGTTGAGCGATTGCTCAGGCTACTTTTAATGTTTCCAGCCAGTTCTTGTGAAGCTGAAAGATCTTTTAGCGCTCTGTAGAGACTCAAAACTTGGTTGCGATCGACCATGACTCAGCAAAGGTTGAATCATATTCTAATATGCCACGTTCATAGAGATGTTTTGAAAAAGATTAGTTGTGAAGAAGTTGCTAAATTATTTATTGACAGCAATGATGCGAGATATGATACATTTGGAAAGTTCTAAAAGACAATAAATTTACTTTATATGATTTTTATTCAAACGTCTGTTTTATTTTTTGTTTATTTGATATAATAAATAGTTTTTAAGCTTAATTTGTTATATCTGAACTTCATTTGAATATGAAGTGAGGTGGCTTTTAAAGGGCAAGTGCCTTACTCGCTTCTTTTAACTGTTGGACTCTATCATTGAGTTTCTTCGAGGACGCAACACAGAACTGTATAAAAAAACCCTCGATGTGAGGCAAGACTGCGCCTACCTCGCCGACATCTTCGACAAATGCAATAGCCTCATTATGGCTTTGCAGGGGGAGAAGATCACCTTGTTTAAAGCAAGGAATGCTGTGAAAATATTCCTGGCCAAATTGAAAGTCATCGAAAGGAATCTTTGTTGACGGGAATTCTATAATTTTCCTAGTGTCGCCAATGTTCAAAACATTGTGAGCGATGACCAACTCCAAATTTATACCGCGCACCTCCGTGCACTACAAGACAACATGAGAGAACGGTTTGTCGACCTTTTGCAGATGGACATCCCAATGTGGATAGCAGATCCCTTCATAGCTAACGTCGACGATTTCGACGTTAAATTTCAGGAAGAATTAATTGAACTTCAGACAGATGACATTATCAAAATTAAATTTTCCAAAATAGGTGAACCCCTTTTTTGGATGCAAGAGGAAATTCAGCGTCGATTTCCACTCCTACATGCAGAGGTTAAGAGATTTGCTTTGCCTTTTCCTAGCTCATACTTAGTCGAGAGGGGGTTTGGCGCTGTTTCCAGACTGCACAGTAAGGCTCGCAACCGCTACAATGTGATTGCACGTGAAGATCTCCGGCTACATCTTACGAAAATCCAGCCTGACGTCAAAGAGTTAGCTAAACTCGATGAAGCTCAAGGGTTCCATTGAAACGAGATGAAAGTAAGTCGATTTTTTATTTGTAGTTGCAGTCTGACTGGACTGGAAACCATCTACCACAATTCACTTACTCATTTGTTGTATATATTTTACCGTTTACTAATGAATATACCCTCTTACGTGGTCATGAAAACCCTCTTGTGTGGTCTCTAAGCTCATAAAGCGGAGGGGACATCAAGTTATATATCAACATTTATTCTGTCCGTTTCATTAAAGGGAAAATTGGAAAGCTTTGAAATAATACAATTGCCACTTTCTTCCAGATAAGAGCACTCTTTGGATAGATAGAGTTGCTCTTGTATAAATGTTCAAAATAGCTGGTATCGTCTGGTGGGAATATAACAAATTCAACTGGTCCTTATTCATAAAAAAGAACATTTATGTTCATTTTTTTGAAATTTATATACTTCCTTTCAAGGAATGTATTTATACTCTCAGCTGCCTGCAATGGTATCTTTGGAATATCGTTAATCATTTTTTTTGTAATCTACTGATATCAAAATAAGTAGTATATCGAAAAATTGAAAAATAGGGTAGGGGCGTTTCGTGATTTCGAGGGGAAATGGCTTGAGAACCTTTGCTCTATACGAAGAAACTCAATATATCAACCCCTTAGGAAAGGGTACAGAGCATTATTCTTTTTACACACACACACACAAACTACCAAAACACATCTATTTGTATATGCGCTACAATTTATGTACATGTTATGTTTATTGCATATCGAGGTTTTCTGACCATTTTAGAGTGCAAAGAGCTAAACTAATCACTACAACTAAATTGACCAAATTTGGTTTCCCCAATTCAGAAATGCTTTCACCGCCCCTGATATAGGGAGTAATTTGAACGTAGTTTGACTGCTATTTCTAGCACACCAATCGATCACACAGAGGCTTCCGTGAATTTTAAAAATGAGACTGCCAATACATATGTGGTTTTCGTAATCAAAATATTCTTTAAAACAATAAAACAATCACTCTAAAGTCGTTTCTTAACCCTTTAGCATTTACATTACTTTATATTTCCTATTATATTTTCATGGTAAAGGCTTTACCTCACGTAATTATCTCACATAATATCGAATCTATGAGATTTTGATATTTATTTTGAGAACAATACTTTAACACAAGTATGAGTGGCTGGTTACAGCTGGTTTGAACAGAAAGAGGAGAGATATTCTGGCCGGATATGACCGGTTTAAATGCTAAAGGGTTAAAATACATTAAGACAGTAATTTAGTTCAAATTCTAATAAACTCGGCATAGCAAATTAATTTTAATTAAATGAGCTGAAAATATACGATTTATTTTCATAAAAGCCATGTGAATTTTGTAAGTACTTCACAAAAATAAGTATATTTCAATTCAGATATCTTCTTGAAAAGACATAATTTATGAAGTAGTATTATTAAGAAACAAAATAATACCAATTAAAAACAAAATGAGATTGGTATCGGCAATCTA
>OZ024743.1:326599342-326629342 GCA_964016885.1 Eledone cirrhosa | reverse complement strand
CTGGTACTTTATATTATCGACCCCGTAAGGATGAAAGGCAAAGTTGACCTCAGCGGGATTTGAACTCAGAATAGAAAGGGCCGTAATTCTATGCGTCAAAGCATGGCGTCCGACCCTCTACCGTAAGCAGTAATAATGTTCGTCCTTCACAGAGACGGTGGATTGCCAGAATCGTTAGAGCGTCGGACAAAATGTTTTAAAGATTATATTCACACCTCTTTTTGTTTTGATTTCAAATCCCGTTAAGTTCAGCTCTGCCTGTCATTCTTCGGTGGTTCATGAAACAAGTACCGGTGATGTACTGGGTGCTGTAGTCGACAATACACCTTCTCACAATAACGATTTATATTATAGGATTGTGCCCATAATATAAATCGTCATTGTTTTAGACAGAAGGTCGGCGGACTGGCAGAATCGGTAGAGCGTCAGACAAGATTTGTCGTATTTAATTTCGTTCCTTTACCTTACCTTTCGATTTCCAATTTTACTAAGGTCAACTTATCTATAATCCTTCTGTAAATCGAATGAACAACACCAGCCATATATTGGAAATTGATAAAATTGTCTCTACTCCTCACCACCATATTTGATTCTAGGTTAGAGATCATCTCTATCTCTATCTCTGTATATATAAAACTGAAGATGTCTGTCTGTGTGTGTGTATATGATTTTTATGCATTTCCACATTTCTCTACCGATTTTGATGATTTTTTTCCAAAGTGCTCCAAATTTACCAACGATGGTCAACGCGTAATAAATTTTGCCAAAAATTTCCTGCTTCTATGAAAAAAATCGATAAAACTAAATACATGCTGTAACCCTCTTTCTTACACGCTTATTCACTCTCTCTACTACCCAACAGCGACAAAACTTCGTTCAGGAACGCGACATAAACTTTAAAAATTAAGCAACACATCATTTTATACAACAACAAACATAGTCATAACGCTCTCTTCATCGCTCTTCCCTCTCTCTCTAATAGATCATTCTCCCTCTCTATAATTTAACTGCTTTACTCTCTTCATGTTTTGAGGTTTAACACACCTCCATATAGTTTCTTAGCTTTACTCTCTCCGTCGCTCTTCCCTCTCTCTATAATAGATTATTCCCCCTCTCTATAATTTAACTGCTTTACTCTCTTTGTCGCTCTTCAATCTCTATATGACAACACTGTTTTACACACCTCCCTATAGTTTCTTGGCTTTACTCTCTCCATCGCTCTTCCCTCTCTCTATAATAGATTATTCCCCCCTCTCTATAATTTAACTGCTGGGGGAGTCATTGGAGTTCCGTATTGACATACGGCTTTTCTGGAGGTATTTTAAATCGGCTTATTGCAAATAACAACCCGCAAAATAACACTTCATATAACAGATTAATGATATAGACATATGAATCGGAATGTTTAAATTATTTATTTTTTACGACTTTCATTGGTTAAATATTAATATGACAACACCCTTAGTGTTGTACTTCTGGCAATCCTGCCGAATACACTGCCAAGGATGAACCTTTTCCCCTCGGCGTCAGATATCCCGTTCGATTTTCGGCGATCCCAATTCCCGGTGAGACCATGTTTTGCCATGTCCATTAACAAGTCACAAGGGCAAACATTGTCGGTGGCGGGCATCCATTTGGGGGAGCCATGTTTTTCCCATGGCCAACTTTATGTTGCCTGTTCCCACGTAGGGAGCAGGAATGGACTTTTTGCTTACACTCCTCAAGGGATGACACGCAATATCGTCTACAAAGAGGTGCTATAGATGTTGGTGCAGGTGTTGGAGGTGTTGGAACTATGCCGTCTGGAAAACTATTTCCTGGTAGGGTCACCCATGGCGGACAGATCTGACACCCAGCGGCATCAGGGCCACCATCTTGCAACTTTGGTCTGCTAAATTCGCTATTGGAAGATTATTAACTCATCATTGATTGTCCAAAATGCTAATTGGTTCGTAACTTTTAATAACCGGTTCAACTGCTTTACGCACTTAATTGATAGCTTATTCGCTTTCAAGCCACGTTTACCTGTATGTAACTTTTCATAGCAAATGAACAAACCTGAGTGACGCCGGGCTAAACTGCTAGTTATCTATATATATAAAAACGAAAATGTCTGTCTGTCTGTATGCAGGCGATGCATTTCTATAGTTTTCATCCAATTTTGTTCAAATGGGGCTATTTAAAGACGGCTATGTTGATGAGAGAGGTGGGGGTCTTCACTGACAGTGGCGGAAGGTGTGCCCGGCAACAACGGGCTCTTATGCTAGTTTGAAAATATTCATGGTGATTGTCACAGTGTGTAAAATGTAAACTTCAAACGAGACAAACATACAAGATAGTTTTGATTTTCGATGGAAGTCGACTCATTTATTTTTATCTCATTAATATCTACGGGAAACCTAAAATCAGCTAATCCTGTATTTTGTAGATTTTGAAATTTTGAAGAAAGTAACTAAAGTAAACTGTTTGAATCTCCCTGAAAAGAAGAGAGAATATCTATGCTTGATGACTTAAGAATGTTCTTTGAAGCATATGTCGAAATCATATCAGAGACAAAACAGGATTATGACATTTAATTGAGATATTTAAGTTATTTATCAATTCATTTGTTTTATGACGGATTAATTAAGGCAGGGAATATTATCAGATAAATATATTAATCAGACTGAAGAGATTTACTTGAATCAATATGGTATATTATGGTTCAGATTACCAAATGTCTTTATGAAATAATTGTTTCTACTTTTGGCACAAGGCCAGCAATTATCCAGTGCATTGCTGGTACTTTATTTTATCGATCCTGTAAGGATGAAAGGCAAAGTCAACCTCGGCGGGATTTGAACTCAGATCGTAAAGGGACGTAACTGTGCTGGAAAGCATGGCGTCCGACCCTCTACCGATACTGTCAATCCACCGAATTAATATGAAATAATGAACGTTGTTGTAGTTGACATCATACAGCAACAAGTAAAGACTCTAAAGAATCGACCTGCGAAGCAGTTTCGATTCTCAATTCACGGAAATTATTTCACCTAAGTCGTTAAGTCAATGTTTTAGAATAGAGGTTCCCAAACTTTTTGCCCCCCCCCCCCCCCCCCCCCCCCCTCACGGCTACGTAATATCCTCAACGCCCCCCGCCACTATTTCCAGAGAGACCTGCCTACATGCAAATTATAAATAATATATAATAAATAAAATCGTTAATTTATATATAATAAATAATATAATCCCCAGTCAATGAAGAGGTCACAGAATGTGTGACGAAAGAACTTTGACAATATATGAACAATCATCTGGTTGTGGAACCAACCAACCAATCGGAAATTTATAAATTCATAAATTTATAAATTTAATTTATAATAAATTGAAGTGAAAGCAACTGGTGCGTGTGTTTCTTATTGGCAACATGACCCTCCCAAAGTATAACAATATCGGTTTCAACACACGTTTTCAGATAAAGAATCTTGCAAAACAAATTCAGAAACGAAATAATATAATATATACTATGTATAAATAAAAATAAAATATTTTTTATTTTACTATATTTATATATAATATGTATCATTTGATATCTAATGTACCATATCATCTCGACCGCTCCCTTATGCCCCAACGTCCCCGGAACTTCTCAAGCCCCCACTCCTCGCGGGTAGGGGTGGGTGGGTGAGGGTGTAGCATCCACTTTGTGAACCTCTGTTTTAGAAGATTGATTGGTTTGTAGATGTTACTGTAAAGACGGGTGGCTGAGAGGTTAGGGTGTTCAGTTTACGATAGTAAAGTCGTGAGTTTGATTTCTGGCAATGCATTGTGTCCTTAAGCAAAACACTTTATTTAACGTTCCTCCACTGCAGTTAGCTGGCAAAAATGAGTTGTGCATGTAATTCAAAGAGCCAGCTTGACACACCTTGTTACCCACCGAATCTCCCTGAGAACTACGTTAAGCATACACGTGTCTGTGGAATGCTCGGCTACTTGTACATTAATTTCAACAGCAAGCTGTTTTATTGATCAAATCATCTTGAATACTCATCTTCGGAACTGACAGAAGTCCGTCACACTATATTATTAGCTATTAAACAATATAATATAAAGCCATATCTATGGTTGAATCGGTATGCTGGATGGAATCAATAGGTTTCAGATTCGATCCCGCCCCGTGTCATATTGGGAAAATGTTATTTATCATAACCCCAAGTCAGAAGCCTTGTTAGAAAAATTGGGTTGATGGAAATTTGTTTTGAAGCCCATCGGAGGTACACGTGTCTGTGGAATGATCAGCTGCTTACACGTTAATTTCACGTGTAACTGGAACGTATCGCCGGGGGAATGGGGGAAGGCGTGTTGGGAGAGAATTTACTGCTCTTTCTAGCGTCAAGGTACTGCCGGTCTCTTCATTTGCACAGAAAACAAAGAAATCTTTGACTTATATAGCGGAAAACATTTCAGATGTGGTACGAAGGATCACGGACGCCAAACAATACATAAGTGAAGGTGAGAATGGTATTTTATTGGTAAAAATGCCTCAAGAATTCACGAAAGACATTGAAAGCCGAACGGTCAAGTTTCGGACCATCAACAACAGTACAAAAAAACCTGAACAGCCTTCTCAAGCAGATATCAAAACAGTACTCACAGAAGTACTGAATGAAACAACTTTCATAAGAAAAGACAGACTGTATGGAAGCCTAGCAATTATCATGAAGAACGAATCGGCGGCAAAAAAATGTGCTTTGTCACCGATTCGTTCGAAAAATTTCACCTTTTATCCATCTTATATGGGGAAAAAAACTCAACGCATATGGCTGGATGCAATGATGCCAGATGTGGACTACTGCTGGCTCATAGCTGGCTTCATCGATCCAGTGAATGACAACGTGATTTCCATTGGGAAAACCACAGGCAATGCGTTCAGTGGAACAGGTATAGAGCTGGTAGTACAAATGAAGCCTGAACGCATCGCCCAAATACCCGACAGAATCCTATTAGAGGACCACGGGTATATAAACATTAGCGTGGAGGGGAGAAGGCCGTCCTGCCATATCTGTGCAGGCAGAGGGCACCTGAAGGCCGCTTGTCCCCAACTCAACAAAAAGAAAACCCTGCTACCAACACCAGCTCCACCACCACCACCACAACAGATAAACAAACAACAAAACTCAGTCCCACCCAACCCGTCCCTCAGTAAAACCACAACACCACCACAACACAAACAGTCACAACACATTACCCCAAAACAAAATACAGGCCCACCCAACCTCTCACTCAATAAAACAACACAACCACCGCAGACACAACACACAACACAGTCTAACATAGTGACATCCATCTCCCCCACAAAGAAAACCAACACGGAAACATTACCAGCAAACATACCTCTTCCCTTCAACACTGAAGATAACCCAACGAATTCGGAGGAAGAAACGGAGTCCTTCAGACAGATTAAAAGGAAAAAAAGAAAACATGTGCAAAACACACAAGGACAAACAACCCCCACCCAAATCGCAACACAATCCAACAAAACAGAAAACACCCCTCCAGCAACAAACAAAACCAAACCTGCCCCTCCCCTCTTCGAAACACTCACACCATCGGAAAAAAAGACATTACACTATACTTACATCAACAGAAACAATAATAAATTAAATGAACTCATATACAATAATCCTTCGGTACAAACCGAAGGTGTAAACTTTGTTTCGTCAGAAAACCACCCACATTTAAAACTAATAAAAATCCCAATGAACCTCTACCAAAAACTAAAAAAGGATTTTAAGGAGGACGTAGGACCACCCTCTGTCAAACCCATAAACCGCGTCCTACTAAAAAGCTTTCCCCCTCCCCTTCCCCTCCCCAACACAACTCCAAACACCCCAACCCCACCACACACTGACGACCCCACACCACCACAAGACACCCCTTCACCCAACACCCCCGACCCCATGGAAGTCGTGCAACCCGAACCCCGGGAAGCGGAAAGGTAGGTCTCTACACTCTCCTTTGGCTCTGCCGCCCACATGGATGTGTTAAGAGTAGGATGTTTGAATGCACGTGGCCTGGGCTCAACTTGGAAGCAAGCAAAGCTTCTAAATGACCTCAGGTCATGTAGTATAAATGTAATGGTTATCTGTGAGACTCGAATCAGCGTCATGCGGCAGCTGGCCCCCACCTTCGATGACTTTGAGGTGCATGCATCTCTCTGTCAACCTGGAGGTGGGGGTGGGGTTGTCGTACTGCTGCAAAAACACCTGGGTCTTGCCGTACAGGTTGTGCACTCGGACCCGGAGGGTCGTTTGTTGGTGCTAGACGTTGGCAGTAGTGAAAGTGCGGCCTTGAGACTGGTCGCCGTCTACTCCCCTTTCGGAGCTGAACGGCCCGACTTCTTCCAGCGTTTGGAGACTTTTCTGGGAACGTCGCGTTCCCTGCTTCTAGCGGGGGATTGGAATGACATCCTGGATGCACGTTGGGACTATGCAGGAGCATGTCCTAATAGAGGGGTGTGTAACAGCCTCAAGGGGTTACTCGACCGTTTTAACTTGGTCGATAGATATCGACTAGATTTTCCAACTGTGCCTACCTGGACTTGGAGAAACCACAGTGGTCAATCTAGATCGTACTTAGATAGATTCTTAGTTAGAAGTAAGGATAGGGACATATTAAGCTGTCCAGAAATGCGCACGGTTGGCTACACGGATCACAAATTAGTGACCTGCGTGGTCAATCTCGAGAAAACACATAGACAGGGTCCCGGTTACTGGAAACTTAATTTGTCTTTACCGGCAAAAGAGACTTACAGAAACCGGATTAGCAGATTAGTTAAGGAGAGGTTGACGGGTGCAATCGTCAACAACCGATGGTGGGCATCTCTCAAAAGAGAGATTAGAACAGAATCAATAAGTTATAGCAAGATGTTAGCTGCCGATAGGAATAGAAACGAGAAAGAATTAACAGGTAAATTAGAAGAGGCAATCAAGAGCGAAGATGTGGCCAGAGTGCTGGCATCGAGGACGGCCTTGAACCAGTTTTTCGATGCAAAGCATGAAGGCTGCGTCATTCGAAGTAAAATACGTGCTCTAGGTAATGAGGGGGCCAAAGCCGTTGGATGGGCCCGCGTGACAGAAGCTAAGAGTGGAAATCGATCCACCATCCGGTCGTTGCAAGACGAAGATGGACGAGTGATCCGGGAGCCTAAGCAGATGTGCGAGGCCTTTCAAAAGCACTTTGCCCGATTGTTCGGGGGAGGCGAGGGTCCGGGCCGGGGCGTGGATTTCGGTCCATACCTCGACGGCCTGCCGCGTCTCTCGAACAAAGAGGCAGAGTCCTGCGAGGGACCAATCTCGGCTGATGAGATCGGAGATGCGCTGAGCCAATGCAGCAGACGCAAATCTCCAGGTCTCGATGGTATACCTTACGAACTTTATTTAGCAATGCCGGTCTTCTTCTCCGAACTCCTCGAAGCGGTCTACTGCAATTGGCAGCAGAACGGGAGAATTCCTTGTTCTGTAGCCAAGGGCGTAGTCACGCTGGTGAGGAAGGACGAGAACAAGGGGGATAGTATAAATAATTTTCGGCCCATAACCCTGCTAAACACAGAGTTAAAGATTTTGGCCAAGGTGTTAGCAAAGAGGTTGGCGCTTGTCGTGGGTGGCCTGGTGGGAGATGCGCAGACATGTGCTATCCCATCCAGGTCCATTCACGATAACCTCCACCTCATGCGATACATCATAGAGAGGGTTGGCAACAAACCCGGCTTCGGTGGGGCCCTGATCAACTTGGATCAGTCTAAGGCCTTCGATAGGGTCGACCATGGTTACCTGGATGCGGTGCTAGCGGCGGCTGGGTTCGGTCCTGTTTTCAGAGGCTGGATCACTGCCCTACATAGCAACCACATCTGTTCTAGGATCAAGGTGAACCTTTCGAAGCCGTTCGAGATCACACGATCCATTCGACAGGGGTGCCCTCTCTCCTCCCTTCTGTACGTATTGACTCTCGAGCCTTTACTGAGGAAGTTGGAGTTGTTGCAGGGTATCCCCCTGGAACCAGGATTGAGCAAAGCGGTGTCGGCCTACGCCGATGACGTAACAGTAATGGTATCAACCGACTCGGAGATCGAGGCGATCGGTACCTTACTGGAGGAGTACGAAAGGTTGTCAGGAGCGAAACTGAACCGGGAAAAATCCATCGGGCTGCAACTCGGAACGTGGAGAGGCAAACCGATGCCTCCTGACGGTGTCGTCGGACACTGGACGGAGGGCCCGGTAAAGTTGCTTGGGGTCTGGTTTGGACCGGACCTCCAGGTGGAAAAGAACTGGAACGAGGTTACGAACAAGGTGTTTGCACTAACCCAGAAATGGGCCAAGTGTAAGCTGTCCCTAAAAGGCCGGGCGGAGGTGGCGAACATTTACATAGCGTCCGTCACTTACTACCGCCTGACTGTCGTGCCTTGCCCTAAGGAAACACTCACCACCATGGAACGCATGCTCTTCCAATTTCTTTGGAAGAAGCGTCCTCCTATGGTGAGAAGATCCATCTGCTGCCAACAACCTTCGAAAGGAGGGCTGGGGATGCCATGGTTGATGATGCGTAGGCACGCATTAAGGCTACGGCACCTACAGGTATTCCTCACTGGTCAACCGGTGTGGGCTCCGTTCGTGAAACGAGCCTTTCCGAGACTCGTCTCACTCACCGAGCTACAGTCCTGGGTCAAGCAAAGATCCGGAAAACTGGGAGACTGGCACACTGAGTGTGCTCAGGCGCTCAGGGCTCTCTGGCAAGCGGGCCAGGCCATCGGTGGAGAATCCACCTCATCATTCTATAGAGGGCTGGTGGCTAGCAGGGGCGATGACACCCTTGGAGAGTCGCTGGACATGGAAGAAGACGAACTGGCCAGCCTGTTCGGTAGGACTTTCGGCCCAGGACCAATGGACAACTTCCAGAAGTCACTGGCCTGGCAGTGCTACCGAGGGGCTCTACCCGTTCGAGAGAGGCTCTACAGACACGGGCGCCCGGGCAGGGATCCCTCAAAAAAGATTTGCCCTAGATGCGTGCGTCACGAAGAAACCGTAGCGCACGCATTGGTGCAATGTCCGGGCGTGGCTGATCTGTGGGGCTACGCCGAACAACTGCTGTCGCGGGTGGCGCCGATTAAATTGACCGCCGAGTCCGTGATGACAATCAAACCGCCTCCCCTCTTCACAAAGGAAGCAAAGGCGGTTTTTCTGTGCGTAATAGCCATGTTGAAAGAGGTTGTTTGGTGGACACGATTGAAAGGTCTGAGGTCAGGCAACTTCCTCTCTGGCCATAGTCTGGTCTACTTCTTCCGATATCACTTCGGAAGAAGGATAAGAATGGAGAGAGAGGTGCTTGGCCACAGGCAGTTTTATGAAAGGTGGGTGATAGTGGCGAGAATGGCTCGTGTAAATGGGCCTTCTCTGTATACCATCCTGTAGGTAAAGAAGTAAAGGAGAGGGGAGCACCTTCTCCATGTGCTCCCCGGGCAACGGATTGCACACTTTTTCGGGGGTGTGTGCAACCCCCATCACGTCCCCTCCCTTTTGAGGTTATTTTCGATTATTTTCATGTTACACCCTTTTTACTCGATTATATGTAAACTCCCCCTTTGTATTTGTCCCTTCTTTTTATGCCTTTATGGTAAATAAAGAAATCTATCTATATATAGAGAATGAAATACTACTTCAGCTCTCACTCAATCCACCCCTCTCTCTCACTAACTAAAATGTCACGTGTATCTCTCTCTCTCTCTCTCTCTCTCTCTCTCTCTCTCTCTCTCTCTCTCTCTCTCTCTCTCTCTCTCTCTCTCTCTCTCTCTCTCTCTCTGCGTTTCTGTATTTCTGTGCATGTGTGTGTTTCTGTATGTCCAACAACGCAACACAGACTTAAAAATAAAACACTTCCACTATAATGACAAGTGATTGTTGTGTTGTTATTCTGACTCACTGCCAACGACTCCTTTTCCCCAAAACGGAGGCGTGGAGTGAGACCCTTCGAGTTACAGTTAAACACCTCTCTGCCTTTAAAATTTATAGAAAAGTACCCGCTGGGTACCGCAAAAAAAGTTTTTTCCTAGCTTTTTTCGTGTTTTCAACTGTGACCTCCAGCATGCTTGCAATCGCCTTTCCCCCCAAAATACGGAATGGAGACGGGGGAGGGGGAACCTATAAATTATGTGTGCAAATACCTCAACAATGGTTCCGATGCTGCCAACTTCCAACACGACTGATATATCAGCTGTAGAGACTGGTGGGGATGTAGGTTTTGACCCTCCGAATTTCTCAGCCTGGGAGATTTCTTTTGTGGAATGTTTTTCTTTTTTAGGTTTTTTCGTTTGTTTTTGATCAATCTGACATCCGACTCATTCGCCAACGACTTCTTTTTCCGAAAACGGAAGCTGGGAGTGATGGGGACTCTCGGAGTTACAGATAAGCCCCTCTTAGCCATTTAAATTTATAGAAAAGTAATCTCTTGATAATTGTTTCTACTTTTGGCACAAGGCTAGCAATTACCCAGTGCATTACTGGTACTTTATTTTATCGACCTGTAAGGATGAAATGCAAAGTTAACCTCAGCGGGATTTGAACTCAGAACGTAAAGAGCCGTAACTCTATGCTGCAAAGCATGGCGTCCGACCTTCTACCGATACAGCCAATCCACCACTCTCTTGATCTCTTGTTAATGAAAGATGTTTTGATCCTTCATCATGTTCTACTATTGTGGAAAGCGTTGTAAACTTAATTATATCAAGTGTTCCCCAATTTCGAAATCCACCATTTCAATGAAGAGTGGCTGTGTGACAGAGCAATCTGTTTCCCTAAAAACATCACAATTTCTCAACAGTCTAGAACCGCCCGGTATTCTGCCATCCAACCTTGAATTGAAGATGGGTACGGTCACCATGTTTCTCAGAAACCTGGATCAGCCATAATTGTGCAATGGGACGCGTATGGTTGTGATTGAACTATAGCCTCACATTATCGAAACCAAAATCCTCACTGGATGTGGTAAGGGGAATATCGTAATTATACCAAGAATACCAACAGATGCCCCGTTTCGTTTCAAACGATTGCAATTCTCAGTGAGAGTCAGTGACGCAATGACCATTAACAAGTCTGATGGTCAAACACTGCAGGTTGTCTGTCTCCATCTAGAAGAGGGCTATTTCTCACATGATCAGTTGTATGTAGGTTATACCAGACCAGGAAGACTCCACAAACTCTTCATATATACTCCAAACAATTAAAAACATTGCATATACCGAAGTTCTCTAAATATTTTATAATTTTCGCAGAATACATTTTTCTATTATTTTCTTTATTACTTTCTTTATTTAGATATTCTAAATAAAATTTTAAAATTGTGCTATGCAATATTTAAATACCTTTTAACATCTTTTATATCAAGGAAAATGGGCATTACGATAGATTCCAATAGGCGCCTTATAAATAAATTTGAGCACAGTACAGACCGGGAAAAAGCCAGGAGGCCGCTAGTGTAAATTCCCGGTATAAGATTAGCATTTCTTTGTTTATTTTTTATATATGAATATTGATTCTTCCTTATATCTCATTCTGTTATTTTGCCCGAGAAAATATCTGTGTGTGTCATCAAATGTTGTACACACATAGATATTTTTTCAATTTCCAATTGAGTTCTTAGCACGTGGCCTGAATTCCTTTCAGAGCTCATTGTCACGCGCATGTATTGTTTTTTTTGGCGGTAATTCACTTCCTCATTTTTTGAATCAGTTCGAGCACTTCATTCAGAACTGGACTGGCTACCTGACAGATACCTCAGGCACAGAAAGTGATTATCGCTAATTGCTGATGTTGGTTAGATTATCAATATTAGTATTATTGGGGCACCCACTGATGAATTATAGGAGCCCACTTGAATATATATCTATTGATGGTATACAAGCTCCTACATAAATTGGTATAATTTCACCCAAATTGTAGGAGTCCTATAATGAAACGAGACGTCCGTCTGGGAAGAGATATATTAGATATGTCTCATTTGAAATAATACAGCCAATTTTCCACGCAATACTTATAGTTAGCACCCCGAACACATAATTGGGAATATAATCACTTATTTCCTAATTTTTGTTGAGTGAGTTGGAATTTGGCCGGAGTATCGCTAAAAACCTTTCTCCGATATTGTATTTATTTTATATATATATATATATATATATATATATGTAAATGTAAGTATGTATGTACACGTACATACATATATGTATACAGACGTACAGTAGTATGTATATATACACATACATGCACACACACACATATATATATATGTACGTATGGGTTTACTACTGTACGTCTGTATACATATGTGTACATACATACTTACATTTAAGTATCAGCCGTACTAAGAGTGAGAAATAAAATTTCGTTTAATTCTTTTATATATATATATATGTGTGTGTGTGTGTGTATACATATATAGTGACGAAACATAAGTCAATTACATGAACTCATAATCCTTTATTTACTGCTATATATATTTCGATGATAGCCATTGAGTGGCTATGACCTCATCAGGCAGTTAGTCAGTTTTTAGATATGCCAGCTCTGTTTATAGTGTTGATGGTATCAGAGCCTTGGGACATATGAGCTTGTTAGGAATAATTTAATGTTGTCAGCAGGAATAGTCTTAATTCTCATTGGTCAGTTTGTAGATGCTAGTAGGGTTGGTATTTGACCTCAAAGAGGCAGGTGGTGTTGTAAAGTTCAAACCATCAGGCAAGATGACAATAGTTCTATATGACTGATTTTCACAAAAAGCATTCCTGGTCATATATATATTCAATTGGGGTTTATAGTATGAAATTCGATACTACAGGTCAATCTTAAATTGAGGAATTTATGGTTAGAGTAGAATACTAGAAGATTTACATATAAAAAGACTAATGTTGGTTGACCTGCACATACATTCACACCCACCCCCACAGACACACACACACACATCCACACATACAAATTGTGGAATTTATGTGGGATGATAATACTGAAAATTATGGTAAGAGTCAAATACTTAGAGAGTTTAGAAATAAAAAGACCTATGTTGGTTGACTTGTACATACACTCACACCTACCCCCTCAGACACACACACACACACACATCCACACACACAGATCCATACAGGTGTGTATATATATATATGTACGCACAAGTGCATATATATATACGACAGAGGCCCCCAAATCCAAGTATAGTGCAGACATAAAACTAGGTAGGTGTTATTTTTAAAGAAAAGTAAAGTGGGTGTTTGGAGAAGTTATTGTTTAGACTAGACAAAGTAGAGTGTGATATATATCTTCACAGCAATGGCTTGGGGGCTTTGGAGCTTAGGCGAATCCCTTAGTACAGATACACATACCCAGCCACACTTTTATACCTATATATATAGGTATAATAATATATAAATATATAGGTATAATATATAAATATATAGGTATAATATATATATATATATATATAGGTATAAAAGTAGGTATAATAATAATAATAATATATATATATATATATATATATATATATATATATATATATATATATATATATATATATATATATATATATATATCCAAAATTAAGATAAATCAAATGAATTTAATCCAAATCAAAATTATGGGTGTCATGCCAGAAAGACATGCGCCATATCACCCGCAAAATAAGCTCTAAGATTCTAACGAGTAGGTCCGAGCATTTTATAATAACTGGAAATTGATTAACACATAAATAAACATGAATAATCACAGGAGATAATTTTTACAAGTGTGTAACCACAAACAGCTAGGTAGGTAACTAAATAAAGTTGACCAGAACTTCAAAAATAGATACCTTATAATATGATTAATCTTCCCTGTATATATTCCATTAAAGAAATATATTTCACCAATTAATCGGATGGTAAACCACGGAAGCGGATACTTGGATTTTCAACAAGGAAGAAGTTACCTACCTAGCTATGTGTGGTTACACACTTGTAAAAATTATCTCCTGTGATTATTCATGTTTATTTATATGTTAATCAATTTCTAGTTATTATATATATATGTATATATATATATATATATATTTATATATATATATATATATATATATATATATAACGAAGGAAATGTGGTAAGGAACCAGGTGGACCATAACGCACTAAAGTACTCAATACTTAGGGTAGTAGAGTGGGTAATAGGAACGAGTAGGACCCCGACGGCTGAGCTCAAGCCGTTTCAAACGGCTAATTCAAAACGTCGGTCCTACTCGTTCCTATATATATATATATATATATATATATATATATATATATATATATATATATATATATATATATATTATATATTATAAATACCATTAGATACTTTTCATAAACGTTACTTGTGTAGCAACTGTGAACATTGGAAGACGGATTTTATACTGTTGATCTTTCCGAGAAAGGCGATATTTCAGATATTGAACCCCTCTTGAAATTTCTCCTAGACAGTCAACTGCATGAGGACGCACCAAATGTAGGAACACGCAAAGATCAGTTGAAATCGAATTTATTCAATTCAACTATACTTACGGAATAGGCGGTGAATTGGCAGAGTCGTTAGAACGTCGGATAAAATGCTTTGCAGTATTCATTCAGGCTTTCTTCTTTCTGAGTTCAAATCCCACCGAGGTCAACTTTGCCTGTCATCCTTTCGAGGTTGATAAAAAAAGTACCAGTCTAGTACTGTATCTTTTTCTCATTTCCACCTCTCTCACTTTCTGTCTTTTTCTGGAAGAAATCTGCTGTACTCTGGCCTGGAGAAGGATGGACTCCTTCAGGCTTAAAATGCTGAAGAATCGTTGTATGTTACTACGGTGCTCCTACGACTCTATCAGAAGTTACGGGACCATACCATACTTACGAAAGCAGGCAAGAGGCGAGCCATAACAAAGAGGAAGCCACAGAGAGGACATCTAGTTGGATATGGCTGAAGAGAAGTGACCAGTGGCGTTAGAAGTATGTATATCATTTGGATACAGACTGAGGCTTGATCAACCTCGGTTGAGTCACGTGGCTATGTATATTGTAAGAACCAAAAACCCAGTGACTTCAGAATGCAACACTGATTGTGTATCTAAGGTTTTGTATGTGTAGATGTGTGAAGAACATCATATTATTCGAAAGAATGGCACAGGATCGTACATTATGGAATTATGGAGAAAACCAAGTTACAATGTAATAAGTCTTTAAGGTTATATAAGTTAATAGACAACAGGGAAAAGTGAAGAATCCACATCTCACTTGTTACCAATTTTCTCGGACTGTGCCGCCATTTGTTAAAATTGCGGCTTGGTTTGTAAATCTAAAGCTGGTTTCATGTAGCATTGTTGTATCTTCATGCGTCGAAATTAACGAAAGAGTCCATCATCATCTTCTTCTTCTTCTTCTTCTTCTTAAGCTCGTCGGATGGACGAGCCATGTCACACAGGGTCACGTTGAATATAATTTATAATTATGTTATGGGTACACATGTCTGTAGAATGCTCAGCCACTCGCACGTTAATTTCACGAGCAAGCTGTTCTGTTGATTGAATAACTGGAACATTCATCATCGAAACCAACGGAGGTCCATTCCATTTAATTCCAAGCTTCATCTAGATTTGAGCCTCATTTTAATTTGAATAGATATTTCACGTTGATTTTTTGTTGTACGTCAGGATGTATGGAAGATCTTGGGAATACATAACGCATTACTTTTGTGAGTTTATTGAAATTTCATTGGCATCAGTTTTTAAACAAAGACTCTATGACAACCCTTCACAATAGGTTTAATATTAATGTACAAATATTTACTCGTTGGTAGATTTACGCATGCCTGCAATAGTATTTTTATTGCACCATGCTAGATCGATGAGAGATGACAAAATTTCCCTCAACAGGTATTTATATTATTCTTATATTTTACAGAAATCCTCCGATGAAGAACTGGCTCTGGTAGTGATGGCCATATCAATCTATTGAAATGGTCAGATTTATTCTTCAGTTCAGAAACTGTAAACAAGTTGGGGTCAGGCTTCCTATATTTAGGTCGCTTGTGAGTATATCCCAAGGGAATGATGCTTGTGAAGTCTTTTTTTGAGAACTTTACTGTGATCTACCCTGCAGTGATGTGTATAAGATACTCTCTATATATATTTGCTTCTCTGAATATGACCTTTTAAACGATCTCTTTTCATTGAGATGTTATGTATAATCATGACAATTTTAATTATGTATAATATATATATCGATCGATTGTCGATCGACAAGATCCCAGACCCCATTCCCTTAACAACTGGTGTGGAGCTCGTCAAATCGGACCGAGGAAACAATGTTTCCATAGGTCTTTCCAAATGCTAATACTATCTGTCGGTCACAACTCCAGGCAGAAGGAGCAACGTGAAATAAAGTGTCTTGCTCAAGGCCATAACACATCGCCTGGTCTGGGAATCGAAATCACAACACCACGATTGCGAATCCAATTCTCTAATCACTCAGCCACGCGCCTTTACTATATATATATATATATATATATATATATATATATATATATATATATATATATATATATATATATATATATGTGTGTGTGTGTGTGTGTGTGTGTGTGTGTGTGTGTGTGTGTGTGTGTGTGTGTGTGTGTGTGTGTGTGTGTGTGTGTGTGTGTGTGTGTGCGTGCGTGCGTGCGTGCGCGTGTGTGTGTTTTTCCTCAACATATTCTTACATACGTATGTACATGTTTATTTGTGTTTGTATATATATATATATATATATATATATATATATATATATATATATATATATATATATATATATATATATATATAAACATTAGAACACTCTTAAAGTGTTGCCATTGCAGCTCTTGCAGGTAATTTATTTTGGTTTGAAATCGTTTGAAAGCTTTCCTCGCTCAGTAACTGCAGTTAGGACACATATATAGAAAGATGGTAGCGCAAAGCTTTAGTTATCTTTGTCACCGTATCATAACAACAAACAAAAGCCTGTATGAGTGATAAATGGTAATTATCTCCTCCAATGGTGGTGCAACATATTGAAAATAAACACACGCGTTTTGTTAAGAAATTTAAAATAAAGGTTCGGTACAACATGTATAATATACTCCTTAGTATTTTCCGTTATCTCGTTTTCCCAGTCTTTTCCCAGTCTTTTGCACAGTCTTTTCCATTCTCTTTCATTTTCTCCACCCCAACTCAGTAACAGACGATCTGTTTAACCCACTAACCGTTTGCTAGTTATATTCACTAATTCCCATTCTACAAAGTATTTAGTAGGGCATCGTTCCGTTAAGGTAATGGCCTGAGAATCAATTCACTGGTACTGACTTGTATATATTGCATAATGCTCTCTTACCCCCCTCTCTCTCTCTCCCTCCCCCTCCCCCTCTCCCTCTCTCTCTCTCTCTCTATGTACGTATATATATATATATATATATGTGTGTGTGTGTATATATATATATATATATATATATATATATATATATATCATCATCATTATCATCATCGTTTTAACGCCTGCTAGCAAGGTATGTATGTATGTATGTATACACACATAAATAAAAAAAAAGAGTCAACAAGGAAAATAACACATGAGAACAATACAATGCAAGGATGATACACACACACACACACACACACACACACACACACACACACACACACACACATAAAAGTTAATGACCTGGGAACTGCATACTATTAAGGACACTTGTATATATTACATAAACATCTTTCTCTCTATAGTTATGTATATATATGTACAAACACACACACACCACAACACCCACACGTACATATAAGTGTGTATCTATATGCACTCATATATATATGAGTGCATATAACAAATTTAATATAGAAATGGCTTCTGTAGGACTAGAACTGTTTCATTCGTCCTGATGATTTCCTTCGAATGAACCAGTTCTTGTCCTGTAGAAGCCATTTCTATATTAAATTTGTTGTATACACTCTACTAATGTATTGAGTACCTTACTTACTGTGGTTACCCCCGATTGAAGCCGACACACACACACTGGAAATGGGTGATTAAAATACCATTGTATTTAAAACATTCAAACACGAACTAAATGAGCAATCAATACGTGTACGTTGAGTGTAAAATTTATTTTTTGAACAGAAAAGAGGCAGTGACTTCGAAGTTTCAGCTTGATCGCTTCTTCTAGCAGTATCTTGTTAACGTTCTTTGTATCAGCCGGGTTGTAGTAGGTGAGAAAGTAATTTATAATCGAATATGTGATATATGTTCGTGTGTGAATGTATGCCTAACCTTTGGTTTGTAATTGAATGTTCTAAGCGTGTGTGTGTGCGTGTGCGTGTGTGTGCGTGTGTGTGTGCGAGTGTGTGTATGGGCGTATGTGCGTGTGATGGTACGTGTGTGTGTGTATGGGCATATGTGGATGCGTGCGGGCGTGTGCGTGTGTGTGTGTGAGTGTATAGACATAAAGGTCTTTATGTCTAAATTGATGTTGCACTGGAATAATTTTATGGCGTTTGGAACATAACTTAAACGTTTTTACATGAAAACCTGATCGTAAGTTTTAAGATAAATATAATCACTTATAAACAGTTCTGTATTATAGAACGAGGCGTTGTTTCAGGCACACTGGTATCAGTAGGTTGCACGTGTATGTTGAAGCAATGAACATGGCGATTAGTTACGTCTCTGTAACTTTATCTCCTCTCCCATCTCTACCGTAGATCTTCTCTTGTGGTAAGAACATCTGCCAAAGAACGAATGATAATAATAATAGTAATAATGATAATAATAATAATAATGATTTCATTTATTAGCCACAAGGGCCGACATGTAGGGGACAATACAAAGACAGGGACAGTGGGGGTTTACAATATGGTCGAGTAAAAGTGCACAATGGCAAGACTAATTTAACAATGAAGATATAAAAATATAAAATAAACTATGCATAAATATAACAAAATAAATTCCCCGATAGGGGGTGGACGACCCTGGGGTGACTCAGGTACCCCACCAATCCTGAACCACCCTGCGTTTCTAGGGCACCCAGGGAGAGCGCCCCTCTCCTCAAGTTAGCTAGCCGAGAGGCGCATGGTCAGAGTAGGCCCATTCACACGGGCCATTCTTGCCATATTCACCCACCTTTTAGCAAATGTACTGGGGGAAGGGGGGGGGGGGGGGGGGGGGGCAGCACTTCTCTCTCCACCCTCACCTTCCTTTCCAGGGGAAACTTGTAGTAGTTGATGAGGGATTGGCCGAAGAGAAAAGTATCTGTGTTCAGTCCTTTTAACCTGGTCCACCATATAACCTCTTTCGCAACTGCCACCAGACAGAGGAAAATTTCCTGCTCTTCCTGACCTAAGGAAGGCGGCGATTCGATCTTCACTATGGACTCGGCCGATAGCCGGATTCGTTCCACACGCGACAGTAGCTGTTCGACATAACTCCACAGGTCAGTAATGCACGGATATTGGACAAGTGCGTGCAGACCGGTTTCGTCGTTTGTGCGCATCTTGGCAGGTCCGGCTGACAGCACTTCCGTGCCTGTAGAGTTTATCCCGAACCGGCAGTGCCCCCCAGTAGCACTGCCAAGCAAGGGATTTCTGGAAATTGTCCATCGTCCCCGGCTCGAAACTCCTCCGGTACAGACTGGTCAGTTCGACTTCGTCGAGGCCCAAAGCTTCTCCGAGTGCGTCATCGCACTTGCCCACCACTAATCTTCTATAGAACTCTAGAGTGGAAGTTCCACTGATCGCATTGCCCGCTTGGTAGAGGGAAGTGAGTGCCTGGCAACATTCCAGGTGCCAGTCACCCAGTCTCGGTCTCTTCTTGACCCAGGACTGCAGCTCAGTCAAAGAAACGAGCTGCGAAAAGGCTCGTCTGATAAACGGCGACCACACCTGTTCACGGTTGAGGCAGAATATCTGGAGATGTCGCAGCCTCAACGCATATCTGCGCATCATTAGCCACGGCATACCCAGCCCTCCGCGTAGAGGGTGCTGGCAGCAGATGGACCGCCTCACCAACGGAACTTGTCCCCTCCCCAAGAATTTGAAGAGGAGCCGTTCCAATTTGACGAGGCGCGGACGGGGGCAAGGCACGACGGTCAGGCGGTAGTAGATGACGGACGCGATGTACGCATTCACCAGCTCCGCGCGACCTTTTGGGTGAGACTGGCTACTCTGCTCGTTACCTCGTCCCAATTCTTTTCCACCTGGAGGTCTGGTCCGAACCAAACCCCGAGCAACTTTACCGGTCCGTCTGTCCAGCGCCCCACGACGCTGTTGGACGACATAGGCTTGCCTCTCCAGGTTCCGAGCTGCAAGCCCACCGACATTTCCGGGTTAAGTTTGGCTCCTGTCAACCTTTCATATTCCTTCAATAAGGTGCCGAATAATGCTGTGAGATTTTAAAATACACACTGACAGGACAATCAAAGCGAACAGACCAGATATAATAATGATTTCTTTATTGACCACAAGGGCTGACATCAAGAAACACATTACAGACGGCACAGGACGGTAGAGGACAGTACGATGTGGGTTTTGTGCGTGTAAAGATTTTTATTATTTATATAAGAGAAGAAAAAGAAAAAGACAGAAACATATATATATATAAACAATAAAAATGAAAACAAAATATAATTCATAATAGAAATGTCATTACCTGCTGGCTGTCTTGTGTCTTTCAAGATATTTGAAAAGATCTCAAAGTACAAGGATCTTGAAATAGAGGTTTAAAAAATGTGGGTTATGAAGGCCCTGACAAACTCTTGGATCACATGCCAGGTGAACCTTGTATAAAAGAAATTTAAAAAATCGTACTTACTAGTACTACCCACATTTGTGAAAAGCATTGTCAATGTAATGTTGGGAGGGCAACCCATGTTGTACCCATGGACAAAAGGGTGCAGTTTATCCATTATATATTTTATAACAATCAGTTATCTATGGAGCTGAAAAATACGTCGTAATAAACAATCACCCAACCCAGGCCTCTGGGATGTAGATGAATATACAGATATCCAAGGGGAAAAAATCTTAAATGATATGAACATTCCATCAGATCGTAACATCCCAAAAGAGTTCCGAAAGCGCAGTAAATACAAAGATCTGATCATTAAAATTGAGAAAATGTGACATCTTAAAGCCAATACAATACCAGGGATTGTTGGTGCACTTGGAATGATAAAAAGGGAAGAGAAAAATATATGAAGTGATACCCGGAAAGCCATCTCTGCAAGAGATACAGAAAATCGTGCCGACAAACACTGTCCATGTCCTGAGAAGGATATTATTAATTTAGATATATTGCAAAGAAATTTATTGTTTTGTCCATGGCCTTATGGTATCATTTGATTGCCATTGCGTTTACCAAATTTTGCCTCAGGTGTCAGGTTGACACTCGGCAATATATGGGAAAAAAGCAGAATTCAAAGGAAGATTCACATAATGGTTTCTGATTTAGATACAAGGCCAACAATTTTAGGGGAGGGGAAAGTCGATTAAATCGACCCCAGTGCATTATTGGTACTTCATTTCATCGACCCCGAAAGGATGAAAGGCAAAGCTAACCTCGACCGGATTTGACTCAGAACGTAAAGGGACGTAACTATATACCGCAAAGTTTGAAATAATAATAATGATAATAATAATAATATAAGAAAATAATAATGATAATAACAATTTTAATGATGGGTATCTCTTTATTGACCACAAGGGCCGAAACATAGGTCAATACAAAAATAGGGATAGCAGGCGTTTACATAAAATCGTGTCAACAAATAAAACATAATGATAAACAATATAATTATAACAATAAAAAATCCCCAATAAGGGGGTGTACCACCCAGAGGTGATTTAGAAATCCCACAGATCTTAGACCACCCTAATCTCTATGAACACCATCAGAAGGTGCCCTTATCCTCTCTACACTCTCCAGCCGACAGGCGCATGGTTAGAATAGGCCCATTCACTCGGGTCATCCTTGTTACGTTCATCCGCCTGTACCCAAATGTACTAAGGGGAAGGACTTCCCTCTCCACACTCACCTTTATTTCCCCCGAAGAGGAAAGTGTCTCTCTTCAGTCCTTTCAGCCCTTTTCGCAACAAGTACGAGAGGAAAACTGACTGCCCTTCCAGGCCAAAAGATGGCGGTGGGGTGATTTTCATGATGGGGTCGGTCTATAGCCATACCCGTCCTACACACGACAATAGCTGTTCGACAAAATTCCACAAGTCAGCAATACCCGAGTGTGTGCAAAACGGTTTCGTCGATCTGCGCACATCTCGGACAGCTCCGTCTTACAGCACTTCGGTGTTTGTAGAGTTTATCTCGAACCAGCAGTGCTCCCAGATAGCACTGCCTAACTAGGGATTTCTGGAAATTGTGCATAGTCCCCGGCTCGAAAGACTGGCTAATTCGTTCTCGTCGACATCTGAAGTCTCTCAAAGACAGTCGTCACACTTGCCCACCACTAGTCCTTTATAGAACGTTAGAGTGAAATTTCAACTGATCGCATTATCCAACTGGTAGAGGGTTGTGAGTGCTTGACAACATTTCAGATGCCAGGCGCCCAGTCTCGGTCTTCGCTTGACCCAGGACTACCGTTCAGTCAAAGATACGAGCTGCGAAAAGTGCCGCACAAAAGGCTACCACTCCTGTTTACCGTTTAGGAATATATGCAAATGCAGTAGTCTCAGCGTATGTTTGCGCGACATCAGCTAAAGCATGCGCAGCCCTTCGCACAAAGGGTGTTGGCAGCAGATGGGTCGCCTGACCAGTGGAACATGTTCCTTCCACAAGAAGTGAAAGAATAAGCGTTCCCGTCTAGTGAGGCAAGGTACGACGGTCAGGCGGCAATAGATGACGGAAGGCAAGGTACGACGGTCAGGCGGCAATAGATGACGGAAGGCAAGGTACGACGGTCAGGCGGCAATAGATGACGGAAGCGTTGTACGCGTTCGCCACTTCTGCTCCACCTGCGGAATCTGTCTCGGATATGGGCGAAAGTTTGTTTGTGTTTGTGTGAGTGTCTGTGCGTGTTTGTGTGTGTATGTGTGCTCACGTGTGTTGTGTGTGTGTGTTTTCTCACGTGTGTTGTGTGTGTGTGTGCTCACGTATGTTTTGTGTGTGCGTGTGTTGTGTGTGTGCCGGCACACACACACACACACAACACACGTGAGCACATACACACACACAACACACGTGAGCACACACACACACAACACACGTGGGCACACACACAACACACGCGGGCACACACACACACAACACACGTAGGCACACACACACAACACACGCGGGCACACACACAACACACAACACACGCGGGCACACATACACACACAACACATGCGGTCACACACACAACACAAGTGGCACACACACACACAACACAGAGCACATACACACACAACACACGCGGGCACACACACAACACACACACAACACACGTGGGAACACACACACAACACACGTGGGCACACACACACAACACACGCGCGCACACGCACAACACATACGGGCACACACCCACACAACATACGTGAGCACACACACACACACAACATACGTGAGCACACACACAACACACGCCGGCACACACACTACACACGCGGGCACACATAACACACGTGGGCACACACACACACACAACACACGCGAGCACACACAGGACACACGCGGACACACACACAGGCACATATACACAAAGACACGCGGGCACACACACACACAGAGGCATACACACACAAGACACGCGGGCACACACAACACACGTGAGCACACACGTGAACATACTAGCATGGGCTAAATAATAGCATGGGCTAAATAATAGCATTGGTGCGCCATGAGGTAGAACCCACAGCAGCCATATTGAAAATATAACTTGTAAGGAAATGAAAGAAAATGACAGTTTACACAAAAAACAACACAAGCACACACACACAACACACGCGAGCACACACACACACACACACAACACGTGAGAAAACACACACACACAACACACGTGAGCACACATACACACACACACAACGTACATGAGCGCACACACACACACAACACACGTGGGCACACAACACACGTGAGCACACACACACAACACACTTGAGCACACACACACACAACACAATTGAACACACACACACACAACACACGTGTGCACACACACACACAACACATGTGAGCACACACACACACACACACACCACACGTGAGCACACACACACACCACACGTGAGCACACACAACACACGCGGGTACACACACACACAACACACGTGAGCACACACACACACAACACACGTGAGCACACACACACACAACACACGTGAGCACACACACACACACAACACACGCGAGCACACACACACACATAACACGTGAGCACACACACAACACACGTGAGCACACACACAACACACGTGAGCACACATACAACACACGTGGGCACGCACACACACACACAACACACGTGAGCACACACACACACGACTCACGTGAGCATACACACACACAACACACGTGTGCACACACAACACACAACACACGTGAACACACACACACAACACACGTGAGCACACACACAAACAACACACGTGGACACAACACACACACAACACACCTGAGCACAGACACACACACAACACGCGTGATCACACACACACAACACATGTGAGCACACACACACACATAACACACGTGGGCACACACACACACAACATACGTGAGCACACACACACACAACACACGGGAACACACACACACACACAACACACCTGAGCACAGACACACACACAACACGCGTGATCACACACACACACACAACACAACACACGTGAGCACACAACACACGTGGCCACACACACACAACACACGTGAACACACACACAACACACAACACACATGGGCACACACAACACACATGAGCACACACAGACATACACACAACACACGTGGGCACACGCACACACACAACACACGTGTGCACACACAACACACGTGACCACACACATACACACACACAACACACGTGAGCACACACACAAACAACACACGTGGACACAACACACACAACACACCTGAGCACAGACACACACACAACACGCGTGATCACACACACACAACACATGTGAGCACACACACACACAACACACGTGAGCACACACACAAACAACACACGTGGACACAACACACACAACACACCTGAGCACAGACACACACACAACACGCGTAATCACACACACACAACACATGTGAGCACACACACACACATAACACACGTGGGCACACACACACACAACATATGTGAGCACACACACACAACACACGTGAGCACGCACACACACACAACACACGTGAGCACATACACACACACAACACACGTGAGCACACAAACATAACACATGTGAGCACACACACAACACACGTGGGCACACACACACACAACACACGTGAGCACACACACACACACACACACACACAACACACGTGAGCACACAACACACGTGGTCACACACACACAACACACGTGAACACAACACAACACACAACACACATGGGCACACACAACACACATGAGCACACACACACACACAACACACGGGGGCACACACACACACACAATACACGTGAGCACACACACAACACACATGGGCACACACACACGCACAACACACGTGAGCACACACACACAACACACGGGGGCACACACACACACAACACACGTGAGCACACACACACACACAACACACGGGAACACAGACACACACATAACACACGTGATCACACACACACACACACACACACAACACACGTGGGCAGACACACACACACACAACACACGTGAGCACACACACACACACACACAACACATGTGAGCACACACACACATAGAACACACGTGGGCACACAAACAACACACGTGAGCACACACACACACAACACACGTGGGCACACACACACAACACACGCGGGCACACACACACACAACACACGTGAACACACACACACACAACACACGTGAGCACACACTCACACAACACACGTGAGCACACACACAACACACGAGGGCACACAAACAACACACGTGAGCACACACACACACAACACACGTGGGCACACACACACAACACACGGGAACACAGACACACACATAACACACGTGATCACACACACACACACACAACACACGTGGGCAGACACACACACACACAACACACGTGAGCACACACACACACACTCAACACACGTGAGCACACACACACAGAGAACACACGTGAGCACACACACAACACACGTGGGCACACACACACAACACACGCGGGCACACACACACACACACAACACACGTGAGCACACACACACACAACACACGTGAGCACACACTCACACAACACACGTGAGCACACACACAACACACGTGGGCACACACAAACAACACACGTGAGCACACACACACAACACACGTGAGCACACACACAACACACGTGGGCACACACACACAACACACGCGAGCACACACACAACACACGACACACAACACACGCGGGCACACATACACACACAACACATGCGGTCACACACACACGACACAAGTGGCACACACACACACAACACACGAGCACACACACAACACACGCGGGCACACACACAACACACACACACAACACACGTGGGAACACACACACAACACACGCACAACACATGCGGGCACACACACCCACAACATACGTGAGCGCACACACACACACAACATACGTGAGCACACACACACACACAACACACGCGGGCACACACAAACACAACACACGCGGGCACACACACAACACACGCCGGCACACACACAACACACGCGGGCACACATAACACACGTGGGCAGACACACACACAACACACGCGGGCACACACACAGGACACACGCGGGCACACACACAGGACACACGCGGGCACACACACAGGCACATATACACACAAGACACGCGGGCACACACACACACAGGCATACACACACAAGACACGTGGGCACACACGTGAACACAACACACACACACAACACACGCGGCCACACATACACAACAAAAGGTTATTCAATATACGTTACACGTCCCTCACACGATATTTCACTGAGACAACATGTCACAAATGTGAAAGATGTAATCAACACGAGGAATAACACGAAACAGTCGCACAGTCCAGCCGACTGGTTTCCGATGGACCTCCGTCGGTTTCAGCGATGAGTGTTCCAGTTGTTCGATCAACGGAACTGCTTGTTTATGAAATCAACGTAAGTGGCTGAGCATTCCACAGACATATATACCCCAGACCTGTCAACTCTCCCCGTCCGACGGGGGTAGGTGAGAGATGTCTCCTCTTGTGAAAATGGGTGTAGTTTTCATTATGTAAAATCTCCCCATTTTGCCTCATTTTTTCCCCATTTTGGGATACATTTTTAATGTGACTCTCCGTTTGGGTTTTTAGAGGTTAGCAGGTTTGGTACCCTTAACGTAGTTCTCGGGGAGATTCAGCATGACTCTGTGTGTGAGGAGGACGACCCTTTGAATTAGAGGCACAGTCCATCTGACCGGCTACAAGCAGTTTCCTTTAACCCAATTTCCCTTACAAAGCATGTGTCGATCCAAGGTTTTGGTAAATAACAGCTGTTCAAAATTTCATATAGTTGTATCGAACCTATGACCAAATGCTTGGGGAGTGAACTTCTTAACCATTTAGTCATGCTGCGTCCAGTTATTATAAACTAGCAGTGGTACCCGGCGTTGCACGGGATAAGGTATTGTGAAATATATAACCGCCTTAGCTAAGCTTAGTATTGCCACAACCACGGCTGGCAAAGAAGTAAGAGTCTGGTGGCACGTAAGTAAGCAGCACTGTGGCTTAAAACGTGAGGAAGAAGTTGTGTCCACTGACCAACTGTTTGGGGAATGAGTGGGAGATTTGTCTTGAGCAAGGGTGGCAGAATAACAGGAGGCAGCAGATAGCGAGACATACAGACAGATATTACAAGGGCGCGTTCTGGACGCAGAGCGAATTGTAGAAAGTGACGTAATGCAGACAGACAGATATTATAAGGGCGCGACGTTATATGTATGTATCTATCTAAAACGAGAAAGACTAAGAATTATAGAGAGAGATCGTTAAATCGCCTAATGCGGTCCTTAGGGCATTGAAAATAAAAATTTTTTTTTTGCTCAGAACACTCCATGAACTACATGTATTACATGTGTAAAGTTTGAAAACAGTCGGTGGGTGCTTCTCTAGTTTTAGGGATTCAAACTCATTCACACACAGACAGACATCCTCAGTTTTATATATATACATATCTAAATCTTAGTCTAAAGTCTGTCTTAAGATATTTAAGGCTCGTTAGGCCGGTGCTTATCCCGGTTTCTTTGCGTGAAGTGACTGAGAGTATAAGACTTCCTCCTCGACAGGATGCCAGTCCATCGCAAGGTTAAACCCCCAGGTATTGCTGGTACTCACTTTCAGCTGAGTATACTGGAGCAACCCAGCCCAAGAATCGAACCCACGACATTATGATCGTAAGTCCAACACCCTTACCACTAGGCCACGTGTCTCCACGTATGATAAATATGATACATTAAAATTTTACTATGAAATTATATGTGAATTACTACTTACGATGCATTTTCGATAGCACACTTGTCCTTTATACAGGGTTTGTATGGTTTACAGCACTGTATCCCAAAGTTTTTAGCACACTTGGAAAAGTTGATAAGGCAAACTTCTGCAGCACGACAAACAGCATCTACCATGACTCCTTGTAATAAAAGGAGACTAAGAAATATGAACATATTCTTTACCTGAAAATAATTAAGTCAACCAAATAATAATTGTTTCTACTTTAGGCACAGGGCCAACAATTTGAAGGTGGAGAGGAAAGTCGATCAAATTGATCCAGTCCATGACTGGTACTTTATTTTATCGACCCTATAAATATGAAAGGCAAAGTTAACCTCGGCGGGATTTGAACTCAGATCATAAAGGGCCGTAACTCTATGCTGAAAAGCATGGCGTCCGACCCTCTAACGATACTGCCAATCCACCGCCCTATAGATATATGTATATATATAATGCAGGTTTGATATATGTTTATATATATATATGTATGTATATATATATATATATATATAATATATATATATATATATATATGAAAACAGGGAGAAAGAGACGATTATTAGGAAGAAAAATATTTTGTTTTCCCTTTTTATTTATTTCTCTCTTTTTTCTGGGTTAGAAAATGATTAAAACGAAATGTTTTACTTTGTGTGAAGTGTTAAGGTATTAGTTGATTTATTTATTATTTAACAATGGCTTTTATTTATCTATTTATATATTTAATTATTGTCTATTACCGGTTTCAGCATTTTTATGCATTATCAAATGATAGTGAAATGTATTAGTGTGGTGTCGCACATGTTAAACAGAAGGTGCAGAAAGAATAATGTTATTTACAAACAAGGTTTATGAAGTGAAAAGAAAAAAGAAAAAGGAAAAAAACGTGCATAATGTAGAGCATAAAAAGTCCATGTGGAAGAAAAAATAATGTTATTTACAGGCATAGTTCTTGAAGTTAAGCAGATCAAAATGTGTTAAAATAGCAAGAGTAAAGGGAAATCATATCAAACCTCAGTCCACCATTTGCCTCCATCATGGAATCATGGACCAACTAAGCACTCTTGCTATATTAACACACACACACACACACACACACACACACACACACACACACACACACACACACACACACACACACATATATATATATATATATATATATATATATATATATATATATATATATATATATATTATACTTGGTACAGTTATATATATATATATATATATATATATATATATATATATATTTATTAAAATCTTTAATCTTTAATCATTAATCAGTTATTTTAATA
>OZ024743.1:326561842-326596842 GCA_964016885.1 Eledone cirrhosa | reverse complement strand
CAAGCATATCACCAGCTGTTTTCAAACAGCAAGTAAGTAAGTAAATATTCTCTCTATCTGATAGTTTGTAAACTTACATAGATCAATAACTGAGTATATATATAAATATATATATATATATATATATATATATATATATATATATATATATATATATATATATATATATATATATATATATATATATATTAGAAAGTGAGGTTTTCTTTTACAAAATGAAAAATAACCGAGGTGTCCTACACGAGTGAAAGTATAAAGAAAAAAAGATGAAATCGAAAATGCAACTGGAGTCTTATTTAAAAAAAAAATATATATATATTCATTTGTTCCCTTTACCGGTTTCGCAGTTCTTCTGCTTTTCAAAAGTAGAGTTGAGATGGAGGGTCTGTGGTTTTTCTCACATCTATATATATATTTTCTCACATATATATATATATATATATATATATATATATATATATATATATATATATATATATATTTACACACACACACACATATATATATATATATATATCTATCTATCTATCTATTTATATATATATATATATGAAAAAAGTTTGTCCTTCATCAGTGATCTTCCAACTATCATAGGCATTTCATCGCTTTAAAGACCATATACCTCCGGTTGGTGCGAGCAACGGCTAAAAAACGTCGTTGGGACACGTAAATAAAGGGGACGCGAGGGTAAACAAACAAAATGGTGAAGCAACAGAAAGTGATATATATATATATATATTAGAGCAAACATCACGGACGCTCTATCTCAAAATTATTTTTGAAAAGCATTAGAAATGCGCAACCGGTAAAACTTAAAACCAAAACTGAATACTAACCAATACTATTACTAATTTCCACTTATTCCTAATTAAACTATTTTTCACTGTGAACAATTTGTCAGCATTTTCTTTTCCGTTTACCAATATATATATAGATATTCAAAACAACAAACAGCGAAAGACGCGTTCCGGACTTGTCCGACAGACAACCTTTTCCCCCACCCCGGAAAAAAACCCCAGTTGATGGATGTGAATCTGAAATATATAGGGACTATTAAATCTCTCCCAAGGTAACTCTCTCTTGTGTTGTAATTTTTATTTTTATCCTTTATACTCTTCCCTTCATTCTACACATCTCACACATCTTATACACACCACGCATCTCAACGTACACCCACTTACATCTCTCTCTCCACCACCGGACCTTGTTACCCGGAGATTTACCCATTTGCATTGTCGAGGCTTCCAAACGACTTAAAGATATTTACTTATTGTTCCACAATGCTTCAAGCAAACTTCAATACTCTCATATATATATATATATATATATATATATATATATATATATATATATATATATATATATATATATATATATATGTGTGTGTGTGTGTGTATGTGAGTAATCATTCCTCAGTGCAATCATTGGAATACTAAAAAGAACACCAGACAAAGTTGCAAGTTGTGAATGATTAGACATCGCAAAATGAACGATCAATGCACAACTGACAAAACCATGCAGAATAATTCCTGCTTCATCTAGTTGCCATGTTTGTGTGTATGTGTCCGGGGTGTGTGGTGGTGCATGTACACATTAACACACACACACGTATTAAGACACACATACACACGTATTAACACACACATACACACGTATTAACACACACACGTATTAACACACACATACACACATATTAACACACACACGTATTAAGACACACACACGTATTAACACACACATGCATTAACACACATACACACGTATTAACACACAGACATGTATTAACACAGACATGTATTAACACACACACGTATTAACACACACACGTATTAAGACACACACACACGTATTAACACACACACGTATTAAGACACACACACGTATTAACACACCCACATGTATTAACACACACACACACACGTATTAACACACAGGCATGTATTAACACACACACGCGTTAACACAGACACATGTATTATATTAACACACACACGCATTAACACACACATACACACGTGTTAACACACACACATGCATTAACACACATACACACGTATTAACACACAGACATGTATTAACACAGACATGTATTAACACACACACGTGTTATCACACACGCATGTGTTAACACACACGCATGTATTAACACAGACACATGTATTAACACAGACACATGTATTAACACAGACACATGTATTAACACAGACACATGTATTAACACAGACACATGTATTAACACACACACACGTATTAACACAGACAATGTATTAACACAGACACATGTATTAACACAGACACATGTATTAACACAGACACATGTATTAACACAGACACATGTGTTAACACAGACACACTTATTAACACAGACACACGTATTAACACACACGCATGTATTAACACAGACACATGTATTAACACAGACACATGTATTAACACAGACACATGTATTAACACAGACACATGTATTAACACAGACACACAGACACATGTATTAACACACACACACGTATTAACACAGACAATGTATTAACACAGACACATGTATTAACACAGACACATGTATTAACACAGACACATGTGTTAACACAGACACACGTATTAACACAGACACACGTATTAACACACACGCATGTATTAACACAGACACATGTATTAACACAGACACACGTATTAACACAGACACATGTATTAACACAGACACATGTATTAACACAGACACATGTATTAACACAGACACATGTATTAACACAGACACATGTATTAACACACACACATGTATTAACACAGACACATGTATTAACACAGACACATGTATTAACACAGACACATGTATTAACACAGACACACGTATTAACACAGACAATGTATTAACACAGACACATGTATTAACACAGACAATGTATTAACACAGACACATGTATTAACACACACACATGTATTAACACACACACACGTATTAACACAGACACATGTATTAACACAGACAATGTATTAACACAGACACATGTATTAACACACACACATGTATTAACACAGACACATGTATTAACACAGACACATGTATTAACACACACACACGTATTAACACAGACAATGTATTAACACAGACACATGTATTAACAGAGACAATGTATTAACACAGACACATGTATTAACACAGACACATGTATTAACACACACACACGTATTAACACAGACACTGTATTAACACAGACAATGTATTAACACAGACACATGTATTAACACACACACATGTATTAACACAGACACATGTATTAACACAGACACATGTATTAACACACACACATGTATTAACACAGACAATGTATTAACACAGACACACGTATTAACACAGACAATGTATTAACACAGACACATGTATTAACACAGACACATGTATTAACACAGACACATGTATTAACACACACACATGTATTAACACAGACACATGTATTAACACACACACATGTATTAACACAGACAATGTATTAACACAGACACACGTATTAACACAGACACACGTATTAACACACACGCATGTATTAACACAGACACACGTATTAACACAGACAATGTATTAACACAGACAATGTATTAACACAGACACATGTATTAACACAGACACATGTATTAACACAGACACACGTATTAACACAGACACATGTATTAACACACACACATGTATTAACACAGACACACGTATTAACACAGACACAAGTATTAACACACACACACGTATTAACACAGACACACGTATTAACACACACACACGTATTAACACAGACACACGTATTAACACAGACACATGTATTAACACAGACACACGTATTAACACAGACACATGTATTAACACACACACATGTATTAACACAGACACACGTATTAACACAGACACAGGTATTAACACACACGCATGTATTAACACAGACACACGTATTAACACACACACATGTATTAACACAGACGCATGTATTAACACAGACACATGTATTAACACAGATACACGTATTAACACAGACACACGTATTAACACACACACACACGTATTAACACAGACACACGTATTAACACAGACACATGTATTAACACAGACAATGTATTAACACAGACACATGTATTAACACAGACAATGTATTAACACACACACACGTATTAACACACACACATGTATTAACACACACACATGTATTAACACAGACACATGTATTAACACAGACAATGTATTAACACAGACACATGTATTAACACAGACAATGTATTAACACAGACAATGTATTAACACAGACACATGTATTAACACAGACAATGTATTAACACAGACACATGTATTAACACACACACACGTATTAACACATACACATGTATTAACACACACACACGTATTAACACAGACACATGTATTAACACACACACATGTATTAACACAGACACATGTATTAACACAGACACATGTATTAACACACACACATGTATTAACACAGACAATGTATTAACACACACACACGTATTAACACACACAGAGACACACGTATTAACACAGACACACGTATTAACACAGACAATGTATTAACACAGACACATGTATTAACACAGACACACGTATTAACACAGACACACGTATTAACACACACACACACACGTATTAACACAGACACACGTATTAACACAGACACATGTATTAACACAGACAATGTATTAACACAGACACATGTATTAACACAGACAATGTATTAACACACACACACGTATTAACACACACACATGTATTAACACACACACATGTATTAACACAGACACAGGTATTAACACACACGCATGTATTAACACAGACACACGTATTAACACACACACATGTATTAACACAGACACATGTATTAACACAGACACACGTATTAACACAGACACACGTATTAACACACACACACACGTATTAACACAGACACACGTATTAACACAGACACATGTATTAACACAGACAATGTATTAACACAGACACATGTATTAACACAGACAATGTATTAACACACACACACGTATTAACACACACACATGTATTAACACACACACATGTATTAACACAGACACATGTATTAACACAGACAATGTATTAACACAGACACATGTATTAACACAGACAATGTATTAACACAGACACATGTATTAACACAGACAATGTATTAACGCAGACACATGTATTAACACAGACAATGTATTAACACAGACACATGTATTAACACACACACACGTATTAACACATACACATGTATTAACACACACACACGTATTAACACAGACACATGTATTAACACACACACATGTATTAACACAGACACATGTATTAACACAGACACATGTATTAACACACACACATGTATTAACACAGACAATGTATTAACACACACACACGTATTAACACACACACAGACACACGTATTAACACAGACACACGTATTAACACATACAATGTATTAACACAGACACATGTATTAACACACACACACTTATTAACACAGACACATGTATTAACACACACACATGTATTAACACACACACATGTATTAACACAGACACATGTATTAACACAGACAATGTATTAACACAGACACATGTATTAACACACACACATGTATTAACACAGACACATGTATTAACACAGACAATGTATTAACACAGACACATGTATTAACACAGACACATGTATTAACACACACACACGTATTAACACAGACACATGTATTAACACACACACACGTATTAACACACACACATGTATTAACACAGACACATGTATTAACACACAGACACACGTATTAACACACACACATGTATTAACACAGACACATGTATTAACACAGACACATGTATTAACACAGACACACGTATTAACACAGACACACGTATTAACACACACACACACGTATTAACACAGACACACGTATTAACACAGACACATGTATTAACACAGACAATGTATTAACACAGACACATGTATTAACACAGACAATGTATTAACACAGACACATGTATTAACACAGACACATGTATTAACACACACACACGTATTAACACAGACACATGTATTAACACACACACACGTATTAACACACACACATGTATTAACACAGACACATGTATTAACACACAGACACACGTATTAACACACACACATGTATTAACACAGACACATGTATTAACACAGACACATGTATTAACACAGACACACGTATTAACACACACACATGTATTAACACACACACATGTATTAACACAGACACATATATTAACACAGACAATGTATTAACACAGACACATGTATTAACACAGACAATGTATTAACACAGACACATGTATTAACATAGACAATGTATTAACACAGACACATGTATTAACACAGACAATGTATTAACACAGACACATGTATTAACACACACACACGTATTAACACATACACATGTATTAACACACACACACGTATTAACACAGACACATGTATTAACACACACACATGTATTAACACAGACACATGTATTAACACAGACACATGTATTAACACACACACATGTATTAACACAGACAATGTATTAACACACACACACGTATTAACACACACACAGACACACGTATTAACACAGACACACGTATTAACACAGACAATGTATTAACACAGACACATGTATTAACACACACACATGTATTAACATACACACACGTATTAACACAGACACATGTATTAACACAGACAATGTATTAACACAGACACATGTATTAACACACACACATGTATTAACACAGACACATGTATTAACACAGACAATGTATTAACACAGACACATGTATTAACACAGACACATGTATTAACACACACACACGTATTAACACAGACACATGTATTAACACACACACACGTATTAACACACACACATGTATTAACACAGACACATGTATTAACACACACACACACGTATTAACACACAGGCATGTATTAACACACACACGCGTTAACACAGACACATGTATTATATTAACACACACACGCATTAACACACACATACACACGTGTTAACACACACACACATGCATTAACACACATACACACGTATTAACACACAGACATGTATTAACACAGACATGTATTAACACACACACGTATTAACACACACACGTATTAAGACACACACACACGTATTAACACACACACGTATTAAGACACACACACGTATTAACACACCCACATGTATTAACACACACACACACACACGTATTAACACACAGGCATGTATTAACACACACACGCGTTAACACAGACACATGTATTATATTAACACACACACGCATTAACACACACATACACACGTGTTAACACACACACATGCATTAACACACATACACACGTATTAACACACAGACATGTATTAACACAGACATGTATTAACACACACACGTGTTATCACACACGCATGTGTTAACACACACGCATGTATTAACACAGACACATGTATTAACACAGACACATGTATTAACACAGACACATGTATTAACACAGACACATGTATTAACACAGACACATGTATTAACACACACACACGTATTAACACAGACAATGTATTAACACAGACACATGTATTAACACAGACACATGTATTAACACAGACACATGTATTAACACAGACACATGTGTTAACACAGACACACGTATTAACACAGACACACGTATTAACACACACGCATGTATTAACACAGACACATGTATTAACACAGACACACGTATTAACACAGACACATGTATTAACACAGACACATGTATTAACACAGACACACAGACACATGTATTAACACACACACACGTATTAACACAGACAATGTATTAACACAGACACATGTATTAACACAGACACATGTATTAACACAGACACATGTATTAACACAGACACATGTGTTAACACAGACACACGTATTAACACAGACACACGTATTAACACAGACACATGTATTAACACACACACATGTATTAAAACACACACACACACGCGTGTTAACAGATATAAATAATACACAGATGGAGAAAAATAGAACAAAATTGATTAGGAGTGCAGAATGGAATAAGAAGGGATCTCCGTCAGCTTCGACGATGTATGTTCTAGTTGTTCGATCAACCGAACAGCATTCCCATAATATTGACGTGTATGTTTTGCTTGTTGAATATCATCTAATAAACACAATAGACCCCATATCGTTTGATTTCAGCGTGTGTGTGCGTGTGTGTGTGAGAGAGAGAGAGAGAGAGAGAGAGAGAGAGACAGACAGTGTGTGTGTGTGTGAGTGTGAGTGTGTGTATGTGAGAGTCTGCATGTGTGTATGCCTGACTGAGCATACACACACAGTTATATACATAAATATACTCTCTTCATGTGGTCTGTCTGTGCTTCAAGCCAACAGTTGGTTAGAAGTGAAGCGAGAGATTTACAGAGTCCCCCCCCCCCCCGAAAAAAAAAACATACTGAGCATTACACACAGACACATATACGCTTAGCAGGGATAGTCAGCTTGACACGGTGTGTGGCAAAGCTGGAACTTTGAATTACAGGTATAGTACATCAGACGGTCTAAAAACAGTTTCCATCTACCAAAATTCAATTACAGGACACTGGTCAATCCGATGTTATGCCAGACCTGCCAAACTCTAAAAACCCCAGCGGGGAGGACCATGAAAAAAAGTGCCTCAAAGCGGAGAGAAATGAGGTAAAATTGGGAGATTTTACATAATTGTTTCTACTTTTGGCACAAGGCCAGCAATTATCCCAGTGTATTACTGGTACTTTATTTTATCGACCCCGTAAGGATGAAAGGCAAAGTTAACATCGGCGGGATTTGAACTCAGTCCGTAAAGGGACGTAACTGTGCTGAAAAGCATGGCATCCGACCCTCTACTGGGAGATTTTACATAATGAAAGCTATACCCATTTTCACAAGAGAAAACATCTTTCATCCACCCCAAAGGCTATTGCAAATCTCCCCGTCGGACGGTGGGCAGTTGACAGGTCTGTTATGGTAAATGAGATTTGCTCACAATGACACGAAGTGGGATGGAACACAGGACCTAATGACTGCAAAGTGACCCTTTTAACCATTCAACCATGCCCCGTCCACGATTAGGAGTGTAAGAGGTAAGAGGTAAGGAATGGCCGAAAAAGAAACAAGGAAAATAAATGTACTTTCTTACTTACCATAGTAACTGTAGGTTTTATGTGCAGGTTTCTTGTGTTGAACAGAATTCAGGAAGTAGACTTTGATACGCTGAAACGGAAAGCGAGAAATTGATAGCCCACTGCTCACGAATATATATATACACATATATACATATACACACAGATATATACACACACATATATATATACACATATACATCCTTCCATAGATGCATACATAGACTTATATACATGCACCTACATACATTGATACGTACATAGCTACACACATACATACATACACATACATATACACAAACACATACATATACGTATATATATATAATGTATATGTTTGTTTTTCAAGCTGTAGACCACACCTCAGATTTATTAAGAAAGACGTGCAATATTCTTACCCATTTAATGAGTAACGCTTCTCATGCAAAATTCCTAGACGTCATCTGTTCAGAATAGGTTTGAAATTAATAACTAACATTCTCATCCGTAGGTCAATCGAAATATTAGCATTAGCATTTCCAAAACCACGCCCTTATTTGCAGGAATACGAGCACGCATGTCTGTGTGTATAGCTAAAAAGGCATTAATATATTAACACTTAAAAAGAAAAATCCATTTAAAGGGTTCCTATTTAAATAACAATCTTTCAACATGATTTTATATAAGAACCATATGTCAAGTTACTTTGTTAGTGTAATGATATACAGACCTGCCAAGCCCTAAACACCCAAACGGGGAGTACCATGAAAAAATGTGGCCCAAAACGGAGAAATGAGGCAAAATGGGGGAAATTTTACATAATGAAAGCTATACCCATTTTCACAAGAGAAGACATCTCCCTCCCACCCCAAATTGTGTGGGACATCTCTCTGTCGGACGGGTAGAGTTGATAGGTCTGGATATAATGAATAAAGTTAGTAAATCCTTCCAAATTCCAGATTAATTACCGTATTTCCCGGAGTCGAAGACGCTACTTTTTTCCTAAAATATGTATAAAAAAATCTACCAGGCGTCCTTGAGGCCGAAGGTTGCATTTTTATGTTTATTTTTTTTTCTTCAAATATTTGCCTGTCAAAATTAGGGTGTGTCCTCGAGGACGAAGCGTCTTCAGCGCCGGGAAATACGGTAATTAAAATAGAGTGTATTTCATTAGAGATACGGTCACGAAAGAGTTAATGTGAACATATATCAATGTCGTAGAACGAATTACTCAATACTAATTTAAAGCCAACTGTATGACTATGTAGATATGTCTTCTACTAACAAATTAAAGACTGGTTGAGTGACGTGTTTGTGTGTGTTGGACCTCCGTCGGCTTCGACGACGAGTGTTCCAATTGTTTGAACAACGGAATAGTCTGCTCGTGAAATTAAAATGCGTGTGAGTGATGATTTCACAGATACATGTACCCATAACATAATTCTCAGGGAGAGTCAGCATGACAATGTGTATGACAAAGCTGGTCATTTGAATCACAGGCACAACTTCCTTTTTTCCATCTGAATGCACTGGAGCAACGGGAAATAAAGTGTCTTGCTGAACGACACAACGCGCCGTCGGAAATCGATCTCACAACTTTACGATCGTAAACCGAACACCCTAACAATTAAGCCTGGTTGAATTCCACCCAAATAATAGAAAAACAAAATAAATAACGGGATCAGAAATATACTTTTGTGTTTATGGACTTAACTTTACACGGCATTTAGATGGAGGAAATAACAGATTGAGTGAGACATGAACTCATAGGTCAGAATGGACCCCTGTTGGTTTCGACGATGACTGTTCCAGTTGTTAGACCAACTGAAATACTTACCCATAAAATTACTGCGTAAGTGGTTGAGTATTCCAGAGACACGTATAGCTTTAAAGTAATTCCCAGGGTAATTCAGCATGATAGTGTGTGACAAGGCTGACCCTTCATATTACAGGCATACGGGCTTCCAAGCAATTTCCGTCTACCCAATTTCAGTCACAAACCATGTATCGATCCATGGCTATGGTATGTAACATTTGCCCCAAGATGTGACGAAGTGGGATGGAATCAGGGACCTAATGATTGCGGAGCGCACTTCATAACCATTCGATCACACTGCGCACAATTTAACAACCGGGAATACTACTGTCCATGTGAAGGAAACAGCTGCTGGCCTCTTAGAAACGAGCGGGATTTCTTCTTTTTAAGTAATGGGATAATGCCGAAAAAAGCCCAATGCTTCGAATTTTATACAGCAGCATTCCATCAACAATTCAACCGAAACAAAAAAGAATTGAAACACTTAATGACCTCCTCCATAAAATCGGAACGACAGCAGCCCGTCTGAAGAAGTAGTCCCACGAGGTGGGGTGGCTGTTGTAGCGATTGTCACTGGCCATTGTCCACGGAAATGGCTTTATCATTTTGTCGGCGGGACGCAGCCGAAACACCGCTCTGACCTCGGTGTAGAGTCTGTCATCCTCTCTTCTTCTCTCTTTCTTTCTTCTCTCTTTCTTTCTTCCTCTGCCTTTGCCCTTGCCCTCATTTTCCTCTCATTTATGGCATTTATAGTCCTTTCTAATACTGCTTTCGTATTCTGTATGTTTGACCAATTTATAGTTATATCAACAATAGATAAAATACTTAACGAGTTATTCTCATATTTCTTTTAGGGATGTAAATTAAAACATCAATTATATTTGACATTTCTAAATTTGGATTTACTTAAAATAGTGAGGGAACGCCGTTCCCACTCCATTACACCATATTATAATTGAGTCTAAATTGAAATATATCTACTTTCAATGAGAATATTTACTTTAAAAATTCCGATGGTTTTTATGAAAATAAATTGCATATTAAATTCCTTTAATTAAAATTAATTTCTAAAACAGTTTTACAATTTTTGAAAAAGTAGATTCAAGCTATTCTTTACAGTTACAATGAAAGAAACATGTTTTCATAATATGGATACTAATTAACATAAGAGATTTTAGAATAGTAATCAATTTTGGTAATTTGTAATATCAATATATATATATATAGTATATATATATATATATATATATATATATATATATATATATATATATATATATATATATACTGTGTGTAATATTCATATTACAACACTACGGAAAATACTGTATATATATATATATATATATATATATATATATATATATATATATATATATATATATATATATATAATAATAATAAATTTGAAGACTAAAATCCAAAGAGGGCTCGATAAGTATATCAAATATATAACAACCGTAGAGCAAATATTTATTAAAATAACAGTTTCAGAAGATCCCGTTAAGGGTGAAAGCAACGATTCTTTGCTTAAACTTTAGTCTGTTATTTTAATAAATATATATATATATATATATTACGTTATTCCGGGTTGAATCGGAGGTAACCACAGTAAGTAAGGTACTCAATACATTGCAGAGTATAAAAGTTTTAATATAGATGAGATTCTACAGGACTAGAACTGTTTCATTCTTTAGAAATCATCAGGAATCCTGATGATTTCTAAAGAATGAAACAGTTCTAGTCCTGTAGAATCTCATCTATATATATATATATATATATATATATATATATATATATATGTATATGTATATATGTATATGTATATATGTATATGTATATATATATATATATATATATATATATATATATATATATATATATATATATATATATATATATATATATATACTAAATATATATATTACAAATTACCAAAATTGATTACTATTCTAAAATCTCTTATGTTAATTAGTATCTATATTATGAAAACATGTTTCTTTCATTGTAACTGTAAAGAATAGCTTGGATCTACTTTTTGATATTATATTATATATCTATTATATTATATATCTATTATATTATATATCTATTATAATATATATATATATATATATATATATATATATATATATATATATATATATATATATATATATATATATATATACTGTATATATACTGTATATATATTATATATATATACTGTATATATATAAAATATAATAGATATATAATATAATATAATATAATATAATAGATATATAATATAATATAATATAATAGATATATAATATAATATAATATAATATAATAGATATATAATATAATATAATATAATATAATATATATATATATATACAAATTAGAATGAAGAATTAGAAATAGAAGCCAGGACTATCCATCATCAGTGGTTTACTAGCCATCATAGATATTTCTTCGCATTAATTCTTCATTTTTGGCTTCTATTTCTAATTCTTCATTTTAATTCGTATATCACATTTGCAACAACACAGCACGCCATTTTTCATTCCTATATATATATATACATATATGAATACAAACACATATGCACACACACATACACATATATATGTTTAAATATCTTTATTTTATATAGAAATGACTTCTACTAGATTAAAACAGTTTTAGTTCTGTAGTAGTCATTTCTATATATATACATGAATACATACATACATATATACATACATATGTATACATACATAAGTACTCACATACACACCAACACCCACAAACACATCCACAGACACACACAGTAATACAAAAATAGCAAAGATAAGAATCAAGTCATTCTTCTGACACATGTTTCTGTGATAGAAAGATAAAATGACTTAATTTTTCAATTAGATTACACAAGGCAATTTGTGTTTCATTTGTTTTAGCATTATATTCCTACACGTCTCGTTATTTTTGCTTTCAGTTTAACGACTGGCCGTTTTAAGATATTTAAGGTAATTTCTCCTATTTTTGTGTTTCAGCTATTTCGTCTGAGGTATGTGTTTCTTATTATGCCTTCGTCTCTCTCCTGAAACTTGTCTCCTGTTCCTGTAATCTAACCGTTACATTTCGTCTCGTCATGTGTCCCAAGGTGGTGACTTATCTATTTTACTCCGTTTACTAGCCCATTGTCCTGCGGTTTCTTTTCCAGACAGTTGCCTCGATAACTTTCACGGTTGTTTTGGTATATTCTGTAACCATCCTTATTATGCCAAAAACTAGACACCCGTTGGTTGTCAGCATCGAAAACAGATGGCTGAAGACCGGATATTGTTTGTTTGTATAATTTCATTCCGTTTCCAATTTGATTTACAGCATGTTCCGACGCTACAGTGTAACTTGCCTTTATATCTAACACACACACACACACACACACACACACACACACACACACACACACACACACACACACACACACACACACACACACACACACACACACACACACACACATATATATATATATATATATAAACCCAAGGCCTCCAAATACCTGATACTCAAAAACTCAGCAATGTCCAATAGTGCTAAGTTTAATATTCTGATCGCAGACTTGGTAAGAGTGATGAAGAATGTGTCCCGTATGTGCGACCCAACAGAAATGGAAAGACACATCCAACACTTCATCAACCGCATGCAGTTCTCTGGCTACAACCAAAGAGACAGGATCAGAGTATACAAAGGAGTCACGGAGAAATATAAGACCCTCATAGAACTGGACATGAAAGGAATTTTCCCATTATACAGGAGCAAATCATGGAATAGCTTAGATAGGACTAAACATAAGATAGGGAAAGCCACTTCATGGTACGACAACCAGAGATACCAGAGTGTCATGTTCATGGATGCTACTCTTGGAGGGAAATTAGATAACCAATGTAGAAAGGCAGTAAGAAAGACCCATCTAAAGTGGTAGAAAAACCAGGAACTACCATAAAATCCCTGATCAGCAAAACCTACCCCTTTAAGAAAACCCACTGTACTAATAAGAAATGTGTTATATGTAAAATGAACCCCCAGATACACTGTAAAACTAGAAATGTAGTCTATAGTATAAGATGTACAGAGGGTACTTGCAGAAACATGACGCGACATACATAGGTGAGACCGCTCGAAGCATAGGAGAAAGAATAGACCAACACTAGGGGGAACTAAAAGGACAAACAAAAAAACACGGTTCAGTACTATAGGAACACGCCAGACAAAGACATGGCGGTAATATAGACAACATAGAAATTAAAATAATATCTAAACTTAGAAATGACTCAACAGGTAGGCAAATCAGAGGAGCAACTGAGATAGAGCTAAGAAGACCAAAATTAAACAGAAAAAATGAATGGAATAACAACAACCATACCCAAACAAACAATATTGACTTAAGGGAAATATAAATAAATAAATAAATATATACACAAGTACAATAACAAACACTTATAAACACACACTAGTAAACAAAGATAGAATACAAAAACAAAAACACATACACTCAAACGCGAACACACACACCAAACATTATACACATACGCAAACGCCTGCGCAGAGTCGGAGACAAGAAGAAATAAATGAATAAATAAATAAAATAAAAATGGTGTAGACATTACAATACAATAGGAAGGAACATAATAGTACCACTGATGTGCAAAGAAAGAACTTTGACAGACTATATATATATATATTTATATCTGCATTTTTAACCGTTGGTCAATCAATGATGAACATTGATTGCCAAATAAATTAACTATGGAGATATAAATGATACAGAAGCGAAAATCAACCAAACAGTGAGTATGTTCTGTTATTATTTCTGGCAATATTATTACAAAAATATGACCCTCCCCTGCGGATCTTCAGCTTGGACTGGTAATGGTTATACGGAAGAGGAAAAACAACCGTATGAACGCGCATACGCAGAAACGGTCACTTCCCGCAAGCGATACAAAACCACGGGCGAAAGGTGTAAGGGAGATAACTGCGAATGTCCGGAATAAATTGTTCGAGTTGATTAAAATATTAGAATGTTGCTGTTATTCAATCCGGAGCTATGTGTTTCCAGACGTGTGGACAACGTGAGAAGATTTCATTTCTTGAATTTAGGCAATCGCTATTGCATAATCTCCTTAGAATATTTATCCTTTCTTCAATACACAGTCCACAAGACGGATTACCCCCTGCGTATGGCTTGGACTTAGTGATAGCCTTCCATTGAATGGAGTAGCCTATACCTGAGTCTTTGAGGGACCATATGTGGCTCGCGAGTTTCGTGGCTGATCGTTTGTCTGGGTACCTAAAGGTCGACTAATGGTTCAGGATGCGTTCCTTAAATCAGCCCTCCACCATACCCACATAGAATTTGACCTCCTGTGGTTGATTTGGTCGGTTGGAAGTGACCACAGCTTCGTAAACTACAGCGGGTGTGTTGCATTGCTGTTGAAGGGGACAAGCTTCAGGCTTTCGGCAAGAGCATCTTGGTGGGGTGCCGCTCTTAGGACAGTTGGTGATGTGGGCCTTCATATTCTTAGCGCACGAGTACCCTAGTGTTACTCTGTGTCTGTTAAAGATGGAGCGGTATTTGTGACCTATGGGAAAGTGTCTATCTAAGAGGGCAAAAAAATGTTCATACATTAGTTTTAACGTTGAGTGAGAAGGGAACAGAGAACCAGATAGTTTGTCTATTGTTACGATTTCTTTTCTTATTGCTGTTGGTGTTAGTGGGGGGGGGGGGGGGGGGTTAAGTAATTGGTTGCGAGAAGCCGCTGTTAGCTAACGCCGTGTTCTAGTAGGGGGCCGCTTTGTCAAAGATTGCTTTATTAGAGGAGAGGTTAGAGATTCTAGTACTGATATTATTTACGAAGTTTCTAAAAACAGTGGGAGGGTGGCATGAGTCCTTGTGAATGTAATTAAGTTTTTCGTTTAGCTTATGGAAGGGTCTGAAGGTATGTGTGCGAAGGTCTAAATTAATGTCTAAGAAATCTACGCTAGAGAGGTTGATAGCTACCGTTATCCTAAGTCCTAACTCATTAAAAGTAGAAATTAAATCGTTTTTAAACCGGGCCAGGTCGTGACCACTTTTATGGCTCGATAAGGTCAGACCATCCTCGCGGTATATTCCCGTGTGGAATTTAAAAAAAAATCATGTTTACTTAAAAATAATTTTTAAATAATTAAAATATACACAGACATGTATATAATGAAACCAGAATAATAAAATGAAACCAGAAGGCCCATATATATATATATATATATATATATATATATATATATATATATATATATTAATAATTGTTTCTACTTTTGGCACAAGGCCAGCAATTACCTAGTTCATTACAGGTACTTTATTTTATCGACCTGGTAAGGATGAAAGGCAAAGTTAACCTCGACGGGATTTGAACTCAGACCGTAAAGGGACGTAACTATGCTGGACAGCATGGCGTCTGACCCTCTACCGATACTGCCAATTCACAATAATAATAATAATAAATTTGAAGACTAAAATCCAAAGAGGGATAAATATATATCAAATGTATAAGAACCGTAGAGCAAATATTTATTAAAATAACTATATGTATACACTCACACACACACACACACATATATATATATATATATATATTTTTATATATATCTTTATGTGTATTTGGTGTATACGTTCGTATGTGTGCGGGTACAGGCGTTGCGTGGGTTCTGTATGTGCGAGCGTTTTTTTTTGTGTACGTGTTTGTATTTGCATACTCATGGCGGGTGTTTTCGCGTATGCATGTGTATGTACGTATATGGATGCGTGTATGTATATATTTAACTTTTGTTGATTTCAATTACCTCTGTAATTTATTTACATTATTCTTAACTCTGAAGCCGAGAATCATTCCTAATAGAATTTTAGTCTACGACTTCAGTTATACCATAAACGTGGTTTTGTCTTTGCGTGTAATTGTTTTCAACGCTCCAAATAATGACGTATTATCTTCGCTATTTTCCGTTCATTGCCAGGGAACGTTTCCACGAACCAAAGTATCGTCTTCCTTTCTTCCTTCGGTTGCAACGTTTTTCGAAATATTTACTTCTGCGTTCACAGATTAATTTTTTTAGTTTCAGAAGATCCCGTTAAGGGTGAGAGCAGCGATTCTTTGCTTAAACTTTAATCTGTTATTTTAATATATATATATATATATATATATATATATATATATATATATATATATATATATATATATATATATATATATATATATGTGTGTGTGTGTGTGTGTGTGGGTGTCTGTGATCTATATACACTGGTCATAGACACACACACACATATATACACACACACGCACACACACACTCACATATATATATACACAACAACACCACCAACTCTCTCTCTCTCTTCCATTCTCCTTCTCTGTCTCCTCTCCCTCTCTCTATGTCTCTCTTTCAATTTACCCTCACAGAACCACTATCCTTCTCTCTCTCTCTTTATGAAGGTACCCGGAAAGACCCCATATCTCGGGAACACGTCCTCCGATTTACTCAAAACTTGTCTTATTCCATTTGTATTCCCATTTCAGGGTCAACTTCCTTTCAAAGTATTTTCCCATTATGCATCCTTTTGGCTGTATTACATTACAGACAAGCAAGCAAGCAAGAAATTACAGAGTTTTAGTAGTATATAGATTGATAAAAAGATTTTATCTGAAAAAATGACTTTCCGGGCGAAAACTTCAAACTTTCACGGTCGATGAGGGTCGCCTTGCAGTTGTCTGCTTGAGCTAAAATTCTTCATAGATTGGTTTTTTTTGTTAATTGGAACAAGATAGGGGGTGGGGTGGGAGCTTAAAGTTTCATACACTTAACATGCACGTGCGACCACTGGTTTCGGGGTCCAGTTATGGCCATCACCGTGTATTGGAGGAGGTTCTTCCAAACTGATCCCTCATCGGGCACGAGGACAAATATACCGAAAAATAATATGTATAGCATTTATTGATAGTGATTCCGAGTCTTTTCTTAGCCTGGTTTGTTAGATTGGTCTTCATCAGATCCCGTCGTATATTACATAAATTCAAGATGTTATCAGTGACCCAAGATTTCTCTACCCTTATTCTACTCAGCACCTCTAGAGCTGTTTCATGAAGGGATCTCATGATGTCGGTCAAGGAGTTAATTTCTTCCTCGAGAGGGTTGAGGACAGCAAGCCTGCCATCTACGTTCACCTCAAATATTGCTGCAACCGTAGGATCATTTAGTTTGTTTAGATCAAACCTAATACGTGCTGTCCTTTTTATGGATCTTTTTATGGATCTTTTTATGGATCTTTTTATGGATCTTTTTATGGATCTTTTTATGGATCTTTTTATGGATCTTTTTATGGATCTTTTTTAGCTTAAGCCTCAGTGTCATCAGAACCAAATCATGGTCATTATGGACATCCGCACTAGGGAAGGTCCCAGTCTTGCCTTTATCGACACTGAACTTGAAATTTCGAGGTGTGAGGATGAAGTCAATTTGGTTGTGAGTCCTCGAACAGGGTACTGCCATATTGTTTTCCTCTAGCTCTTTTGTAGGGAAGGTGTGTTCGCTAGTGTAAGCTTGTGGGAGTTAGTAAATTCTAGGAGTTGGAGTCCACTATCGCTGGTTTCTCCGACCCCAAATCTTCCAACTGTCGCAACCCTTTCTTCCTATGCACTCGAGCCTACTTTGGCATTTCAGTTTCCTTAGACGTCGGTGACGTCTTTTTTAGGAGCTGTCTTGATTTTCTCCAGGTCCTCATAGAATTCTTTGACGGCATCATTATCATATTTAAACATTGGTGCATAGACTTGTATGATGACTATGTGTTGTGGTCTTGCAGCCACACGTATTGCGATGAGCTTGTAAGATACTGGTGTACAGCTGATGACTGAACTCACTCCATTCTTGTTAACGATGAAACCTGTTCCATGTTCGTGTCTGATGTCATCTCTGCTGTACCACAGTTTGTGGCCATCATCTGTGGTTGTCTTAGCATACTTAGTCCACCTGATGTAAGCCATCCGTAAGATATCCCATGTGTATCTGGAAAGTTCGTGTATAAGTTCATTAGTCCTTCCACAAGCATACAGAGTGCGGACGTTCCACGTCCCCAAACCAGTATTTTCTTTAGAAAGGTTGATCGCTGCTGATGTGGGTGTATATTGATCAACCCCCCCCCCCCCCCCCTGGGAAATAGCAGTCGCTGGTTTTCTGAGCCTCGACTGATCCAACATGTTATTTCTTGACTGTGTGTACATCATGACATTTCAGTGGTCTTTAGAAGTGTCTGGAGGTACCCATCTCCTCTCCAAGCATCCAGTCTCTCGCTAAGTTTAGCCTGACAGCTGAAAAACTTACATGGGTATGGTTGAAAAAGTGAGAGTTAGATGAGAACCACTGTACTTGACCATCCCTAAGGATGCGTTGTCAGACACCAAGGTTTTCTCTGTATCTGAATACCCCATATATATAGAGAGTATGGGGTTAACCGAACAGGGATATGCCGACCCCCCCCCCCCCACGCATATATATATATATATATATATATGGCATGTTTGACTCTTAATTAATCTATCTGTCCACCGATTGACTCAATACGTCTCTGATTTCTTGTATCGTGAATTCTCTGGTTAGCCATCTCCAATTCTGTGTACGCCGATACAGCTTCTCCGAGGACCTTTTATGAAGTGTAGAACGACTTAACATTTGATACATCGACTACATTCTTCTTTGTATATATTGATGATCTATTTATAACGATATCGAATTATATACACAATCAGCCCTAACACTCACACTGTTTTTATCGATAGAGTCTGAGAACTTTCTCTCATAGAAACATGACAAACTAACCTCCTTTATCATCATAAAGACACCGTAGCTATACATATCAAGAAAATAGCAATGAAATGTATTCTCACTATGTCCCAACAAATACTAATTAGGTCATACGGTCTCTGGCGACCTCTCATGAAAAACTCATGCATCGCAAAGACTAATTTTCTTCTTCAGGGTGGTAAAGTATTCGATCTCTCACGAACCACTAACCATCTATAAATCTCCAGTAAGACACATGTTACAATTCAACTCAACACACACATATTCTAGACTAGATCCAATAGAAACCCATTAAACTGATCGTCAAATATTCCTTCAGCAACGTTCTCCAACTTTTACAGTGGCACTGTTTCCGTTTCCTGCATCTTCTGCCGTTGCTACGGCTTATGTTCAGCTGACTTAATAATCTGTATTGGAATGGACCACCATCTGTTTCGACATGAGTTTTCCAGTTGTTTGATCGACGGAATAATCTGCCCATGAAATTAACGTTTAAATGGTTGAGTATTTCACAGTCACGTGTACCTTTGACGTGATTCTCGTGGAGATTCAGTGCCACAAGGCTTGTTATTTGAATTACAGGTAAAGTCCATCAGACAGGCTTCCAAACAGTTTCCATTTACCCAATTTCACTCACAAGGCATGTATCGACCCGAAGCTATGATGAATGACACTTGCCCAAAATGCTACGCACTGGGATCAAACCAAGGACCTAAACCATTCGGCAATACTACATTGATTTCAATAGTTTGAGCACCGATTCATCAATTGCGTTGATTTCAACAGCTTGGCCTCTCTAACGCCTACTTAATTTGTAATAATTAGAAAAATTGAATGTAATTAATCTATTTCAACCGATAATAATGAATATATTGATGTAAGTAGAATTGCAATCATGTGGTTGAAAGGATTTCAAGAATTGCTGAAAACTATTTGATTTACTTCACAACATATTGACATTTGAATATTTTCGATTTACACATTACAGGAATTACCGTTTCTAAAGAGCCGAGGGTATATTTTGTGCATCAATAATATTTAAATTGTGATATACAAAAATCAAGTCGATAACGTTAACGAATCGCAAATGAAAATAATGAGCCTTTGTTTTGTTTTCATCAAAACTAAATCACTTATCTGAATTTTTTTGATATTTTTAGCACTTACTTTTCAACGAGTTTATTAGAAGGATTAAGAATTGAGTGGAAATAAGGTTTCCTTCTCAAAATTACATAATTCATATTCATTTTAAACTCCTTTGGGTCGCATTTTTGCAGTAACATGCCCCCCCCCCCCACACACACACAAGAAAGTACAAACCCTGGTTATTTGCGACGAAATAATAAATATTTCGAATCATTCAATAAAGTTAAAGGAATCGATAATTTGACATTTGGGAATATTTAAGAAATTAGCATGGAAGGCAAGAAAATTATAAGACACAAGACAAATAAAGAAAGAAAGAAACAAACAAACAAAGGAAGCGATTCAATATTATCAAAGATAAAAAAGGGCGGTAAATTGGCAGTATCGGTAGAGGGTCGGACGCCATGCTTTCCAGCATAGTGACGTCCCTTTACGGTCTGAGTTCAAATCCCGTCGAGGTTAACTTTGCCTTTCATCCTTACGGGGTCGATAAAATAAAGTACCAGTAATGTACTGAGTAATTGCTGGCCTTGTGCCAAATGTAGAAACAATTATCAAAGATAAAACAGAAAAAGCAACAGAACCTCAGAGTTAGGGATATCATGACATATTAAACCACTGGAACAGTGAATATTACAACAACAACAGCAACAACAAATAATAATGGTTTCTTATATAGGTACAAGGACAGCAATTTTGGGGAAGGGGAAAGTCGATTAAATCGACCCCAGTGCATCCTCGACGAGATTTGAACTCAGTATGTAAAGAGACGTAACTCTATGCTGCAAAGCATGTTACCCGACACTTTACCGATACTGCCAATCACTACAAATAATAATAATAATTGTTTCTACTTTTGGAACAAGGCCAGCAATTATCCAGTGCATTACTGGTACTTTATTTTATCGACCCCGCAAGGATGAAAGGCAAAGTTAACCTCGGTGGAATTTGAACTCAGACCGTAAAGGGTCGTAACTCTATTCTGCAAAGCATGGCATCCGACCCTCTACCGATTGTTTCTTTATTGACCACTAGGGCCGAAACATAAAGGACAAAACAAAAAAGGGACAGTGGGGATTTACATAAAACGTGTAAAAAAAGATAACAGTTAACAACAATAAATTAATAACAACATTCCTCAATCAGGGAGAATACCACTGTTCCACTTTAGAACTTCCCAGATTCCAAATTACCTTAATATCCAGAAGGTGCCCATCCCTCTCTAAACTCTCCAGCCTACAGGTGCATGGTAAGAGTAGGCCCATTCACTCGGGCCATTCTCGCTACATTCACTCGCCTTTTAACAAATGTATTAGGGGCAGTACCTCATTCTCCACCTTCACCCTCCTTTCCAAGTGAAACTTGAAAAGGAGGGTGAGGGATTGACCGAAGAAGAAAGTGTCTGTCTTCAGTCCTTTCAATCGCGTCCACCACACAACCTCTTCCGCTACAGCCACCAGACAGAGGAATACTGCCTGTTATTCCAGGCCAAAAGAAGGCGGCGGGGTGATCTTCATGATGGAATCGGTCGATGGTCGGATCCATTCTGCACTTGATAATAGCTGTTCGACAAAAATTCCACAAGTTGATTGCGTGCAGAACGGTTTCATCGTTCTGCGCGCATCTCGGACAAGTTCGTCTGACAGTATTTCCATGCCCGTAGAGTTTTTCTCGAACAGACAGTAGCCCCCGGTAGCACTGTCAAGCTAGGGATTTCTGGAAATTGTCCATATTCTCCGGCTCTAAAGTTTTCGGAACAAACTGGGTAGTTCGATTTCGTCGACGCCAAGGTTTTCTCCGAGAAAGTCGTTGTTCTTGCCCACCACAAGTCCTCTATAGAACTCTAGAGTGGAATTTCCACTGACCGCATTGATCGACTGGTAGAGGGCCGTGAGCACTTGACAACATATTTGGTGCCAGGCACCCAGTCTCGATCTTCGTTTGACTCATGACTGCAGCTCAGTCAAAGAGACGAGCTGTGGTAAGACGTGCCTTACAAGCGGCGACTATACTTGTTCGCCGTTTACGAATATCAGCACGTTTGCGCTTCCCTTACCAGCCTTTTAACGACAATCTCCAGCCTCATTGCTAGCACCTTGGCTAAAATTTTAAAGCAGAGTTATGGGCCGGAAATTTTTGATAACGCCCCCATTTGAAGCGTTGTGAATATAAAGTTAATATAAAGAATGATGTGCTCATGTGCAGAGATCGGCTACATATCTTCTTTGTTTACATGCAGATGTCTGTCTCTCAGTCTGTCTGCTGAGATCTGAAAGCTGTTATTCAGCTATCTATTTAAGAAGGTGGTAAAGAGTTGTCATGATCTCTTAGCTTAATGGTTTAATGCACCTAGCCGGTATCTGTGAGATGTGCGGGTCAATTCCTCGCAGCAGCCAATGGCAACTTTTTTTTTTTTCCATTTTTTAAGAGTCTTCACGTTATTTATAAGCTATTTTATAACATCTCTGCGCATGAGCACATCATTTTTTATAATAATAATAACAATAATGATAGTAATAGCAGTAGTAGTAATAAAATCCCACTGAAAATGGCAATTCCCATCAACTAAAATATAAATGAATAAGAATTTAGAGTGTAGTAATCCCAACGGAAATGACTATAATAATAGTCAATCACTACAAATAATAGTTAAGAGAATTAGGTAAAGTACTCCTGGCGACGGAAAAATGGATAAACAGGTGCCTGTGGGGAATCAAATCCCACCTCTCTCGGAGGTCGGATGAGCGCTGCTTGCCACCAATCTATCTTTTTAGAATATTTCAAGCCTGTTCTCAGAAGTGTAAACAACCGGTTGTCTGATGAAGCACTATAAAAGTTGGAAATTTGTGATGTTGTTCAACACAAATGGTGATAATGATAATCGCTCTATTTTTCCGTCTCTGGAGATACTTTACTCTATTTTCTAAATTATTTATAGTGATCCACTATTATTATGGCCATTTGCATCATGGCGACCACATTTCTTCTGTAAAATCTGTCCATCGATTCTTTCCTGAAACATTCTAACCACATGCCCATAGTATCGGAGCTGTGATCTCCGAATCTGGAGAAGTAGCGGCTCTATTTGGAGCTTCTCTCTAATCTCCGTGCTACGCACTCTATCGAGTAACGTTACTCCAAATACCCTTCGTGCCTGCTTTTACCGCAAGCTTTGTAGGCCATCTTCTTTGCTCGGATGGCATCTTTGATCTCTTGATTGAACCATCCTGCACCACAAAACCTCTTCGCTCGCAGCATTCAACAGCTGAAGCAGAAACTGTTGAGTTGAACAATCTCCATTCCGTTTCAACATCCTCCGTTTGTTTAGGGAGTTCTATGAATTTGGATACAATTGTATCTGCATGCCTGGTCTGTCTTCTTTATCCACTAACACTTCCCACTTTATCCTGTAGGCTCTCTGGGACTGCCAGTTTTGTGGGCTTCTTTGGCTTTAGGTAGTCTCAAGTTGCAGATAACTAAATGGTGGTCAGTTGATAGCTCGGGCCCTCTTTTAACATCCAGCACAGAATCGAAGAGATCAGACACAATAACAAAAACAATTATTGATCTCTGTCCCTGATTCCCCTTTACCATGTATATTTATGGATGTCTCTGTCCATTGCTAGAATGAATGTCTAATAAGACCTCTCCATTCGTATTTAGATCGGGATCGCCGTTCCTTCCAATCACTCCTTTCCATATCAGGTGGTCAGTACCAACATGTGCATTGAAGTCTCCCATTAGGATATATGACTCCTGTTCAGTCATTTCTGGTGCCACACCTAAATAGTGCAGTTTCCATCCTCCATCCAAATCTAGAGCACCAGAGCCACGGAACTTTTTCGAGGAAACCCCGACTATATTTAGTTAGTAGCAACTAGCCTCCTCCACAAATTCCTGCTCCTTACCTGTAAAGGTTGTGATTTTCCAGGTTCCAGTTGTGATGGTTTGCTCCCCTCCGAACCCTCTTTGGTGTTTCGAGTACGTCCATCCTACGTCTACCAGGACAGGTCACATGTCCACCGCTACTTTTTACGGCATGAAATGGAGACTGCAATATATTTATCGAACTAGCACCTCTACATAAGCCCTGAACGCGTCCCTTATTAACTCGCACGAAAGACGATGTGGTATGGTTCTTTTTCTTACTTCTCACCATATTGAAGTTTTGGTGCTCTTATTCGCGCCAGTCAGCAATCTGGTACTTTCTCAAACCCGTGAAGACTAGGCTATTTTTTAGCGACGGGGGTTACTTGCTTCATCAGAACTACATCACTGGGTTGTGAGAGTTTTCTCAGGAGCTACAGGTGTCACCCATTGCTCCACCTCCCCAAAGTGGTTTACTTCTGTTGGTCATGGGTTGCTTATTCGTCCGGCAGCTGTCCCTTTATATCGCAACTAACCATCATATCTGATGGCCGTATCGCTATACGTCACCTGCGAGCCGTTCTGTAGCAGAACAACTCAGCCGAGAACGACTACATTTCAAATTTCAAATTTTCCCAATGGGTCTTAAGTCAACCGGTTGCTTAATAATGGAGTTATTGCAATTTAATGGAGAATGAAGTGTAAATGCAACGTTAATTGATAGTTTAAATAGAGAATTTCACTCGTTGGATGATGAGGATAATGTATCATATTTAATATGAATGCAAACAAAGTATGTATATACAGAGAATGTATACAAAGCATGTCACACAAGCATGTATATGTGTTTGTGTGTGCGTATGAGCGTGTGTGGACGAAGCATAGTTAAGTTCGTTTAACAATCTTTCGGTCCCGGTTCGATTCCATTGCGCGGCATCCTGGGCAAAAACATATCCTTTTCTATAATCTTGGTTCGACCTATGTATTGTGAGTGAAATTGGGTAGATGGAGACTGTTTGGAAGCCCGTCAGTTGGACTGTACCTGTAATTCATTCTTACTGAGAACGCAAGGGTTGAATAAGAATGAAAGGAAACCGAGAAAGTCACAATAAGTTAAAGAGAGAGAAAAAGTGAGCCCCCCCCCCCCCTCTCTCTCTCACACACGTAGATATTGGAAAATTTGAAATTTGAAATTCAGTCGTCCCAATGTAAATTACCATAATAATAGTTGATCACGATGAATAATAGAAATTGGGCAAAGAACTCCTAGGAACGGAAAAATGTAGACAGAGGCACCTACAAGGAATTGACTATTATTAGTCATTTAGATGTGGTGGCAAATTGACAGAGTCTTTAGAACATCAGGTAGAATGTTTTACGGTATTCGTTTCGGCTGTCTGCTCTCTGCGATCAAAACCCGCCGAGGTCAACTTTACCTTTCATCAATTCGAGGTGGATAAAAAAGTATCAGTCAAGTACTGGCGTCGATTCTTTCTCTATATCTCTTTCTCACTTCTATTCCCTTATTCTCTACCCTTCTCTAGAAGAAACCTGGAGAGGATTGGGCTTCAGGTTTAAAAATGCCCTAAAAACACCGTATGCGGGCCCCTACAACTCCCTCATTTAGAACGCGACGACTACATTTCAAATATTTAATTTTTCTAAAGACAACCAGATGTTCACACTTTTAGCTACAGGCTTAAAATCTGGGATCTGTGCGTTACCCATTACACCAAGGATTCTCTGATCACCAATTGCAGTCTATTAGAAGATTTTAAATCTCTAACGGGAAGTGTGAACACCAGGTCGACTTAAGAAACCTTAGAAAATTTTGAAATTCGAAGTGTAGACGTCCCAATGTCAATAACTATAATAATAGTTGATTACTATGAATAATAATTGAGAAAATCGGGTAAAGTATCCCCAAGAGATGGAAAAATGTACTGAGGAACCAGCGTGGTATTTGAACCGAGAGAGATGAGGTTGTATACTAGCAATCTTGAAAAGTTATTTCAAGATTGCTCACCAATCTTTCCAACTGTATAATACAAGATTATAAATTTTGAAATTCCATCGTTGTTTCTCATCAAATATAAAATTACAAGTAATGTGTATGTTTCTCTCTATGGTGTATCAGCGGGAAATATTAGATTTGTATTTATTTAACAATAGTCATATCTTCAGTGAAGGGATTTTCTCTTGAACATTCCGCAATTGATGTAGCGTATAATATCGGATTAAATATCTCTTAAAAAGAGATAATTTTCATACACCAACTATCAAGGCCCTCATTAATATGTAATATATTGATGTGAGTTTACTTCTAAATTAAATTGATGCCCAGTTTACCTCTAAATTATATTAATTCCATGAAAGACTAAGATCGTTGGTAGTTCGTTGTAGCGATGTTTATCAGCATGCATCTTGTTGGACGTGTGCAAATACACGAGAAATGTGGTATCACACACACACACACACGCACACGCACACGCACACACACACACACACGCACACGCACACGCACGCACACGCACACGCACACGCACACGCGCACACACACACACACACACACACACACACACACACACACACACACACACACACACACACACACACACACACACACACAGAGTTTAGAAGGCAATGACCAGAATTTGAAAATTGAAATAGAATTAGATTTCACCGTATTTTCTTTAGTTATAAATACGTCGAAGTCTTCTAATTCTAATATATATTTCTCTCTCTCTCTCTCTCTCTCTCTCTCTCTCTCTCTCTCTCTCTCTCTCTCTCTCTCTCTCTCTCTCACTCTCTCTCTCTCTCTCTATATATATATATATATTGGAATTAGAAGTCTTCGCCGTATTTATATATATATATATATATATAAATGAAATAACAGGAGGCTGGACTGGTGTAAATCCTTGAAAGGTTTATTATACTATGATCATTTCAATGACCGGGTTCCATATGAATCCGGTGATATCATCAGGTATTGGAATATAACAAAGGAATATGTAAAAAGCCATGGGTCGGAAAAAACCACGGGTTCGAGAAACCAGAGACAGAGAAGACGGTTGATCAACTAGCTTCGCAGCCAGCCGTCCTCAAAGTGTTGGCAACTGAAAACTACCAGTGAATATCTGGTGAGGGGGAGAAGGCTTATAATGTACTACCACCACTCCGTCAAAGAAGAAGGGGAAGAAAGAAAGAAAGGGAGAAAGAAGTGTAGTGTAAGGGTCAAACTACATTCATGTTAGAAAATGCCGCGAAAAAAAATGGTACCCAAAGAATCTATTTGGTCAGCTAGTTGGTCAGCCGTCCTCTCTGTCTCTGGTTTTTCCGACCCATGGCTTTTTACATATTCCTTGGTATATTCCAATACCTGATGATATCACCGGATTCATATGGAACACGGTCATTGAAATGATCATAGTATAATAAACCTTTCAATGATTTACACCAGTCCAGCCTCCTGTTATTTCATTTATAATTAACTCCGTATTCGCACCAGTGAACTGCACTGATTTGAGTACTCTTCACGATATTACACCAGGATTGACCATACGGAATGACCAGTTCTATCCAGTGGTGAACCAACAAACCTAAAGAAATATATATATATATATATATATATATATATATTTATGAAAATAAAGCAAAGAAGCCTTCAATACATCAAAAGTCTTTATTAGCCAACAATGTTTCGTCCTATTAAGGACTCATCAGGGCAATCAAAACCTAGTGATTTTTATTATATATTTTTACCCATAATCTTCCAATACTTTAGTGTATGTACACTCCATATTCTTCGGAGTTTTCGGCTTGTATTGGCCGATAGTGCTTCTTGTGGTTTTGATTGCCCTGATGAGTCCTTAATAGGACGAAACATTGTTGGCTAATAAAGACTTTTGATGTATTGAAGGCTTCTTTGCTTTATTTTCATAATTCTTCGGCTCTGTTTAATTACATTGAGCTATACCTTTTACTGTCATTTCTATAATACGAAGAGGGTGTTTAACTCCAACACGCTCCAGTATTTTAATCCTTGTCACTGCTCCCGATTGGTTGAGCTTCCTCCTATATACTGGTGTTTTGGCCTTTATATATATCTGACAGTATGCTAACAAAGAGTTACCTGCCTTTATCTCTGAAGAATATTCCCACCCCCTCTAAGAATACTTACGAAAAACTATTGATTGCTAGTGTTAACTCCTTCGTAAAAAGGATTAGATGGCGTGCTTTCCACTATGATATTAATAGGAATAGGAAGGACCCCAGGAATAGAACTCATTTTAATAACTATAGCTTCAAAACTTATAAGAGCCCACCACATAATGTTCTATTAGATAATTTTGAAAATGACTAACTCTCTCTTGTCAAAAATATTAAGTATAGGCCAAATAATAGACATAGAAATTATAATAAATTTGATAAGTTCCAGTCTAGACTTAAAAATATTGTTAAGGGTTTTAGTGCGAATAAGTCTATTCTTGTCCCGACGGATAAGACTAAGAACCTATACTCTATGGATTACAGTGCTTACCGTGACTTTATTTATAAGGAGCTGCATAGAAATTATAAAAAGACTACGCTAGATAATTTGAACCATATCAATAGTGAGGATCTTAAAATAGCCTCGGACCTCGGCCTTGATAAGTATACCCAGCCATATTACCCTAGAGAACCGAGATTCACTCTTAAGGATCATAAGGTAGACTTCATTAGTAACCCCCCTGTTAGACTCATCTGTCCTTCTAAGTCCGATATAGCCATAATCAGTAAAAAAATCCTTGACCTTATTATACCAGATGTTAGGGATAAAGTTAATTTTAACCTATGGGGGAACACTAAGGAAGTTATAGATTGGTTCTCTGGGATTAATAAACTTGAATCTAATAAGTTTATCCAGTTCGATATTGATGCCTACTACACATCGATTTCACCCATCCTCCTCAATAAAGCCTTAATGTTGGCCATGAGAGTGTCCAGCCTTACACGATCACAGGTAGATGTTATACTAGCAGCCCGTAGAACTATCATTAATTTTGAGGACACATTTTGGACCCGTAAAAACACGCCCAACAATTTCGACGTTACAATGGGTTCGAATGATTCGGCCCAGGTAACTGATCTTGTTGGGTTGTTCCTCCTAAATGAACTATATGTTACCTTTCCGCACCTTAAAGGCGGACTATATCGGGATGATGCATTGTTTGTGATTAACTCTAGCACCAACAATGTCGAGCATAATAAGAAGAAGCTTTATAAGTTTTTTAAAAGCTATAACCTTTCGATCACGATAGATAGAAACGATAGAGCGGTCAACTTTTTAGATGTGACTTTGGACTTGGTCACTAATAGTTTTAAACCCTTCCATAAGCCTAATGAAATGCTTTCTTATGTTAGTCCCAATTCTAACCACCCCAAATCTATGATAAGCTCTATAATTAAGGGTGTATCTAATAGGATTTCCACACTCTCTAAGGACGTAGGAACATTTAATGAACATGCGGAGTACTATAATAATGCCCTAGCTAATTCCGGTTACTCTAGTAAAATACATTATAATAATAGTAACCTTAGAAAGTCTCCGCTTACTTATAATAATAATAACATAATATTCCATAACATGGCCATGAATGGGAGTAGGAAGCATAATAATCGTAGAAATTACATAGGTGTATCTGAACCCATCCATAAGTTAACCCACCGGACTCGTAATAGGGAATATAATACCTCTAGGAATCAAGTCGAACCCTCTGAGCGCTCACTCATTGGTGATGCTTTTGCTAGATCTAATTCTAATAATGTTGTTTCTACTGATCCTATTATTAGCCCTAATCCTTTTGATAGGATTCCAGACAGCAGCAGATCTACTAGAGGTAGAAACAGAAAGAGACTTAATGGAATTTCGGCTGATTCTAATAATGCGGTTTTAACTAATCCTTGTAGTAACCCTAGTCTTAATAATGGGATATTGGATAATCGTAGAGTCGGAAAGGATAAAAATAGAAGGAGACTAAATACTTATTTTAACCCGCCATATAATCAGGAAGTATTAACTAATATCCCTAGGTCTTTCTTTTCTATCTTAGAGAAAAATTTCCCCCCTTCTCATAAATACCATAGTATTTTTAATAAAAATGTTATTAAACTTTCATTCTCTACCACCCCTAATATTAGTTCTCATTTAGCTAGCACTAACAATAGGAAAATTAAGGATGGATACTCCTCTCTACATACTACTAGTCTGAACAGATCTGCAAATGCCTTACCACCAGAGCAGACATTATCTAATAGTAATCCTACGTGTAATGCATCACTACTTCAGCCAATCAATAGCACCCGGAAGTGTAACTGTAGAGTGAGTGCTAACTGCCCTTTAAACGGTAACTGCCTCTCTAAGAACATCGTTTATGCTTGCGTAGTTATAACTAATTCCTCTAATAGAACTTATATAGGCTCTACATCTAACACTTTTAAGACTAGGTTTAATTCTCATATCTCTAATTTCAAACATGCTAAGTTTAAGAATTCTACTTCTTTAGCACACTATATCTGGGATCTTAAGGGGGCTAATATACCATATAGCCTTAATTGGCGTTTAGTAGCACGCTCTAATAACCTTTCTACACATACTAAATTTTGTAATCTCTGTATCCTCGAGACACACTCTATAATTTTCTCTAGTGAATCCTTACTTAATAGAAAGTCTGAGATATTCTCTTCTTTCCCCCACGCTATTTCTAATTCTTACTTTTATTATAAACCTAAAGGTTCTAGTAGTGTAAATTGTATCCATTAGCTGATATATTCCATTACTTATTTTTTTAGTTTAGGTTCTTTTTGTTTACCACCATTATTATCATCATTATTATCATTGGTTTTTGACAACTTTTTATTCTAGCTCTCATAATCTTTTGGCTACTATACCATATCTATCTTCTTACACATTAAATTTTCACTATTAACACCTTATGAGTATATCTGATTATATATTTTATATTATTTTATTTCATTTTATTTTATTTTATTTGGATTCTTCTTTGGATAACCCCCCCCCCCCCCATGCACACTTAAACTAATTGCTAACCCCTTCAAATATATTATGATTATATTTAATCCCCCCCCTTTTTATGCTCCTTTCTATTATATAATACAGTATATTGATTATGATTTTATGCTCCTTTGTATCCTCCATACATTTCTTTTTTTCTGTCCCTATTAGCCTACCATAATTCTGCTTAAGTCAGTTTTTTAGATATCGTTATGTAAATGATAGTAGAATATTTCATTCCTTTATATATATATTTATAGTGAAATATTAATGTTTAGGGATTTTGATTACTTAAACCATAGCTAATATTGTATTGCCTTATTAGGTATTTTAAATATTTTCAATATTAATTTATCAAATAGGGTTTTCTAGTCATTTATCCGGGTTGTTTCCTAAGTTTTTACTTAACTGCATGTGAGACCTAAGTAAATACTTTTGTTTTTGTTTTTGTTTTTTGAATTTCCGGTCGATTTTATTTATTTATTTATTAATACTACTGTGCATAGTATTTTCTGTCTGGCCCTTATTCACTCATTCACATATGTGTCTGTTTACCAACCTTGTAATTATAAGTAATTATATATTATATTATGTTCATTATTTTATATTGAAGTTGTTATTCAACTCTTTGTAAATGTACTATTGATCCTTATTACTTACCGATGATTTTATGTACCATTATGATATGTTAAATTTTATATATCATGTAAGATGTTTATATTTTTGTACCATCATAATTTTGGGTATTGTGCAATTTATATTTTTTTTCTCACTTACGCTGTAACTCTATATGAATTGATTTGTTAACTTACATGCCATTATATATTATATATTATTATATTATTATTATACTGTTATTGTGACATCTATATTGTTTGTGTAAATTAACCGGAGATTATCTATTAGATTATATTATATATTATATAATTATATTTTATATTATATATTATATTATTATATATTATATGTGTTACTTTTAATCATTTCATTACTTCATGTTATACTGTATATTAGATATACGTATTATTATGCTTATTTATATTTAAACTCTTAATAAGGTTTAATTTGTGCTGTTAAGGATGGAAATGTGTATTGATGTATATATATATGTGCGTATATATATACATATGTATATTGTGCCTTTTAATTTTAATTTTAATTTTAATATTGTTACAAGTATACTATATTATATTATATTGTATTACATATAGTACTATAATTCCCGCTCTATATAACCACCTTTGTTTAGCTCTAGTTTTTTTGCTTTGGACTATATTTGTAATATGGTTCAAAATGTTATCCACCTCCTTAGTGATTTTTATTATATATTTTTAGCCATAATCTTCCAATACTTTAGTGTATGTACACTCCATATTCTTCGGAGTTTTCGGCTTGTATTGGCCGATAGTGCTTCTTGTGGTTTTGATTGCCCTGATGAGTCCTTAATAGGACGAAACATTGTTGGCTAATAAAGACTTTTGATGTATTGAAGGCTTCTTTGCTTTATTTTCATAATTCTTCGGCTCTGTTTAATTACATTGAGCTATACCTTTTACTGTCATTTCTATAATACGAAGAGGGTGTTTAACTCCAACACGCTCCAGTATTTTAATCCTTATATATATATATATATATATATATATATATATATATATATATATACATACATATATATATAAATCAGGAAAGAAGAGTGACACGGTTTGCTATACAAAAAACTACTCGGAGTACCCTAACTGGACTACACTTAAGTGGACTACCTATAACAATAATCTGTTACCCCGTATATACGTATATATATATATACGTATATATATACGTATATATATGTATATATATATATATAAAGGTTTACATACACACACACACACACACACACACACACACACACACACACACACACACACACACACACACACACACACACACACACACACATATATATATATATATATATATATATATGTGTGTTTTGCAATGGGTCACTTTGTGGCTCAATGAAGAGTCAATAAATTAAATAATCAGAACTATATATCATAAAACATGTTTATAGAATCACCAGATAAAATATATACCATTTCCTCTC
>OZ024743.1:326549342-326556842 GCA_964016885.1 Eledone cirrhosa | reverse complement strand
TCTGGGTGAGAGATTTATATCAGGCTTTATTCCATATCTCTCCTCCAGATCAGTCGCTATTCTAATGATATTTTATTTTCATGCTCATAAACCTGGGCAAGATGGTTGCCAACCTTTTTCCTCTGTTGAAGGTGTTGCTTCAGTGTTACTATCCGGGTCTCATATGTTGTTAATATGGATTTTAGACCCCGGCCACCTTCCTTGCGTGAGAATATAGCCTATCCACATCACCATTGATGTTAAAGTTCCCAGTAACACTGAGAAGTTTGCGAGTTCTAACATCCATCTCACTTAGTTCTGGCAATGACCAGTTCAGCAGGCCAAATGTTGGCGTTAGAATTGGCACAGCATAAGTATTGTGGGCAATGTATTTGTTGTACGCTGACAGTTCTGATGACCATATTTTCTTTACTCTTCTGGGGTATTCAGTTCTGGTTCTCTCCTTATTTATGGGTCCATCATATCTGACATTCTCATCCTGTTCAAGATATCTGTAGTGGTCACCTGACTGTAGAGGTTGTATTGTCAGGCCGTTCATCTCTAGATTTCTAGAGGAGGGCACAGCTCTGTATGTATGTATGTATGTATGTATGTATGTATGTATGTATGTATGTATGTATGTACGTCTAACCGCGCGGTACATGTGTATATACATATTTACACACTTTTGGATGGCCGTTGACTCTTATGAGTGAAGGACCCATAGCCTTTGTCAGGGTATTCTTCTAGGAGAAGGCAACTCAGGAAACTGAGTTAACTCCGTCATAAAACCTGCGGCTCAGTAGTTACCGATGATGTTGATCTTTTCTTCTTTTCGGGTTATAGCTACTGTCGCTGAGAGTGGGTTGGCTCAGTGCACAGTCTTTCTTCACTTTAAAAAATATCTTCATGCACAGGCATTGCACGATAGAATTAATTAATAATTATTAATAATGGTATATCATGCAATGGCCACACTCGATAACAAGGGGGCAGCCATCATCATCATGTATGTACGTATGTATGTAATCTTGGACACCCTGCGGGATGAAAAAAAAACCGTCAAAGGGCAGAGGAACTCAGGAGCGTCAACGGCCATCCAATAATGGGTTTTTTTGTGGAGCGAGAGACCCCAGTTTTCATTAAAACATCTCTCTAGGAGAAGGTCACTCTGATATAAAACCTGCGACTTCATTTGCATCTAATGATGTTGACCAGTTCTTCATTTGATATTCAGAGAGTGGGATTGGTCCCGTTCAAAGACTTTCCTCACTTAAAAAGCTTCAAGCACAGGCATCGCTTGATATGTGACATTTATTGCGATGCATGGTATTGCTGGCCATAGGCAAGTCCCTAGCTGGACTAAAAAACCACATCCGTGATGATCATGCTTAAGTATCAAGTGATGGCATTACTCGATATCGAGTTGTAGCCATCATGTGTATGTGTACACACGGGTATGGATGTGTGCATGTATGAACATGCTTGTGCCTGTGTGTGCATACTTTACCTATTCTTTCCAATTACTCATTTATTTACTCTCTAAATGATTACCTCACCCCACCCTTTCCATTAAAGTAATAACTGATTCATTTATTCCGGCATTTCTATGTAAAACCTTCTAAAACTCCCCAGTATACTTGTGTGTATGTAATATGCATACACATAATACATACACTTCATCAATGGTTACCAACCCATACTATCTACTCTACCGTTTTTTAAACCCTTATACTTTACTTGATCTTATTTGATCCTATTTACTAATTTATTTAACCATTTGCTCATTTACTTTTATATAACCCACTTTTTATTTTTAATTCTATTCTTTACTTACAAATAGCCCATCAGCTTCAAAACCGGTGATTTCCAACGTAGGGCGCACGCCCCACAGGGGAGCAATTTTAAAATGGTGTTAATGTGAGCCAACTTCAGATTTTACCCTATTACCTTTACACCAAGGCAACTTTGGAACAAATTACCGTCGGAAACTCCTGTCTCACCTCCTCCACACATGTTATTGTGCATCTGACATCACCCATACACCAATTTGTTTAGACTTTGTAGTTGATCATCGCTGTTTTTATATCAAAGTGAGGCATACAAATGTTTGAGATGTTGAGGTGGGGCATGGGGCACAAAAGGTTGGGAACCACTGATCTAAACCCTGTCAATAAACAGTCTTATCCCTCACCCCTCCACCCCTTATTCCTATGATCAGTATGCTCCTTCTCTTCGTATTCCTTCATACCTACTAATCCCCCCAACCCCCACTCACACTACTTCCTTCTCCTGACCCCTTGCATGTCCAGATACACTTACCATTCTTTCCCCAATCCCACTTCTCCACCAGACCAGTTTACTACTAGAAAAATTCAACCAAAACACTATCAAAACTAGTGACCTATTTTTCACACCCTACAAATATCACTACACCCTTGAAAAGGCTTGCTGAACACACTAGCCGAAACTGCCTGGCGCCGCGATTGGGATTTTACATATCTCTGTCTCTCTTTCTCTCTCACTCCCTCTCTTTCATATATACAGTGAAACACACACACTCACACAGAGGTAAAATTCCGTTATAATACCATTATAAAGAATTTTTCGTTACAACGATTTTCGTTATAACGGTAAAACGAAAATCGTTGTAACGAAAAATTCTTTATAATGGAATTATAACGGAATTTTACCTCTCTCTCTCTCTCTCTCTCTGTGTGTGTGTGTGTGTGTGTGTGTGTGTGTGTGTGTGTGTGTGTGTGTGTGTGTGTGTGTGTGTGTATAAATATATATAGTAATAATAATAAATTTGAAGACTAAAATCCAAAGAGGGCTCGATAAGGATAAATATATATCAAATATATAAGAACCGTAGAGCAAATATTTATTAAAGCCAAGAATCATTCGGTTTCCTAGTTAGAATTTTAGTCTACGACTTCAGTTATACCATTTACGTGGTTTTGTCTTTGCGTGTAATTGTTCTCCCCGCTACACATATGACGTATTATCTTCGTTTTTTTCCGTTCATTGCCAGAGAGCGTCTCTATGAACCACCTAATAGAATATTAGTCTACAACTTCTTTTATACCATGCGTCCTGGAGGTCGAAGGTTGATTATTATTTTTTTTCAAATTTTTGATTATCAAAATTAGGGTCCATCCTCGAGGACGAAGCGGGAAATATATTATAAGAACAGATTAAAGTTTAAGCAAAGAATCGCTGCTTTCACCCTTAACTAAAACAGCCGTTTATGAAAGTATTGAAGAAGACAAGAAAACACACTTCGATCTTCCGACGTGGAAGAGGCTCCTATCAGAAGAAACCGTCACCGAATCATCATTTTTCTTACCTGTTATACAAACCTGGCTGGACACAGAACACTGCACAAACATTCTAATAGTTCTATAGAGTTACGAAATAATTGTTTCTACGTTAGACACAAGGCCAGCAATTACCCAGTGCATTACTGGTACTTTATTTTATCGACCCCGTAAGAGTTATGAAATAATTGTTTCTACTTTAGGCACAAGGCCAGCAATTACCCAGTGCATTACTGGTACTTTATTTTATCGACCCCATAAGGATGAAAGGCAAAGTCAACCTCGGCGGGATTTGAACTCAGATCGTAAAGGGACGTAACTATGCTGGAAAGCATGGCGTCCGACCCTCTACCGATACTGCCAATCCACCGCCCTTATTAATTATGAAATAATACATATGAATAAGCCATAGATGACGAACAACATTAAGTAATGTCAGTTTCATGAGGAGATAAAACGCCTCCATCCTTTTGAAGGAAAAAAAAAAAAAAATGAGTATAAATCTCGAAAACTGTAAGTCCGGTATTGAAAAAAAAAAAAAAAAATCACAAGGGATTGACACTCCAAATTCACTATTTTCCTATTACTTTGCTCCACTTTTCAAATTAAATGACACAACCGTTCAGTTATATTCAAATATTGTAAGCGCGTCCATTGAGAATATCGTCTATGACAAACTGCTCGCATGTGTGCGTGCTGAACTCTGGGTCTTTCCGCTGGGAACAACCCCTTGTTTCACCCCCCTCCCCATTTTTTGTGTACATCCATCCATTCACTCATTCATTTACTGCCATTCTACCTTTCTGTGTCTCCCCCTCCATGCAGCCCCTTTTACCTCTCGTTTTCTGGCACCTCCATATATATAGGTGAGCTATGCTGCCGTCTTACCAGCACTTTCCCTTCCACCCACACACACCAGATACCCACCCTGATGCCGCTCGGTGCCCCAGTCCTCGGCCCCACGCCCCACCCCACCCCTCTAAATCGACACCTGCAGCACTTGCGGCACCACTAACAAACGGAAGAGAGGCCGGAACTGTTTGGGGTGCGGCTGCTTCCACCACTACCTCACCTGCGCTGGCTTGACTCGTCGAGCTTCCAATGCTCTCGCAGCGTGGAGGTGCAGGAGCTGCCTCTTACCCACATCTTCCCAGCCACGGCCGTCTGGCACACCACCAGATGGGACAGCGAGATTGCCTGACGCCCGAGTCTCGCTGGTCAACATCGCTCGGCTCAGGCGGCTCCGGAAGATCCCACTCAGGATCCCGAGAGCGGCACGGGTGCCGGTAGCCGATGCCCTTGATTGAGATCGCCCTGGACTCCAATCGAGCCAGTGACTGGGAGCGGCTGTTCTATTTCGCCCCACTCGCCCTCGGCCTCCCCAGCTCTGGCGCTGACCGGGGCGGCCGGTCAACAGCAGCCTTCGTCAAGGCCAATGTCTCGTCATTTGAGCGAGCGCCTATTCTAAGCGTGCCCAGGGACGCCCCACACACCACCCTCAGGTACCCCCTATCCTCCACCCCCGAGGCCAGCGCCAAGCGTTTGCGAGACCAGGTAAACGCAAAGCTTATCATGGGTGATGTCTCGGCAGCAGTCAGAGTTGTTGTTGCCTCAGAGGACACTGTCCTCCAACCCACCGAGGAGATGCTGGCTGCTCTGCGGCTCAAAGACCCTGATCCACCCACTGATCTCAGACCCATACCCTCACCCGACCCCCACTTGCTCCTTGTGGCTACTGATGCAGATATCATGTCCGCCATCAGGTCCTTCCCAGCTAGGAGCCGCGGAGCTGTTGATGGTCTCCGACCAGGCCACCTCAAGGAGTTGACATCTCCCCTCTCCGCTGAGGCCGGGCGCCGCCTTCTGAGTGCAATTGTGGCGCTCACCAATAGGCTCATCCATGGTACCCTCGACCCTTACGCCCGAGGCCTCTTTTTTTCGGCCAGCCTCACCGCTCTCAGGAAGAAAGAGGGTGGCATACGCCCCATTGCTGTGGGTAATGTCTTCCGGAGGCTGGCTGCCAAGGTGATCTGCAAGTCACGAACTGGGTGAGGAGTTTAGTCCGGTGCAACTGGGTGTCGGCGTGTCCGGTGGCTGTGAGGGAGCCTTTCATGCAATCAAGCAGTTCTTCAGCAGCTGCCCATCGGTACCGGCATCCAGGGACTCCAGGCACCTCATTGTCAAGCTTGACATGAGGAATGCCTTTAACTCTTTACGCCGGGATCATCTGCTCGAGGCCTGCCTCAGCCGAGCCCCCTCTACCTACCCGCTGGCCTACCTATCATATGGAGCCCCGAGCATGATCCTAGCTGCTGATACGGTCATACCCTCGGCTACTGGGGTCCAACAGGGCGACCCTTTGGGACCCCTCCTGTTCGCCCTTGGTATTGACCACATCGCCCGGAGTATCACGGCCCCTCTCCTCTCAACGTTTGGTATCTGGATGATGCTACGTTGGGCGGGCCTGTACGGACGGTCTGCCAAGACCTTCAATCGGTGATTCCTGCCCTGGCGGGAATCGGCCTCCTGGTCAACTCGGCCAAGTCGGAGGTGGTGAACGTCAGCCTCGATGCTGCGAGCTTTGCAGCCTCTGTCTTGGACGTGCGGTCCATTCTCCGCCAGGTTCAGGTGACCCCCAAAGAGGATGTTCTCATCCTCGGGTCACCGATCCACCCGCCGGCCATCCGCTCCACCATCAGGTCCAGGCTTCAACAGCTCCAGACTCTCACGAGCCGACTGGGCTTGATTGACAGCCACCCAGCTCTCTTTCTGCTGAGGAACTGCTTCGCCATGCCGAAGCTCCTCTATACACTCCGCAGTGCTCCATGCTACACCCAGACATCTCTCCTCGCTGACCTAGATACTTGTATCCAAGCAGCAGCCGAGGGGATATGCAACGTCAAGTTTGACGACATAGGGTGGCAACAGGCCACTTTACCGGTCAGGTATGGCGGCCTAGGCCTCCGGTCCCCGATCTCACTAGCTTTGCCGGCGTATCTTTCGTCGGTAACCTCGTGCCGCGTCCTCGCCAGCAGGGTTCTTCAAAACACAACAGAGCCCTCTGTGTTCAGAGAACGTGAGGCCGGCTGTGAGACGTGGGACCGGCTGGGACTTAGCCCAGTAGACGTCCCTCCTCCTTCTCCCCCTGTTGACGTCAACTCCCCCCAACGCACTTGGGATGCCATCCAGTGCAGCCTGGCCTCAGACAGGCTCACGCGCCAGCTCGGCCAGCACCGTCTTGCTTGTTTTCGTGCGGCCTCCAAACCCCACAGTGGTGCCTGGCTCCATGCCCTGCCCTCCTTCTCCGCTGGCACGCAGCTAGACAACCATAGCCTGCGAATCGGCGTTTCCTTGAGGCTCGGCCTCCGGATCTGCCAGCCTCACCAATGTCGCTGCGGTTCAACGTGGACTCTTTCGGCCTCCACCCGCTTTCCTGTCGCCACAGTGTCGGCCGCATTCCACGCCATACTGCCCTCAACGAGGTCATTAAGCATGGCTTGGACGCTGCAGGCTTCCCTTCCCAGCTCGAGCCGGTGGGGCTGGATCGAGGGGACGGCAAAAGGCCAGATGGCATGACCATCTTCCCGTTCCGCGGTGGTAAACCCCTCGTCTGGGATGCCACTTGCACCGACACTTTCTGCAGCCGCAACCTGGTGCAGTCTGCGACTGACCCAGGTTCTGCTGCACGTCGGGCTGAGGGGGCCAAACTCCTCAAATACCGGTCGCTCTCCGACAGGTTTGCGGTCGTCTCCTGGCAGTGGAAACTTCTGGTGTCCTCGGCCCCAGGGCTACCTCCTTACTCACCACCATAGGTGCTGAGCTGGCCAGCCGCAGGTGTGAGCCCCGCGAGTTGGAGTGGCTTTTCCGGCGCGTCACCCTTGTCGTCCTCCAGGGAAACGCCTTCTCCATTCTGTCCACCGGGGCTGTGGGTGGGCCCCATCACGTACCAATACATTTGCTAAATACCATAAACGTGGTTTTGTCTTTGCGTGTAATTGTTTTTCACCGCTCCAAATAATGACGTATTATATTCGTTTTTTCCCATTCTTTGCCAGGGAACGTTTCCACGGACCAAAGTATCGTTTTTCTGTCTTCCTCCGGTTGCAACCTTTTTTGAAATATTCACTTCTGCGTTTACAGATTGACTTTGTTAGTTTCAGAAGATCCCGTTAAGGGTGAAAGCAGCGATTCTTTGCTTTAA
>OZ024743.1:326524342-326544342 GCA_964016885.1 Eledone cirrhosa | reverse complement strand
CCATTTTTATTTTATTTATTTATTTAAATAAAACTGTTTGGAAGTCTGTGGAATGGACTGTACATGTAATTCAAAGGGTTTACTTTGTCACACATTCAGTCATGTTGAATCTACCCGAGAATTACGTTAAAGCTGCACGTGTCTGTGGAATGCCCAGCCACTTACACATTAATTTCGTGAGTAGGATGGAACACTCATCGTCGAAACCGATGGAGGTCTATTCTATTCCACTCAATATGAAGTCCGGAACCAAATAGTTGATTCTCCATTAATCGTAATTGACGCTGTACTGGGCTCATGTCTAAGAATTTAACACACATGTATGTTTTGTGTAGTCTAACTCCAACGTGTGTAGTTTTAACTCACATGTGTGTTTTTATTGTGTAAATCTAACGTGTGTAGTTTTAACTCACATGTGTGTTTTCAGTAGTGTAACTCTAACGTGTGTAATTGTAACTCACATGTGTGTTTTGTGTAGTCTAATTGTAACGTGTGTAGTTTCTGTTGCGTGGTGAGGGACCTCGGTCGATTACGATGATGAGTGTTCCGGTTTATTCGATCAATGCAACAGCCTGCTTGTGAAGTTAACACACAAGTGGCTGAGCATTCCACTGGTACGTGTACTCTTAACATAGTTAGAAGAATTCAGCGTGACACATGGTAAGCTAAGGTCGGCTCTTTGAATTAAAGGTACGATAATAATCAGCCGAGTGAACAGGAACAGCGTGAAATAAAGTGTCTTGCTCAAAGAAACAAGGGTGGTTGATTTGCAGTGTCGTTAGAGTGTTGGACAAATGCTTTGCCGAGGTCGTATTTGCCTTTCATCCTTCCGGATTCGATAAAATAAAGTACAAGTCAAGCACTGGGGTCATTGTAATCAACTTATACCTCTCGCCAAATTGATGGCCTTGTTAGAAACAATTATATGAACAATTTCTCTTTCTAACACAATTCGTGTCTCAATTAATGTCGTATTAAATTTAGGGTGGTGGGGATTGTTCGTAAAATACATTTATAAATCACTGATATAGACTAAAGTAAAAAAATCCAAATAAAATAAGCATAAATAAATAAAATGTTGCTGGATGTAAATTTTGAAAATCTAAAAACGTACTTTAAATCAACTGCTGGCATTTGTATTACTTCTAAAATGTTTATATTTATTTAGTGAAATTATTTCATTACTGAGGACATCTCTCAGTGATTATTGGGTAATATATTACACTGTCATTGGACTATATAATATAGCCCTAGAAATAAATGATGAAGTCAAGAGCATATTTGATAAGGTCTGAGTAAGGCTAAAGAACAACAACAATAACGACAAATAGAATATATAGATATCCAAGATCTCACTGTATTTCTGTGGCGTAGGTAGTCCTTTACCTTATAATACCAAAGGTCGACATTGTCTCGCAAATATTGTGTAGTATCACAGTGTGGCATCTTGGACGACAAATGACATTTATCACAGTATCAGGTCAACCCATGCCTTCTGAGTGAAATTGTCTAGATGGAAATTGTTTGGAAGCCCGTTGGATGAACTGTGTCTGTTATTCAAAAGGCTAGCTTTCTTATACACTGTGACGCTGAATTCCCCCGTGAATTATGTTAATAGCATACGGGTCTGTGGAATGCTCAGCCACTTGCACGTTCATTTTATAAGCAGGCTGTTTCGTTGGCAGAACAACTGGAACTTTCGTCAGAGGTTCATTCAATCATTCATTGTGTGGTAGTTGTTGATTAATCTCAGCCCTGGCCAATAACGAAAAGCGTTTCCAGTCATATTTTCAGACATATTATATCTAAGACTATCTAAGGGCGGTGGATTGGCAGTGTCGATAGAGGGTCGGACGCCGTGCTTTCCAGCATAGTTACGTCCCTTTACGATCTGAGTTCAAATCCCGCCGAGGTTGACTTTGCCTTTCATCCTTACGGGGTCGATAAAATAAAGTACCAGTAATGCACTGGATAATTGCTGGCCTTGTGCCAAAAGTAGAAACAATTATATCTAAGACTACATTATGTAATATAACCTTCCTAAGACAGACTTTGATTTGAAGGAGATGACTGCTATTTCTAGCAGGTCCTGTGGCCACTTAAAGTCTGCCATCATTGGCTGTATTGTGCAGTAGTTGCTAATGTTAATACGACTGGAATATTTCAGTCACACATACGACATATAAGGCATAATTATAATAATAAATATACATATATATTTGTTTTCTATTTACGAGCTGCTAAGTTCCTTCGATCTCTTCTGAACTGCTGTGAGGATGTACTGTTATTTGAGTCCTTGTAACATCCAATGGTTTACGCTTGACAGCTCTTTTTGTTTATGTCGGGCTCACCTTACACATGGCTGTAAAATCTTGTATGCAGAGTGAGACCTGATCACTTAATCGGAGATTATGTTACAATATCTTCATTTCTGAATACTTACTGAAATATATTTATTCCTCAACCGTTACTATACTAGTCTCCAATGTGTGTCTCCATACTACTACTACTACTACTACTACTACTACTACTACCACCACCACCACCACCACCACCACCACCACCACCACCACCACCACTACTACTACTACTACTACTACTACTACTACTACTACTACTACTACTGCTGCTGCTGCTACTACTACTACTGCTGCTGCTGCTGCTACTGCTACTACTGCTGCTGTTGCTGCTGCTGCTGTTGCTGTTGCTGCTGTTGCTGTTGCTGTTGCTGCCGTTGATGTTGTCTCTTTTATGTCTGCGATATTTTCGAATACGTAGGAGTCATATAAGCCATCCGAATATCTAGAAATCATTCCATGGTGGACTAATTGACATGAGTTACTATGCTAATCAATATATCGATTTCAAAACATTTATATTAAAAGCGCAGATGGCCACATCGATAAGCTACCGGACAAATAAGTGAAAGATTGGTGGTTTTCATCTACCCTGTCTCAAAGACCAAGTAGTATTTGTGACCGTGTTATTTAACGGTTGGGTCGACCTAACTTTACAACAAGTACAGCAAGGTAGGATAATAATTTATCTCATTAAGTAAGGTGAAAATACTGTAAGGGTGATGAGTATTATAATTGTGACCAACAGCAACCGGCGCTTTACGGCCTATTCCACATAACCCTAAATATGTTCCACGTAAGCAGAGGCAACTGCGATAGACAGGCCTCCTATCCAGGGAAGGTTTTGTACTCCCAGTCGCTTAACGCCAAGGTTAACCAGGGATAAGCACCGGCCTGATGAGTCTCCGGCTTAGAACAGACTTAAACTAAAACAGAGGCAACACTGCAAAATTAACGATTGCATTGTTAGATTCTCGTGATTTGTTGAACTCCTATCATGGATGTAACTGGGAGAGAGATGAGCTTCGTCAAATTGACTAACCCGAAATACGCTATAAGACAATAAGGTCAGATAGTCATATGTATGATCCAATGGGTTATAAGACATGTTATAAATTTTGGACGATACATTTTTGTTGAGCAAAAAGAAAGTTTCCTGTAAGTTAACTTGGTTATAGCAATGGACGTCACAGCACACTTTAAACCTTAGACATCACTATCAGCTGGTGAAGACACCAAGACACTTTCATAGCAAGCTACGCGCGGAAAATGGGCAATTTGTTTCCTAGAAAAAAATATTTTGTGATTTAGGTCAGTTTTAGTGAAACTTTGTAATTAGATTTAAAAGTAAGCACATTTTTAAAAAACAATTCAATATCACTTTACAAGCAGATATCGCAGATTTGGACAGCATGTAAGCCAACTTCTGCTTGCTTTGTTCGTATTACTAGTTATTGCTTGGAGGATTTCAAGATGAAATTATCTTTATACGATGCATTAAATGCACATTATCCCGATAAGACTATCAGCAATAATTTCTAACTTAGTAAATTTCTGTTGTCTATTTACGTTAATCATCAGCGATAATCTTTTTCTAATCGGTCGTGCACCGTAATTTGAAAGGTGTATTGAAAAACACTGAAAAGATATTGAAATAAAGTTTAACAATTCTTCAAGTAAGTGCTGTGTTGGTTTATTGCTCGTTCAACCGTTCTCACTATATGCCCGGATCAATTCAGAATTTCAAATTATATTGAAAATCTCGTTGTTCATTGCATTAATTCCTCTCTAACAACCCTTCAAACCAGTCGTACTGCTAATCTATTCAGTTGACAGACACAATATCAACACTAAGAATGTGCCTATCTTCACAATATCTCAAATGGATGGAATCGTTTAGTGCATTGAAAACATCAAACAGCTATCATGGAAATGGGAATCACAGCACAACTGTTTTCGTCGCCACTCTTGTAAGAAATTTCCTCTTATTTGTGCCTACACTATATTCTGTCTATGGACATAGCATGGTCGAATGGTTCACGAGTTCGCTTCATAATCATTTTGTCTCGTGTTCGATCCCACAGCGTGGCATCTTGAATAAGTGTCATTTATCATAGCCTCAGATCTATCCATGTCTAGTGAGGGAAATTGGGTAGACGGAAGCTGTTTGGAAGCCCGTCGGATGGACTGTGCCTGCATTTCAAAAGGCCAGCCTTGTTATACTCTGTATCACACTGAACCTTCTTGAGAATTTTATTAATGTCTGTAGACTGCTCAGCTACTTACACGTTAATTTCATAAGCAAGCTGTTCCGATGGTAAGGGGCGTGTAGGTGATTATCCCAGGAATTCAAGTTTGGTCGTCTAGACATTCAAACAGTGTCCATCTCATCGTCTTCACGCGATATATTTGAGATTCGGGATTTAAGCCTTTTGTTGTCATATTTCTACAGAAATCTATACATATAGGCACTGTATTTCTACAGAAATACAGTGCCTATATGTATCAATTAATTTTGAAAAGTTGAATAATATTATAAGATAACTAACCTTTTCAAAGGGTCAGCATTGTCACACACTGTCACGCTGAATCTTCCCGAGAATTACGTTAAGACTACGCGTGTCTGTGGAATATTCAACTACTTCCACATCAATTCACGAGTAGGCTGTTCCATTGATAGAATAACTGGAACACTCATCGTTGAAACCAACGGAGGTCCATTCCAATGAGAAAAGCTAGTGTAGTAATAGAAAGAATGTAGTAATTATGAAGTATTTATTTAGTATTGAATAGCTTGTATAGAAAAGTAAAAAACATTTCTGATTGCGTCCACAAGACTAACAAATAATTGTTTCAACTTTTGCTACAAGGCCAACAATTTCCCCAGTACATTACTGGTGCTTAATTTTATCGACCCCGTAAGGATGAAAGGCAAAGTTAACCTCGGCGGGATTTGAACTCAGACCGTAAAGGGGCGAAACTTTTTGCTGCAAAGCATAACGTCCAAGTCTCGACCGATACTGACCATCCATAAATAATGGTTTCTTATATAGGCACAAGGCCAGCAATTTGGGAGGATGGGAAAGTCGATTAAATCGACCCCAGTGCGTTACTGGTACTTTATTTTACCGACCCTGTAAGAATGAAAGGCAAACTTAATCTCGGCGGGATTTGAACTCAGATCATAAAGGGCTGTAACTCTATGCTGCAAAGCATGGCGTCCAACCCTCTACCAATACTGCCAATCCACTGTCCTTATGTCAATCCATAAATAATTGTTTCTACTTTTGGCACAAGGCCAGTAATTATCCCAGTGTATTACTGGTACTTTATTTTATCGACCCCGTAAGGATGAAAAGCAAAGTTAACCTCCGCGAGATTTGAACTCAGAATGACAAGGGCCGTAACTCTATGCGTCAAAGCATGGTGTCAGACCCTCTACCGATACTGCCAATCCACCATAAATAATTGTTTCTACTTTTGGCACAAGGCCAGCAATTACCCAGTACATTACTGGTACTTTATTTTATCGACCCCGTAAGGATGAAAGGCAAAGTTACATAATTAGCTGGAAAGCATGTCCAACCCTCCACCGATATAATACTAAACACATAGTACTAGCAATAGTTATATGTATATATGTGTATGTACCCACACACCCACGTACCTACACATACGTCTTTTAAATACTAGTGTACTTAAAACGTAGAAACAATAACAGAACGAGTTCTCGAGACGTGTGAACAGAGAGTCAGAATTATTTCTCGTGAGAAAAAAAAAAGGTGGCAGTCACCTCTAAGTTTCAGCGAATTGCTCTTCAGGCAGCCAGGAAGAAAACCCAAACTCTGCCACCTTTTTCCTGCAGAACATTCCCATACAGATATATATATATATGTGCATAACACACACACACACACACACACACACATATATATATATAAATATATACATTCTTCTTCTTCTTCTTCGCCCACTTACTCTTGAGAGGGTCGTTGGGGTAGAGTCCTCAAACAATCCCTCCAGCAGGTCTTGTCAGAAGCAACCATCTCCAATTGATCCGGTTGGATCCCCAAGCGTGACCAGCCAAGCTCATGGATTCTTTCCTGAGACACTCTAACCACATGCCCATAGTATCGGAGCTGTGATCTCTCAATTCGGAGAAGTAGCGGCTCTACCTGGAGTGACTCTCTGATCTCCGAGCTACGTTCTCTATCGAGTAACCTTACTCCAAAGACACCCCAGAGGAACCCCATTTCGGCCGCTTGTATCCGCGATCGTATTCTTTCGGTCTGCGAATCGCCAATATATGTATATATATATATATATATGTAAAAGGTAAACAGAAATAACAACACAATGGAAGGGATATATTAGGTTAACGCTTGATATATCAGGAAGAGGGTCTTAGCGTTTCGGACGCTAGTCCTTCATCAGAAGAAAGAATGAGAAATAAAATAGATTAAGGGGACGGGTGGGTTGGAATAGGAAAAAATGTCTTTAGATAAAAATAACAGGTCCATTCATGTTGACATCTCTTGCGAAACTGTTGGTGCTGGCGTTTTGTGTATGATTATTTTTTAGAAAAGTGGATGATGGAGCGCGTCTACCTGAAATGCAAAAAAAAAAAACGTTTTGTAAAAAGAGCTATTCTTGTGCACGTGCGTAAGCATGTGTGTGTCTGTTATTATACGTCCGTACGAAGCTAAGAAGAAATGTATGTGTATATGTGAGTAAAAGAGTGTGTGTGCATGTAAGTACGAAGCTATGAGCAAAAGTAAGTTAATATAAGGGTGTGTATGTGTGTATATAGAGCAGTGAAGGGAAAAGTGGAGTGAGCATATATAGTCGGCATGTATTAGTTGTAAGAGATGTTAATGATCAAGAGAAAGGGATAGTAATCTAGGGGTGTGATAATGGACGGGGTATTAGAGAAATTGGGGAGGTGAGTTGAGTCCAAGAGGGGAATAGGACCCAAGGCTGTGAATCAGACTTTGTCCTGGTGCGCGAGGCCTGTGATCCATGATGTAAAAGGACACCCAATATATATATATATATATATATATATATATATATAACGGAGGAAATGTGGTAAGGAACCAGGTGGACCATAACGCACCAAAGTACTCAATACTTAGGGTAGTAGAGTGGGTAATAGGAACGAGTAGGACCCCGACGGCTGAGCTCAAGCCGTTTCGACGGCTAATTCTGGACTAAATTTAATCCAGAATTAGCCATCGAAACGGCTTGAGCTCAGCCGTCGGGGTTCTACTCGTTCCTATATATATATATATATGGTGGTGGAACACTGGAAGGTAAAGTTCTGGACTAAATGAAAAATTTTCATTTAGTCCAGAATTAGCCGTCGAAACGGCTTGAGCTCAGCCGTCGGGGTCCTACTCGTTCCTATATATATATATATTTTTTTTTTGAGTATATGTTGGTTGTATACCAACACCTCAGTATGCAGATTGGAACACTCGACGAAGTGCGCAGGTTGGTTTGGTTACTCCGGAGTAATGTAAAATAAAATAAAATAAATAAGTCAAATGTTTAAAATTTAGCTTCGTTTATTACTGCTATATATATTTCGGTGACAGCCATCTTTGGCTGTGACCTCTTCAGGCAGTCCGAATTAGTGTGGTATAGATAAGTACATATGTTGTTGAGGTGTATAACTTTGTCAATACTCTGATATGCCCAGTTCCTGGTTGGGTTGTTATTTCACTGAGGAACTGGAATCATATGAATTCAAACAAACGAATTTCAGTGTCAAAGGGCCTCTTCTCCTCTCATTGGTCAGTTGTTAGAACATTCCTCATTCAAAAGTCTATAGAAATTCGTTCTGAGGTAAGCCAATCTGTAGTTGTTGTTCTTGTTATTGTTAGGTACATCTGACCTCAATTCTTGTGTTGGTAGTGTTGTTATTGTTGGAGTTAGCTAAAAAAAATTGATAAAGTGGTAGAAGGAATAAGATGGTAAAGGAACAAAATAACAAAAAAATGTCAAACTTCCCATTGGTCAGTTTTGAGAGCATTCCTCAGTCCGAAGTCTATAGAAAATCTTTCTGGGGTGAGGCTCCCTGTAGTGTTTGTATTTGTTATTGTTAAGTACATCTGACCTCTACCCTTATTTTGGTAGTGTTGTTGGTGTTGTGGTCAGCTTATGTCTTGCTGCTGCTGACAATTTAGAAGTATCTGTGTGTGTGTTTTTCATCCCTACTGCAACCATCTCCCGTGGTGGTGGTGGGGGGGGGGGGGTTCTTCCATGTATATGAAGAAATATAAGGCAATAAAATGAAGAAAACAGAAAATAAATAATAAATAGAGAATAAAGAATAAATGAAAAATTGATGAAACAGTAATGAAAATGAATATGAAGAAGTGAAAAATAAAATGAAGATTCAAATAAAGTAAGATAAAGTGTGTGTGTGCTATAACCAATCTCAAGGTCAGAAATATGTTGGATAGATTGGTATTAGGAACAAGATGGTAAAAGAATAAAAGAATAAGATAATCAAATAAAATGTGTTTGTGTTATAACCAATCTCAACTTAAAAATAATATAAGGTGATAAAGTGAAGGGAAGAGAAAACAAATAACAAATTAATAAAGGGATATATGCAAACTATATATATATATATATATATATATATATATATATATATATATATATATATATATATATATATATATATATATATATATATATATATATATATATGTATATATATATATATATATATGAAAATGTTTAATCCCGACAGCAGAGCTCAAGCCATTTCGACGGCTATTTCTGGACAGAAATAGCCGTCGAAACGGGTCGAGCTCTGCCGTCGGGGTTAAACATTTTCCTATTACCCACTCTACTACCCTAAGTATTGAGTACTCTGGTGCGTTATGGTCCATCTGGTTCCTTACCACACCTCCTTCGTTATATAAATATTCTCTCTGTTAGCCTCTTCCTCACCCTTCACTCACTCTCTGTTACTACCTCTCCTCCTCCTCCTCCTTCTTCCCGTTTGACCTGTGCGTAATTCTTTTCTTTCGCACCCTTGGTCAGGCAGGTTCGCTTTTTTTCTCTCTCTCGTCTACGATTTCACAGAACTTATGTTCACCGAATTCACAGACTAGATCCCTTCTTCCTCCCGTTAGACCTGTACGGAATTCCTTCCTTGCTCACATTCCAACCAGGTTTGATGGTCTTTATTCTCTCTCGTTCACGATTTCACCGAAGTTATATTCATGGAAATTTGGGATTTGACTCTTTCTTCCTCACTTTTCGTTACTTCACCATCTTTGTTTACACTCTCGTGTCCCCTTTATTTACGTGTCCCAACGACTTTTTTTAGCCGTTGCTCGCACCAACCGGAGGTATATGGTCTTTAAAGCGATGAAATACCAATGATGGTTGGAAGATCACTGATGAAGGACTAACTTTATTCATATATATATATATATATATATATATATAATAAAGGGAGGAGCGCGGGACTGCGTACGGTTTATAATTTTTTATCCCATTAGTAAAATAAGTTGGATTACTTTGAATAAATAATTGTTTCTATTTTAGGCACAAGGCCAGCAATTAGCCAGTACATTACTGGTACTTTATTTTATCGACCCTGTAAGGATGAAAGGCAAAGTTAACCTCGGCGGGATTTGAACTCAGATCATAAAGGGACATAACTCTATGCTTCAAAGCATGGAGTCCGACTCTCTACCGATACTGCCAATCCACTTACTTTGAATAAATAATGAATGAATATTATATAATTTATCTACTAAATTTCGTGGCGTTATGTCCTTGAGCAAGACACTTTATTTCACGTTGCTCCTTCTACCTGGAGTTGCGACCGATAGATAGTATTAGCAACTGGAAAGACCAATGGAAGGAAACATTGTTTCCTCGGTCCGATTTGACGAAAGTCGATCGACCTTAAAAAAAATATATATATATATAATAAAATGTTGAGTAACCGAGGTTGTGTGTGTGTGTATATATATCTATAGTGAGAGAAAGAAAGAGAGAGAGAGAGAGAGAGAGAGAGAGAGAGAGAGAGAGAGAGAGAGAGAGAGAGAGAGAAATATTTTGTATTTCCCCATTCCTTACCTATTCCATCCATTCTAGCTAGGACATTATATATCTCACATTATATATATTTTATATAAATTTCTTTACGTATAAGTATCGCGGTCTGTCTGAAAAAGGACAATATGCACTTCCCTGACAGCCGGCTTTTATAATTTTGCAGCATCTAAACATTGGAAGTAGGCACCGTGCATGACGTTACGGATTTAATCATGACTGATGACTAGTATTTGAAGGCCGTGCATACATCTACTGGTAATGGAGAATACATGCTTCTTTCAATAAAGACTATGGAACTACTACTTTCTTGAACATTCAACTAATATATATATATACTTAGGGTAAACATTGATGCAATTCAATTCAAGCACTCAACGTGCTTATTCCACATAGGAGTGATGGAGTAAATATCGAATAAGGAACAGCGAAGTAGTTTCAGATGTTCAAGTCTTTTAATAATAATGCTGTGATATATATTTCAATGACGACACTGGCCACACTGATCTGTGTGCCAGTGTCGCGACATCGTCAGACAGCTTGTTACATAATAAGGTTATGTTTCCGAGGCAATCCGAATTGAATCGACATGGGAACGGATGAAGTGTGTGCTTTTGGGTTCTTCATCCGTTCCCCTGTGAGTACCAATTCACCCCCACCGGTCTGCGCAGGCGCATGTCCAAAGGAAGTTGACCATTAGCTACGGCAGATTTCAACGAAATTCGCTTAGTCAGTTCACCCTCTCAGCCAAACAATGACCCATTCAGGCCTGTACCATAGTTTACTGCTACCCATCCCGTCTGTGGCAGTCAGCCGAAAGCCAGTGGAGATGGGAGAGTGTTAGTATTTACAGGTCATAATACTACCTCTCACCAAGCATGGACAGTACAACTGACCATAATTTCCATAATTTCCATCACATGGAACAAAACCAAAAAAAACAAACATATAAAGTACACAAACGAAAAGAACCAATAATGAATAAATGCAAAAACACATAGAGTACATATATGCAAAATGATCCATATGATTGTCAATTTGTCCACGTATAGATTGAATTGAGGGGGCTTCTGTTCAAATGCGATTGGTGCAGGAAAATAGGGGTTTATCTTTGTTTTTGTTTCCGCGTATTTATCCTGCCGAAAGTTATTCTCACTTGAAAATTTTTTAAATTTCTAATTGTTAATTTTTTAATTTTTTAATTTTTTAATTTATAATTTCTGATATTTGATTTAGGATTTTCGATTTTAAATTTTAATTTTAATTTTTAATTTTTATTTATTTAAATTATTTTAATTATACAATGTCAAATCTATAACTTAACTTAGTAATCTGTTAGAAATTGTTGGTTGTGAAATATACAAAATGATATTGTTAGTCTCATGGAGGCGTACCTTTTGTTTCAAGTACAAAGAGTAAATTAAAATCCGAATGAGCCGAATTACGAAAGATAACTCTTGTCTTACTTAATCACGAAAATTGACACAAATAACGAAACTTTTTTAATGTCTCCAAAGGCCCCAATATCGATTTTTGAAAGCGTTTGTAGATCATGTACAGGTTTTGTGCAAGGAGAAGAAATCGCTTGAATGGTTTAGAATATATGAGCCCTCATTAAAAATTGTCCACACACACATACACACACATACAGAGAACTTCGTCTTTATATAAATATATATATATATATATATATATATATATATATATTATATAGAAATGGCTTCTACAGGACTAGAACTTTTTCATTTGGGAGAAATCATCAGGAAGCCGACTGTCAATGTAATATGGTGGCATTTATACATTCTCTGGTGGCAGAGAGGGTGGTGATTGGGATGGGTGGAAGTCGGTTATTGGTTAATGGATTTAAAGAAAGGGGATTCTTTAAAAACTATGTTTAGAGAAAAATAGGGATACAAAGGCAGAAAAGAATTCACACTAAGTACCTATAGACAAACATGAGCACACTGAAAGGCACTCCTAATTCTTAAGGTTCATTTATTCCACGCAAACAATAGGTATTCATTGGTGAGGCCTGCAAAAATGGTCTTGGTGTCTACAATTTCACTCTTTCTCTCTCTCTCTCTCTCTCTCTCTCTCTCTCTCTCTCTCTCTCTCTCTCTCTCTCTCACACACACACACACGACAAATACATACACACCACAAACACATACACACCACACTCACACACACAATCATATATATATATACACACATACACATCCCTACACACATACACATCCATACACACATAAATTCATATATACATATATATATATATATAAATATAAATTAGCGAGAATCGTATTTCAGCTCAGGAATTAACGAAAATCAACGTCCGATATGTGTGGCAAGCGCTCGATGATTCATGTGAATCAGAGCTACAACATACGTTAAGGGCCAAACACACTGAGATGATGGTTAAACAGATCATCCGCACAACCAAAACAAACGACCAAGTAATTCGAGTCAAACAATAAAAATATATGTGATTGATAATTAAAAATATATGTGATGAACGGAAAAAAATGAAACGAAATTTCATTTCCCACTCTTAGTACGGCTGTTACTTAAATATAAGTATGTACACGTACATACATATATGTATACAGATGTACAGTAGTATGTATATATATATATATATACATGCACACATATATATATGTACGTATGGATTCAGCGAACATTTATTATAATGCTCGGTGTGTTTGTAAACAAACATCCCGTATTAAGCCGTAGTGTCCAGCAACCATCGTTGCTCGTTTGTTCAACACTGACGATAGCTAATAAGCTTGAAACTACTACAGCGTTCCTTTGTCAGTGTTGAACAAACGAGCAACGATGGTTGCTGGACACTACGGCTTAATACGGGATGTTTGTTTACAAACACACCGAGCATTATAATAAATGTTCGGTGAATCCATACGTACATATATATATGTGTGCATGTATGTATATATATATACATACTACTGTACGTCTGTATACATATATGTATGTACGTGTACATACTTATATTTAAGTAACAGCCGTACTAAGAGTGGGAAATGAAATTTCGTTTCATTTTTTCCGTTTATCGTTTTCGGTGCACCCGGCCGATTAACCCACTCGATATGCAAATTGGGTTACTCAGCCGTTAATATGCATAAGGTAAGTATATACGTTCAACAATCTGGCAGGAAGGTATACGTTGCTGACGATAGCTAATAAGCTTGAAACTAGTACAGCGTTCCTTTGTCAGTGTTGAACAAACGAGCAGCGATGGTTGCTGGACACTACGGCTTAATACGGGATGTTTGTTTACAAACACACCGAGCATTATAATAAATGTTCGGTGAATCCATACGTACATATATATATGTGTGCATCTATGTATATATATATACATACTACTGTACGTCTGTATACATATATGTATGTACGTGTACATATATATGTATATATATGTATTTATATATATACATATATATATACATATATATGTATATATATATGTATGTATATATATATATTTGTGTGCATGTGTGTGTATATATATATATGAATGTGTATGTGTATGCATGTATGTGTGTGTGTATGTGTGTATGTGTGTGTATGTGTGTGTGTGTGTGTGTGTCTGTGTGTGTGAGCGAATACCGTAATATTGTAGTTGTGTATAATTTATTAGCGTACATTATCCGATATAGAACTCAATACGAAATGGATAATTAAATACATATATTTTACATGATGAGAGATGGCAGTTATTTATAATGTATTCCGTATGCATTCCTATAAAGAAAACATGCCTTAACTGATGTTCTCTAAATACTTCGAACATAATTACTTATCTAGACGACGCTAACTACATTAGTTTATGGACGAGAGGTGTTTTCTTTTCCCGTCTCATTTTGTTTGCAGTGGAAATAGTGACGTCACTCTTATACTCTTTGGTTGTTTTCGTTTTCTTAATGGGAACGAAACGGATTCTAATGGAACACACTTTATCACAATGGAATAGACGTTTTTATTTTTTTAAAAATCTCTCTGATAAAATAGCAATTCATATAATGATAAAATAACACTTCCTATACTTGGTTTCATAACCGCCCAACCCATACTTACAAACTTTAGATATGTAAGTTGATGATTTGTGATTATTTTTACGTATCTTATCTCTTTAACGTGTATACATGTATACATACATTTGCCATTGTATATATATACATGATGGCTGCCCTCTCGTTATCGAGTATGGCCATTGCACAGGAAAAAAAAAAAAAAAAATAATAATAAATAAAAAAAAAAAAAAAGAAATATATATATATATATATATATATATATATATATATATATATATATATATATATATATATATATATATACATACATACATATATACATACACACATACATACACACATACATACACATACACTCACACATATACACACATACATTAATAACAATAATAATAATAATAATAATAATAATAATAGCAATAATAATAATAACGACAACAACAATAATAATATACATATTCATATATATATACACACACGCACGCACATAAGCATATCTACACACACACACACACACACACACACACACACACACACACACACACACACACACACACACACACACACACACACACACACACACACACACACACGATAGCAACTAACAGTGCTGCGATCGAATGTGGCTTTTTAGCCCAGCCAATGATCTAAAATGTCTTGCACAGAGTCGGCAACCAAAACATTCACTGGGAATAGTCGGCTGTGGTTGGAGTTCGTGTACTTTTGCATGTCGCTTGAGCCCTCCTGCTGATTTACATTCTCTACCACATGTTTGGCAAGCATGATGAGTAGCATCTCCAACAGCAGCCTGGTAGTCAACCACTGGTCTTACTTTATGACTGCGAAGATGACTTTCGAGTCCAGCTTTGCTTAGGCAGAGTCTCGCACAGACGCTGCATGTCAGCACCATAGGAGGACCCTCGCCGTCTGGAAGTGCAACAGCAATGCCCTTCCTCACGTCCCGCTTTACTTTCTCGTGTGCGATTCGAGATGCCTCAAAGGCAACTTTTCCCTCATATACAGTCTTTCTCCATTTATTACGATCAGCAGCAATATTTTCCCATGTATCAGCAGAGATGTTAACGTCTTTCAGAGAGGCTTTCAAGGAATCCTTATACCTCTTTTTTGGTTTATGTGGCGGTCGTTTTCCTTTAACCAACTCTCCATAGAAGAGTTGTTTTGGTATTCTAGAATCCTTCATCCTGGCAAGGTGACCACTCCAACGGAGTCGCTGCTTAAGCACAAGAGCTTCTATACTGTCACACATAGAGCTTTCCAAAATCTCGACATCACTGATGTGGTCCCTCCAGTGAACGCCATGGATCCGTCTGAGACACATCTGATGGAAACGCTCCAATTGCAGGCATAAAGAAGACAAGAGAGTACACATGCCCTGTACACCTTTACCTTTGTCCTCCTGCATATGTCTCGCCGACCCCAGAGTCGCCTTTCTAGCTTTCCGAAAGCATCACTTGCTTTCCTAATCCTAAGTGAGATTTCACTGTCAAGGTTGCCGTATCGATTGACAGTGCTTCCCAGGTAGACAAACTGATCAACCACTCCAAGTCGTTTGCCATACACATAGATGTTTGGTTCAGTGTACTGCTTACTAGGGGAAGGTTGGTACATGACGACGGTTTTCTTGAGACTGACAGTCAAACCCAGGGCAGTGCAAGCGTCAGAAAATGCATTCAAAATGTGCTGCATATCACTCTCTGTGTGCGCTACAAGATCGCAATCATCTGCATACAAGAGGTCTCTTATGACTGATGTAAATACTTTTGTCTTCGCAGCAAAGCGCCTGATGTTAAATATGCTGCCTGAGGTTCGATATCGGATGTAAACACCATGCTCGCAATTCCTGAATGCAATACAGAAAACCATTGCAAAGTATATGGCAAACAGGGTCGGTGCTGGAATATCCCCCTGTTTCACTCCATTTTTTACTGAGATAGGCTCCGACATGTTACCTCCGACATTAACCCAAGCCTTCATGTCGTCATGGAAAGACCTAACTAAAGCAAGGAACTTATCAGGGCAACCAAGTTTCTGGAGAACCTTCCATAATGCATCTCTGTTGACAGTATCGAAAGCCTTTGTCAGATCGACAAAAACCTGATACAGATCCAAGCCCTGTTCAATGCACTTCTCCTGGAGCTGTCTAGCTGAGAAGATCATATCAGTAGTGCCGCGTCCAGCACGAAAACCAGATTGACTTTCAGGAAGGACACAATCTGCAATGTGTGTCAGCAGACGGTCCAGAAGCACCCTACATAAAACTTTCCCTACGACAGAAAGCAATGATATACCTCTGTAGTTCCCACAATCATTCCTGTTACCCTTTCCCTTGTACAAGACCACCATTACTGCATCTCTCCAGTCCTCAGGCACGGATTCATTAGCCCATATCCTTCCAAACAGAGAGTGAAGATGTTGCAGGAGTCTCTCACCACCATATTGTAGGAGCTCAGCATGTATGCCATCCATACCTGGAGACCTTCCACTGTTCAGCTTCGAAATAGCCACTGCAACCTCCACAAGCGTCGGAGGTTCTGCGAGAGCTACTTTCACAGGACTTTCCGGAATGAGATTGAGGAAATCTTCACTGACGACAGACGGCTGATTCAAAAGATCATCAAAGTGCTCTCGCCACCTTCGTAGAATTCCCTGTGAGTCACGAACAAGTTCTTTGCCATCCTTGCTGCGAATCGGTGTCACCAGAGAAGAAGACGGTCCATAAACCTCACGCAAGAGACTGTACAACAGCTTTGTGTTATTGCAATCAGACGCAGTTTGTATCTCACCAGCCTTCTCACTCCACCACTGATCCTTCATCTGAGAAAGACTCCGCCTAACACGTGATTTTACATCCCTGAGCTCCTCATGCAACGTATTCCTCACCTGTGGTTTTGCCGTCAAGTAGTGTGACAGAGCACGCCTCTTATCATCCAACAAGTCTTCTATATGTACATCATTCTCATTAAACCAGTCCTGATGTTTTCTCTGCACCAATCCCAGAACACGCCTGCCTACATCATAAACCGACTTTTTAAGGGTCGGCCAATCCTCACCAAGATCTGCAGCCTGCATCTCTTCTTCCAATGTCCTCTTCATATTTTTATCCTTAAGACGAGCAGCATTCAATCTTTTGGGCAGGGTAACACCAGGAGCCCGGATTTTACGTTTGGTGATTAGATTCACTTTTGCGCGTACCAGGCGGTGGTCCGTCCAGCACTCAGTTCCACGAAGAACACGAACACACTGCACATCCTGTCTGTCACGCATCCTGACTAGGACGTAGTCCAAAAGATGCCATTCCTTAGATGCAGGATGCATCCATGTGGTCTTGAATTTGTTCTTTTGTTGGAACATGGTGTTGGTAACACACAGATCCAGCTCCTCACACATCTGCAGCAAGAGCATACCATTGCTGTTACACTTTCCCACCCCATGCCTTCCGATTACATTCCATGTGTTAAAATCCCTACCCACTCTAGCATTAAAGTCACCAAGCACGATGACTTTGTCTGCCTGAGGGATATTTCTTAGAACACCTTTCAAGGCATGGTAAAAGGACAGTTTTTCCTCATCGACAGAATTCATAGTTGGAGCATACACACTCACCAGGGTAGCATATCTTCCCTTGTCCAGCGGAACTCTCATGGACATAAGACGCTCACTAATCCCTACTGGGAATTCTTCTAATTTATTCACCAGTACAGTCTTAACAGCAAATCCTACCCCAGCCTCTCTGCTGGTTCCTTCATCTCTTCCTTTCCAGAAGAATGTATATTCTCCACAAAATTCCGTAAGATGACCATCTCCAGCTAACCTCGTCTCAGATAAAGCCACGATGTCAAGATCGTAACGTCGAAGCTCCTTTGCAACAAGAGCGGTCCTTCGTTCAGGACGCTCCAAAGAATCCCTGTCAAGCAGCGTCCGTACGTTCCAGCAGCCAAGACTAAATGCCCTGTTTGGCTCTATTACAATGGCACGATGACGGGCGGGCCCAGGTTGTGATAACTTGGGGCCCCTGCCCTTATTGCCAATGATCTTTTTTGTTCTAGAACCCAAATTGGCAATTATCTCGTTTACATTGTTCTGGAACATCATTGAATTGGAAAAAAAAAAAAAAAAAAAAAGTAATAATAATAGTAATAATAATAATAATAATAATAATAATAATAATAATAATAATAATAATAATAATAATAATAATAGTACACTATTAATAATTATTAATGCACTCGTGCAATGCCTGTGCGTGACGAATATTTTTAAAGTGAGGAAAGACTGTGCACTGAGCCAATCCCACTCTCTGAGCGACAGTAGCTATAACCCGAAAAGAAGAAAAGATCAACATCATCGGTAACTACTGAGCCGCAGGTTTTATATCGGAGTTAACCCAGTTTCCTGAGATGCCTTCTCCTAGAAGAAAACCCTGACAAGGGCTAGGGGTTCTTCACTCCCAGTGGTTTAACTGCGCGATCGGGCATCCAGCCCGATTATTTCTATGTCCCCGCGCGCGCAAAAAAAAAAATCACTTATTGACACTTATACGTACGACACACACACACGCATACATATGCGCGCACACAGGAACACTCATACATACAACAAACACACACACACGCTACTCTACTCACACGCACACACATATATATATATATATATATATATATATATATATATATATATATATATATATATATATATTACCGTCTTTACTGATACAAGATTACAAGATTATGTCAACTGTTGACTTTCAAGAGTTTGTATAGTTGAAGCCGATCGTATTACAGTCCAGTATTACTATAATTGCTTTACAGCATAGAGTTATGGCTCTCCACGGAGTCAACAAAAGAGAGTACCAGTGATACATACATACATACATACATACATATATATGTATATATATATATATAGTATTTGTATATATATATATAGTATATTTATTAAAATAACAGATTAAAGTTTAAGCATATATATATATATATATATATATATATATATATATATATATATATATATATATATATATATATATATATATATATATATATATATATATATTAAAGAGTTAAACAAGATTCAATGAGTACATCAAAGAATAAGTTTTACAGTAGATTGGAAGCACTCTAGAGAAAATATTTTCCAGAGTTATTAATATTAAAATACAAATATTTATAAAATAGATGTTCTTTTGGTCAATTACATTTTATTATACATATTTCAGAGGTACAACAGTCCGTCCTCATCAGACAAAATATAATGATACATGACATACCCTAAGATGTTAAATGGTTAATATTTAATCAAGGTAGTGATTAACCTATGAGAAAACTCAACATTTATACCCTAATAATGAGAAAATGCGAAAACGTAATAGATTCAATAGAGAAGGTATGAGTAAGGAAAATGTTGCTTTAATGTAACAGAGATTTAATGTAACAGAGATTTTAAAATGTGGGATACTACAAATTAAGATTATAGAGGAAGA
>OZ024743.1:326516842-326519342 GCA_964016885.1 Eledone cirrhosa | reverse complement strand
TCCTATCTTCGGTTTGCTTTTATCCTTCTATGTTGTTTACTTGTCTCACTCGCTTTACGCGACTCGCTTGTCCCAATAGCTTATTTTAGTTATTGCTCGCACCAACCTGAGGAATCTGATTTTTAATGCGATGAAATACCAATGATGGTTGGCAAATCACTGATGAGGGACTAATTTTATAATATGTGACCCATGTGCAACCACACAGTATTCCTCTAACCTTGTTTTTCATATATATATATATATATATATATATATATATATATGAATAAAGTTAGTCCTTCATCAGTGATCTTCCAACCATCATTGGTATTTCATCGCTTTAAAGACCATATACCTCCGGTTGGTGTGAACAACGGCTAAAAAAGTCGTTGGGACACGTAAATAAAGGGGACACGAGTGTAAACAAACAAAGATGGTGAAGCAACGAAAAGTGAGGAAGAAGGAGTCAAGTCCCAAATTTCTATGAATTTAAATTCGGTGAAATCGTGAACGAGAGAGAATAAAGACCATCAAACCTGGTTGGAATGTGAGCAAGGAAGGAATTCCGTACAGGTCTAACGGGAGGAAGAAGGGATCTAGTCTGTGAATTCGGTGAACGTAAGTTCTGTGAAATCGTAGACGAAAGAGAGAAAAAAAGCGACCTGCCAGACCGAGGGTGCGAAAGAAAATAATTACGCACAGGTCAAACGGGAAGAAGAAGGAGGAGGAGGAGAGGTAGTAACAGAGAATGAGTGAGTGAAGGGTGAGGAAGAGGCTAACAGAGAAAGTGACTGCTAGAGAGGGTAAAGATACAGAGAAAGAGGAAGCAGTAAGAACGAAATAGACGGGTAACAGCGGGGAAAAAAATATGTGTAAATATGAGAATAAACGTGCTGCGGGGTTGCTAATGGGTTACATATGAATAAAGTTAGTCCTTCATCAGTGATCTTCCAACCATCATTGGTATTTCATCGCTTTAAAGACCATATACCTCCGGTTGGTGCGAGCAACGGCTAAAAAAAGTCGTTGGGACACGTAAATAAAGGGGACACGAGTGTAAACAAACAAAGATGGTGAAGCAACGAAAAGTGAGGAAGAAGGAGTCAAGTCCCAAATTTCTATGAATTAAAATTCGGTGAAATTGTGAACGAGAGAGAATAAAGACCATCAAACCTGGTTGGAATGTGAGCAAGGAAGGAAATATATATATATAAATATTTATAAATATATATATCTATCTAAGGCGGGTAAAATTCCCGAGATCCATGGACGAGTTCTCTCCAGCGGTCTCTGTCCCTCATTATCGCTGCCATATCCTGCATCTCCAACAGACCAGTGTCTGTCCTTAGGGCATCAACATATGTTAACCTTGGTCTTCCTCTTCTAGTGTGTCCATGTAGGGGTTCCCAATCAAGGTTTAGCATGAAGGTTTAGCAAATAAGAAAAAGTTTTAAAATAAATTTTAAAAAGTTCACTGTACCTGCTATAATTACCCTTACCGCGCGGTTTCAAGTCTCAAAATAAATGGATAATCCATGCGGAAACCCATTGAGAAGAAGACTTTTGTCAGAGGGTTCTTCGCACTCGGAGAATATAAAATTCCCGAGTTCAAATCACGAACTGGCGCCATACAGAACTGTTCCCGGATGAGAGTGTATGATGAAGAAACAATCTTGTCTAGTGCCGTGTGTAAAGATATATATATATATATATATATATAAACGTTTGTATATGTATAATAAAGCCAAAACAATGCAGGTATGGACATAGAATAAAGAATGCAAATGCAAAAGATATTGTTGACAATTAGTCTTTTACCTTAGATTTATTTAAATGTCCTTAATTTTCGAGATAATATCTCTTCTTCAGAGGGAAGTAAAGTTCTCAAACCAGTGTTCTAAATAGCTTGCCAAGTCATGCTGACAGGAAAAGGTATAGAGTATCTGTTCTATCTCTAATGTCAAGGAGTTAAAATTAGGTGGATAAAGAGTAGTCTCCCTTTAAAAGGTTTTTTTATTTTATTTTTTTGTTTTTTTATACATGCCTGTTTAAGTGTGTGGGAGAATGCATGAAGGTGTAAGTATGTGAGTGTGTGTGAGTGAGTGTGAGAAGATATGTCTATAAAATTCCCGAGTTCAAATCACGAACTGGCGCCATACAGAACTGTTCCCGGATGAGAGTGTATGATGAAGGAACAATCTTGTCTAGTGCCGTGTGTAAAGATATATGTATATATATATATATATATATATATATATATATATATATATATATATATATATAAAACGAAGGAAATGTGGTAAGGAACCAGGTGGACCATAACGCACCAAAGTACTCAATACTTAGGGTAGTAGAGTGGGTAATAGGAACCAGTAAGACCCCGACAGCTGAGCTCAAGCCGTTTCGACGGCTAATTCTGGACTAAATATATATATATATATATATATATATATATATATATATATATATATATATATATATATATATAAACGTTTGTATATGTATAATAAAGCCAAAA
>OZ024743.1:326484342-326506842 GCA_964016885.1 Eledone cirrhosa | reverse complement strand
TCCTGTCAGCATGACTTGGCAAGCTAATTAGAACACTGGATTAACCCCTTTACTTCCCTCCGAAGAAGAGATATTATCTCGAAAATTAAGAATATTCAAATAAATTTAAGGTAAAAGACTAATTGTCAGCAATATCTTTTGCATTTATATTTATATTCTATATCCATACCTGCATTGTCCTGGCCTTCTAACTCAAAACGTTTATACCTAACTACGCAATGCTTCAAGTAAACTACAATTTTCTCCATATATATATATATATATATATATATATATATATATATATATATATATATATATATATATATATATATATATATATAGGATGATATTTGTTTTTGAAATGCGCATAATAAAATACATAGAACTTTTTTAACCATCTTTTAATTTCTTCTTAAATATATATATATATGTGTGTGTGTGTCTGTGTATATAAATATATATATATATATATATATATATATATATATATATATAGTGCAAATTTATACGGGAACAAAACAGAGAGGCAGACAAATAATGGTTTATTAGGTTCACGCTTTTGAGATGGGGGACACGGCGTTTCGGGCATAAGCCCTTCTTCAGGAAGAGAGTTCCGAGGTGTGTGGAAATACATTTAGAAAAAAAGGGGAAGGAGAACAAATAAAAATAAAAATAAAAATAAACGTTAAATAAACATAAGAATTAACAATAAGATGAGCAAGTGGTGGAAGGGTGTGAGGCGTGTAAGGGTGGTGACGGGTGAAGTTGGGCGAGGGAGGCGTGGGGGGGGGGGTCGAAGCAGGGAAGGCTGAAGGTGCTGTTTGTGTGTGTGTATAGGTGTACGTGTGTGTGTGTGTGTGTGTGTGTGTGTGTGAGAAGAAGGACGAGGTTCCATGTTCTGGATTCCGGAGGTTGAGAGTGAATATAAGTGGGGGTACGCACGTGTGTGTTTGTGTTTATATGTAGCGTGGATGTAGGTGGCGTGGTGCGAAAAAAGAAAGTGAGTGTATGTTCATGGGTAAGTTCCTGAGGTAGTTCCATCGAGTGTGAGAAGAGATGGTGGATATTTTCCATGGTATGGAGTGGATGGATGGAGAAGTGTCCTGTGGTGAGGAATCCAATATATATATATATATATATATATATATATATATATATATATATAAAATACATACACACGCACATAATACATACATAAAATCATCATGGTGGATTGGCAGTGGGTCGGACGCCATGCTTTCCAGCATAGTTACGTCCCTTTACGATCTGAGTTCAAATCCCGCCGAGGTTGACTTTGCCTTTCATCCTTACGGGGTCGATAAAATAAAGTACCAGTAATGCACTGGGTATTTGCTGGCCTTGTGCCTAAAGTAGAAACAATTATTAAAATACTTGAATAATAGTTTTTATACATTTTATACGACGACGATGACGACGGCGATGATGATAATGATGATAATGATGAAGATGATGATGATGATGATGATAAGGATGATGATGATGTGATGATGATGATGATGATGATGACGACGATGACGACGACAACGACGGCGACGATAATGATGATGAGGAGATTGAGGAAGAGGTGGTGGGGAAAGGCAGGAGTGGATGACCAGGTTGATGATGATGATGAGAAAGAAGAGGACGACAGGGATTATATTGATTATGTGGAGGAGGTTATAATAATAATAATAATAATAATAATAATAATAATAATGTTTTCTTTATTAACCACAAGGGTTTACATAAAGTAGACATTAAGGACAGTACAGGACAATACAGGACGGTACAAATGGGCATTTCTGCGTGTAAAAAAACAGAGGTTGAAATAAAATAACAAAGAAAAATTCCCCAATAGGGGGGGGGGGGGAGACTTCCGAGGGACATCTGTGGAGAAAGCCCATTAAAAGACCACAGTGGCCCTGACCACCAGGGCAAGTGCCCTCTCCCAGTTTTCCACCTTTAATTTACAGACACATACTCAGAGAAGGCCCATTCATTCGGGCCATACTTGCTTCTCTCACACATCTTTCAACAAAATGCTGGGAAGAGAGCACTTCCCTCTCTACCCTGATTTTCCTTTTCAAATGAAATTTGAAAAAGTTAATCAGGGCATCACCGAAGAGGTAAGTGCTCGTCTTCAGCCCTTTCAAACGTGTCCACCATACTATCTCTTTCGCCATGGCCACCAGACAGATAAAAACTGCCTGCCCTTCCCGGCTAAAGGAAGGGGGCGGGGCAATCCTCACGATGGACTCAGCTGATAGCTGGATCCGTCCTACACGTGACAGCAGGTGTTCGACATAAACCCACAAGTCAGCAATGCTCGGACACTGGACGAGTGCGTGCAGGACGGTTTCATCGCCCTGCGCGCATCTCGGACATGCCCGGCTGACGGCACCTCCATGCCTGTAGAGTTTATCCCGAACTGGCAAAGCTCCTCGGTAGCACTGCCAGGCCAGGGATTTCTTGAAGTTGTCCATAGGCCCCGGCCCGAAAGTCCTTCCGAAGAGATTGGCTAGTTGATTTTCGTCGACGCCTAGAGTTTCTCCAAGTACGTCGTCGCTCTTCCCCTCCACTAATCCCCTATAGAACGCCAAGGTGGAGTTTCCACCGATCACATTGCCCGATTGGTCGAGGGCTGTGAGCGCCTGAAGACATTCCAGTCTCCAAGCGCTCCCTCTCGGTCTTCGCTTGACCCAGGACTGCAGCTCCGTCAAGGAGACGAGCTGGGGAAAAACGTGTGTAGCAAACGGCGACCACACCTGATCTCCGTCGAGGAAGAGGTGGAGATGTCGTAGCCTGAGCGCGTGTCTGCGCATCATCAGCCAAGGCATGCCCAGCCCTCCACGTAGCGGGTGTTGACAGCAGATGGACCGCCTGACCAGGGATAGCTTCCTCTCGGCCCATTTCTGGGCGAGAGAAGCCACCCTAATCGTCACCTCGTCCCAGTTTTTGTCCGTCTGGAGTTACGGACCGAACCAGACCCCTAGCAATTTAACCGGTCCGTCCGTCCGTCCAGCGCCCGACGACGCTGTTGGACGGCATGGACCTGCCTCTCTAGGTGCCGAGCTGCAGGCCCACTGACTTTCCTGGTTGATCATTGCTCCTGTCACCGCTTCGTATTCTCTTAGTGTAGTGCCGATCGCCTCGATGTGTTTGGCGTTCGACACCACTACGGTGACATCGTCCGCATATGCTGACACGGATCTTCCGCATCCTAGTTCGCGCGGGACCCCCCTCAATGTCTCTAGTTTGTGCAGTAATGGCTCGAGAGTCAATACGTACAAGAGGGACGAGAGGGGACATCCTTGGCGGACCGAGCGCATGATGTTGAACGGTTCTGAAAGGTGACCGTTCACTCTCACTACAGAGCAGATGTCGCTGTGCATGGCAGCGATCCAGCCTCTGAAGACGGGCCCAAAGCCAGCCGCCCTCTGGACTGCCGCTAGGCAACGATGGTCGACCCTATCGAAAGCTTTCGACTGATCTAAATTGATCAAGGACCCACCCGTGCCAGGTTCCCTAGCTACCCTCTCTACGATGTATCGCATGAGGTGGAGGTTGTCGTTGATGGATCTGTCGGGAATGGCGCATGTCTGCGCTTCTCCCACCAGACCACCAACGACAAGCACCAACCTCTTTGCTAGCACCTTGGCCAAAATCTTGAACTCTGTGTATAGCAGAGTTATGGGCCTGAAATTATCTATATTATCTACAAGTCTGTACGTAAATTTCATAGGGCAGACCATCCAAACCAGGCGATTTACCCCTTGTGCAACCAGTCATTGCCTCCCGTGCTTCAGCGGCTGTTATCGGCTTTTCGCAACACTCCGCCTCTGTGGCCGAGAGCCGCGGCAGTACGTCGAGGTAGACACTAAAGTCCATCCCTCGATGTGTCCAACCGCTGCCCCCGAACAGCTGTGCGAAGTGTCGCTGAAAAGCTTCACATATTTGCCCGGGATCGAGTAGCATGCGCCCGTCGTGGTCCACCACAGACCGGATCGTGGCTTTGTTGCCACGACGCGCCTCCGATACTCGGGCCCATTGAACGGCTTTCGTCCCCTCGTGTCTGAGAGCTCGCACCCTAGCTCTGACAACGCAGCCTTCGTGCTTTGCATTGAAGAATTGGTCAAGGGCCAATTTCGCCGCAAGTACGTCGGTCGCGATACCTTTGCTAAGCGCCTCGTCTAATTTTCTAACTAGTTCTCCCTCTGCTCTATTTTTCTCTATTGCTAAAGCCTTACTAAACCTAATGGACTCTATTCTAATCGCTCTTTTCAGAGCAAACCATCACTTGTTGTTGACGATGGCCCCCGTCAACGCCAGCTAATCCGGTCTCTGTAGGCTTGCGCGCTGGTAAAGACGCGTTTAGCTTCCAGTAGCCGAGTCCTCGTCTATGAAGCCTAACTAAGTCAAGCACACAGATCACGAATTTGTGGTCCGTGTAGCTGACTATCTTGAATTGTCGACAGCCTATGCTAGACCTATCTATTTCCCTACAAAATACTCTATCTAGATATGATCTGGATGACCCTATTCGATTTGTCCAAGTCCATATTGGCACATTCGGGAAATCCAATCGGTACCTGTCAGACAGTTCAAAACGCCTGAGAAGGTTGGTGAGGCTCTTGCACCCTTTTCCCCTATCCGCTAATCCCACATAGTCCCAGCGTGCATTTAAGATCCCGTTTCAGTCGCCCACTAACACTAAAGAGCGGGACGTTCCAAGAAAGGTCTCCAGACGCCGGAAGAAATCAGGCCGCCCTGCTCCTGTCGGGGCATAGACGGCCACTAGCCTGAAAGGTTGCCCGTCTCCTCTGGTCACGTCCAGCACCACCAACTTACCCTCTGGGTCCAGGAAGATGGACCGTATGGCGAGATCCAAACCTCTCCGAAAAAGAACAGCAACTCCTCCCCCCGATCCAGGACGGCTGGGAGATACGTACACATCGTAGCCGCCGAAGATCGGTGAGAAGGCCCGTGCTTCGGAGATTCTGGTCTCGCTGATGGCCACTACATCTATGTTTAGTGACCTGAGGTCGTTGAGCAGGTGGCCCTGCTTCCATGACGACCCCAAGCCACGCGCATTTATGCTGCCTATTCTGAGTGAGGTCATGTTGAAATGGAGTGGAAAAGATGGGAAAGACCACTTACCTTACTTCTCGTAGAGGAAGGATGGTTTGCCCATCCTTTTCACTGCTTCTGGCCTCCTCAGGAAGGATGTCCTTATAAATCCTCCTGGAGAGTGTTTGTGGAACGTGGGTCACCCTGATTTTCACGAGTCTCTGGCCACAATAGCTTGGGACGAGTGTGACGTCGTCACTTCTTAATGGGGTCATGGAGTGTTCTCTGGCCTCCTGTGGTGTTCCAAACATCACGTCCACGGTTCCATATTTCTGCCCACGTCTGATGTGGGTTTTTTTTGCCCACACTTGTCCCAAAGCTTTTTGGATTTGGGACTCGGATGCCCGTTCCACTCGGCGCGATTTTATGTTAATCGTTCGATAAGATACGGTGCATAGGCGCTGATGCTCCGTTTTATTAGGGGGGGGGGCTGACCCTGTACCCATCTTTCTTTACCATTCTTTTGGCTCCTTCTAATTCCTCCTGAGTTACCTGGATTGCTTCGCACTTTTTTGCTACTCATTGTTGTTGTTGCTGTTGTTGTTATCGTTATTTTTGTTATTGTTAATTTTAGTTTCAGTTGTGGTGGTGGTGGCGTCAGTGGTGTTCGGTGTGGAAGAGTTCATTTTGGGTGAATCCATTTCGATATCACAAGATAATTTATTTATTTCTTTTGTTTCTGTTGTCACTGTGGCGGTGGTGGGGGTGGCGGCTTCAACACCTGCAGTCATTGGTAATGGCGGGAAATGAATGTCTGCATGAGACAAATTTAAAATATTGCTACTGCTTATATTTTTAATGTTGGCAAACGTAGTAATATTTACAATGGTGGTGTCGGTGTGAGGTTTTAGTTTGTGTGGAAGGTGTGACCCTGAGTCGTCCAGGATTTTTTTCAAAGGAAAATTTTTGCTTGATAATTATAAAAGTTTAAAATTTGGGCTCAAGGCCCCCAAAATTTTTAAGTGTCCTTTTCAGAAAACAATGTATGTGTACTTATATACAGTTAACAAATTTTTTTTCCATAAATGGCAATTTTAAACAACTGAAAATAACAAACCTTTGCGGAGCTCACGATAATACGATTTACTACGTAGGTCGCCAATAATAATAATAATAATAATAATAATAATAATAATAATAATGATTTCATTTATTAGCCACAAGGGCCGACATGTAGGGGACAATACAAAGACAGGGACAGTGGGGGTTTACAATAAGGCCGAGTAAAAGTGCACAATGGCAAGACTAATTTAACAATGAAGATATAAAAATATAAAATAAACTATGCATAAATATAACAAAATAAATACCCCGATAGGGGGTGGACGACCCTGGGGTGACTCGGGTACTCCTCCAATCCTGAACCACCCTGCGCCCAGGGAGAGCACCCCTCTCGTCAAGTTAGCTAGCCTATAGGCGCATGGTCAGAGTAGGCCCATTCACACGGGCCATTCTCGCCACATTCATCCACCTTTTAGCAAATGTACTGGGGGGCAGCACTTCTCTCTCCACCCTCACCCTCCTTTCCAGGTGAAACTTAAAGAAGTTGATGAGGGATTGGCCGAATAAAAAGTGTCTGTCTTCAGTCCTTTCAACCTGGTCCACCATATAACCTCTTTCGCAACTGCCACCAGACAGAGGAAAATTTCCTGCTCTTCCTGACCTAAGGAAGGCGGCGGGTCGATCTTCACTATGGACTCGGCCGATAGCCGGATTCGTTCCACATGCGACAGTAGCTGTTCGACATAACTCCACAAATCAATGCACGGACATTGGACAAGTGCGTGCAGAACGGTTTCGTCGTTCTGTGCGCATCTTGGGCAGGTCCGTCTGACAGCACTTCCGCGCCTGTAGAGTTTATCCCGAACCGGCAGTGCCCCCCGGTAGCACGGCCAAGCGAGGGATTTCTGGAAATTGTCCATCGTCCCCGGCTCAAAACTCCTCCGGTACAGACTGGTCAGTTCGACTTCGTCGAGGCCCAAAGCTTCTCCGAGTGCGTCATCACACTTGCCCACCACTAATCCTCTATAGAACTCGAGAGTGGAAGTTCCACTGATCGCATTGCCCGCTTGGTAGAGGGCAGTGAGTGCCTGGCAACATTCCAGGTGCCAGTCACCCAGTCTCAGTCTCTTCTTGACCCAGGACTGCAGCTCAGTCAAAGAAATGAGCTGCGGAAAGACCCGTCTGATAAACGGCGACCACACCTGTTCACCGTTGAGGCAGAATATCTGGAGATGTCGCAGCCTCAACGCATGTCTGCGCATCATTAGCCACGGCATGCCCAGCCCTCCGCGTAGCGGGTGCTGGCAGCAGATGGACCGCCTCACCAACGGAACTTGTCCCTCCACAAGAATTTGAAGAGGAGCCGTTCCAACTTGACGAGGCGCGGACGGGGGCAAGGCACGACAGTCAGGTGGTAGTAGATGACGGACGCGATGTACGCATTCGCCACATCCGCGCGACCTTTCAGTGATAGCTTCCTCCCAGCCCATTTTTGGGTGAGACTGGCTACTCTGCTCGTTACTTCGTCCTAATTCTTTTCCACCTGGAGGTCTGGTCCGAACCAAACCCCGAGCAACTTTACCAGTCCGTCCGTCCAGCGCCCCACAACGCTGTTGGACGGCATGGGCTTGCCTCTCCAGGTTCCGAGCTGCAAGCCCACCGACTTTTCCGGGTTAAGTTTGGCTCCTGTCAACCTTTCATATTCCTTCAATAAGGTGCCGACCACCTCTATTTCTGAGGTGTTCGACACCATCACGGTGATGTCGTCCGCATAAGCCGACACGGCCTTTCTACGTCACGGTTCGAGCGGGATGCCCTGCAACAGCTCCAGCTTCCGCAGTAAAGGCTCGAGAGTCAATACGTACAGAAGGGAAGAGAGAGGGCATCCTTGACGGACCGATCGGGAGAGTCGAAATGGTTCCCAGAGGTGGCCATTAACCTTGACCACCGAGCGTGTGCCGCTGTGCATTGCAGCGATCCAGCTTCTGAAGACAGGGCCGAAGCCAGCTGCCTTGAGGACAAACTCCAGATACCGATGGTCGACCCTATCGAATGCCCCACCGAAGCCAGATTTACATCCTACCCTCTCTATGATGTATCGCATGAGGTGGAGATAGTCGTGTATGGACCTGGCTGGGATTGCGCAAGTTTGCGCCTCTCCAACCAATTCCTCGACGACAAGCGCCAATCTCTTTGCTAACACCTTGGCCAAAATCTTAAACTCTGTGTTGAGCAGACTTATGGGCCTGAAGTTGTCTAATGTATCCCTCTTGTTCTCGTCTTTCCTTATCACAGAACTGGGAATACTCCCATTCTGCTGCCAGTTGCAGTAGAGTGCTTCGAGGGGATCGGAGAACAAGTCTGGCATATTTACGTAAAGCTCGTAGGGTAGGCCATCCAAACCGGGTGACTTGCGCCTCATGTAGCCGACAAGGGCGTCCTGAATTTCGGCTGAGGTAATCGGCCTTTCGCAGCGCTCAGCGTCGACCGTCGAGATGCGCGGCAAGCCGTCAAGGTAGGGACTGAAATCCGCTACTCTCTCTGACTCGCCACTTCCCCGAACAACCGAGCAAAGTGCTGGCGAAAGGCCTCACACACCCGCTTGGAATCGCTTATCTCGTTTCCGCCTCGGTTCACAAAAGACCGAATTGTGATTTTATTACCACGCTGTGCCTCCGCCACGCGGGCCCATCGAACAGCTTTGGTTCCCTCGTTTCTCAGCGCACGCGCCTTAGCTCTGACAATGCAACTTTCGTGTTTCGCATTGAAGAAATGGTCTAATGCCATTCTCGCCGCTAGCACGTCAGCAGCAATGCCACTACAAATAGCCTCGTCTAACTTATCTACCAGCTCCCCCTCCTTTCTATTTTTCTCTAACGCTAGTTCTTTGCTGAACTCTATCGAAGTTACTCTAATCTCTCTTTTGAGAGCTCCCCACCATCTGTTGTTGATGATCCCCCCTGTCAACTTTTGCTTAACTAAATTGTTGTTTCGGTCCCTGTAAGCCTTACGTGCCGGAAATGACATGTTCAGCTTCCAGTAACCAGGTCCTAACCTACGCATTTTATCTAGGTCAACTGTACAGATCACAAATTTGTGATCTGAATAGGCGACCGTTTTAAAAAGTGGGCAGCCTACACTATTTCCATCTATTTTCCTAATGAAGATCCTGTCTATATACGATCTAGATGACCCCATTCGGTTGGTCCATGTCCATACTGGCACATTGGGGAAATATAGTCGATACCTGTCAGACAGTTGGAACTGGCTGAGTAGGTGCTTGAGGCTTTTGCACCCCCCGATCCTATAGGCTACTCCCACACAATCCCAGCGTGCGTTTAAGATGCCATTCCTGTCCCCCGCTAACAGTAAAGGGCGAGACGTACCAAGAAAGGTCTCCAGGCGCCTAAAGAAGTCCGGTTGTCCGGCCCCTGTAGGGGCGTAGACGGCCAGCAGTCTAAAGGCACCACCTTCGCTATTGCTCACATCCAAGACCACCAACTTACCGTCCGGGTCCCGGAAGATCGACCTTACATCGAGATCCAGTTCTTTCCTAAACAGCACTGTCACCCCATCCCCCATTCCCGGCCTGCTAACAGATGCGAAGATCTGATAGTCGTCGAAAATGGGGGCTAGTGCGCGCGTGTCGGAAATTCTGGTCTCGCTGACGGCAATCACATCCATTTCCAGCGATCTGAGGTCGTTGAGCAGGCAACCCTGCTTCCAGGTTGACCCCAGGCCGCGAACATTTAAACTTCCTACTCTTAATATGGCCATGTTGGTAAGCTAGAGAGAGAGGGAAGGTTTACTTACCTCCCGGGGTCTTGTGAAGGTCGGGTGGTTCGACCTCCATGGTTGGTGGGGCTTCTTTTGGGAACGCCTTTAAAAGTCTCGATGTGGGTTTCACACTCGGGGTTCCCACATCTTGAGGAAAGCTCTCTCGAATTTCTTTGAAGGAACGAGTGACATTCGGACCAGAAGCAAATCTTCTGGCACGCAATATGTGCTCATTTCAAAAATCCCCCCTCTGTTTCAATGTCCTCGCTTCGTGCTAAGAGGGCCATCAGTTTATCGTTGGCCCTTCTGACAAGCACGAAGTTTTTAACATTTTGTTGGTGTGGTTTTATTTGTTTTCGTTTTGGTGACTGTGGTGGTGATGGTTTTGGTGGTGTTGTTTCGGGTATGTCTGTGTTTGTTGTAGGTGTGGTGTCTGCAATTTCAGGTATTTGTATGTTTATTTGTACTTGTGTTTGTTTAGGCTGTTTGCGTTTCGGGGATTGGGGGGGGGGGTCGATGTTGCTGTTGGTGGTGATGTTATTGGGGAAGTGTTTGTGTTAGTGGTGTCTGTATTTTTTGTTGTGTATGTTTTTGTGTTTTGTTGGGGCTTTTTTTTTTGGTGAGTTTTGTCTGTTTTTTTTTTTGCACTTTTGGATTTTCCTTCATCTTCGCTGCTGGAAAAACAAAGGGTCTGTGGCTGTGAGTGTCTCTGTGTCTGTATGTGCGTTTATTGTTTTGTCTATGTGTATAATTGGGGGGGGGGGGGGAGTGGGAGAGCTTTCCTCGTTTTCCCCTTGGATTGGTTTTGGTGTTGGTGGTGATCCGGCTGTTTTTGATGTTGGTGTCCGTGTCTTGGTGTTGTTTTTGGTGGTGGTGGTGGTGCAGCTTTCCGCGCTGACACTGGCGTTGGCAACAAAGGAGGTTTGCGACCCCCTGCATTTTTGCGCTGAGGGCAGAAGGCTTGCAGATGTGTTGCTTCCCCGCAGACGAAGCAGCGTGGCCTTCTTCTGTCAGTGATTAGTTGGATTGTTGTCCCGTCCTGCAGGCGGGCAAAATCCGGGATGTTGTTCATGTCCCCCGGTTTCATTTGGAGAAGAATCTCCAAATCCATTCCGGACCAGTCCTCTCTCTCTGTCCTTTTGATATCCAGGAGGGTAGTGTCTGTCCCCTCCTCGATTACGCATCCCAGCAGCCACCATATGTTCATTCCTGGTGGGATGCTGGGAATGCGCACCTTTACTGTCCTTTTACCCTTGTAGGACGGATGCATGATAATGCGTTCCATTCTGCAGGGGGTCACCGAGTGCTTAATAGCGAGGGCCTCGGTTTTGAAGAGTAGCTACCGAACTGTTTGTGTCTTGCTTTATACTCTATGTTACTTCCGATGTACTCCAAAGCAGCCTCGACCTCTGCTTGGCTGGCAAGTTCCACTTTTCGTGTCTGCACCGAAATGCATCGAAAGTACACCGTCCTCCTTTGCATGGCCGCTATTGCCCCGTCCGGGATGGTCAGGTTTGCCCAGGACTTCTCCCGTTTAATTAGCCTCCACGCCTGGGCCAACTGTTCGTCTTTATCGCTAATATCAATATCAATATCCAATAAGCGCTTTGTTTTTGCTGCTGCTGCAGCAAATGTGGTGCTTCTGATGCTCTTGTTGTTGATGTTGTCATTCTTGCTGTTGTTATTGGTGTTGTTGTTGTTGTTGTTTTGTTTGTTGATGCTGTTGCCACCGCCATCCGTGTTTACATTGAAGCTGTCGGTGTTATTGTCATTATTGCTCTGAGTTGTTGTTGTTGTGGTGGTGGTGGTGGCGGTGGTGGTGGTGGTGATGTCGTTTTCAGATGATACTGCTGCTATCACAGAAGGTTGTGATGGTAGCTTTTGAGTTTTGCCTTCACATTCAGTAGAGTGGATGACAGGCATGACTGTAGTCGTCGTATTCGTGGTGAAATCTACAGTGGCTGCTTTTAAACTTTTGACCTGAACGTTGTTTACCGTTTCAAGGTCGAACATTTCCATTTTTTTATTTTTTTATTTTTGGTGGAAAAGCGATTTTTTTCGAAGTTTTTTAAAAATAACTCTGAATATTCGGGCTTAAAGCCCGAATATTGAGAGGTATCCCCCTCTTGAAACCAAGATGTGTACCTTAAGTTTCGTTAACGACAAGAAAATATTAAAAATGACACTTTAAAACAGCTTAAAGTTACGAACCTTTCCCCCCGCAGATTTGTACTGTCTTCACACATGTGCGTCCATAATAATAATAATAATAATAATAATAATAATAATAATAATGATATCTACTATAAGCACAAGGCCAGAAATTTTTTTTTGGGGTGGGGGGTAAATATAAACGAAAATATTACAAAGGAAAAGAAGATTGTTACAGATTTAAAATTAACAAATATTTCTAACACAAACAACACCAACAACAACACCAACAACAACACCATCAATAACAACAGCAACAACAAAAATAACAGCGGTAAAGTCGAGAATGACAATAACAAAAATAACAGCGGTAAGGTCGAGAACGACAATAACAATGACAATAACAACAGCCACAACAACAATAATAGTAGGAACAGTATCAACAAAAACAACAATAATAACAACAGCCACAATAACAGTAACAACAGCAACAGTATCAACGAAAACAACAACAACAACACCAACAACTGTACCAACGAAAACAACAACAATGACATCGATATCTGTAATAGCGATCTCAGCACCACCAGTAAGACCAATAGCGGCAGCAATAGTGGTGCTGCTGAAAAAGGGACCATTTCTTTTGCAGGTGTCGCCCGAAATATCGAGACAGTGTTAGTCACAGAGGAGGAGATGGCAGTCGCAAGGGCCATGGTGACAAGAAGCGCCAATAGAGTCTCCCTGAAACCTCCACCCGATTTTTTCAAGGACCAGCAGCTACGGACGGTGACTTACCGCACCGGAAGCAAAATCTTACATCGGGTGGAGAGAGCCACGGAGGCTCAAATCCAAAAGCCCTTGGGGTGCGTCTGGGCACGCAAAACCCACATCACCCGAGGCAGAAAGTACGCCACAGTAGACGTACTTTTCGCCACCCCCCAGGAAGCAAAGTCTCACTCTTTGGAAACCCTAAAGAGTGAGGAGATAGTCTTGGTGCCCTCCTACTGCGGGCAGACAATTGTGAGGGTCAAAGTGACCCAGGTCCCACCCGACGTGCCAATACCTTGGCTGGCCGCGTCTGTCCTTGCTGGAATCGAGAACAGGACGACCATGCTGCAAGTAGAAAAAATAGGGAGAGAGAACTGGTCAGGTATAGGCATGCAAATGCATATACAAACTGACCAGGAATGTATCGACGCTATCCCCGATATCATAGACATCGAGGAAGGACTCCAACTCCCTATAAGCGTAGAAGGAAGACGGCCAAAATGTTATCTCTGTGGGTCGAAGGGTCACCTCAGGGCCTTTTGCCCGCAGAAGACAGCGAAGAAGGAGGCCCCTCTCCTTCCAATACCTGGTCCGCTGCTACCAAGAGCAGAGCAGGCAACAAACGCAGAAACCCCTTCCACGGTGAGTAGGAGGGCAACGTCCGTAGCACCCGTACCAAGGCCACGGACAACTAAAGCAGCATCATCAGTGGCGGCAACACCAATAGCTACATTTGAAGTAGCTACACCAGCAACAAAATTGCCGAAGAGGGCTCCACTACCACCACCAACAACCGTGGAGCACATACCCCTTCCAGACGCCACGGAATCCGACATGGAGTTTGAGGCGGGAGTGAAGTGGCAAACGGTCTGCCACAAAAAAAAACAAAAAAGAAAAATACCCTTAGATTCACCCTCCAAAAGCGAAGGCATACAAAGAGGGGTAAAGGCAGCAAGGAAACTTGCAGCAACACCACCACCATCACCACCACAAGCACCACTGACATCGACAACCACACCACCACCAGCATCACCAAAAACGCCAACAACGCAAACACAATAAGACACACACACACCAAACAGCAACAAGAAGAAAACAGCAACACCCCTCCCCACAAAAAGTACACAGCCATAAACATGGCAAAAAAAGAACTCATACAATATATAAAGCAGCACACAGACATCACAGAAAAAAACTACTACACCCCACCAACACCAAGAACTCTCCCGACAAACATAAGCATAATCGAAATCTCAATAGAACAGTACAAACCTTTAAAGCAAAAATTCCCCAACGTCGTTGGAGACTTCAGAGGGTCGGTTACCAAGAGGATATACACTGACATCCTCTTGGAAACACGCATGACCAGCGAAAGTGACAGTTCTACTGTCCCTTCACCACACGATCAAGGTAAGTGACCCTTTCTTACTTGCCCCGTTTCTCATCCAACATGGCCGTACTCAGAATAGGAAGTATAAATGCACGTGGCCTGGGGTCATCTTGGAAGCAGGGTCACCTGCTCAACGACCTCAGGTCACTAAACATAGATGTGGTGGCCATCAGTGAAACCAGAATCTCCGAAGCACAAGCCTTCGCCCCGATCTTCGGCGGCTACGATGTATACGCATCTCCCAGCCGTCCAGGATCGGGGGGAGGGGTTGCCGTCCTTTTTCGGAGAGGCTTGGATCTCGCGATACGGGCCATCTTCCTACCCCCAGAAGGTAAGTCGGTGGTGCTGGACGTGACCGGCAGCGAAGGCAATGCTTTCAGGCTAGTAGCCGTCTACGCCCCAACAGGGGCAGGACGGCCAGATTTCTTCAGATGTCTAGAGACCTTTCTTGGAACGTCCCGCTTTTTAGTGTTAGTGGGCGACTGGAACGGTATCTTGGATGCTCGCTGGGATGTGTGGGGCTAGTGGATAGGGGATGAGGGTGCAAGAGCCTCACCAACCTGCTCAGACGTTTTGAACTGTCTGACAGGTATCGACTGGATCACCCGAATGTGCCAATGTGGACATGGACAAACCGCATCGGGTCATCCAGATCGTATCTCGATAGGGTCTTCTGCCGAGAACTAGATAAGGCTAGTATAAGTTGTCCACAATTTAAAATAGTCGACTACACAGATCACAAATTTGTGATCTGTGAGATCGACATAGACAGACTTCATAGACAAGGGCCTGGTTACTGGAAGCTGAACGCGTCTTTCCCGCCGCGCAAAGCCTACAGAGACCGGATTAGCGTATTAGTTAAGCGGGCGTTGACGGGAGCGGTCGTCAACAACAGGTGGTGGTTCGCCCTGAAAAGGGAAATTAAAGTAGAGTCGATTAGGTTTAGCAAAGGAGCAGAGTAGTGATAGAGGAAAATAGAGTAGAGGGAGAGCTAGTCAGAAAGCTAAAAGAGGCGTTTAGGACAGGCATCGCAACCGACGTACTTGCGGCGAGATTGGCACTCGACAAATTCTTCAACGCAAAGCACGAAGGCTGCGTTGTCAGAGCTAGAGCGCGTGCTCTGAAACACGAGGGGACAAAAGCCGTCCAATGGGCCCGGGTGGCAGAGGCGCGACGTGGCAACAAAGCCACAATTCGGGCTTTGTCTGACCCAAACGGGTACGTGATGCTCGAAACCGAGCGGATGTGTGAAGCTTTTCAGCAGCACTTTGCTGAACTGTCGGGAGCGGTGGTGGCCCGGATCGGGGAATGGACTTCAGTGCATACCTCGACGGACTGCCTCGGCTCTCGACGACCGCAGCACAGTGTTGCGAAAAGCCAATAACAGCCGGTGAAATACGGGAAGCGATGGCTAACTGCACGAGGGGTAAATCGCCAGGTTTGGATGGTCTGCCCTACGAGCTTTATGCATTTATGCCAGACTTGTTCCACCGAGCAGATGTTTACTGCAACTGGCAACAGAACGGGAGCATTACCAGTTTTGTGAGCCGGTGAGCAGTGGCGCTGCTGAGAAAAGACCCGAACAAGGGGGATGTTATCGATAATTTCAGGCCCATAAGCCTGCTAAACACAGAGTTCAAGATTTTGGCCAAGGTGTTAGCAACGGGGTTGGCGCTTGTCGTCAAGGGTCTGGTGGGAGAGGCGCAGACATGCGCCATTCCGGACAGATCCATACACGACAACCTCCACCTCATGCGATACATCATAGAGAGGGTGGTTAAGGAACCTGGCACGGGTGGGGCCCTGATCAACTTGGATCAATCCAAAGCATTCGATAGGGTCAAGCATCGGTACCTGGCGGCGGTCCTCGAGGCAGCCGGTTTCGGGCCCGTTTTCAGGGGTAGGATCGCAGCAATGTACAGCGACATCTGCTCAGTTGTGAGGGTGAACGGTCACCTGTCGCAGCCGTTCAGCATCATGCGCTCAGTCCGCCAGGGGTGTCCCTTCTCGTCCCTCTTGTACGTATTGGTTCTCGAGCGTTACTGCACAAACTGGGGGCGATGAGGGGCGTCCCACGCGAACTAGAATGCGGGAAATCCGAGTCGGCTTACGCTGACGACATCACCGTGGTGGTGTCGAGCACCAGACACGTCCAGATGCTCGGCACCGCTCTCAAGGAATACGAAGCGGTGACAGGAGCAAAGATAAACCAGGAAAAGTCGGTGGGCTTGCAGCTCGGCACCTGGAGAGGCAAATCCATGCCGTCCGACAGCATCGTGGGGGCGTTGGACGGACCGACCGGTTAAATTGCTCGGGGTCTGGTTAGGACCGGACCTCCAGATGGAGAAAAACTGGAACGAGGTGACGAGCAGGGTGGCCTCCCTCACCCAGAAATGGGCCGAGAGGAAGCTGTCCCTAAAAGGCCGGGCGGAGGTGGCGAATGCGTACATCGCATCCGTCATCTGCTACCGCCTCACCGTCGTGCCTTGCTCCAGCCGAACTCTCACCAAAATGGAGCACCTCCTCTTCCGCTTTTTGTGGAAGGGACGCGCTCCCATGGTCAGACGATCCATCTGCTATCAACACCCGTTGCGTGGAGGACTGGGCATGCCATGGCTGATGATGCGCAAACATGCGCTGAGACTGCGACATCTCTGGTGCTTCCTTGATGGTGAACAGGTGTGGTCGCCATTCGCCAGGCACGTTTTCCCACAGCTCGTCTCCTTGACGGAGCTGCAGTCCTGGGTCAGAAAAAGACCGAGGGATAGCGCTTGGAAACTGGAATGTCTCCAGGCGCTCACTGCCCTCTGCCAGTTGGGCACCAGTATCGGTGGAACATCCACCTCGGCGTTCTATAGAGGACTAGTGGAGGGGAAGAGCGACGACATTCTCGGAGAGATCCTGGGCGTCGAAGAAGATCAGCTGTTTGCTCTCTTCCTGAGAACTTTCAGCCCAGGGCCTATGGATATTCCAAAAATCCCTGGCAGTGCTTCCGGGGAGCGCTGCCGGTTCGAGATAAGCTCTACAGGCACGGAAGTGCCGTCAGCCGAGCCTGTCCGAGATGCGCGCAGAGCGACGAAACCGTCGTGCACGCACTCGTTCAGTGCCCGAGCATTGCTGACTTGTGGAGCTATGTCGAACAGTTGCTGTCGCGTGTAGGACTGATCCGGTTGTCGACTGAGTCCATTGTGCAGATGGTCTCGCCGTCTTCCTTCGAGGAGGAAGGGCAGGCGGTTTTCATCTGCCTGGTGGCCATAGCGAAAGAGATTGTGTGGTGGACAAGGTTAAAAGGGTTAAAGACAGACACTTTCCTCTTCGGCGAATCCCTAATTAACTTTTTCAAGTTTCACTTGAAGAGGAAAATGAGGGTGGAGAGGCAAGTGCTGCCTTCTAGCAAGTTTGTTGAAAGGTGGGTGAATGTAGCGACAATGGTCCGAGTGAATATATGTCTGTAGTTTGAGAAATGGAAAAATTGAGAGAGGGCGCTTGCCCTGGTGGTCAGGGTGGCCGTGGTCTTTTGTGTGGTTTTCGCCACGAGTAACCCTCGGAGGATTCCCCCTATTGGGGAATTTTTCATTGTTTCAATTTTCATTTTTATTGTTTATATATGTTTATATATGTTTCTATGTCCTTTTTTTTTCTTTTCTTATATAAATAATAAAAATATTTACACGCACAAAACCCACATCGTACCGTCCTGTACCGTCCTGTGCCGTCTGTAATGTTTTTCTTGATGTCAGCCCTTGTAGTCAATAAAGAAATCATTATTATTATTATTATTATTATTATTATTATTATTATTATTATTATTATTACAGTTGCATTTATCTTGCTTTATGTTCATACGAGTTATCACCAAGTCACAACCAATGACCTCAAGAGACAACAAGGTCCGCCATGTTCAAGAAAGAACATACACACTCACACATGCATCTTTAGTGTTTAGACTTGTGATGTACTTATATTAACAGAATCTTCCTTAGTATATGGGCAGTTCCCATTAGTACTATCTTTTGTATTTCTCCTATACGCGGGTTTCCTGGGATTTGCGATAAGTAATCATTAGACCCCTTAGGTATCATTCCTAGAGCGCCTACAACCACTGGTATTGTTTTAGTTCTCAATTTCCACATTTTTCCAATTTCTATCTCCAGGTCCTTATACTTGCTCAATTTTTCAAATGTTTTTATAGATACATTCTTGTCTATTGGAACGGACATATCAATTAACAGGCATACCCTCTTTTTAAAGTCCTTCAATATTATATCAGGTCTATTTGCATCTATTTTTCGGTCTGTTTGGATGCTAAAGTTCCACAAGATTGAGATGTGATCTTTTTCAAGTATGGGAGGTGGTTGATGCTCCCACCAATTCTTTTGATGGGGCAGGTCAAAATGCTTACACATTATCCAATGTATGTATTGTGCAGCTCTGTCATGCCTGTTTAGGTATTCGGTTGGAGCTATAGGACTGCACATTGAAATTATATGGTCAATGGTCTCTGGTTGTTTTTTGCATACACGGCATAATGGGCTGCATCCATTTTTTATTATGTTGGCTTGGTAATTTTTTGTTGGCAGACACTGATCTTGTGCTGATATAATCAGTCCTTCAGTCTCCGATTTCAGTCCAGAGGATGCCAACCACTGATGGGTTAAAGTTTTGTCAACATCAGGATTGTTAGCTCGTTCTGGGTATTTTCCATACAGAGGCTTTTCTTGCCATTTCTTAGCCAGTTTCTGTAGCAATTCTTTCTTTGCAGTTACTTTTACCTGCTTTGCATTTTCTGTGTTTTCCATTTCAGCAGTAAATGGGACTTCTGAAATTTGTAGTCCATTACTGTATCTTTGTGCATCTTTTGTAATGGAATATGATCTTTTGATGCTTTCGTGTTTCAAAACGAGTTTGATCATCCAATCATGTGATTCCCTTAGATATGTAGATAATCCAATTGTTGCAGTTTTCAACGCAATGTCTAACTGGACTAACCCACGTCCTCCTTCTTTCCTAGGGAGATATATTCTATCTATATCTGCCTTAGGGTGATGCATTCTGTGCATGGTTAAGAATTTTCGAATTTTTGTATCGAGCCTACGGATCTCTGTGCTTGACCAGTTGATGACATTGTAACTGTAGGTTACTACTGGTATGGCAAGCGTGTTTATGGCATCGATCCTATTCCTTGCATTCAATTCCGTTCTTAAGATTGCTCTTACTCTGCGGTAACATTCCTTCCTTATCCTTTCCCTCATTGTCGAGTGCTTGATTCCGTCTCCTTCACAAACACCTAGATATTTGTAAGTTTTTTCTTGATCAAGTTCTCTTATCACGTTCTCCCGATCAAGATTAATGTCTGAACTCTTCAGCAGCTTTCTTCTGGTGAACGTTGCTTTGGCGCATTTATCTAGTCCAAACTCCATTTTAATGTCATCACTGAACTGCTCCACAGTGGATAATAGCCCTTGCAATTGTTCATCACTTTTTGCAAATAGTTTCAGGTCATCCATGTAGAACAAGTGATTAATGGTTTTGTCATAGACTCTATATCCATGTTTTGTTTCATTGAGCATTTTACTTAATGGTATAAGTGCGATGCAGAATAAAAGCGGTGATAAAGAGTCACCCTGAAAAATTCCACAATTAATATTAACTTCTCCAGCTTCCAGTGATTTTGTTTCACTATTCAAAAGAAGTGTCGTTTTCCATGTCTTCATACTGGATGACAAAAACCTCCTGACAACGGGGGATATTTTGAAAATCTCTAAACATTTTTCAATCCAACTGTGTGGCAAACTATCGAATGCTTTTTTATAATCTATCCAAGCAATTGATAGATTTTTGTGTCTATGACAATCTTCCAGTATCATTTTGTTAACCAAAAGCTGATCCTTACAGCCATATGAGCCTCGTTTACACCCTTTCTGCTCAATGGGAAATAGGTCATTTGTTATCAGGTGGTCATATGTGTATTCAGTTAGGACTGATGCTAAAATTTTATACATTGTGGTCAAGCAAGTTATCGGTCTGTAATTTTTGGGATTGTTTGTCTCATCATTCTTCGGAAGCAGGAATGTAATGCCGTTAACTAGCCATGATGGTATCTTTTCTGGCTCCTTAACTATTTCATTGTAAAGTTGGGCTAACAGCTCATGAGACTCTGTGAAGGCATTTATCCAAAAATTTTGTATTTTGTCTTTTCCTGGGGATTTCCATTTGCTGGTTTTTCTTAGAGCCAAGCGCAACTGTTCAACTGTTATGTTTTCCCATATTTGTTCCTCAGGGTGAGCTGTATCTTTCATTTGTCTGTCTATCCATGGGGCATGTATGTTATGAACTTTTTCTTCGGCCCAGATCTTTTCCCATAATTCTTGCACTTCCTCCTTGGGTGGTATTGATTTAGCAGTTATTGTTGACTTACCAATTTTTCTGTAGAAGTTTCTTTGGTTGTTTTTGAACATATTATTGTCCTTATAGAATCTAGATCGTTTTTCAAAGCGCCTCGACACTTTTTGCTTGATTATTTCTATCAGCATGTCTATGTCACTTGTTGATTTTATACTATACTTTCTTTTCAATTTTCTAAGTTTAGTTTGTTTAACATGTTCACCTACTTTATAGTTTGTTAAAATTTCTATGTCAGATCGGAGAAGGTTTATTTGGCGATTGATGTTCTCTTGCCAAGTAGATTTCTTGTGGGAATTCCTTTGTTTTTTCATCTTCACTCCACATAAGTGAGTGATGACTTTAGCCGATGCATAATAGAGATGATTTAAATCAGTAATGTTTAGTTTGTTTGTGATGATAATGTTTTTGAGAATTATGTTAGTCTTGTGTATTATCTTTTGGTTCTGTTTGGAGTTCTGGATCTTAGGGAGGGTGTCTCGTTGCCCCATGTCAGATTCTTTCATTTTCATCCATTCGATCATAATTTCATCCTTCAAGTTGGCAAGTTCATTCTCATTCATTTCTTTATCATTTACGATCTCATTATTTTCATTATTATTATTATTATTATTATTATTCTTTGAGTCTCAGTCATTGATGTTAGTTAACTGGAAAGTTTGTTGAAATGAATATCAAGCCACTACCTGCAGCCTCAGATATTCAGGACGTATCGGAGGGTTCTTGCTGTTCCCAGCAAGCATGCCTTTTGAAGCGTTCCAAAAAGCGTGAAGGGGCCAATTTTCTTTAACCATCCCTGGAAACTTTTTGAGATAGTCCCTAGTGCACCTATGACAATCGGGATCACTTTGACTTCATGGCAGTTCCAAATCCTTTTTACCTCCCACTTTAAGTCCTGGTATCGGTTAACTTTCTCCCTCTCCTTCTCTTGCACTCTCGTGTCGAATGGGCAGGCCACATCCACAATCAGGCACGATCTTTTTTCCTTGTCCAAAACCACCAGGTCAGGTCTATTGTGTTCCAGTTTCTTGTCCGTCTGTATCCTAAAATCCCACAGCACCTTCACCTGATAGTTTTCTATCACCGACTCTGGCTTATGCTCATACCACTTCTCAGAATGTGGTAAATTGTTTACTTTGCATAGGTGCCAGTGGATCACCCTGCCCATCACATCATGTCTCCAGCCCTTATAGTGAGTCTGGGCTAGGTGTTTACACTCGGATACAATGTGAGCTACAGTCTCCTCTCTCTCTCCACAGGTCCTGCACAGTGGGCTAGCCTCCTCCTTGTAAATATGGTGTTTCAACCACTTCGTTTTGAGGGCCTGCTCCTGCGCAGCCATTAACATTCCTTCTGTAGCCTTTTTAAGGTCTCCTCTTTTCAACCAGTTCCATGTCTGTGGATCTCTAAATTCAGTTTTCTCAAAGAAGGTACTATGAAGGGATTTTTCCTGAAGGCTGCTCTTTCTCCTTGTCGTTATTTCCTCCTTGGACATCCCCTGGCCTATTGCTATCAGTCACGTATTTGTGTAGGTTGTTTTTCTCCATCTGAACACAGTTCTCTATGCTGATAAGACCTCTTCCACCTTCAGATCTCCTTAAGTAGAGTCTATCGACATCACTCTTCTTGTGGAATATGCTGTAGATAGTCAATAGCTTCCTAGTCTTCCTATCCATTTCTTTTTGTTCAGCAACATTCCATCTCAGAATTCCCGCACTGTACCTAATAATAGACACAGCTCGGAATTTACTGCACTTATGGCATTCCTACTGTTCAGATGTGACTTTAATACGCTCCTTACTCTCCGAATGTATTCAGTTCTTATCAATTCCTTCATTTTTTTGTTCTTGATGTCATCAGCCTCCAGAACACCCAAATACTTGTATCCTTCTTCAGAGTCA
>OZ024743.1:326476842-326479342 GCA_964016885.1 Eledone cirrhosa | reverse complement strand
CAGCAATTACCCAGTACATTACTGGTACTTTATTTTATCGACCCCGTAAGGATGAAAGGCAAAGTTAACCTCGGCGGGAGGTTATATATATATAATGAAAAATAAAAGTTACGGGCGAAAGAGAGGAATATCCATCGTCAGTTGTCTGCTAGGAATCGTAGGTATTTCTTCGCGTTAGAGACAAGATACCTCAGCCTAGGGTGAAACAATAACTAAAATAAGTTATTGGGATAAAGGGGGGGGGGGGGGAATCATGTAAACAGACACGAAGGGTGAAGCAACGTGAAGAGAGGAAAAATAGTATATGATTTCATTCATATACTTCCATATATATATATATATATATATATATATATATATATATATATATATATATATATATATATATATATATATAGAGAGAGAGAGAGAGAGAGACAGAGACAGAGAGAAAGAGAGAGAGTGAGAGAGAAGTATATGAATGAAAGCATATACTATATGTTTGTATACAATAAACATATGAGAGCCACGCTATCAAAGAAAATATTTTTTCTATATGAAAAAATTATTTTTCTCTCTTTGGTCGTGTGTCACAGATATCTCAGTAACTGTTGAGAATACGAGACAGTCATTTTAAGATTCATTAATCTCTCATCAGTAGCATTCATTCAACCTTTACTGAGAAGAAAATAGACTAGAGCCTATATAGATTTTGCGTATTGAACATTTGTTGGAGATCCTCATTTGCATATAGCAAACAGAAAACATCATCTAGAAAGACTCATTTGCATATAGTGCGAACTTGGCTGGTTATAATTAATTGGCAGAAGGACTAAGAGAGCCGTTAAGCAAAATAAGATTATATAGAAAAGTATATGCTATATGTTTATATACAATAAACATATGAGAGCTTCGCTCTATAAACATATAGTATATGCTTTCGTATGCACCCTTATTTTATTTAACAATATCTTAGTTCTACTGCTAACACACACACACACGCACACACACACACACACACAAACACACACACATATATATATTAGACATGAAAAATGCGCAAGCTCAAAAGAGCCACAGAATGTGATAATAAACCTTCAAAAGTGTGGGACTAGAGTTGTTACTCAAAAATATTGTAATCATTATCTATCGTACACTCTGTGGCATCCTTTATAAAAATATCACAATAAATACATCTATGTTTAATGTAATAACAGCTATAAATAATTACGTAATATTATTATCATATACTCATAGTAACAAAATAATTGTGTTGAAAATTAATATAATGCTTATATGAACGATCAAATCTATAATGATAATTTTATAAATATACTAATATTAAAATAATTGACTGGCTCCAACTCCGGATCCGATACTCCATTATTTCCTAAATTTTGGCTCCGCAGCCCTGTTATTATATTAATTTATTTATTTTATAGTTGTAAATCATATTTTTATATGTTACACTCTAAGAATGAACTAAGTGAAATCGTGTAAAAAGAAAGGCATGGTTGGTTTAAGCTAATGTCCAATATCTCATATTAGATGTTTAGTAATGATTAATACGAAATGCACTTAAACCGAATTCTATATTATAAATTCACTTAATTAATTATTGTGTCGTCTTGAGTTCCTTATGAGTCTCTTTTTTATAAAAGGATGCTACAGATTTTATAAAAAAGAGACTATGAGTGTATGATAATAATATTACGTAATTATTTATAGCTGTTATTACATTAAACATAGATGAATTTATTGTGATATTTTTATAAAGGATGCCACAGCGTGTACGATAGATAATGATTACAATATTTTTGAGTAACAACTCTAGTCCCACACTTTTGAAGGTTTATTATAACATTCTGTGGCTCTTTTGAGCTTGCGCATTTTTCATGTCTAGTTTAATATTTTTTTATGACAACGCTTGTAATAACTCTAGTTAAACATGATATATATTAATAATAAATTATCGTTGTAATGTAATTAGATTATATAATTGTTATTATAAATGATCTTATAAATATTAGTGTAAGATGTTTAAAAATATTTTCAGACTTTTAATATAAACAACAACAAAAAACAATCAATATTAAATCAATATATTATACATAATAGAAAACATAAAATAAATAAATAATATAAAAATAAAATATTTACATACATGGGACATTACAGAACATGAATATACGCTATTTTGAAGTGTTTAAACATTTTTTACAAACAAAAATTTAGAATCGTTTTGTACAAACGATAAATTTAAAAATATTTGTACAAACTTTTACGATAGCCTTTCATCTTATCTATTGACCGCCTAACTCTAACCCTATCGTCAATATATTACATTTGTTTTAAAAATAGTTAATATAAATTTAAAAAAATCATATAATGACGAAATAACAAAAATAAATGAACTAGGAAAACAAACAAAAAAACATGGCGGATGCTTTTGAGCAACACTTGATTGGTTGAAAATTAGCCAATGGCATGTAATCACCACGGCCACGGCCAGACCTTGAAA
>OZ024743.1:326424342-326474342 GCA_964016885.1 Eledone cirrhosa | reverse complement strand
ACTTAATTGTTTAAGCGTCAGTCATACAAAAGTGAGTTACAAACGAAACGAAATTTAATTTCGTTTCGTTATTTGTTTATATATATATATATATATATATATATATATATATATATATATATATATATATATATATATATATATATATATATATATATATAGTCTCTCAAAGTTCTTTCATCACACACATGTGACATCATCAGTGATACTATTATGTTTCCTCCCGTTGTGTCGTAATGTTTAATTATTCTGTCATTTATTTATTTGTTTATTTATTACTGTGTCTGTTTTCGTATGCGTTTGTGTGCATGTTTTCTGTTTTGTGTGTGTTTGTGTGTTCGTGTCTGAGTCTCTGTCTGTTTGCATTCTATCTTTGGACATTAGTGTGTGTTTATTGTTTGTTTATGTGTGGTTGTTTTTATAAGATTTCTTTGAAGGGGAAACCGTAAAAAAACTTTTTAAAATTAAAAATACAAACGAAAGACACAGAACTCCAAGGTCTTCAGCCCTCGAAATGAACTTCTGGCAGTTTCGGCCCTAGAGTAGTTTTCTTGATTTTATATGCTTGAGTGTTACACGTATACTTTTGGAGTGTATACTTTTGCAGGTGTGGGTAACACCAGGCAATGTTACACGGGTAAAATAATTGAAATTTTAATTTTTTTTCAAAATTTCATGGTACTTATAAATTAATGCAACCAAGATTAATTTTAATATTCAAATACAATGACTTGACATATTGCTTTCTTTTCGTGTCGTTCGCCGTCGTGATCTCTGGTGTCTTCGGTCTTCTCACAGCCGCTTTCCTCCGCAAAATTTGTATTCCAGTTGTTTGATCAACGGTGTGGGTATGGTGTGGTGTGCGGTAGCCGGAGGCTGGGGAGTGCTCGACCGGAAGAGTGCTTAACCGGAAGGGTGCTCAACCGGCAGGGCCAGCAGGTCTGCCTCTCTCTAGGGTGGTCAGCGAACGTGGTGGACGTCAGTTTTGGAGCTCCGGTTAACGAGTTGGATTGTACGCACGTGGGAGAGGAGAAACCAGCCATGGGATTAGCGGTGCCAGCGAAAGCGGTAAGTGAAGTAGCTTTTTCTAACCACAAGCTATTTCGGCACTGGAAACTGAGATCTGATTGATCAAAAAAAAAAAAAGAAAAAAGAACTTTCTCGAAAACAAAGCTACTGGAAAAACAGAGAGGAGTCTGTTGTTTTTTATTACTTACCGCAGGACAAAATTAGGATATGGCGACGAGATTACGAATGAGCGGAGAAGTGATTAGAGCATTTACCGGTGAAGGCGATGTTGTCGCTTGGCTGCGAAAAGTCCGGCTGGTCGCAAGCTTACAGAAGATAGAAGATGTGGCTGGCCTCATGGCACTGTACCTCGAGGTGGGTACGTTGGCACTCTTCCTAGAGATGGATGAACATAGCCAAAGGGATGCGCAAAAGATTGAGAGGCGTATGACGGAAGCGTTCGCGGAAGGACTGTTAGCCGCTTTTGCTAAGCTGGCAAGGATTAGATGGAACGGTGAACGCGTTGACATTTTCGCAGCGGAAATACGGCGATTGGCCATGTTGGCTGGATATCAGGTGGAATGCGAACGCACGGTGCGGTTGGCGTTCATAAATGGATTTCCAGACGACATAGCGGTGAAACTGCAGCAAGTCCCGGGTTACAAGGAAATGGAGATGCGTGCACTGGTGGAGCAAGCCCGCATCATAGCAGAAGATGCCAAGAAGAGTGTCGCGGCGATAGCAATGATAGAGGCCCAAGGTAGCCGGCAGCGAAATGGTGAAAGGGAGGCAACTACGGCACGCGGTCGCCCGCGAACGTTTAGAGGTCGCTGTTTTAGGCGCCAGGGCCCGCACATGGCGAGAGACTGTAGAGACTCAAGGCCGGACAAAATATGTTACCGGTGTAAGTGACCAGGCCACATCGCTACTAGCTGCGACCAGGGAAACGATCCAAGGGGAACTACTGCGCCGATAGCTGCCCCTTACGAGTAGAGGCGCTGTCCGTGGTGAAAGTTTTCGTGAGGAGAAAGCCACAGCGAGCCCTCATGGATACGGGCTGTACGACGACACTGGTGACCGCGGGGGTGGCGCAGAGGTGGAGAGGGAAGAGCAGCGTAAGGGCAGTCGACGGTAGGAAAATTGAATGCCGAGGTCGCAACGAGGTGGAGATGGCGGTACGGGGAAAGAAAATAAGGCTTTCTGCCATTGTAGTCGACAAGGTGGTGGATGGGATCAGCTTAGTTATGGGCATGGACGCAATTGGTCGTCTAGGAGGCGTCACAGTGAACAATGTCGGTGTGTCGTTTGGCGGCACCGCATCGGTATACGCTGTGAGTACGCGACAGGAGAACCAGAAGGCCCGCAAGGAGAAATATCCCGTTTACACTGTACAGGACAAAAACTTCAAGGTCGTGTTCGATGGGCAACGATGGGTTGTTGAGTGGTACTGGAAGGGAGAACCACCAACACTGAAGACCAAAGTGGGCTGCTATCAACACATTGAAGGGAGACATTAGGAGCGAGTTCGAGCGAGAGGTAGAGAGATGGATTGAGGAGGGCATACTGATTCCCTGGAAAGAGAAGGTGAAGTGTGGAGTATTGCCGTTAATGGCGGTGGCGCAACCCACAAAGAACAAAGTGTGGCCGAACTGGACGCGGTATTGAGAGGGGTGAACCTCGCCCTGAGTTGGGGACTGCGCACCATCGAGATTCGCACCGACTCGGTTACTGTACTCTGATGGGTGACATCAGTGCTCACCAGTGAGAAGAGAGTGCGAACGAGAGGGGCGGCGGAGATGCTGATAAAACGCCGTCTGGGAACTTTAGGAGAGCTGGCCACCGAGTTCGACCTGAGGCTGAGCGTAGTTTTCGTGCCCTCAGAGAAAAATAGGGCGGACGTTTTAACCAGGGTGAAGAAAGCCTGGATGGAAGAGCCGGAGGATGTAGAAGAGGAGATAGCTGCCGTGTGTCGGCTGACCGAGTCGGATCTGAAAGGGTTGTATGACATGCACCACATGGGAGTGGATAGGACTCTGTTCCTAGCCAGGAGAATCGACTCGGATGTTAACAGACACAGTGTTCAAAGAGTGGTTAGAGGCTGCGTCCGATGTCAGGCCATTGATCCGGCCCCGGGTGTGCACGAAACGGGAAGCCTCCCGGTGGATCGCGACTGGAAGCGATTGGCGGTGGATGTAACACACTACCGACAAGGAACATACATCTCAATGGTCGACTGTGGACCGGGACGGATGGCGATATGGAAGGAGATGAAGACTGGAACGGCCGAGGAAATCACGCGGACGTTGAGAGAGGTGTTCTTGGAGCGGGGCCCTATGGACGAACTGCTGATGGACAACAGCGCAGCGTTCGGCTCGGAGGCGCTGAGGGAGATGCTCGATGGATGGAAGGTGGACCGTTTCTTCAGAGCAGCGTACAGGCCGAGCGGAAATGGAATCGTGGAGCGACACCACAGGACGATCAAAGCAATGGCAGAGCGGGGCCACATCTCTCCAATGGAGGCAGTGTTCTGGTACAACATGTCCCCTCGGGCGGGACAGGTTGAGAAATCGGTCCCACACAGAGCAGTATTCAGATACGAGTGGCGGCACCCGTGTACGCCACCACAACGGCCAGTGGAGAGAGAGAATGCATTCGTGCAGGTGGGCGAAGAAGTCTGGGTTAAGCCCCCAGAGGCACGTTGCACATCTCAATGGGGAAGGGGAACGGTGACGGCCGTAAATTCCCAGAACAATGTGTCCACGGACGGAGTACCACGTCATGGCCTGGATGTCCGTAGAACTACTGTGTCAACGGACTCCGAGGAAGAGGAAACCCAAAGTGCCGCCCCAACACTGCGGAGATCGCAAAGAAGTCGCAAACCACCAACCTGGACAGCAGACTTTCATATGCAGCAGGACGAGGGGGAAATTGATCCTTGAGATCAAGGGGGCGTGTGGGTATGGTGTGGTGTGCGGTGGCCGGAGGCTGGGGAGTGCTCGACCGGAAGAGTGGGATTAGCGGTGCCAGCGAAAGCGGTAAGTGAAGTAGCTTTTTCTAACCACAAGCTATTTCGGCACTGGAAACTGAGATCTGATTGATCAAAAAAAAGAAAAAAGAACTTTCTCGAAAACAAAGCTACTGGAAAAACAGAGAGGAGTCTGTTGTTTTTTATTACTTACCGCAGGACAAAATTAGGATATGGCGACGAGATTACGAATGAGCGGAGAAGCGATTAGAGCATTTACCGGTGAAGGCGATGTTGTCGCTTGGCTGCGAAAAGTCCGGCTGCTCGCAAGCTTACAGAAGATAGAAGATTTGGCTGGCCTCATGGCACTGTACCTCGAGGGGGATACGTTGGCATTCTTCCTAGAGCCATGGGATTAGCGGTGCCAGCGAAAGCGGTAAGTGAAGTAGCTTTTTCTAACCACAAACGGAACAGCCTGCTTGTGAAATGACTGAGCACTCCACGAATACAAACACTCTCATCACATTTTTCAGAAGATTCAGTATGACAATGTGATATGGTTGACCCTTCGAATTACTACCTGAGTGGACTGGGGCAACGTAAAATAAGTGACTTGCTCAAATAAGTAACTTGCTTAAAGATATAACGCTCCACCGGCAATCGAACTTATGACATTATGATCGTGAGACAAACACCCGAACTACTGAACCACGCGACGTCCCCAGAAAATAAAAGATCACTATGCAATAGAGTGACTGCGAATTCCAGACAGATCAAAACAGTTTCTCTTGAACTATTTATTTTCTATGCACGTAAAATAATTTATATAACCTCAAACTGTATTAAAAATAAAATACAATTACAATTATAAATATATGATTTTAGAATGATGAAAGTATTTAAACTATATAAAACCTATACATGGACAATAATATTTACGTACATTCCTACTTAAAATACATCTATGGTTCTTATATATTTGATATATATTTATCCTTATCGAGCCTCGTGAAATAAATACATTTGTTTATATTTTGTTATTGTCTATGCAAAAATATCTGAACACGAATATATATATATATATATATATATATATATATATATATATATATATATATATATATATATATATATTCGTGTTCAGATATTTTTGCATAGACAATAACAAAATATAAACAAATGTATTTATTTCACGAGGCTCGATAAGGATAAATATATATCAAATATATAAGAACCATAGATGTATTTTAAGTAGGAATGTACGTAAATATTATTGTCCATGTATAGGTTTTATATAGTTTAAATACTTTCATCATTCTAAAATCATATATTTATAATTGTAATTGTATTTTATTTTTAATACAGATTAAAGTTTAAGCAAGAATCGCTGTTTTCATCCTTAACGGTATCTTCTGAAACTAAAATAATCAATCTGTGAACGCAGAAGTAAATATTTCGAAAAACGTTACACACTATATATATACATATTATATACACACACACATATAGCGTCATAATGTCGTAATGCAGACAACCAGACATACAGACAGATATTATAAAGGCGCAACGTTATATATATGTATCTATCTAAAAAGAAAGACTAAGAATTATAGAGAGAGATCGCTAAATCGCGTAATGCGGTCCCTAGGGCATTGACAATTTGAAAGTTTGAAAACTATCGGTTGGGTGGTTCTCGAGTTTTAGGGAGTCAGACAGACAGACAGACAGACAGACAGACATTCTCTGTTTTATATATATATATATATATATATATATATATATATATATATATATATATATATATATATATATATATAATAAAATAAATAAGTCAAATATTTAAAATTTGGCTTCGTTTATTACTGCTATATATATTTCGGTGATAGCCATCTTTGGCTGTGACCTCTTCAGGCAGTCTGAATTGGTGTGGTAGAGACGGGGACACATGTTGTTGAGGTGTTTAACTTCGTCAATACTCCGATATGCCCAGTTCCTGATTGGGTTGTTATTTCTCTGAGGAACTGGAATCATATGAATTCGAACAAACGAATTTCAGCGTCAAAGGACACCCTCTCCTCCCATTGGTCAGTTGTGAGAACATTCCTCAGTCAAAAGTCTATAGAAATTCTTTCTGAGGCAAGGCAATCTGTAGTTGTTGTTTTTGTTATTGTTAGGTACAACTGACCTCCTCCCTTATGTTGGTAGTGGTGTTGGTGTTGGGGTCAGCTTAAGTCTCGCTGCTGCTATTTTTAGAAGAATTTGTGTGTGTGTGTGTGTTGGCATCTATCCTGCCACCATTTCTCGTGGTGGTGGTGGTGGTGGGAGGGGGTTGTTTGTGCCAAGCAGATGAAGAAAATAAAAAATTAAAAAAATGAAGAGAAAAATAAAATGAAATGAAAAGGTAAAACCTAAAAAATAAAAGAATAAAATAACGAAATAAAAAAGTAAAATAAAATACAATGAAATAAGATAAAATAAAATAAGAAAATAAATAAACAAAAAAATAATAAAATAGTAAAAGGAATAAGATAATAAAAGAATAAAATAAGATAATCAAATAAAATGCGTTTGAAAGATTTGGAAGATATTGACCGAAGTAGAAAGGCTGTGTCAGAATCAATCTTTACACTATCATCGTGTGGTGCGTTTTAAGAGCAAATGAGGCAAGGGTGGAGTGTAATACCCCAGAACGCGAGTGTTAAAATCCGGAAATGCAGAGGACTACAGTTCCCATTTTGGCATAGAGCTCATATGCGTGTATGACAACTCACATCCTTCCAAGCACACACGCACAGGCACAGGCACAGGCCCAGGTGCATCCCCTAAGCACCCCCCCACACACACATACACACTCGTACACACCCACACACCCACATGCACACTCACACCCACCCATCCTAACACACACATGTAAGTATCTGTGCATGTACAATCTTAAATAACAGTATCTATGTATGGACATATGCATAAGTATGTGTTGTCACAGGAGTCGATCGAGGCAGGTGTATGGTGGGGCTGCTGTCATTATAGCTAGAGGGAAGTTCCCATCGCAATGTTTTGTTATTGTCCATATAGCTTGAGGAAGGTCCCGGCACTGAGGTCTCTGCACGTCCCGGAGGGGTCCCTATAGCTTGAGGGGAGTTCCCAACCTAATGTGTTGTTACTGTCCATATAGCTTGAGGGAGGTCCAGGCCCTGAGGTGTCTACATGTTCTGGAGAAGTCCCTATAGCTTTAGGGAAGTTCACATCCCAGTGTGTTGTTACTGTCCATATAGCTTGAGGAAGGTCCCGGCCCTGAGGTGTCTGCATGTCCCGAAGAAGTCAGTCCTGAGGTTTATCAGGCTGCTTCCACGTCTTAGTATCTCGAGGGTCTCGATCAGACATAGTTTGCAGATGCCAGATCCTCCTTTATCAGGTGGTACTTTCCTGATTATGGACCAGGCCAGAGAGTACGGGGTCCTGTCCAGCTTGAGCTTCCAGATCAGTTCGGAAAGAGCCGTACTTTTTCTTTTGTCCTACCTATTGAAGGAATGGCGATGGTTATACCATCGGTCTTTAAAGCTCGTTGATGTGGCTCCTATGTAAAGGTGCTCAGAGTTGGGTTTTTTTTACTCTACATCCGTATATTAGGTTCTTCCTAAGGCATTCATTACTAAGGGGGCATAATTCGGGGTTTCTGCAGTTGCAGGAGGTGGTCGACCTCCGCGTGCTTACTGTGGGGTTCCCGTTACGTGTTATATGGTGGTCTTCCCCCGGGCCCGGTGGGGTGTCACTGGGTCTGTTTGGGTTTCCAGGGTGGGGACTGGGTCCACCCTTCTTTCCTTCCACATGGTTCTGCTGGGTGCTTATATTGCCAGCTTCTGGTTGTGTGTGGTTTTTAAGTCTACTCCTGTTGATGCTAGCTATGTGTTGGGCCACATTTCTCGTGGTAGAATACGAGAGCTTCACAGTGTGTCTGTTCAAGATCTTGTGGTATCTATGGTCCCTCGGGAAGCATTTATCAAGTGCTCTAAAGAATGAGCGGGCCAAGCTGTTCTTTAGGGCCGCTGAGTAGAGTGGGTTGTACCACGTGATTTTTCTGCGTCTACTCCTATGTGGGTGGGTTGAGCGTGCCGTGGGCTGTTGGGGAGTTGTTGGGTTGCTAGTGGTTCCCGCATTGTTTCTTCCCCTTTGGGCGCTATGTGTTTTGCTACCTTCACGGCCCGAATCTGTGGGGTGGTTGTTGCTCGCGCTGGGAGCTCTACAATGGGATGGTCCCCCGTCACCCCCTCCACGTGTCTTGCGGTTGGGGCGTCGGGCCCGGGGTGGTTAGTATCACCCCTGAGACCGCTACTCGTATTGGATTTCCTCCCATGGTTATGCGTACACGTCCCCCTCGCTCATGTGGTGGTGTCGGGCTCATGGTGCTTAGTTGTTTGGTGCTCATGGTGCTGCCTGTCTTGTTAGGATTCGCCCCCTCCCGGACACCGTCGGTGAGGGTGTCCGTTGGGCCATCCCCATCCCGGCGTTTCGGATTATATGATATATTTTGGCCGCCTTATTTAGAGCTGCGTTGTAATATTCTGCGTTGCTATCGAAGATTTCCTTATTTGCGGACAGGCTGGAGATCCTGTCCGAGACACTCTTCACCAAGGCCTTAGTTATGGATCTAGGGTGGTTTGACTTGGCGTTAACATACACAAGTTTCTCGTTAGGCTTGTGGTAGGGGTAGTATATATATATATATATATATAACGAAGGAAATGTGGTAAGGAACCAGATGGACCATAACGCACCAAAGTACTCAATACGTAGGGTAGTAGAGTGGGTAATAGGAACGAGTAGGACCCCGACGGCTGAGCTCAAGCCGTTTCGACGGCTAATTCGACGGCTAATTCTGGGTCCAGAATTAGCCGTCGAAACGGCTTGAGCTCAGCCGTCGGGATCCTACTCGTTCCTATATATATATATATATATATATATATATATATATATATATATATATATATATATATATATATATATATATATATATATATATATATATATAAGTTAAAACAGAAAACAAAAACAATAACGAAGCAGGGGTACCCGGCGTTGCCCGGAATAACTCTCAATGGAGTAGTCGTTCAAATGAACCGAAAGACTTCCGTTAAACAAGACTATAGAAGTAACTATTTATAGTTGGTGGCCCTGAAGAGGAACTTTTAATGTTCACTTTGCAATAACTCAGCGGCGGTGTTGCGAGCAAAGATGAATCTGATGGTAACAATTTAAATTTGGTGGCCCTGAAGAGGGCCTTGGATCGTTCACTCTTAAAAGTCCCAGCGGCAGAGCTGTCAGCAAAGACGATTCCGATTAGAGGTGGTGGCCCTTAAGAAGTCCTTCACACCACTTTGGTGTGTCGTATTTGCTTTGCTTGTTATTTGAGATTGTAACCTAGAAAGCATGTCACAGTCGATGGCCATAAAAACGGCCTTGGCAAGATCACGCTGGAATGTCAAAAGAAATGTGTAAATAAGATGTAGGGAAAAGTAGATTAATTAGGTTAAAACTAGTGAACATCGCTAGCAAAGCGTAATAGCAACATATAAATGCGAAAAACGGAGAAATTGTACATTTATAACGTATAGCAAAAGCAACCTCAGATGCGTACGTTGTATTGTCAAAAGGACAAAAATAGCACACGGATACAGCAAATGTAAGCACTTATACAAAATAAAAAACAGCGATTACTTGTTGGCGGATGGGGTGCCTAAAAAACTTCCTTATAGACTATATTTTGGGTTTTCTCGCGAGTTGCAAAAGCAAATAGGTTATGCCGGCTCCCCACTCGGGAGCAGCCAACATATAGTTGACCATGGGAGAAGCACGGTTCTTCTAAATTGAGCCCTACGACCGTCAGCGTCTGACTCTGTGATTTGTTAATCGACATGGCGAAACTGAGCCGGAGAGGGAATTGCAGCCTTCTGAATGTGAAAGGAATGTCTTTACCGGATGGAATGAGAGGTATCCTTGGTATGAAGACAGTATCCCCCTTACCACATCCTGTAAGTATTGTTGCCTCAATAACATGAGGCATAGCCTTTTGGACGACCAGATGCGTGCCGGTGGAAAGCCTTCGGGGTTCCAAATTCTTGAGGAGCATAACAGGGGCACCTTTCATAAGTCGCAGTAAGTGTGGTGGCAATCCGGGTGAGTCTAGGGAGTTAAAAAATTCTGTGGGGGTAATTAACGACTTCGTCCGGATCAGCCATAGAGTCAAGGGACTTGTAGACATGCAGGTTTCCAGGCAAGCACAGCATGAGCTGTTCATTGATGTTTCCAACTATGTGGTTTTTCGAAGCCAATATTGCGCGTACACACAACCACTCTTGATTTGTGTAGTTCTCCTCAAGATTAGGAAAAACAGACTCCGTAACTCAGCAATTGACTTAACGCATCTGCAAATCCCTGTGAGGTCCGCTGCACCATCTCCGTGGAGTGGGACTTTGTCATCTCCCAACAACAAAATGGCAGCAGAAAAACCCGCTGATGTCTCATCACCTTGTAGTTGTGCTCTCATGTTTGTTGTAAGCGTCAGCTTTCTTACATAATGCCAAAGTGGGGAGGCCTTAAGGCATGCACCAACCTCATCAGCCCGCGTACCTTTTGGGATTACAGGCAGAGTTTGTCGGAAGTCTCCAGATAACAGGAAAGTGACACCTCCCATTGGTTCTTGACAGTCCCTGATGTCTCTGAGTGACCGGTCTAATGCCTTGAAAGCCGCCTTGTGGGCCATTGTGCATTCGTCCCAAACAATTAGTAGGCAGCGCTTTAACACCAGTGCTTTTCCGGAAGGCTTGCTGATTTTGCACATGGGTGTCTCAGATGATGCCACGTTGAGAGGAAGACTAAAGGCAGAATGGGCCGTCCTGCCAGCAGGCAGAAAAGTTGCTGTAATGCCGGAAGAAGCCACGGCCAATGCGATGTTTCCGTGTTGCCTCACTGCAGCGAGTAAAAGTTTGATTACAAATGTTTTGCCCGTGCCTCCAGGTGTGTCCATGAAAAATATACCCCCTCCCCGATTGCGGATGGAATCAACGACAATGTTATAGGCTGGTGTTTGATCCATTAGAAGTTTTGGTTCATTTTCTTCAACATACCTTTTGAGTTGGTCGACATCATATGGCGTTTCACGTATAATGTCGTTGGGAATGTCAGATGGCGCATCTCGAAGTGTTTGCGGAAGCCCATATTTCTCCAAGACATCTCCGCCGATTGAAGCCACTCTGTCTTCAATATCGATCAGAGCTCTGTTATATATAGCGTCTGAAAAGCCGACATCTAAGTTTTGAGATTGCAATTGAGCGAGACGCCTATATTCGTCTGCGAAATCATCTTTAAACTTTTGCCATAAAGAGTAAGGATCGCTCAATTCACAGACGTGCAAGAGGATAGAAAAAAGAGCCCTTAGACTATGGGATGATTGTGAGATGGCAGCTTCTGTCAAGGTTGCATCGCATTGTGCGTCATCTTCTAAAAGTCCACGCCTCGAGCAGGCTTCCCTGTACGTTCTGCAGGCGTATCCATCGACGGTTCTCAGATGAGTGAAGCTGGTCGGCCCTCTTACCACATTAAGCAGAAGTCGCAGGTAGAAGCATTCGTGTTGGGTAGGGTGGACCGTATAAACTCGCCCAAGGCAATTGTCGAATTTGATGCCTGGATGTCCAACCACTTCTTGCCCTACCTTCCGTCGTAGCCATTTTGTCCGGTACCATGTATAGTAAGACGGTATTTCAGAATACAGCAAAGTTCGAGCGAAGTCGTCGTGTTGACAAAGTTTGAAAAACGCGGTGAGTGTAGTTTCTTTTGGTGAGCTCGCTAGCTGAGCAGCTGTTGCATCGTTGCATCGTTGCATCGTTGAAAAACACCCGTTGACCGTTTTCAAGGTTAACGGCAAGTTGTTTAATGACGGGGTGTCGTTGGTGCAGTGGGAAGCCAAAAGGCTTCATTGCTGCTAATGTATCGGCCTGCTTGGTAGTCAGATACTTCGTCTCTACTGTTTTCATAGCGAAGACCAAAGACGGCAGCATCCGATCCCTTGTTTACGTACTTACAAACGTATTTAATTGATTTTACTGAGTTGCAAAATTCGACGTTTATATGGGCGTTGAACGCTTTCAAGAGGAGGGAGGGAAATATGGCACTATCCAGCTGTTGTCGATTTCGCGTTCGCCAACTTTTGCTGTGAACCCACCGTCTTCAGGTCTCCTGCGCCTATACAAAGGATATCCGTCCTCGCCAGTCTGTGTTTCCTGCAAAAATAACCTGGGATATCGTTTTGTACACTTTCCGTCGTGTATGCACGGGGATTTCATATTGAGTCCATGTCCGCAAGTAACATGGACCATGTTTGATGTGATTATAGAAAAGAGGTCCTTGTCAATCGACGGATCAGGTAGTTCGGCAGAAATGAATTTGTCGATGTAGTTTCACTCGCCGGGGCTTACTGCCCACTTGCTTCAAAAGTTATCAAGTACTAATACAGTGTTAATGCGAACTTCAATAGATAAGTCGAAGGGGCTTGCTTCAATAGATAAGTCAAAGGTCCCCTTGATAAGTTCAACTAAAAGTTCATGTGTTCACCTTCCTTTATAAGCCATGGGTAACCAATACGTCTCGCTTCGTGAAAACCAAACACCAACTCAAGCAGTTATGACGTTTTGTTGCATTGATGATATCAACTTCAACATTCATCAAGTCGGTTTCCTTCCCCCAAGGGGTCCCCCTACCTGAATTTCTGCGCAAGTGCATGCCTGAAAATTTATTTGTAGACCATAAGCAAACAAAAGATTCATTTTGGTGAAGATGGGAGGCAAACTGCAGGAATTATGGGGCCTTTATGCAGTAGTACTGCTGACTCCAAGCGAGAGGATTAAGGGGGACCCCACAATCGATGTACGGAAAAATAAAATAGCCTACGACGCGTAATAGGACTTCAGAAACCTATGTATGAAATTTGGTGCAAATCGGTTGTAAAATATAGAAATGCATGCGGTTACACAGACAAACAGACAGACATCTTCTGTTTTATATATATAGATTTAAACCATAGGTAAATGACAAGATATGATGTCTATTCACAAAAGTTTTGAATTGATATTTGGAAAAAAATTATTTACAAGAAACAAAATAAGAATAAGATTTAATAATGTAATTTTAATTTGATATATTACAAAAAAATAATGTTTTCCAATTTTTCATGTTTTACATTTTACATTGAGTAATATTGAAATGCAGAGTTTTTCTCCATAAATTATATCACTGATTTAAAATCAATCATCATTTTCTTACAAAAAAAATGTGTGCAACGCAGCAAGGTGCGGGTAATTCGGCTAGTGTATATATATATTTCTATGTATATATTTCTATGTATATTTTATATATTTTTTCATACACTAACCTCATACCATTCCCATCACCTCATTGATTCCATATAGCTCATGTCCCCTTTAACGATGTCTAAACAGGACATCCTACACCCTACCACTTGTAAAACACCGCATTCTTTCATCTCTTTCATCAGCCCTACCACAACCGCACCACACACAGCACCCCAGCCTCATTACGTACACGCCGACATGTCTAGAGCAAGCCAAAACACCTCTCAACTCACACCAACCTTTGCTCCCCACTGCTACGCTCCCCCCTATCATACAGGCCAAAACATTCCTCATAATTAGTTAGACTTGTTTATATGCCATGTATACTACAGCCTCTGTTGATTCCAGAGTCCGGCCACATCGATACAGATCGAGCCTTGAGCTGATCAATATCGAAACGTGCGTCACCAAATCAATAAACGCAATGAAGTAGTAACCATTCGTCCTTGTATTATTATATTACACTCTGCCTAGCTCTACACTCCACTACTGACGTGAACCTAAACATCGAGTGCTCACCTGGGTAAACCTACAGTAACTTCACGTTACACTCCCTGGGGATATATCTATATCTCTCTCTATATATATTGAATTCATTTTGAATATACAGTGGGACCTCATTTCTCAGTTCACGAACGGTGTCTCGAGTAAGGAACATGTAAGCCAGCAACAACGGTTGGCAACAAACTTGGAGTATCGGATTTTCACACACAGTCTCTCGGCTTGAGGTTGCTTGAACTCTGCTCTGAACTCAACTTAACCATCTACAACACTCATCAGAAGCTCAAATATAAAGCTAACTGGTATCATCCAAGATCCAAGCATGGACATATCATTGATTTCACCATCACTCGTAAACGAGATCTAAGTGATGTGTGTACAGTGCACTGACCACAAATTAGTGCGAGGAAAGTTCAAGATGAGTATCTGCAAAAGAATTTGTATGAATGGAGTGAAAGCACCGAAACGCATTGATGTCATCAAACTGAGGCAAGCAGATGTGAGTGCAACCATATCTGAAAGACTTGATGGTCTTGATTTTGATGGCAAACTTTAGAGATCAATTTACTCAGTGGGAGCTGAGGTACTTGGCTTCAGAACAAAGAAACACCAGGCCTGGTTCGATGACAACACTCCTAATATCAACCAGCTAATGAAAACCAAGCACACTCTATGAAAAGCTCCTGAATCAGAATCCCGTGGCACAACCAGCTTTCAGGAAAGCCTACAAAGATCACAAGGCAACACTGCAACGCGAACTGCAAATGAGTGGTGAAGTAATATTTCTTCGAAAATCCAACAGGCTTTTAACACCAAAGATTGGAAGTCATTTTACTCATTGATACGCCAAGTCTTCGGCCCACCAACATCCTCAGTAACTCCTCTGAGATCTATAGACGATGCCATTATCATCATCAAAGAGCCATCAAAAATCCTTCAGCGTTGGGTGGGTGGGTGGGTGGGGGGGGGGGGACATGTTACTGACCTGCAGTCAATTTTGGAGTGATAGAGGACATTCCTCAATACGAAACAGTGCACCGTATGGATCGACTTCCTTCTGCTGATGAAATAAAGCTGGCAGTCAAGCAGGTTAACTCTGGCAAGGCACCAGGTCCAGATGGTATCCCAGTCAAACTGCTGAAAGTCGGTAGTGATAATGTAACGGAAACAATAAACAACTTGATCACTGATTGCTGGAATGGGACCTCGGTTCCGCAGGACTGGATCAACGGTATTCTGTTATCATATACAAAGGCAAAGGTGAAAAATCGATATGTGGAAACTACCGCGGCATCACTTTGTTGGAAGCTGTTGGCAAGGTTCTCGCAAGACATTTTCTCAACAGACTGGAGGAGGATATCTGTCCTACAGCTATCCGAGAATCACAGAGTGGTTTTAGAAGAGGAAGGGGAACAGTTGACATGATTTTCTCTGTAAGACAAATACAAGAAAAATTCATTGAGCAGTGTGTTCCTCTATAACAAGTCTTTGTCGACCTAACGAAGGCTTTGACACAGTTAACAGAGATGCACTCTGGATAACACTTGGAAAAGTAGGATGTCCACTCAAGTTTGTGTGTATACTAAATCAGCTGCTCAGAAATATGAAAGCTCAAGTTACTTTCAATGGCCAACTATCTGGGAAAATCCCAGTTGACAACGGGGCTTTTCTCCATCACTTTGCTGCCTTGCTCACACATGCTTTCCATGATTATGACAGAGGTATTCTCTTACGGTTCAGAACCACTGGAAAGGTTTACAACTTAAGAAGGTTTAATGCCAAGACAAAAACATTTCAAGCTTTGATCAGAGACCTTCTTTACGCCGATGACGCTGACTTCCTAGCACACATAGAAGCTGACATGCAACATTATGGACCGTTTCTCATCATCGCGTACAGCATTTGGGCTCACAATCAGCCTTAAAAAAAAAACAAAGTAATGTTTATCGCTGCTCCTGGAGAACCATATACTGAACCCAATATCATGGTTGATGGAACCAGATTGGGAATAGTAGATAAATTTGTCTACTTGGGTAGCGCACTCTCAAATGATGGCTCCTTGGATGCTGAAATAGATCTGCGCATCCAGAAAGCATCTGTTGCCTTCGGAAAATTGGAAAAGAGAGTTTGGGCAAATCACAACATTTTCAACAATACCAAGGTGTGTGTATAGATCATGTGTTCTGTCTACTCCTTTATATTCCGTCGAAACCTGGACGCTATTCCGCAAACACACCAAATTGCTTGAGCGTTTTCAGCAGAAATGTTTAAAGCGCATATTCAACATCAAGTGGCAAGACAGAACTCCTGACATCCATGTCCTTATCAAAGCAGAATGTCCAAGTATTGAGTCCCAAGTAACATCTCAAATGCGATGGACTGGACATATCGAAGCAACTGTTTTACGGTGAGCTTCATTTTGGAAAAAGGCCTTAACACAAACCGAAAATGAGGTTCAGGGACAGCATCAAGAACAACCTCAAAGAGCTGGGGCATTTTATATAGACAACTGGGAGGAAATAGCTCTAAATAGGGCTGAGTGGAGAAAGCGCATAAAGGGCAGTTGCAAAACTTTGAGGAATGTCCTCTGGAATATAAACACCTGACGCGTCAGCTCCGGAAGCTCTGTGTTCAGTCTTGATGAGGTCATCAGTAGTTGGACATGCAATTTCTGTTGGCGTGTACTCCTCTCAAAGGCTGGTTATGTTAATCACCTGAAGTCACATGAAAGGATAACCATCCGCAACACCACTCAACAAAGACCTGGTGAAACAACGTGTGTGATATGCAACAAAGTGTGTAGAACTAGTTCCGGACTGAAAAAACACATGGTAATTCATAAAGTGTCCCACAGGGTGAACCCCAGCGGTCTTATGGAAAGCACAAGTCTCTTCTGTCACCTGTGTCGTAAACCATGCAGATCTATAACTGGCCTACAAAGTCATCACATAAGTCATGGACACAGATAGAATGACAACGAAGAATCAATAAGAGACGGCAATCGTCTATGAAGACGCTGCAATCCTCATATATATATATATATATACACATACACACACACACGCACGCACACACACACACACACATACACACACACACACACACACACACACACACACACACACACACACACACACACACACACACACACACACACACACACACACACACACACACACACACACACACACACACACATATATATATATATATATTATTAGAAATGTAAGCTATCGCCGTATTTTGACTAAAGAAATTAAAGAAATTATTTAGCCTGATAGTGGGGTTAAGAACCCTCGGAGAAATGGAAAAAGATGAGTATTGACGTACATGTACGTCAATACTCATCTTTTTCCATACTGTTTCCAATGCTGTTTCGAAAATATTCTTACATACATATATATATATATATATATATATATATATATATATATATATATATATATGTGTGTGTGTGTGTGTGTGTGTGTGTGTGTGTGTGTGTGTGTGTGTGTGGCGGGGTGGGTGGGTGATAACAATAAATCGTTAAAGGTAATCCGATAAAAGTCTGTGAAAACTATTTATCATGGACAGTTTAAGCGTACAGTACAGCGTGACTGAACAAGAGGTTTACTTCGGTGACGATTTTATGATTTCGCTTGTGTTTCTATGTAAATATATCTTGGAGTAATAAAAGAGTGAAGAATAAGATAGTTGACAGTACAAAATAAGGATATTTATTTTCAGTCTTACAATTGTTTCAATGATAGAAATGTCTATAAATTGCTAAATACTGGGGAGAAAGTATAACTCAATTTACAATACATCTAAATGCAATCATTTCATCGGAGACAAATAAGAAATATAAAATATATGAGTAACGGTAAACTTGAAAATTCAAATTACTACATCAATAATATTATTAATGATAAATAAATAAATAAATAAACAAATAAAGGAAGGGGAACAGATGGAATCTGACATCTATCCTCTAACCATGAAATTTTTAATGAACCATGAAATTTTTAATGAACACGCTAGCTACTACAACTTAACTTTACTTAAGGCAGGCCATAAAGAACGACTCAAATACATACCTGATACAAAAAATAACAACACACTTAATCTTAACGATACTTCCCACAACCATAGAATCAACAAACCTAGGTCTAGACGCATAAATAGGCAGCATATACCTAATTTAAATATACGAAATGCTAATACTAATACCACTAGCGGGCATAGAAGATACAGAAATAGAAACTACTTATGGTTTAATCCAATGTTTAACTCCTCTATTAAAACTAAGCTTCCTCTCACTTTCTTTAAATTAGTTGACAAACACTTCCCTAAAACACATAAATATCATAAAATATTTAATAGAAAAACTATCAAACTATCATACTCCACTGCTAACAACATAGAATCGCACATTCACAAAATTAACTACATAAGAATTCATAATCAAAGCTGCCCCCTTAAGTTCCATATCACCAAATACAGAACACACACATATTACATCATCACAACCAAATACACGACAAAGAACACCACCGCAATACACCAACAAACCTAATTCGCAACCCATACATAACAATCTTCAAAATCATATAGTAGAACCGGCGCATAGGAAAACATTTCTATGCAATTGCCACTTACCTGACAATTGCCCTCTACTAAACAGATGCCTTGAAAAAAACGTAGTATACCTGTGTACTATCAACTCAGGTAGCTTGGCATGGTATTACATTGGTTCCACAGCTGGTGTTTTCAAAAAACGGTGGTATGTGCACAGACATTCTATGATTAATAATAATCTATCAAATACAACAACTCTTGCCAGTAAAATATGGCAACTCAAGAATGCAAGCACTAAAAATGAGATCAGATGGAAAATATTGTCAACCGCTAAGGCCTATCAAACTGGTATGTCCCATTGTAGGCTCTGTAATATGGAGCTCTTCCAAATTCTTAATTTTAGTAAAACCCTTCTTAACAGCAAAATTGAGCGAACAATCTTTTGCCGGCATAAATCAGCAACTAAATTCCTGAACTTTAGACCAGCTTAACTCCATTTTCTATTCCTTATTCCTTTTTATACTTTTAGCACCTATTACGATATCAAATTATTACAAACTTCATATCTACGTAAGAATAACCTAAAAACATTTGTATTAACATCATTATTTTTATTTTTATCTGTATTTACATCATTTATTATCTTATATTTATACACCTCCCACCATTTGTCTTTGTATTTCTCCACTTAAGCATATTTCATCTCGATTATTTTACCCTATAGTATAATACATCTCAAACTAGCTATTTTACGTAATAATTGTTTCTACGTTAGGAAAAAGGCCAGCAATTACCCAGTGCATTACTGGTACTTTATTTTATCGACCCCGTAAGGATAAAAGGCAAAGTTAACCTTGGCGGGATTTGAACTCATAATGGTAAGGGCCGTAACTCTATACGTCAAAGCATGGCGTCCGACCCTCTATCAATACTGCCAATCCACCGCCCTTTTACGTAATAATGTTTATTCGTCCGTCTATTTATTTTATTTTCTCTCTTCTTCATATTCCCATATTCATGATTAATTTCTATCCCCCTCCGCTTCCTCATCTCTCTTAATTTTCCTCTATTTCCTTCTCATCTTCCTTACTTATCCTTCCTCTCTGCCTATGCTATATCTCCCCTCTCTCTTCTATATATATCTTTATTATTATTATTAATATTATATTTATTTATTTTGATGTGATAGTTTGATTTCGTAAATTTTTCCGGTTATATTTTTAATTATATCTTCGTTCCTTCTTTCGTCATTTTCTTTCTTTCTTTCTCATTTCCATCTGTTCCCCTTCCTTTATTTGTTTATTTATTTATTTATTTATTTATCATTAATAATATTATTGATGTAGTAATTTGAATTTTCAAGTTTACCGTTGCGCATATATTTTATATTTCTTATTTGTCCCCGATGAAATGATTGAATTTAGATGTATTGTAAATTGAGTTATACTTTCTCCAGTATTTAGCAATTTATAGACGATGAACGAATTGATGAACGAATAAATATTCTAAAGAGATTACCCAATGGTGATTGCCTAAACACGAGAAATTCTTCACACGTTGTCCACATGTCTGGAAACACCTCTACAAAGCTCCAGATTGAATTACAACAACATCCTAATTTTCTTATCAACTAGAAACTTTCGGACTTGCGCAGTTATCTCCCTTACACCTCTCGCACGCAATTTAGTATTGCCTGTGTGAAGTGATCGTTTCTGCGCATGCTCGTTCGTACGGTTGTCCTTCCTGTTCCGTATAACCTTGTCCAATACGAGCTGAGGATCCGCTAAGGTGAAACAATTGTTCTCAGTATGGTGAACTAACTGTTGTGGCACCACTTCTCTCTCTCTCTCTCTCTCTCTCTCTCTCTCTCTCTCTCTCTCTCTCTCTCTCTCTCTCTCTCTATATATATATATATATATATATATATATATATATATATATATATATATATATATATATATATATATATATATATATATAATATTAAAATATAAGTATTAATAAAATAGATGTTCTTTTGATCAATTACATTTTATTATATATATTTCGGATGTACAACAGTACGTCCTCAGCAGACAAAATATAATGATACATGACATACGCTGAGATGTTAAATGGTTAAGATTTAATCAAGATAGTGATTAACCCGATAGAAAATTTTACTTATATCATATCTATGTGAAAGTGCGAAAACGTAATAAATTCATTAGAGAATGTGTGAGTAAGAAAAAACGTTGCATACTGTAAGTGTTCTAAAATTTTAAAGTGTATGATACTACAATATATCTAGGAAAACGTCTCATGAATCATAACAGCCAGTGATAGCCACTGGAAAAATATTTATAAGGAGGGGAAAATAAAGTGGGGGGGGGGGGGGTCGAAAGTTAAACGGTTAGATTTGAAAATATTTAATTTATAATATTAAGGTGAAGACTCCAGATTTCAGGATTATTTGCTAGTTATTTATATATTATTTATATAAATTTGATAAGCGTGTTATCATTTCTAAACTTCTGAATTGTGAGAATAACATTTAAAGGATTTAGCTGTCACATAAAAAATGAAATATTATACTGTTGATTATTTACCTAAATCTAAACTTTAACAAATATACCAACATATTAGGTATGTAAAGCTTTTGAAGTACTCATTGTTATAAATATTTAAATAACTATTATGTATATAGGTATATATTAATGAGCCAGTTTAAGGTAAATAATACCGACGAAGATAAAGATAAAATAATATGTTAAGGATAAATATATACATATGTATAATTGGGTGTAAATGTACTAATTATTCTTCAACCAAGATATCAACATATTATTAGATATAGGGATGTATATATATAGATATAAATTAGGTATTATTAGTGTAGTATACTTTAGGTAAATGACAACAGTTATACTCTTATCAACGTGTTACATTTAAATATATATATATACATACATATAAGAATGAGTGCATGTATAATATAGAGTTCAAAATAATGTCTATAATAATTTTTAGTTTGGATATTTTCTCTATATTTGAATCATATATATAGAAATGTGGTAGGTATATTTTAAAATATTTAAAAATATATAAAATACAATATATAACTAGATATATATTATAATACATTATATTATAAATAAATAAATAAAAGAGCGAAAGTACAGCGAAAAATTCACATTTATATATAAGTTTGAATCCGTCTCACAATTTAGATTTTATAGTGCAGTAAGTATATTTAAAAGAAATATATGCTATATTATACTATAAATAATAGATCAAAAACTCATTAAAAATTTGGAGTTATAGATAAGTTTCATACACATTTTTGGATTGGGTATTAAACTAAAATTTAAAAGAGATCACAAATGTATTAAAAATTCACAGTTAAATAAATTCCATAATATGTAAGGATTAGGTATTGTACTAATTTATAGATAGAAATAATGAGTTAAAGAAATGATAGTGTTGATCAAAGTTAACAAATAATGTTGTGTGTATCAATGTTTAGGCATGCTAATTGAAATATTGTCATTCATTCTAACGTTGTTTTTTCTATGGATAGTTATAAAATAAAGCAATATTAAAGGCCATTGATGTTTTTTACTGTTGATTATATATTCCTGGTAACCGAGTTGTTATTGGTTCTTTCTTTCTCGTTTTATGTGAGGCTAAAAAGAGTGGACGTAGCTTTATGGAGGCAATTAGAGAATAATTAACTATTTTTGTTAATTAGGGTCTCATAATTATTAATAATCAACAGGGTCTCCATTGACATAATCATTGACATAATCATTGACATAATCATTGAATATTGTTTAACAATTTAATATATATATATATATATATATATATATATATATATATATATATATATATATATAAGAAAGTGAAGGCGTGTGGCTGAGTGGTTAGAGAATTGGATTCACAATCTTGAGGTTGTGAGTTCGATTCGTGGACCGGGCGATGCGTTATGTCCTTGGGCAAGACACTTTATTTCACGTTGTGCCTTCTACCTAGAGTTGCGACCGATAGATAGTACTAGCATCTGGAAAGACCGACGGAAACATTGTTTCCTCGGTCCGATTTGACGAAATTCGATCGATCCTTATATATAAGAAAAATGGAGTGCTGCGTGGTTGCATATGGGTTACATATGAATAAAATTAGTCCTTCATCAGTGATCTTCCAACTTTCATTGGTATTTCATCGCTTTAAAAATCATATACCTAAAGTTATTGGGACAAGTAAAATAGAGTGAAACGAGCGAGACATGTAAACAAACAACGATGATATTGCAACGGAAATATAGGAAGAGACAAGTACATGATATCTGTAAGATTAAGCTTGGTGAATATATATATACATATATATACACACACACACACACACATATATATATATATATATATATATATATATATATATATATATATATATATATATATATATATATATATGTGTGTGTGTGTGTGTGTGTATATGCATATATGTATATATATGTATATACACTGTTCAAGAGTAACCAATGTTAAAGAGAGAGATGGAGATATTAGTGGAAATATGAGAGAAGAGATTGGTGAGTTAGTTAGAAGCCAAAGCGTAAAGGCATGTGGTCAATGTGCAATATGCAGTAGAAAGCAGCTAGGTGGCTGGGTTCATGCAGAATGTATATATATATATATATATATGTATATATGTATATATGTATATATGTTAGTTTCAGAAGATCCCGTTAAGGGTGAAAGCAGCGATTCTTTGCTTAAACTTTAATCTGTTATTTTAATAAATATATATATATATATATATATATATTAGAAAATGAGGGTTTTTTTCCAGAATGAATAAAAAACGAGGTGTCCTACACGAGAGAAAGTATAAGGAAAAAAGATGCGAGAAAAACCACAAAGCTTCCATCTCAACTCTACTTTTGACTAAAATAAGTAAAAGATTAAAATTATTGAAATCAATGAAAATATCAACAAAAAACTGCAACACTGTTTGGTGTAAATCGTAATTCCAAGAAATTAGTTTTTTTGTGTGAAGGGCGGTGGATTGGCTGTATCGTTAGAGCGTCGGACATTATGCTTTGCGGCATATTGTTACGGCCCTTTACATCTTGAATTCAATTCTCGCCGAGGTTAGTTTACGAGGTAACGTACTGGGGTCGATTTAATTGACATTCCCCCCACTCCACCCCATCCCGAAAATTGTTGACCTTGTGTCTAAATCAGAAACCATTATTAGATAAGATCAAGATTTTAGTTTTTGTATTTCTTTTATAAAAAATTATTCTAGTGAAAAAATAATTTAAAAAAAAACGACAAAACAATTAAGCGGAGAATTAAATCAGAGAAACTGTTTATTGAGAATTTAAAAATGAATAAAAATCCTAATGAAAACCATACGCCTGACCGGTTTATAAATGAAAGCTTTATTCTCTTAATCGTTGTATGATAAATATGATATATATTATGGCCGAAGATGTGCACTGAGGTAATGAATTTGGTGTGTCGTAGTTTTAATGACAAAATTTTGTTTCGTCCAAACAACATTCTTAACAAAACGGAATATACGAGGGGGTGCTGAAAAGGTCCTAGCTTTGGGTAAAAGAAAATACAGCAGGATCAGTTAATAGAAAATACTGGTGGATCAGTTAAAAGAAAATACTGGAGGATCAATTAATAGAAAATACTGGAGGATCAGTTAAAAGAAAATACTGGAGGATCAATTAAAAGAAAATACTGGAGGATCAGTTAATTATGAATTTATTCAACATATTCGCCTCTCAGAGTCACACACTTATTGCAGCTGTTCTACCTCACCTATAAAGGTAATAGCTCTACCCTTTCGCGATACCCTTAAAGCCAGGAACTGTTCAGCACCCCGTCGTATTTCGCTTGGACTAGAATTTCACACACCAGTAGAGCAGATGATATCCAAATACCTGGACTTGACGGACCGCTTCCTTTTAGTGTTGATTGCCGTCGGGATCTCTTGTGTCTTCGGTCTGCCACCATCCTCCGCAAAATCAAGACAACTGTATCCTGATTGAGGAAGGAGTTAAGTGGGGTGGAATAGCTGACGCAGCGGGTGTCGCTGGCTGTTCTACGCGGAAATGCTTTCGCTGGCTTGTTTTCATAATGCAACTGAGCTATACTGCCCATCCAAAGATGTAGAGTTCGCCCTCTTCACTCTGGCTTTCGCCTTTATCATTATTTAATATTTTCTCAAACCCCTCCCTATTTTCTCTCTTCCTGTTTAGAACTTAAATCTTTTTTTAAAAAGTACTTTCATTGTGGTATATTTCTGTTGAAAAGAGAGAGAGAGTGGAGAGGGGGGGGGGAGTAAGAAAGGGGTATAGACGAAGTATCAACCCTGTACTGGACTGGTATTTTTTTTATCGACATTGAAGGATGAAAAACAAAGTTGACGTCGGCGGAATTTGAACTGAGAGAACAGAGAGCCAGAACGAATATCACAAACAATTGTATCGGACGTTCTAACAATTTCTCGCCTTAAACTAAATCTTACCATCTTAAAAAAATATCAAGAAGGAAATATTAAAGGAAGTAGCAATGGATTCATTGTCTGAAAATAAGATGTGATGGTTATAACCACTAGAACCAGACCTGTCAACTCTCCCCGTCGGACGGGGAGATCTCTCACCCACTTTAAGGCGAGTGAAACATGTCTTCTCGTGTGAAAATGGGTGTAGCTTTCATTATGTAAAATCTCCCCATTTTGCCTCATTTCCTCCCGTTTGGGGGCACTTTTTTTCAAGGTACTCGTTTGGGTTTTTAAAGGTTTGTAGGTCTGATAGAACTGTTTCATTCGTATGAAATCTTCAGGACATTTTTGATGATTTCATACGAATGAAACAGTTCGAGTCCCGTAGAAGTCATTTATATATATATATATATATATACATATATATATATATATATATATATATATATATATATATATATACCTTGGTAAAGTATAGGCATCTTTATATATATATATATATATATATATATATATATATATATATATATATATATATATATATATAAAGATGCCTATACTTTACCAAGGTATTGTGTACCTTTTTAATAGTGGTTATTCTCCGACACAATTCAGGAACCTACATACTATGTATGTATGTATACACACATACATTCACCACACACACACACGCGCGCGCGCGCACGCACACACACAAACACACGCACGCACGCACACACACGCACGCACGCACGCACATACACACACACACACACATATATATACATGAATATACATATATATTTATACGTATACACAAGTTTTGAGCGCTTGTGTATATGACAAGGTTATATATTCTAATTTTACTTTTATCTGGGAAGACCTGTTTACATAAGGAGTGACCCACTTCACGATCAGCCTTTTATAACGGATTCAGTGAAAGGAATACAAAGTAAACCTTATTAATTAATGTTTACACACACACACACACACACATGCATACACAGACACACACGAACACACTTGAATACACAGACACACACGCATACACTCACATGAAAACACAGACACACACGCATACACTTGAATACACAGACACACACACACACACACACACATGCATACACAGACACACACGAACACACTTGAATACACAGACACACACGCATACACTCACATGAAAACACAGACACACACGCATACACACCCAAACATGCTTGCACAGACACACACTAACACACACACACATGCATGCAGAGACACACACTAATACACACACATACACACATGCATGCACAGACACACACTAATAAGCACACATACACACACACACGCACACACATGCATGCACAGACACATACACGCATACACACAACAAACATGTATTCACAGCCACACACGAACACATGAACACGTACGCACAGATGCACACATACACACACACACACACACACACAAATACGCAAGCACAGACACACAAGCATACACACACAAACACGCATACACATACACACACAAAAACATGCATACACACACACACATACACACCCACACACAGATACACACACAAACATGCATGCACATACACACATAAACACGAATGTACAGACACATACACGCATGCACAAGCACACACATAAACAAACACACATACTCAAACACACTCGTGCATACATAAACTCACACGTACAAAAACACACGTAATTATACATCATACTCATATAATACATACAAACACGCGGATGTATGCATGCACATACACATACACTCACAAACACATACACACACACACATACATACATACATAATTGTTTCCACTTTTGGCACAAGGCCAGCAAATTACTCAGTACATTACTGGTACTTTATTTTATCGACCCCGTAAGGATGAAAGGCAAAGTTAACCTCGGCGGGATACATACATAATACATACATACATAATGGCTGCAAACTCTGCTAAGAGTATTGCAATCGCTTGTCAAATTACAGAGTTCGTTGTACTTTTAGGCTACAGTCAGCCACACGAACCCGTAACAGATCCTGAATCAGCAATGCCTGTGCTTTGAAGGTTTTTAAAGTGGTGAAAGGCCTTGCACTCGACCAATCCTACTCTGAGCATCGAAAACTACTCCAAAGGGGGAACTGGTCAACAACATCGGATGATTCCGAAGCCGCAGGTTTTTCTTTCAGAGTTTCCCTCTCTTTTTTTTTCACGTGGAAGTGAAAGGTCCCCAGTTGTTGTCACATACATACATGGTGGCTGCCAACTCGTTTTCGAGTACGGCCACTACTTTATATCCATGTAGGAGAACTCCTACCGATGCGCTGAACGAGTGTGACTTTTTAGTCCAGCCAGCGACTTGAAAACTCTGGTACAAACACTACACTTATGACAATTATTGACACATAGTGCTGGGCCCATGGTACCATGTGACGACAAGTGCAGAGAGACCTCCAGATATAAAGCAATGCCTGTGCCGTGAAGCTTTTATAGTGAGCAAAGGCACTGCACAAAGCCAGTCCCACTCTCTTAACCAAGATGATATTTACCAAAGAGAAGAACAAGTCAACATCATTGGATACCATCAGGGTTGCAGGTGTTATATCAGAGTCTTCCTTCTCCTAGAATTCTGCCTTGACAAAGGCTAAGGGGTCATCTCTCCCGGTGATTTTGGATGGCCATTGACTGTTAAGAGCTCCTTTGCCCTTTGACAGGTTTTGTTTTTAATCCTGCAGGATGTCCAAAGTCACCATCCTCACCAAGAATCCTTGGTGGGGGGTTGCCAGTTTAGTCGCCAACGAGCCGACCATGAGACAGGTTGTACTGGGATACATGTTACCAGTAGCACCAACTGGTGACCTGACATACATACATACATACATACATAAATACATACATACATACGATCAACGCGATCAGTCGCATATTTTGGCGTGGGGGACTATTTATTAAATTTAAGATGAATACTATCTCCGACAGTAATGCCACAACTACAGTCATGTTGAATAACTGGTTATTCTACTCACTATATCTTCTGAAGACACCTTTTATTCGAATTCGTAGAGATATCCGACTAAATACATATTTCATTTTACAAGGACTGAACACAACATCAACAACAAAATTAAGGAAGTACCGAAGACAACCAACAAGAAAGGTAAACAAACTTTATTCAGTTGTAGCTACAGAAGAGACCGAAATTATAAATCGCATTTCTCTTGGAGTTGCGAACTTAATAATGATTTATTTAATTGTTATAAAATGGCAAAAAACAATCCCTCCATTGGCTATATGAATAGAATGAAGCTACACTGGGACGAAATACACCCAGAGCTAAATCACTTCACAGCGAAACAATTACGCCAACAAGCGACGTTTGTTGAACGTAAAAGATAAATATTATTAATTGTAAGTCCCCCACAACAAACATGGAATCAACAACACGTGCTACAAGTCGCCATGCTACTAGACTTCCTAGCAGCCAGGTCGAACAGCGCCTTGAAACAACTATGCCTGTAAGAAATTTGACACCACATGTACCATCTAAGTCTACCTCGAATGCTGGGGAAAACACTATCGGTAATAATAATAATCTAAGAAATAATAATAATCGAAGAAATTTGACACCACGTGTACCATCCGAGTCTACCTCGACTGTTGTGGAAAATACTATCGATAATGATAATAATCAAAAATAATAAACAATTGAAAATTTCCCTCAACGAAATCTTCCAGAGAGAAATTAATTCATGTATAAATATCTCTCTTGCTGAAAGTGTTAAAACGACAATGTTTAATAAAAAAAAACACCAAATAATGAAATAGTACGTGTTATTGACGAAATAGGGGATGAATATTTACGATGGATAAAAACCCCAACATTTTGGCAAATCAACGCCTGTTTATATGCATTAGCAACGACAGTTAAGCATTATCTTGGTGATAGCAGAGATATTAACAAGAACAGAACACCACCAAAAATACCATCATAAAATAGAAAAAAAGATTGCTGACCTACGAAAAACCATAGGATATGTGACAATGCTCCTTACATGCAAACAAACACAAAAAAACCTCACTCCTCACCAACAAAGAGGGAAAAATAAAATAGAGACGATGTTTGGTAAAAGTAGAACCCGAACTCTCCAATATAAGCTGATCACCCTCAAACAAGAATTGAGAGCTGTTAGCGAAAAACGCCGATACCTGAAGAAGGTAGATGAGAGAAAAGTGCTTAATAAAAAAGATTCAGACGAAACTAAACATCAGTCTATAGAGATATGAAGAACAAAATAATACGTGTCACTGAGGCCCCATCCCAGAAAGACATAGATTCCTTTTGGAGCAAAATATGGGGTGAAAAGAAGAATTTCAAATAAGATGCAGTGTGGCTAAGAGAAATCCGAAAGAACTATTGCTCCTACACTACAACAAAAACATACGAAATAAGTGAGGGTACCCTTTAGACTGTGATAGGAAAACTCCAAGATAAGAAAACACCAGGAAGAGACATGATTGTCGGCTACTGGTACAAAAAACACTGATATTCTATCGGAGGTATCTTACTGACTTCTACCAACAAGTTCTTAAGGGAGATACACTTATACCAGAATGGTTGACATTAGCACAAACATTACTGGTCCCCAAGAACAAAGACACCCACTTGGCAAAAAACTACCGACCCATTGCATGCCAGAACCTGATGTATAAGATGTACACAGCCTGCCTGAACCTATTCCTCCAAGATCACTGTGAAAATAATAACATCATCACAGATGAACAAGCAGCTGGAAAGAAAAGGGTTTGGGGATGTGCTGAACAACTCCTAATCAACAAAACTGCGATGTCGGAGGTGCGACAACTTAGGAGGAATATGGCTACAGTCTGGCTGGACTACAGGAAAGCTTTCGATTTTGTTCCCCACTCTTGGATGATAGAGGCCCCCCAACTTGCTAAAGTCCGAGATATTATTGTCAGAACCATAGAGAGGCTGTCTTCTTCTTGGGCTACTATCCTAAGGTTAAAGACAGAGAAGGAGGACCCTATTTTCACTGGGAAAATAAAATATTGCAGGGGTATATTTCAAGGAGACAGTCTCTCTGCGATATTATTCATCTTGTCATTAAACCCCTTGTCCTTTCTGCTCAAGAAATGTGAGGGATATATCATTGGTTCACAGAAGGACAGAAATACGAACCTAACTCATAATTTCTTTGTGGACGATCTGAAACTCTATGCCAAGAACATGGATGGGATGAAGAAAAATCTTGACCTGGTTACAACATTCTCAAAGGATATAGGAATGGAGTTTGGTCAAGATAAATGGTCATACATGACTGTAAAGCGGGGAAAAACAACAACCCAATCTAGCAACATTGTCATCAATGGCCTAACTGTTTCACCGATATCTGATGAGGACTGCTACAGATACCTGGGGATAGATGAGAACATATCCTATAATGGTATCTGTAATAAAGAACGCGTAACCAGGGAATACTACACCCGATTAAGAAAGATCTGGTCATCGGAACTCTCTGTACAAAACAAAACAGTGGCTCACAATGTGTTTGCTGTGCCTGTCCTAACACCAACGTTTGGAATACTCAATTGGACGATAGACGAAATCCGAGCAGTTGATGTTGGAACTCGAAAAATACTAAACAACACCGGAAACTTCCACATCAACAGTGACATATACTGCCTTTACTTGAAACGTAAGCAGGGAGGCAGAGGCCTAACATCAGTCCAGACAACATTTGAATGTCGCATCATATCTCTCCGACAACATCTACGAACCTCGAAGCGTAGGAGCCCGTTTCTTGAGCAAGTCTGTCTGCATGAAACAGATAAGATCATGAGAGTTGGGAAGGAACTCCTTGAGAGATATTCCCTGTGTGATAATCAAAAACTCACACCCAGGGATGTCGCTCAGCAGTATCGCAGTGAATCCATGGATGAAAAACTGCATGCTTATCAGCAAAAAATCATACATGGATATGTTGCCAGGAAGCTCCAGAATAATATAGATAAGGAAAGTAGTCTATCTTGGACCAACAACCGTTATATTGGCTCCCACTTTGAAGAATACGCTTTTGCAATCCAAGACACGAAATACCTGATTCACAAAAGAGATAGGGATGCAGGCAAAACACCTAGATGTGATAACAAGTGCAGACTCTGCAGAACTAACATCGAGGATATCACCCATGTCATCAGCAGCTGTCCAAAGATGTCATCGCGGTACTATCTACCTATGAGGCATGATGTAGTGGCCAAAACACGATAATAAACACATTAAAAGCTACAGCAATGTGGAAAACATGTACATAATATGAAAGAGTACTGGTGGAATGTTCCAGTAAAAACCCCAATAAAATGCAGGCATAACAGACCAGATATTATGATATGGGACAGGGAGAAGAAAGCATGCACAGTAGTGGAAATTAGCTGCCCAGCAGATGCCAAAATTAAATCAAAGATTAGTGAAAAGGAGAATATTTATGCAGAACTGATGAGAAATCTGCAGATACTCCACCCTGATTACACCTTCAGATTTATGCTTGTGGTTATTGGGGTACTGGGGTATGTTAGTAACTGCCTCAATACAAATCTTGAGAAGCTAGGCTTCACAGGAACAGAAAGAACACAACTAGTTAGGAAATTACAAGTACAATCCATTAATGGAACAGTAAAAATATGTAAAACATTCAAATAATTCTGCATCTAATAACTGAATATACACTTGTACAGATACAAAGCATATACACATGCACACATACAACTCAAAACATACACATCCACACATACAATAATATCCATATCTACACATGCATGCATACATACATATCTACCTAGTTGATGTGTAAATTCCAATGAGGGAGTCTTGTAACTATGTTAGAAACCGACTCTCTCTCTATTGGTAAAACTTTGTGAAATTATAAAAGCAGAAGAACATACATACATACATACATACATACATACATACATACATACATACATACATACATACATATACACATACATACACACATACACACACATATACATACACACATACATACATACATACATACATACATACATACATACATACATACATACATACATACATACATACATACATACATACATATCGCACGCGTGTGTATGCGTTTGTCGAAGATCACAAACGTAAGGCACGTATTCGTTACTTGTGAAGTTACATCCTCAAAATATAAACACTACTTCTTATATTGAGTACTTTGATAACTTTGATAACTATGATAGGTTTCGGCCAGTATTGGCCCAGGCCATGTCCAGCTTAATAGCACCACTTGGAGAAGTCTTTCAAATCAAGATTTGGACACCATGGCTCACTCAAGTAGAAAGTTATTGTTTACGGCGACATATCCGGGTGTAGGAGGTTTATCCAGATTTCTTGAAGGATTTATCCAAAGACTTCTTGAACTTGATGGTGTCTGTTTCCTTTAAAATGTGTTTTGGTGTAATGTTAAAGAGAGCAGGGCCAATTGAGGTGAAATAATTGTGCCGTATTGTTGTTATGAGATGCGAGTTTGATTTTTGTTGTGTATATATGTATATGTGTATCATACATACATGATGGCTGTCGATTTGCTATCAATTATGACTAGCGTTTCTGCCTTTTCCTTTTTCTACTTAAAGATGCTCTCCAGAGGAGCAAGGCATACACCGATATGGCAAGGTAAAGGTCTCATGTTTCAGGCAACAAACAGTACTTCAATATAGAGGGCTGCATCATCGGTGACCGAAGAATTGCAACTACTCCGCCTTATAGTGCACCTTCTGAATAACGAAATGATAGAAATGGTGGTATTTTATTGTTAAGGCCACATTAATGTCGGATATGTGTCAGAATAATCCTTTGTGTTTTTCTGTGTGAGGAGTATTTCACAACTTTTTCTTTTCACAGCAATAGCTTCTAATATATACATATGGATGAAATATTACTAACTAGTTATATTTCTAGTAAGATCACTATTCAACTTATTATTCCAATTGTAAGGAAAGTGTAGACATTATCATAATGTAATATATCATAATATAATTGTTTTTACTTTTGGCACAAGGCCAGCAATTACTCCACAGAGAGAGAGAGAGAGAGAGAGAGAGAGAGAGAACGGGGTGAGGAGGAGACAAGAAAAAGCAAAAGAAATAGTGAAAGATAACTCATGTCATGGATACAAATTTGTATATTTGCATGTACGCATGAAAAATTATATAAATACACAAAAACCATAAAAGATTATTTATATTCAATAAACAAGAATTATCCACAAGAAAAAGAGTAAAACGAAAAAGTGAAGAATGTTGCCCCTATCTTAAAAAACATAACAAAATCACACACACACACACACACACATATATATATAACAAGAGACCTGTCGTCTTATCCATTGTGTACCGTCGTAAAATTCAGTAGAAGAACCATGGCGACAAGCAATAAATTGCAATGCAGCTCAAGCATAATCTGGTGGACCGCTGTGTGTATTATATATATATATATATATATATATATATATATGTGTGTGTGTGTGTGTGAGTGTGTGTGAGTGTGTGTGTGTGAGTGTGTGTGTGTGTGTGTGTGTGTATTCATGCAAATACATACACACACGACTACACGCACACACACACACACACACACACACATATATATATATATATATATATATATATATGTGTGTGTGTTTATGTATATCGCTGGGGTTGGGAGTAAGTACTAGGTCATATATATATATATGTGTGTGTGTAAGAGAGAGAGAGAGAGAGAGAGAGAGAGAGAGAGAGAGATAGACAGAGGGGGGATGAGAGGGGGGATTGAAAATGAGAGAGAGAACCTCGTTGCACGCAATACACATTATCTATGCAATCTATATACAGCCTAACATCTTTCGGTGACAATTGCATTTGTCATAGTTTACTGGAAGATAACATTAAAGATTAAAATAACGGAGGCGATATACAGGAATATTTATATTTCGGCGCTGTTAATCTAAAATTACATTTTGTAATGTACTGTTTTGTAATATATTGACCGTTTTGTAATATATTGACCGTTTTGTAATATATTGACCAATTACTTACATTGATTCATACTCGTATAACGTTTTATTTTATAAATAGTCTATATTCTTGATTGGTATCAGTTGAACTAACAAAAGAGATGAATTATTTCAAAATTGCAATTGTATTATAAGCTGAATTTTAAGTGATGTGTTGGCCGCTAAAAATAATAATAATAAAAAAGCAAATCCTAAACGGACGGTAGTCCGTTTAGTAATGTTGTTGTGGTCGTGTTTTCGTTGGCAATCGTCTGTTTACGACAGTACAGCGCGGCTCTACTTTATATAGAATTTGATTAAGAACTCTAATCTATTCCACGTGTCTGTCTGTAGTTATCAACACAGCAACCAAAAGATCTGATTCGCTCACCACAGCATATCTAAATATAATTTTTCGTTAATTTTTTTTCAGCCCTATGTTTCGTTAAAGATTAATTTTGATTTAACTCTAATCTCTTTTTTCTCATTACGGTTCTAATCTTAACTGAGTAAAAGTTATTTTCGGCTGTATAAAAAAAATACAGGTAAACGGAGCTCGTTAGCCTTGGTTAGAAGTCTGTTTAGGATATTATATATTTTTTTATTTTACTATATTTTTATATAATATGTGTTATTTGATATTTAATATACTATTATATCAGGTGGATTGGCAGTATCGGTAGAGGGTCGGACGCCATGCTTTGCAGCACAGTTACGTCCCTTTACAGATTGAGTTCAAATCCCGCCAAGGTTAACTTTGCCTTTCATCCTTACGGGGTCGATAAAATAAAGTACCAGTAATACACTGGGATAATTGCTGGCCTTGTGCCAAAAGTAGAAACAATTATATCAAATATATACAATCTAAACTATAATAAAGTAAGAAGCGCGAGATTGCGTACGGTTTATAATTTGCTACCCCATTAGAATTTGGATTACTTTGAATAAATAATGAATGAATATTACATAATTTATCTACTAAATTTCGTGGCCGTTCATTAAATATATTTTATTACTTATTTAAAGATTCACTTCTTTAAAATTTTCAAATGTCAACACTTCCGGTTAGCGATCGTTTAAATAAATATTCATATATTTCTGTCACTAATTTTCTCCTAATGCAGTTTATATATAATATCGTCTTTTTTTAATGTATCATGGATTACGTTACTGATTACATAAGACAGTGTAACGCAGTCTTCGTTCAATTTCTGTGTATATTGTCAATTACGATTTTATTTGATCGTATCTACATGCATATATACTTACGTATAATATCAACATACACACTACACATGCTAGCAGATATAAAATATCGTCTTTTTTTAATGTATCATGGACTACGTTACTGATTACAGAAGAGAGTGTAACACAGTCTTCGTTCAATTTCTGTGTATATTGTCAATTACGGTTTTATTTGATGTATCATATCTACATGCATATATACTTGCGTATAATATCAATATACACACTACACGAGCTAGCAGAAAACCACCCAAAGGGTGGTTTTTCTGCTAGTATTATAATAATATTATAAATAATAAATTCATAGCGTCCCCCACCTCCCCTTAAGCCCAACCGCTCCCGAGGGCAGTAGCGCTCACTTTGCCAACCTCTGGTCTAAGAGAAGGATTACTCTAATTTCAAACCCGAAGTAGATGGGATTCCTTAATTAGCTTGTTGACAACTTTTCACGTGACTAACGGCTTCATTCTTGTGATGAAGGCAGATGAGCTGCAGCTCAGTAACCAGCTTCCGAGTAATGGTCGGACGAGAATTTAGGACCCACAGACGTCACTTATTTCCCATGAGAGAGGGAGAGAAAAAAAGAAAGATATGTGTATATGTATATGGAGAGAGAGAGAGAGAGAGAGAGAGAGAGAGATCAGGATTATACCAGTTTTAAACTAGTAGGACCATTATTCAGCAGAATACTGGATGTCTGACTCTCTGCTTTATATATACATAGTGAAGGATCTACCCAGTCAATAAGTAATATAAGTATTTTATTGATGTATTTTGAAGTAGGAATGTACATGAATATAATTGTCTTTGTATAAGTTTTATATAGTTTAAATACTTTCATCATTTTATACTTTTGTTCAACAAATGAATTTCATATATTTATAAATGTATTTTACTATTCATTAAATGTATTTTCTCTTGTGAATTGCAGTATCGGTAGAGGGTTGGACGCCATGCTTTCTAGCATAGTTATGCCCCTTTACAGTCTGAGTTCAAATCCCGCCGAGGTTAACTTTGCCTCTCATCCTTACGGGGTCGATAAAATAAAGTACCAGTAATGTACTGGGTAATTGCTGGCCTTGTGCCTGAAGTAGAAACAATTAAATGTATTTTCTCTTTAATGAATTAATACAGTTTGAGATTATATGAATTATTTCACGTACATAGAAAATAAACAGCTTAAGAGAAGCGATTTTGATCTGGAATACGCCCCCCCCCCCATTACGTAGCATTACCTTGATCTTTTATTTTCTGGGTAAGTTGCGTGGCTTAGTAGTTAGGGTGTTCGGCTCTCAATCATAATGTCGATTGCCGGTGGAGCGTTGTATCTTCGAGCAAGTCACACATTTCACGTTGCTCTAGTCTACTCAGGTAGTAATTTGAAGGGCCAGCCTTGTCACACACTGCGTCACGCTGAATCTCCCTTAGAACTGCGTTGGATTATCTAAAAAATGATTAGATGGAAAAATCCAGCATCACTTCTGGCATGTGATTATATGTACATGTTTTATCTCCTTTTCACTCTGATTAAAAATATACGTTCTGTTTATTTGTATGTCTAATTATGTGAAATGAAAGAATTACTCTTTCTTACAAAAATATAAAACAAAATTAACGTTTACATTTCAGAGGTGAAATCCCGCTGAGGTCATTTTTGCTTTTCTATAAAGTATTCTGCCAGTCAAGTAGTGTTAATTTGATAGACCATAGCATTCTTCCAAAATGTTAAAAATGAATATTAGTAAAAACAACCTCCACAAAAGCAACAATAATAGCAACAAATAGACAAATAAATAACGGTTTCTGATTTAGGCACAATACCAATAATTTTGGGGGAGGGGAAAGTCGATTAAATTAACCCCAGTGCGTGACTGGTACTTTATTTTATCGACTCCGTAAGGATGAAAGACAAAGCTAACTTCAGCGGGATTTGAACTCAGAATGTAAAGGACCGTAATTGGAAGCAGGGTGTCCGACGCTCTACCGATACTGCTAATCATCACCCTAAATAGACAAATAAATAACAAGAAAAAAAAAAAAAAACTGCTAATGGGAAGTGGAATCAACCTCCGTCGGTTTTGACGATGGTTGTTACAGCAATCCGGTCAACGGAACAGTCTGTTCATAAAATTAACGTGTAAGTGGCTGAACATCCCACATACCCGTATACCTTTAACGTAATTCTCAACGGGGCACAGTATGTGACAGGCTAGTTCATTGGGCTTCCACAATTCTCACTTATCTAATAAAGAAAAGGGTTAAAATGTTTATATTTCTAAAAACCTCCCATTATAATTTTATGCAAGAATGCCAAGTTAATTCATATTCCAAACATCAGCATAATAATTATTTCTACTTTAGGCACAAGGCCAGCAATTTTTGGTGGGAGGGAAAAGTCTATTAAATTGACCCCAGTGCATTACTGGTGCTTTACTTTATCGACCCCATAAAGATGAAAGGCAGGATTTGAACTCAGAAAGTAAGGGGCCGTAACTCTTTGCTTCAAAGCATCGTATCCGACGGTCTACCGATTCAGACAATCCACCACCCTTAAACATCAGCATAATAATGAGAAGTTTAGTGAAGCAAAGTTTAGTGAAATAAAGTCTGAATGACTTCCACATATTTATGTACCGTTTCCCTCAGAAGACTACGTTAAATGAGGTTTGCTCAAGATACCATATAATAGGATCGAACCCGGAACATAATGATTGTGAAGTGAACTTCTTAAACATTCGGCCATGTTGCGGCCATATATCTAAAGGGTGTATATGGTATGGTAATGAACCCGTAACTCCCGCGGAAGCCGTAGGGGCGACATATTGATATATGGCGTTTATAGGACATTTTTTAAACCTGGCGGAGCCAATCTCCTTTTCAGGCCTGAATACAGTAGATTTCTTCCAGAGAAGGATAAAGAGAGTGAGAGAAAGGAAGCGAGAAAGAGATATAGAGTACCCCAGTACATGACTGGTACTTATTTTATCGACCAAGAATGGATGAAAGGCAAAGTTGACCTCGGCGGAATTTGAACTCAGAGTGCAGAGAGCGGAAATGAATTCTTCAAAGCAATCTATGTGACGTTCTAACGACACTGCCAATTCGCCGCTTATATAAAGGGTGTATATAAAAGATAATGAAAAACAACAACAACAATACTCAGCAGGGCAATAAGCGCGAGAACAATAACATCAATAATGAAGACAGTGAGGAAAATACTTGGCTGTATAAATGTCATAATCTTGAGTGGCTTATCGACCCATCCTAGTCATTAGAAAGTGCTGTAGGTTCATCTATAATTCAACAGAATAATGTGTGTGTGTGTGTGTGTGTGTTTGTGTGTGTGTGTGTGTGTGTGTGTGTGTGTGTGTGTGTGTGTACCACCATTTGAGCACAAATGCATCAATAGGTAATAATGGAAACCACTAACACATGCATCTATAATTCAACAGCGCCATCAATGAAGTTGGCGGATTTCAGCGAGTAGTAACAAAAACTACCGACTTGATGAATAACATAACACATCGTTCTATTAATAATATTTTTTACTGGTTTCAGATACATTCACACATACACGCGCGCGCACACACAGACACATATAGATATAGATATAGATATATTCACACACACATATATATGTGTGTATATTAATATATATAAATAAATATAAATAAATAGATCTACAAAACCAAATTGTAAAATCATAATATAAAATTAAATTAAATTGTTTAGATCTACAAGTGAAGTCATTCTTTTACGTTATATATATATATATATATATATATATATATATATATATATATATATATATATGTGTGTGTGTGTGTATATATATAAATATATATATATATATATATATATATATATATATATGCAAAAGTTTTATTTAAAATGTTGGGTTACAACGAGTAAATATTTTATAACTGATATAAAAGCACTCAACGGATTTTGGAGTATTTTACGATATTAAACAAATGGAAATTACATTTATAAAACCATATTTATTTCATTATATATATTTCAGGGATATCATATTAAAAATATGGTATGCTCTCTTCAGACAAAATACAATATATAGACAGTTTTATAAATATATATATATACACACACACACACACACACACATATATCATCATCATCATTTTACATATAATATTTGTGTGTATGCATATGTAGTTGCGTGTGTTTTGGGTAAAACATAGCTAAATAAATGACCACGTTGATAGAATTACAGATGAATGTCTAGATTTAAATATATATATACATGTATATACATATATATATATAATATAAGATCAAAAGATGGTTAAAAGAGTTCCATGTTTTTTATTATGCGCATTTCAAAAACAAATATCATCATGGGATGATATTTGCGTTCTCATCAGATAAAATAGGGAGACATGATATGAAGCTTAAAAAACACTTGCGAACAGTGAAGTGTTAAATCAACATTTTAACCATATTTTGATCTTATATTATTTATACTCCAGTCCTATAAACTGTGGAGTGCTACTTATCCGATATTTGCATTGCTTTATTGTGCTACAATAAAACTCACCTCCTACATACATATATAGATAGATAGATAGATAGATAGATAGATAGATAGATAGATAGATAGATACATGTATATATATATATATATATATGCATGTGTATATATATATATATATATATATATATATATATATATATATATATATAGAGAGAGAGAGAGAGAGAGAGAGAGAGAGAGAGATGTATATATATATATATAAAAGAAAGGGAAGGGAGAAAAATATAGTGATCAACAGAAAAATTGCTTAGAGCTCAAGAAACAAAATCATTTCGATTCCCAAGTGAAAAAGACGGAAGGTGTGAAATCTTTTGACATTGACGAAATGGTGTTATTTAAATAGAAATTACAGATAATTGGTTACTTGAGATTGAAACCTTGTTTGATTAGCTTGATTGGTTGCACGGATAATTCATCTCCTAGCAAGTGCCAACGGGAATGGTCACATCAAAAATTCATAAATGAGGTGCTCTTCAGTGTTTTTAGTTATGGGGGCTTAATGGTGAATGGCGGAGTTAACAGCAATACGAGTTAACAGCAATACGACTAAACTGTGTGTCGTTGGTGAATACCTCTGGGATTTCTACGTAGAAAACAAATTGTCTTCACGAATATCTCAACAATGCAATGAAGTATTTAAAACATTAGTTTCATGTATTTATTTGTGATGTTGTTGTTCAATGTTTCAACAAGTCTGTCTCTTGTTTCCTACCCTACGGTCTGAATCTTGTATAAGTTTGTAAGCATTTTTTTTTTCAGATTCAATTTCAGAAAGACGACTTCACCTCTGCTACTGTTACAAGTTTCATTAATCCTACAGTAATCCCTGTTCTTGTTTGTTCTTCCTAAGATCTCATTCAAATATATCGTTTTATAAAGGATAACATAGTGATAGTAGATACAGTATTGGTCGACCCGAGGCTATGGTAAATGATACTTGTCCGAGATGTCACGCAATGAGATCGAACCGGGCGGATTGTTTGTGAAGTAAACTTCTTGACCATTTAGAAGAAATTTGGTAGTCAGAAAATGTGTGAAAACAAGCATGCCGTGTATATATATATATATATATATATATATATATATATATATATATATATATATATATATATATATATATATATACATATATATATATAAACTCAGATTACATTTATATATATATATATATATATTTATAAATGTAATCTGAGTTTATATATATATATGTGTGTATATATATATATATATATATATATATATATATATATATATATATATATACACGACATGCTTGCTTTCAAATACTAGACAAACACTACTTCAATTTCAGAAGGAATACTGGACCAGAAATACATATAGTAATCTATTCGACATTACTATGGGCTCTAGTGATTCTGCCCAAATTACCGATCTTGTGGGCCTCTTTCTTCTATTTAACATAAATGCTTCTTTTCCCCACCTTAAAGGTGGTTTATATCGTGATGACTGTCTTTTTTCTTTCCACTAACCTTAGCCTATCAGAAATTGAAAAAAAAAAACAAACTTATTAGAACTTTCCTCAAAGACTATTATAGTCTCACTATTACATTTGAAAACACAAGTAAAGTAGTTAATTTCCTTGATATAACTTTAGACTTATCTACGGGTATCTACCAACCTTACCATAAACCTAACCAAAACTTACATTACATACACTCACAATCTAATCACCCTAGATCTATCCTTAAAAACCTAGCATATAATATCGCACAGAATTTCTAACCTTTCATCTAACCAGGATATATTCGATAAAAATGCGACCTTTTATAACGAAGCTAGAAGCGGCCACAAAAACAAATTAATATATATACCTTGTACCAATAATACTACAAACATACAACCTAATATTACCAACAAACACCAAATGAAATATACATACCTAAATGCCACTCACACTATACCCCAAAATACCAACTTAAAACTTAATTTCTCTACCTCTTCTAATATACAATATAATAACTTTCAAAAAACCATTCATCCTAATATTCCAATATATGTTAATAACATTACTAACAAAATTCCTAAAAATCAGGCTAAAACACCCAAATCAGTGAATCTAGCTAAACATATGTGTAATAAAATCACTAATACTAATTCTCTTAGTAAACATCAGGATACATCGTATAAAAATTAAAAAAACAACATCGAAACCGTAATAGACAAGTTACTTCGTATAATGCTCCATTTAATCTACAAATTAAAGATAATATACCTAACAATTTTTTTTACTATCCTAGAGAAAGACTTCCCGCCAAACCATAAATGCCATCAAATTTTAAATAGATCAACGGTCAAATTCTCCTACTCCACAACCAAAAATATACAACAAAATATAAGTGCCTACAATGCATATAAATGTAAAAAAAACCCATGAATATACCACCAACACATCAAACTAACCATAATACTAAAATAAACCACAGCAAACCACCATCTCATTCACATACAACAAGTCGAGAAAATTCCACACCTAGTTTGACTAACTCCCCTGATATAACATTCACGAAAGGTTGTAACTGTAGAAACAAAGCAAATTGCCCATTAAACGGAAATTGCCTTATTAATAACATAGTATATAAATGTAAAATTAGCACTAAGACTCAACTTATTCATATATAGGAGCTACTTCTAACCAATTTAAAGTAAGATTTAATACCCTCAAACACAGTTTTAAAAATGCTGCATTAGCTAATACAACATCCTTAGCTGTAATAATTAATAATTATAGAAAAAAGAATATCGATTATAACCTGACCTGGAGTGTGCTCAAAAGGGCCACCCCTTATCAAAATAATAGATATGAATGTAGATTATGTTCCCAGGAACTTTTTGAAATAATGAAATCTAAGGATATCCTATTAAATAAGCGACAAGAATTAATTATATCGTGCAATCATAGAATTAGAAAAACTTTCAAATATTATAAATCTAATTAATATACACTTATATTTTACAAATTATTATAATTAATTTTTTAAAATTAGTTAACCTATAATTAATATTCTACTACTAAGAACTGCATAATTTTATTTCCCTTTTACAGCTATCTTTTCCTAAAATTTATACCAATAAGTATACATATAAACTATTTTAATTTCCTGTTATGAATCTAAATTCATTGTAATCTATATAAGTTTGTTATTTCTCACTAATACATTTACCCCCCCCCCCCCCCCAAAAAAAATTTCTTCGTTTTTAACAACATTCTTTAATAACATCTAACTCTTATTTATCATATCTATATGAATTAATATAAATTTATCCCTATAAATATACCTATCAATTAAATTAATTTAATTTCTTTTTATAGATCTAAATTCCTTGTTTTAAATAAGATTGATATTTTTCACTAACACATTTATCGTAAAATTTTATTCTCCTTAGATTTTAACATTAGCATTATTCTTTAATAGCATCAAATGTTCGTGTACCTTTCACCGGCTTGACCTATTTTCATCCCCAAAGTAATCTTTCATTCAAAATATTCTTTCCATTCAAAACCGAAGTCTGCATTCCTCTACCCCTAAATTAAATTTCTACTACTACTATTCTATCAACTTGACCACTTACTACTTTTCTATTGGTCAATTCAAAACCTGTTCCCAAACAGACCTATTATATTAAATCTTTGTTGGTTTTTTTCAATAAACAAATATCATTATTTCTGAAGACAGCATATATATGTGTAGGTATGTATATTCCCTCCGATAGTTTGTAAAATTTTTACATAGATCTATATGATATACATACCAATACACACATATATATCCTAGAAACGATCGTAAAATGATGAATTTTTTTAATATAAGGAACTGTTTCTTTGTTTTTATTCATTATTTTTATTAAATTATCTTGACTCTGTTTTCCTGTGTTTTTCATCGAAAAAATTTTGAATACATCTTCTCTTTTCATGATATTTGGATTACATTGAGTTCTTCATACGGATTGGACACTACCGTATATTTTGGTATATTTATCTACACACACACACACACACACACACACACACACACACACACACACACACACACACACACACACACACACACACACACACACACACACATATATATATATATATATATATTTATTTATTTATAAATGTAATCTGAGTTTTTCGAATATTAACAAGAATATTCGATTCGTTTGCAATTATGTTCATATATATATATATATATATATATATATATATATATATATATATATATATATATATATATATATATATATGTTCATATATATATATATACTCTTTTTCTCTTTTACCTGTTCCAGCCATCCGGCTGAGGCCATGCTGGGGCACCGCTCTTGCTGCTACACATTTCATCTCCAGCCTGTATTGGTTGGCCACTGGTGCAAGAGGGAGTTCGTTGCTGTTGCCCTTAGGTTTCCATCGTGCCTTGCTGTGGGCTCATCCGGGATCCTGGATAGCAAGGTCTCGAGATGTTTCTTGAAAACATCCACGTCTACACCATGCAGATCTCTCAGCTCCCTCGGCAGTTTGTTGAAGAGTTGAGGGCCCTTGAACCCCAGGCTATTGCAATATCTGCTCCTTATTCTAGATGTGGAAGACGGGACCTTTGGCACCACACAGTGATGTCCTGTTCGGGGGTTTGTCCAGCTCCCAATGTCAAAGTTTGGTGTTAGTCCCTCCACGATTTTCCACATGTAGATCACTGCGTGTCTCTCCCGTCTGTGTTCCAAGGAGTAGAGGTTCAGTTCTTTTAGCCTCTCCCAGTAGCTTAACTCCTTCATCGTGGCAATTCTCTTGGTGTAGCTTCACTGGATTGCCTCAAGCTGCGTGGTTAGTTTGACACTATGGGGTGAGCACAGCTGGGAGCAACAGTCCAGGTGGTTTAGGACAAATGTCCTCCATAGTGTCAACATGGTCTCTCGGTCTCTTGCCTGGAAAGTCCTCAAGATCCAGCCAGCGAGTTGTCTGCACATTATCGCCACTTTCATGATGTGTGAGGAAAAAGATGCATCATCACTCATGTCTATACCCAGGTCTCGTACCGATTTCGACACGGGAATTTCGGTCCCTCTTGGTCCAGTGTAACTGTGTTGTACTGTATTTGTGTTTGCTGGTTTGTATTGTAGGGCTTGAAATTTGCCGGCATTAAACTGCATGTTGTTATCTTCCGCCCACTTGTATATGGCATCCAGATCTTGTTGTAAAAGGGCAGCGTCAGCCGGGTTTTTTATTACATGTGCTACCTTAGTGTCATCAGCAGAGCTAGTGAGGGATGTTGTATGTATTACAGAGGGCATGTCTGCAAGAGCCACCAAAACAGTAGTGGTCCCAGGACTGTGCCTTGGGGCACTCCAATTGTTATTGGTGTTTCCTTTTGCTTCAATTGTCTGGCTTCTGTCCTTTAAGAAGTCATGCAGCCACTCACCTACTTTTCCAGTTATGCCGAGTCTGTGTAGTTTGTGACATATCATTCCGTGGTCGACCTTGTCAAAGGTCTTCGCAAAGTCAGATATATCACGTCCACATGTGACCTGTCTAGCAGTTGTTTCAGTACCCAGTCGTAGTGATGTAGCAGCTGTGTAAGGCAGCTTCTTCCTGGGCGAAAGCCATGCTGCGTGCTAGTCAGGTGGTCATTTTCCTCGAGGAAAGTGATCAGTTTCTTTCTGATGATTCGCTCCATGAACTTACTGATATGTGACGTCAAGGAGACTAGCCTATAGCTTTTGGCCTCCGCTCTGCTACCTCCTTTATGGATAGGGCATATTGTGCCTTCTTTCAGCTCCCTGGGTAGTCTACCGCTAGCCAAGGAGCTTCTGAAGAGCGTCGTCAGTGGAGTTGCTAAGGCCTGCTTACATGTTTTTAAGAGGACTGCTGGGAATCCATCAAGTCCAGCAGCTGAGTCTGTTCTAATATATATATATATGTATGTATATATATATATATATATATATATATATATATATATATATATATATAAGCGGTTACACAACAGTTAGTTCACCATACCGAGAACAATTGTTTTCGGCATGGTGAACTAACTGTTGTGTAACCACTTCTACCTAACTCGTCCCTTGGACTGAGTGCTCTACCACTACGGATATTACCTTCCAGTGTTCCACCACTATATATATATATATATATATATATATATATATATATATATATATATATATATATATATATATATATATATATATATATATATATATATATATATATACAGATATATATCCAAAATTAAATTAAGCTTTGTCATGTCTGAGAGACATGCGCCATATCCACTGTAGAATAAGCTCAAAGATTCCAATGAATAGATCCGAGCATTTCATATCAACTAGAAATAGAATGACATATATATATATATATAAAATAAACATATGGAACAATCACAGGGAATAATTTGTAAAGAATGTAAGCACACATAGCTAGGTAGGTAACCAATTAAAGTTTAACTAGAACTTCAAATATAGATACCTTTTAAAATGATTAATCTCCTTTGTATATATTTCTTTAAGTAAAAAATATATTTCACCAATTAATCAGTAAATCACAGTAGTCAAATCCTGGATGGTCACCAAATGAGAAGAAAATAACCATCTGCGTTTACACAGCAAATGCAAATCTGTGAATGACTCGAACCACGTGTTGTATTTTATAAAAAATACAGACATCGCACAGCGTCATCCCAGTGGCGTGAATAGGATTATCGATAGCTAGAAATAGCAGCCGAGTCCATTCAACTGAGTTAGCTCTACAATTAGGGGGCCGTATATATATCCAAAATTAAATTAAGGGTTGTCATGTCTGAGAGACATATCCACTGTAGAATAAGCTCAAAGATTCCAATGAATAGATCCGACCATTTCATATCAACTAGATATATATATATATATCAATCTATCACGAAACTACGTAGTCGAGGAATCTAGAAGCAGTTTAGGTATGATACATCTTATTACTAATTATATCTAAATGTTTCTTCTCTCTTCATAATGTACTTTTAGCTCTGATACTGGTTCAGTCTAATCCATTCGGATTGGTTTGTCCCAGTTATTCATAGAGCAACATCGGTTAAGGTTGGCACCATTAACTCAAGGATGGATGTGGATATATTCATGTATATGTGTGTGTCCGCATGTATCTGTGGGTTTCTCAATATATTGTATATATATATATATATATATATATATATATATATATATATTGTTATACTTGGGGAGGGTCATATTTGTGTAATATTGCCAGAATTAATAACAGAACACACTCACTGTTTGGTTGGTTTTCGCTTTTCGCTTCTGTGTCTGTTATATCGGTAATCTAATTTATTCGGTCCTCAATGTTGCCATTGACTGACCAACGGTCAAAAATAATACAGATACAATATAGACACAAACACATATATATAGTTTATCAAAGTTCTTTCGTTGCACATCTGCAACATCGTCAGTGGTGCTATTGTTTCCTCCCGTTACATCGTATGTCTACGCCATTTTTATTTATTCTGTCTATATATTTATTTATTTATTTGTTTGTTTGTTTATTTTATTTTGTCTTCTTTGCGCATGCGTTTGCGTGTGTGTATAGTGTTTTGTTTGATGCGTGTTCGTGATTGGGTGACTGTGTATCGGTTAATATATTCTATATTTACTAGTGTGTATTTATATGTGTTTGTTGTTATTGTGCTTGTGTATGTATTTATTTATTTATTTATCTATTTATTTATTTATTTATACTTCTCTTAGGTGAGTGTTGTTTGTTTGGGTGTTGTTGTTATTCCATTCATTCTTTCTGTTTAGTCTTGGCCTTCTAAGTTCTATTTCACTGGCCTCTCTGATTTGCCTATCTGCTGGGTCATTTCTATGTTTAGATATTATTCTAATTTCTATGTTGTCTATGTTACCGTCGTGTTGTTGTCTGGCATGTTCATATAGTACTGAACCATTTTTTCGTCCTTTTAGTTCCCCCCAGTGTTGGTCTATCCTTTCACCTATGCTACGAGCTGTCTCGCCTATGTATGTTGTTGTCATGTTTCTGCAAGTACCCCCTGTACATCTTATGCTATAGACTACGTTTCTAGTTTTACAGTTTATCCGGGGGTTTACCTTACATATGATACATTTCCTATTAGTGTTGGCTAACTACATTTTCCAGTTTGTGGCATTCGAGACATTTGGGGGAGTCAGGCTACTGACTATGAGATTCTTATCCTCACTGGCAGCTCCCCTAACAGAGGTAACTGGTGAAGCTTGTATGGGTACTTGGTTGTTCCAGTACCTCAGCCTCACTTTCCCCCGAGGTAACCTTGCGAGTGTGCTGGCTTGCCAAAAAAATTATCAGAGAGGTTTCCCAGTGCTTCCCGCGGTTTTGTTATCTTTTGCTCTGGCAGTAACTAGTTTGTCCATCCCTTTCGCCTGCCTTTTGTTGCATGTGGTCCTAGCTGTATGTATTACTTGCTTGTCTGTTGTATGTGGTCCTAGATGTGCGCATTACCTGCTTGTGTGTTGTATGTAGTCTTAGATGTATTACCTGATTCTGTGTTGTATGTGGTCCTAGATGTTTTACCTGCTTGTAATATACGTATATGCGCATAGGCACACATATACACATACGCACACATATACGTATACGTACACACATACACGTCAGCGCGTTGAAAAACATCATAATCTCTTCATTCTCTCTCTCTCTCTCTCTCTCTCTCTCTCTCTCTCTCTCTCTCTCTCTCTCTCTCTCTCTCTTATATATATATATATATATATATATATATATATATATATATATATATATATATATACATTATGAAGAGAGAAGAAACATTTAGATATAATTAGTAATAAAATGTATCATACCTAAACTGTTCCTAAATTCCTCGACTACGTAGTTTCGTGGCATAAACAAAAACAATATATCAAAGATATAGAGTCCTTGCGAGGTCTGCCGACTTATCAAGAGGATACCTCATTTTACTAGTCTCAAGAACGCGTCTACACGACGTGAGAAAGAATCCCAAAAGGCGGAGGGGGAGATAGTCACGCGATATAACGGTCGAGAAACAGAGCTAAGCCTCTTATAACCACGAAGAAAATACCACGGAGGCGGAGGGGGTATTCATATCGAGGCCGTAGAAGAGGTAGTGAAGAAGGCGAGAAGTATGAGTAATGGAAGCTTTCCAGTTGTCCCCACACCTCAAAGATTGCTCGACCAGAGGGAGTTATTAATATATTTAGAAACACACAGATACATGCGGACGCACCGATATGAATACCCCCTCCGCCTCCGTGGTATTTTCTTCGTGGTTATAAGAGGCTTAGCTCTGTTTCTCGACCGTTATATCGCGTGACTATCTCCCCCTCCGCCTTTTGGGATTCTTTCTCACGTCGTGTAGACGCGTTCTTGAGACTAGTAAAATGAGGTATCCTCTTGATAAGTCGGCAGACCTCGCAAGGACTCTATATCTTTGATATATTGTTTTTGTTTATGCCACGAAACTACGTAGTCGAGGAATTTAGGAACAGTTTAGGTATGATACATTTTATTACTAATTATATCTAAATGTTTCTTCTCTCTTCATAATGTATTTTTAACTCTGATACTGGTTCAGTCTAGTTCAAACTGAATTGGTCTGTCCCAGTCATTCATTGAGCAACATCGGTGAAGTTGGCACCCTTAACTCACAGTTGGGTGCGGATGCGTTCATGTATATATGTGTGCGTCCGCATGTATCTGTGTGTTTCTAAATATATATATATATATATATATATATATATATATATATATATATATATATATATATATAAAGAATGATTAATAAAACAGGTAGACATCATAAAAAGGTAATTTATTCCGAGTGTTTACAAATATTTCTTTAGTAGTTACACAGCCTAGTCATGTTATATGCAAATTGGTAGTTATTAATTTGCAGATACTCAATTTTCAAATGCTGTTCGTACCACCAATTCTCAGAACGAATGGCTGGATTATGGTTTCTTTGTATTTCTTAAAGGGAGTAATTGGGGAAGATAGAGTAGAAAAGGAAGAGAGAAAGAAAGGGAGGGAGAGAGAGTGACAGAGAGAGAGAGAGAGAGAGAGAGAGAGAGAGAGAGAGAGAGAGAGATATGTAGGGGTAGGAGAAATGGGAGAGAGTGGTTTGAAGAATACAGATAGCTTAATCTAAATGTTGTGATAGGGGTCCAACAAGTGGTTTTATTATACTGCTTACTCTCAAAGTGA
>OZ024743.1:326409342-326414342 GCA_964016885.1 Eledone cirrhosa | reverse complement strand
TATATATATATATATATATATATATATATATATATATATATATATATATATATATATATATATATATATATATATATATATATAAAAGAAAATTTCGCTCTACATGGCTGAATACAATAAATCTAATCTGAGTTTTTCGAATATTAATAATAACATTCGATTCGTTTGCAATTATGCAAACAAGCCTCAATTTTATAGCCATGTCAGTAGAATGAACACTTCATTCTTGCTCTTGTGTTGGCATGTGAACAGAACTGCAGACACTAATGTTTGTGAGTATCACCCTTCATCAGTACAGCTCACTGATTACCTGCCAAACTGTCAGAGCTAGTGAAAATATATGCTATTTTCAAAAATACACAGTGACTGATCGGCCTGATTTGCATATTAGCAGACTGGCCGATCAGTCAGATCTGCATATTAGCGGAGGTGGCGAACACTTTTATAGCGTCCGTCATCTACTACCGCTTGACCGTCGTGCCTTGTCCAGCCAAAACGCTCACCAAAATGGAGTGCGCGCTCTTCCAATTCCTTTGGAAGAAGCAAGCTCCTTTGGTGAGAAGATCCATCTGCTGCCAACACCCTTCCAACAGAGGGCTGGGGATGCCCTGGATGACGATGCGCAAACACGCGTTCAGGCTGCGGCATCTCTACGTATTCCTCACCGGAAAACCGGTGTGGGCCCCGTTCGTGAGGCGAGCCTTCCGACGACTCGTCTCGCTGACCGAGCTGCAGTCCTGGGTCAAGCAAAGACCGAGGAAAATGGGCGACTGGCACATCGAATGTGCTCAGGCGCTCACAGCCCTCTGGCAGGCGGACCCGGCGATCAGTGGAGACTCCACTTCGTCATTCTATAGAGGGTTGATCCGCAGCAAGTGCGACAACGCGCTCGGAGAAACTCTAGGCGTAGAGGAAGACGAACTGGCCAGTCTGTTTGGTAGGACCTTCCGCCCGGGACCGATGGACAACTTCCCAAAGTCCCTGGCCTGGCAGTGCTACCGAGGTGCTCTACCAGTTCGAGACAAGCTCTACAGACATGGGCGCCCGGGCAGGGACCCTTCGAAAAAGATCTGTCCGAGATACGTGCGAGACGAAGAAACCGTCGCTCACGCATTCATACACTGCCCGGGCGTTACCGACCTGTGGGGCTATATAGAACGACTATTGTCGCGGGTGGGACCAATCCGGTTGACTACCGAGTCCATTGTCATGATCAAACCGCCACCCTCCTTCAAAAACGAAGGAGAGGCGGTTTCCTTTGTGTGATAGCTATGGCGAAAGAGGTTGTGTAGTGGACGAGGTTGAAAGGGCTGAGGTCAGACACCTTTCTCTCCGGCCAACAACTGATTATTTTTTTTAAATACCACTTTGGAAGAAGAGTCAGGATGGAGAGAGAGGTGCTGTACCCCAGCAAGTTTTATGAAAGGTGTGTGAAAGTGGCGAGAATGGCCCGAGTGAATGGGCCTTCTCTCTATATCAGCCTGTAGGTTGAGGAAAAAGGGGAAGAGAGGAAAGGGGTACAAACTCTTCGTACTCCTGGAGAAGAGGGTTGCACATTTTTTCGGCGGTATGTGTTACCCATATGAAGTGTCTCCCCTATTGGGGAAAATCGATTAATTTTTAATTTGCATTTGTGATAGTATTTTACACGTTTTTATCGTATGTAAACTTCCCCCTTTGTATTTGTCCCCTTCTTTTGTGCCCCTGTGGCTAATAAAGAAACATATCTATCTATCTATTTATCTATCTATCTATCCATATATCTATCTAGCTATCTATCAATCCTTTTCCTTCTTTATCGCATGCCTTGTTATCAGCTGGACAGGCTATATCTAGTATCCAACACTGTTTGTTTTATTTCTCAATTAATACAATATATGGTCTCCTGTGCTCAATCTGATGGTCACACTGTATCACAAAGCCACACAGGATCTTTGCATCATCATTTTCGATAACACCCTCAGGGTTATGTTCGTACCATTTCTCTGCTCTGTCAAGTGCATATTTGTGTCAAAGTGCCCAATGGACTATCCTTGCTAAGTTGTCGTAGCGCCTCTTATATTCTTTCTGAATTAGTGGTATGCATTGACTGGTAATATGCCATACAGTTTCTCCATTCATTCCAGAAATTCTCCACTTATCACTTTCTGATGTGTGGTCTACTCTATGCTTGATGTAGTTAGTTCTTAGGGCTTGTGCTTGAGCAGCACAGATTAAGGCTTCTGTTTCCGGTTTTAGATCATTTTAGCCATCCATAATCACCTTTTTCTCTGCCTGTCCTATCTTCAACATGTCTATGGAATTGTCCATACATTTCTTTTTCTATCAATCTCCTTTCAGTTTCGGGGCGTAGTGATGCTGATAAGGAAAGACGAAAAAAAGAGGGACACATTAGATAACTTCAGGCCCATAGCTATGCTCATCACAGAGTTTAAGATTTGGGCCAAGGTGTTAGCGAAGAGGTTGGCGCTTGTCGTCGAAGATTTGGTTGGGGAGGCGCAAACTTGCGCAATCCCGACTAGGTCCATACACGACAACCTCCACCTCATGCGATACATCATAGAGAGGGTAGGATGTAAACCTGGATTCGGTGTGGCTCTGATCAATTTAGATCATTCGAAAGCATTCGATAGGGTCGACCATCAGTACCTGGTCGATTTCAAAGTTCAAGATAAGGTCGCTGCATCTTGCAGTAAAAATATTCTTACTGCTACCCATATATCTGTTCTACCTCACCTCTATTAGTCCGGTTGCCTTTTAATCCGAGTGGATAGCAGTAAGAATATTTTTAGTGCAAGATGAAGCGACCTCACCTCGAACTTTGAAATCTTTCTGATGAAATACAGTATTTAACGTATTGCTAGTGAATGGGCATAATCATAATATTAATATGCAACAAGCACTCGTAGACTGATATTGTATTGAAACATGTATTAAAGAATGAACTTTGATTAAATTCTTCACTTCACGCTCAGTCGTATGTTTTTCCTATACATTTAAATATATTATATATTATTACACGGTGATCTTCCACCTGGATACTGTACTTTGATCTCTTTTTTTTGGACTATTACCATACCTTATGCAAGGACAATGTTGAGAAAAATACTTTGGTAAGCAATCTTATTTTTTTTTGTACACTGATCTACACAAAAAACTTTTATCCGTACATAACTTCATATATATATATATATATATATATATATATATATATATATATATATATATATATATATATATATATATATATATATATTAATTCAAAATATTAACAAAATAGATATTCTTGTGATCAAGTATATTTTATTATACATATTTCAGAGGTACTGAGCTATCTTCAACAGTACCTCCTCATCAGATAAAATAAGATGATGCATGACATACCCTGACTTAGTAGATGGTTAAGATTCAGTCATGACTGAATCTTAACCATTTTGAATTAATATATATATATATATATATGAAGTTATGTACGGATAAAAGTTTTTGTGTAGATCAGTGTACAAACAAAAATAAGATTGCTTACCAACGTATTTTTCTCAACATTGTCTTTACATAAGGTATGGTAATAGTCCAAAAATACGATCATCGCATCGATCGTGTCTCGAGCTCGTCGTAGAGAAACGATTGTAATATGTCTAATAAATTTTAATTCGTCGCACCACTGATTCTCCGTTTCTCATGTGATATATATATATGAATTCCTGGATACTTCACTGCTTGAGAATATTAAATGTGCCCTGTATCCAGAAATACAACGGTGTCTTCTGGTAGTATAACATATGTATGTTTTAATGTATATGCCTCAAGTTGTTTTTAATTCAGTTAGTATTTTAATTTTTATTGCTTTAAAATTTCGTTATTGGAGTTTTTTGGTAGATCGCTCGTAGATATGCGCGTTTGTATTCTGAGAAATATATTAATAGCTCGGGGCATGGATTAAATGTGCGATTGCTGGTTCACCGAAAGAGAAAAATTTCGAATTTCAAGACATTTCATTGTAATATTTACAGCTCTGGTTTATTACGTATTCTGTATCGCAGGTATGTATAAAACGATCAAGGGCACTTAACTGTTGATGGAGACGCAGGGGCGCCGTCCTGACATATGATGTGTCTTGGGTATTTTAATCCTATCAGACCCCATCCTTCCTCAGGCCTGAAGACATTGGATTTCAGAGAGAGAGGGGGGTGAGTGATAGAGGAGAGAGAGAGAGAGAGAGAGAGAGAGAGAGAGAGAGAGAGAGAGAGAGAGAGAGAGTGACAGAGCGGAAAGAGAGAGAGAACCAACCTCAATATTGGAGTTTTTTTTATCGACTTCGAAATGATGGAAAGCAAAGTTAACTATGGTAGGATTTGAACTCAAAGCGTAGTGAACTGGAACAAATATCGAGACATTTTTAACCCGACGCCTGAACGACTTTCTAATTCGCCGCCATATGTATAAATAACCTAATTTAATTCAAATATTTATTTTCTTTAACGTATTTTTGTATTTTTCAATGCACTCTCTGTCGTGAAACACAGCAGTGACTGGCTGTAATATATTTTAATGTATATACCTCGAACACTTTTAAATCCAGTTCGGCTATATAGCACTATATTAATGCAGGCTGCTCAAACTTTCCTTAAACGCGTAGAAATACATTCTTATATATATATATATATATATATATAAAGATGAAATCGAAAATGCAACTGGAGTCTTATTTAAAAAAATATATATATATTTATTTGGTTCCTTTACCGGTTTCGCAGTTCTTCTGCTTTTCAAAAGTAGAGTTGAGATGGAGGGTCTGTGGTTTTTCTCTCATCAGATGCGAGAAAAATCAGTAAAGGAAAAAAAAAGATGTGAGAAAAAGATGTGAGAAAAACTGGTAAAGGAACCAAATAAATATATATATTTTTTTTAAATAAGACTCCAGTTGCATTTTCGATTTCATCTTTTTTTCTTTATTCTTTCACTCGTGTAGGACACCTCGGTTATTTTTCATTTTGTAA
>OZ024743.1:326391842-326404342 GCA_964016885.1 Eledone cirrhosa | reverse complement strand
TGTATATGTGTATATATATATATATATATATATATGATAATAATGATGGCTGCGCGTTGCAAATGGTGGTGCATATGAAAAAGTAAGTCCTTCATCAGTGACCCTCCAACCGTCCCAGGCATTTCATCGCTTTAAGGGCCATATGCCTCAGGTTGGTGCGAACAACGGCTAAAAAAAGTCGTTGGGACACGTAAATAAAGGGGACGTTAGGGTAACAAACAAAATGGTTTAAGCAACGGAAAGTGAGAAGAAATAGACAAGTCCCAGATCTCTATGAATATAAACTCGGGGAAATCGTGAACAAGAGACAAAAGACCATCAAACCTGGTTGAAATGTGAGCAAGGAAGGAATTTCGCACAGGTCTAACGGGGGGGAAGAAAAAAAGAAGAAGAAGAAGAAGAAGAAGAAGAAGAAGAAGAAGAAGAAGAAGAAGAAGAAGAAGAAGAAGAAGAAGAAGAAGAAGAAGAAGGGGTCTGGTCTACGAATTCGGTAAACATAAGTTTTGTGAAGTCGCAGACGAAAGAGAGAGAGAGAAAAAAATTCCATACCAGCTTGACCAAGACCGCGCGAGAAAAGAATTACACACAGGTCAAACTTGAAGGAGGAGGAGGAAAGAGGAGGAGGAGAGGTAGTGACAGAGAATGAGTGAGTGAAAGTTGAGGAGGAGGCTAACAGAGAGAGAGACTGCTAGAAAGGGTAAAAGGTACAAAGAACGAGAAAGGGTAAAGGTACAAAGAACGAAACAGACGGGTGGCAGCAGAAGAAAAATTATGTGTAAATATGATAATAATGATGGCTGCGCGTTGCAAATGGTGGTGCATATGAAAAAGTAAGTCCTTCATCAGTGACGCTCCAATATATATATATATATATATATATATATGTACATATATATATATGTGTGTGTGTATGTGTGTGTGTGTGTGTATATATGTGTGTGTGTGTGTGTGTGTGTGTGTATGTATGTATGAATGTATGTATGTGTATATGTGTGTATATATGTGTATGTGTGTGTAGGTGTACGTTTTATATATATATATATGTGTATATGTATATATGTATGCGTACATTTATATATATGTATATATGTATGTGTGTGTAAGTATGCTTTTGTGTTTTTTTGTGTGTGTGTTTGCATGTGTAGTTTTATTTTATTTTTCCTTTCCTTCTACCTTCTCCAGCCTCACTTTCATATAGATTGCATTTTTGTTTTTAAAATCCAAATTCAATAAACAAACCAGGATTTTTTCATTCTGAGGATTGAAAGCAAAACCTTTTGCTTTTAAGAAACCACTGGTAAATGGAATAATTGCCTTATATTGTTTATTACATAATAATAATATATATATATGTATATATATATGTATATATATATATATATATATATATATATATATATATATATATATATATATATATATTATATATATATATATATATATATACATACATATATATATATGTATACATATATGTATATGTGTATATATATGTATATATGTATATCTATGTATATATGTGTGTATATATATATATATATGTATATAAATATAGCGGCGATGAATTAGTTTAGCGAGGTTTTTTATATGAAATCGTGTGTCGAAACAAATATTGTTATACTTGGGGAGGGTCATATTTGTGTAGTATTGCCAGAATTAATAACAGAACACACTCACTGTTTGGTTGGTTTTCGCTTCTCGCTGTCTTTTATATCTGCGATCTAACTTAATCGGTCCTCAATGTTGCCATTGACTGACCGACGGTCAAAAATAATACAGATACAATATAGACACAAACACATATATATAGTTTACATAATTTACATAAATCTTTCGTTGCACATCTGCAACATCGTCAGTGGTGTTATATTTTTTCCTCCTGTTGTGTTGTATGTCTACGCCATTTTTTCTACGTCATTTTTTTTCAGAAAAATGGCGTAGACATACAACACAACAGGAGGAAAAAATATAACACCACTGACGATGTTGCAGATGTGCAACGAAAGATTTATGTAAATTATGTAAACTATATATATGTGTTTGTGTCTATATTGTATCTGTATTATTTTTGACCGTCGCTCAGTCAATGGTAACATTGAGGACCGATTAACTTAGATCGCAGATATAAAAGATAGCGAGAAGCGAAAACCAACCAAACAGTGAGTGTGTTCTGTTATTAATTCTGGCAATACTACACAAATATGACCCTCCCCAAGTATAACAATATATAATATATATATACATGTATAAATAATACAGACACACACACATACACACACACATATACATACATACATACATACATACAATACATAAATACATACATACATACATACATACATACATACATACATACATACATACATACATACATACATACATACATACATACATACATACATACATACATACATACATGGTGATAGCAGAGATATTAACAAGAACAAAACACCACCAAAAATACCATCATATATAACTAAAATAGAAAAAAAGAGTGCTGACCTACGAAAAAAACATAGGACATGTGATAATGCTCCTTACATGCAAACAAACACAAAAAAACCTCACTCCTCACCAACAAAGAGTGAAAAATAAAATAGCGACGATGTTTGGTAACAGTAGAACCAGAACTCTCCAATATAAGCTGATCACCCTCAAACAAGAATTGAGAGCTGTTAGCGAAAAACGCCGATACCTGAAGAAGGTAGAGGAGAGAAAAGTGCTTAATAAAAGATTCAGACGAAACCAAACATCAGTCTATAGAGATAATGAAGGGCAAAATAATATGTGTCACTGAGGCCCCATCCCAGAAAGACATAGATTCCTTTTGGAGAAAAATATGGGGTGAAAAGAAGAATTTCAACCAAGATGCAGTGTGGCTAAGAGAAATCCGAAAGAACTATTGCTCCTACACTACAACAAAAACATACGAAATAAGTGAGGGTACCCTTGAGACTGTGATAGGAAAACTCCAAGATAAGAAAACACCAGGAAGAGATATGATTGTCGGCTACTGGTACAAAAAACTAATATTCTATCGGAGGTATCTTACTGACCTCTACCAACAAGTTCTTAAGGGAGATACACTTATACCAGAATGGTTGACATTAGCACAAACGTTACTGGTCCCCAAGAACAAAGACACCCACTTGGCAAAATACTACCGGACCCATTGCATGCCAGAACCTGATGTATAAGATGTATATAGCCCGCCTGAACCTATTCCTCCAAGATCACTGTAAAAATAATAACATCATCACAGATGAACAAGCAGCTGGAAAGAAAGGGGTTTGGGATGTGCTGAACAACTCCTAATCAACAAAACTGCGATGTCGGAGGTGCTACAACTTAGGAGGAATATGACTACAGTCTGGCTGGACTACAGGAAAGCTTTCGATTCTGTTCCCCACTCTTGGATGATAGAGGCCCTCCAACTTGCTAAAGTCCCAGACATTATTGTCAGAGCCATAGAGAGGCTGTCTTCTTGGGCTACTATCCCAAGGTTAAAGACAGAGATGGAGGACTCTATTTTCACTGATAAAATAATATATTGCAGGGGTATATTTCAGGGGGACAGTCTCTCTATGATATTGTTCATCTTGTCATTAAACCCCTTGTCCTTTCTGCTCAAGAAATGTGAGGGATACATCATTGGCTCACAGGAGGACAGAAATACGAACCCAACCATAACTTCTTTGTGGACGATCTGAAACTCTATGCCAAGAACATGGATGGGATGAAGAAAAATTTTGACCTGGTTACAACGTTCTCAAAGGATATAGGAATGAAGTTTGGCCAAGATAAATGCTCACACATGACAGTAAAGCGGGGAAAAACAACAACCCAATCTAGCAACATTGTCATCAATGGTCTAACTGTTTCACCGATATCTGATGAGGACTGCTACAGATACCTGGGGATAGATGACAACATATCCTATAATGGTATCTGTAATAAAGAACGCGTAACCAGGGAATACTACACCCGATTAAGAAAGATCTGGTCATCGGAACTCTCTGTACAAAACAAAACAATGGCTCACAATGTGTTTGCTGTGCCTGTCCTAACACCAACATTTGGAATACTCAATTGGACGATAGACGAAATCCGAGCAGTTGATGTTGGAACTCGAAAAATACTGAACAACACCGGAAACTTCCACATCAACAGTGACATAGACCGCCTTTACTTGAAAACGTAAGCAGGGAGGCAGAGGCCTAACATCAGTCCAGACAACATTTGAATGTCGCATCATATCTCTCCGACAACATCTACGAACCTCAAAGCGTAGGAGCCTGCTTCTCGAGCAAGTCTATCTGCATGAGAGTTGGGAAGGAACTTATTGAGAGATATTCCCTGTGTGATAATCAAAAACTCACACCCAGGGATGTCGCTCAGCAGTATCGCAGTGAATCCATGGATGAAAAACTGCATGCCTATCAGCAAAAAAATCATGCATGGATATGTTGCCAGGAAGCTCCAGAGTGAGAGTAATATAGATAAGGAAAGTAGTCTATCTTGGACCAACAACCGCTATATTGGCTCCCACTTTGAAGGATACGCTTTTGCAATCCAAGAACAGGAGATTAACACGAAATACCTGATTCACAAAAAGAGATAGGGATGTAGGCAAAACACCTAGATGTGATAACAAGTGCAGACTCTGCAGAACTGACATCGAGGATATCACCCATGTCATCAGCAGCCCAAAGATGTCATCGCGGTACTATCTACCTATGAGGCATGATGTAGTGGCCAAAACACTGTACAATGCAGTTCGTAAAAAAGATAGCCCTGATAATAAACACATTAAAAGCTACAACAATGTGGAAGACATCCATGTACATAATATGAAAGAGTACTGGTGGAATTTTCCAGTAAAAACCCCAATAAAATGCAGGCATAACAGACCAGATATTATGATATGGGACAGGGAGAAGAAAACTTGCACAATAGTGGAAATTAGCTGCCCAGCAGATGCCAATATAGTATCAAAGATTAGTGAAAAGGAGAATATTTATGCAGAACTGATGAGAAATCTTCAGATACTCCACCCTGATTACATCTTCAGATTTATTCCTGTGATTATTGGGACACTGGGATATGTTAGTAACTGCCTCAATACAAATCTTGAGAAGCTAGGCTTCACAGGAACAGATAGAACACAACTAGTTAGGAAATTACAAGTACAATCCATTAATGAAACTAAAATTATGTAAAACATTCCAAAATTTTGCATCTAATAACTGCATATACACATGTACAGATACAAAGCATATACACATGCACACATACAACTCAAAACATACACATCCACACATACAATAACATCCATATCTACACATGCATGCATGCAGACATACATACATATCTACCTAGTTGATGTTGTGTAAATTCCAACGAGAGAGTCTTGTGTCTATGTTAGAAACCGACTCTCTCTCCATTGGTAAAACTTTGTGAAATAATAAAACCAGAAGAACATACATACATACATACATACATACATACATACATACATACATACATACATACATACATACATACATATATGTAGTGACGTGGTTAGTCAGTCTGGTCACTACTTCTGATCAGATCCGAGAATAGCCCTTAGAAGGCTGTACATATATATATCCAGACATATATATACGACATACATACCCATATCGTTAGTAAGAGTATTAGTGATTTTAATCCCGTGTGTTATGACCAGAGGCCAGCTCTTATAAATACATATCAGTATCACACTGCAAGTCTAATGAGACATATATTGATCAAAATATACTGATAGCAACATATATCATCAAGTCAACCTACTCACAATCACCTCCCCCACCTTCAACCACCATTAACTACATCAAACCAGCCAACCACCACCAACCATCACCAACCACGACATACACAACCACCATCACTACCATTACCAACACCAACACCAAAACCACCACGACTACCATCACCAACACCACAACCACCGCCACTACCATTACCAACACAAAACCACCACCACTACCATCACCATCACTACAACCACCACCACTACCATCACCAACACCACAACCACCACGACTACCATCACCAACACCAACACCACAACCACCGCCACTACCATCACCAAAACCACCACCACTACCATCACCAACACCACAACCACCGCCACTACCATCACCAACACCACAACCACCACGACTACCTTCACCAACACCACAACCACCGCCCCATCACCACACCAACACCACGAACCAACCAACGACTACCTTCACCATCATCCAACAACCAACACACCACTACCATCACCAACACCAACCACCAACCACTACCATCACCAACACCACAACCACCACCACTACCATCACCAACACCACAACACAACCACCACTACCATCACCAACACCACAACCACCGCCACTACCATCACCAACACCACAACCACCACGACTACCATCACCAACACCACAACCACCGCCACTACCATCACCAACACCAACAACCACCACCACTACCATCACCAACACCACAACCACCCACTACCATCACAACACCACAACCACCACCACTACCACCTCACCACACACTCACCAACCACCACACTACCACCACCACTACCACCACCAACACTACATCACCTAACCACCACCAACCTACCAACACTACCACAACCACCACCACTACCACCACCAACACCACAACCACCACCACTACCATCACCAACACCACAACCACCACCACTACCATCACCAACACCACAACCACCACCGACTACCATCACCAACACCTCAACCACCACCACTTACCATCACCAACACCACAACCACCACCACTACCATCACCAACACCACAACCACCACCACTACCATCACCAACCACCACAACCACCACCACTACCATCACCAACACCCAACCACCGCCACTACCATCACCAACACCACAACCACCACCACTACCATCACCAACACCACAACCACCAGCCACTACCATCACCAACACCACAACCACCACCACTACCATCACCAACACCACAACCACCACACTACCATCACCAACACCACAACCACCACCACCATCCAACACCAACACCACACCACCACTACCATCACCAACACCACCACTACCATCACCAACACTCACCAACACCACACCACCACTCACCAATCACCAACACCACAACCACTCCACTACCATCACCAACACCACAACCACCACACCATCTACCATCACACAACACCACAACCACCGCCACTACCATCACAACCACACACCACCACTACCATCACCAACACCACAACCACCGCCACTACCATCACCAACACCACAACCACCACCACTACCATCACCAACACCACAACCACCGCCACTTACCATCACCAACACCACAACCACGCACCATCTACCATCACCACACCACAACCACCACCCCCTCACCAACACCACAACCACCGCCACTACCATCACCAACACCACAACCACCAGCCACACCATCACCAACACCACAACACCACCACTACCATCACCAACACCACAACCACCGACCACTACCATCACCATCACCAACAACCACCACCACTACCATCACCAACACCACAACCACCACCACTACCATCACCAACACCACAACCACCAGCCACTACCATCACCAACACCACAACCACCACCACTACCATCACCAACACCACAACCACCAGCCACTACCATCACCAACACCACAACCACCACCACTACCATCACCAACACCACAAACCACCGCCACTACCATCACCAACACCACAACCACCGCCACTACCATCACCAACACCACAACCACCGACATACCTATACCATCACCAACCACCACATACCACCAACCACTACCTTCATCAACACCAAACACCACAACCACCTCACCATTCAAGCCACCACCACAACCATCCACAACACCACAAACAACCACCACTACTCACCATCACCAACACCACAACCACCACCTACCATCACCAACCTACCACAACCACCAACCACTACCACTACCATCACCAACAACCAACACCACTACCACCACCACAACCACCACGACTACCTTCACCAACACCTCAACCACCACCATTACCATCACCAACACCACAACCACCACCACTACCATCACCACACCACAACCACCACGACTACCTTCACCAACACCACAATCACCACCACTACCTTCACCAACACCACAAACCACCACCACTACCATCACCAACACACACACCAACTACCTCCACCAACCACCTCACCAACTACCATCACTCAACACCACACCACCACCACTACCATCACCACCACACCAACCACCACCCACTACCATCACCACACCACAACCACCACCACTACCTCACCAACACCACAACCACTCACCATACCATCACACAACACGCACTACCATCACCACTACCATCACAACACCACAACCACCACCACTACCATCACCAACACCACAACCCACCGCCACTACCTTCACCAACACCACAACCACCACCACTACCATCACCAACACCACAACCACCACCACTACCATCACCAACACCACAACCACCACGACTACCTTCACCAACACCACAACCACCACCACTACCATCACCAACACCACAACCACCGCCGACTACCCATCACCACACCACAACCACCACCCACTAAACCTCACCAACACCACAACCACCACGACTACCTTCACCAACACCACAACCACAACCACCACTACCATCACCAACACCACAACCACCACCACTACCATCACCAACACCACAACCACCACGACTACCTTCACCAACACCACAACCACCACCACTACCATCACCACACCACAACCACCACCACTACCATCACCAACACCACAACCACCACCGACTTTCACCAACACCACAACCACCACCACACCATCCACACCACTACCACCACACACCTTCACCACAACCACAACCACCATCACAACCACCACCACAACCACCATCAACACCACACACCATCACCAACACCACAACCACCATCACTACCAACACCACCACCACCACCACCACTACCATCACCAACACCACAACCACCACCACTACCATCCCAACACCACAACCACCACTCCTTCACAACACCACACCACCATCACTACCATCACCAACACACAACCACCACCACTACCATCACTACCATCACCAACACCACAACCAACACTACCATCACCAACACCACAACCACCACCACTACCACCACCACAACCACCAGCCACTACCATCACCACAACACACCCACCACTACCACCACACCATCACCACCACCACACTACCAACACCACAACCACCACCACTACCACACCAACACCACAACCACCACCACCACTACAACACCAACACCACAACCACCGCCACTACCATTCACCAACACCACAACCACCACGACTACCTTCACCAACACCACAACCACCACCACTACCTTCACCAACACCTCAACCACCATCACTACCATTACCAACACCACACCACCGCCACTACCATCACCAACACCACAACCACCACGACTACCTTCACCAACACCACAACCACCACCACTACCATCACCAACACCACAACCACCATCACTACCATCACCAACACCACAACCACCACTACTACCATCACCAACACCACAACCACCCGCCACTACCATCACCAACACCACAACCACCCGCCACTACCATCACCAACACCACAACCACTACCACTACTATCATAAACACCACAACCACCACGACTACCTTCACCAACACCACAACCACCATCACTACCATCACCAACACCACAACCACCACCACTACCATTACCAACACCACAACCACCACCACTACCATCACCAACACCACAACCACCACCACTACTATCATAAACACCACAACCACCACCACTACCATCACCAACACCACAACCACCACCACTACTATCATAAACACCACAAACCACCACCACTACCATCACCAACACCACAACCACCACCACTACTATCATAAACACCACAACCACCATCACTACCATCACCAACACCACAACCACCACCACTACCATTACAACACCACAACCACCACCACTACCATCACCAACACCACAACCACCACGACTACCACCACCACAACCACCACCACTACCATCACCAACACCATAACCACCACCACTACCAACACCATCACCACAACCACCACCACTACCATCACCAACACCACAACCACCACCATTACCATCACCAACACCACAACCACCACCACTACCATCACCAACACCACAACCACCACCATTACCATCACCAACACCACCACCACTATCATCACCAACACCACAACCACCACCACTACCATCATCAACACCACAACCACCACCACTACCATCATCAACACCACAACCACCACCACTACTATCATAAACACCAACAACCACCACCACTACCATCACCAACACACAACCACCACCATTACCATCACCAACACCACAACCACCACCACTACCATCATCAACACCACAACCACCACCACTACTATCATAAACACCACAACCACCACCACTACCATCACCAACACCACAACCACCACCACTACCATCACCAACACCACAACCACCACCACTACCATCACCAACACCACAACCACCGCCACTACCATCACCAACACCACAACCACCACCACTACCATCACCAACACCACAACCACCACCATTACCATCACCAACACCACAACCACCACCACTACCATCATCAACACCACAACCACCACCATTACCATCACCAACACCACAACCACCACACTACCATCACCAACACCACAACCACCACCACTATCATCATCAACACCAAAACCACCACCACTAACATCACCAACACCACAACCACCACCACTACCATCACCAACACCACAACCACCACCACTACCATCACCAACATTACAACCACCACCACTACCATCACCACAACCACCACCACTACCATCACCAACACTACTACCACCACCAACACTACCATCACCAACACCACAACCACCCACCACTACCACCACCACAACCACCACCACTACCATCACCAACACCACAACCACCATCACTTCCATCACCAACACCACAACCACCACCACTACCATCACCAACACCACACCCACGATCTCTACTATCACCACCACCACAACCACCACCCCTACCATCACCAACACCACAACCACCACCACTACCATCACCAACACCACAACCACCACGACTACCTTCACCAACACCACAAACCACCACCACTACCACCACCACAACCACCACCACTACCATCACCAACACCACAACCACCACCACTACCATCACCATCACTACAACCCACCACCACTACCCTCACCAACACCACAACCACCACCACTACCATCACCAACACCACAACCACCACCACTACCATAAACCAACACCACAACCACCACCACTACCATCACCAACACCACAACCACCACCACTACCACCACCACAACCACCACCACTACCATCACCAACACCACAACCACCACCACTACCATCACCAACACCACAACCACCACCACTATCCATCACCAACACCACAACCACCACCACTACCATCACCAACACCACAACCACCACCACTACCATCACCAACACCACAACCACCACCACTACCATAACCAACACCACAACCACCACCACTACCATCACCAACACCACAACCACCACCACTACCACCACCCACAACCACCACCACTACCATCACCAACACCACAACCACCACCACTACCATCACCAACACCACAACCACCACCACTATCCATCACCAACACCACAACCACCACCACTACCATCACCAACACCACAACCACCACCACTACCATCACCAACACCACAACCACCACCACTACCATCACCAACACCACAACCACCACCACTACCACCACCACAACCACCACCACTACCATCACCAACACCACAACCACCACCACTACCATCACCAACACCACAACCACCATCACTACCATTACCAACACCACAACCACCGCCACTACCATCACCAACACCACAACCACCACCACTACCTTCACAACACCACAACCACCATCACAACCACCACCACTACCAACACCACAACCACCACCACTACCATTACCAACACCACAACCACCGTCACTACCAACACCACCACCACCAGCACTACCAACACAACACCACAACCACCGCCACTACCATCACCAACACCACAACCACCACCACTACCATTACCAACACCACAACCACCACCACTACCATCACCAACACCACAACCCCACCACTACCATCACCAACACCACAACCACCATCACTACCATCACCACCACCAACAACCACCACGACTACCTTCACCAACACCACAACCACCACCACTACCACCACCAACACCACAACCACCACCACTACCATCACCAACACCACAACCACCACCTCTACCATCACCAACACCACAACCACCATCACTACCATCACCAACACCTCAACCACCACTAATACCATCACCAACACCACAACCAC